>ML661338.1:12241208-12397231 GCA_007570785.1 Antilocapra americana
ACACACACACACACACACACACACACACACACACACACACACACACACTCGCACCCCAGACTCCTCAAACCAAGAAACCCAAATACTCCATCTTCCTCTGTATGCAGTGTCATCCAAAAGGGAAGATCTCCAAGTGCTAGTAGTGGAGAGACATGAACTTAGCTACAGTCTGCATTTATCCACTTAGTAGCTCTGAGCCTTTTGAGAAGACTCTTAACCTCTTGGGCCTTGTCTACCTCATCTGAAAAATTCTGGTGAGAAATACTATCACTTATTGCAGGAATTAGGCTAAAGACTTTCCCAGCAACTTTTTTTCCCTAGAAAACATTTATTAAAAAATTCAGAGTGCTCTAAAGCACAATTCCAGATGTGGTAGGATGCAACAGAAGTGACAGTGGATATGCCTGTTTCTAATTAAAATAAGACTATCACAACAGAGGAAAACTTATTTTTAAGAACTTCCAGTAAATCAACCAGAAAACTGACAGAGCATTTACAATACAGATTCCAAGGGATTGAGTCCTAAAATGTTATTGGATAATAGTCTCCCTAACCTTGGGTCCGTCCTTTGCCTGATCCTTCTGTAGTCTATTTTGCAGACAGCAACCTATAAAAAAAAAAAGAAAGAAAGAAAGAAAGAAATCACATTATGTTACTCCCATATGTAAACATCTCATCGGCTTCTTATAATATCCAGAAAAAGTTGATGTGCTTAATTAACCACCACCTAGGAGAAGATTCTACTAGATTTGGGTCCTGGCCACCTGCCCAACCTCTTCTCATGCCACTGTGCCCTTTGCACTTGACACATGAGCTTCCTGTTCCCAAGCTCACTTATGGTCTTTGTTTTTGCTTCTCCCTTTGCCTGCAATACCCTCCTTTAGCTAGCCATG
The DNA here is from genome assembly GCA_007570785.1 of Antilocapra americana. NCBI lineage: Eukaryota > Metazoa > Chordata > Mammalia > Artiodactyla > Antilocapridae > Antilocapra > Antilocapra americana. The sequence continues at coordinate 12,242,102 of ML661338.1, forward strand.
ATCCCACAACTAACTCCTTCCCTTCATTCAATTATATGCTCAAATTATACCTGCCCCATTGGGGCACTCCCTAACTTCCATACATCAGAGTGCATCTCAAGGTACTACCTATTTGCTTATTCTATTTTTACTTTTCTTCAAACATTTCTGAGCCTTTCCATGATTTTATATCTCTTTGATAGGTTTTTAGTGTGTCTGTCTTTTATCCCAAGTACCACAAACAATGCCAGATGGTTAAGAAATATTTGTTGAATAAATAAATAAAAAGGTTCACTTTAAAAATCCATGTTAACAAATTACTTCTAGTAAATTCTATCAGTTTATACATCCTTCCCCTTCTGTTTGTCATGAAGTGATAATACCAGATGCCATGATCTTAGTTTTCTGAATGTTGAGTTTTAAGCCAGTTTCTTCACTCTCCTCTTTCACTTTTATATAGAAGGGGAAAAAAGTGGAAACAGTGACTAGAAATAGTGACAGATTTTCTTTTCTTGGGCTCCAAAATCACTACAGATGGTGACTGCAGCCATGAAATTTAAAAAATGCTTGCTTCTTAGAAGGAAAACTATGACAAACCTAGACAGCATGTTAAAAAGCAGAGACATCACTTTGGTGACAAATGTCCATATAGTCAAAGCTATGGTTTTTCTAGTAGTCAATACAGATGTGAGAATTGGACCATAAAGAAGGCTGAGTGCTGAAGAATTGTTCCTTTTGAATTGTGGTGGTAGGCAAGACTCTTGAGAGTCCCCTGGACTGTAAGGAGATCAAAGCAGTCAATCCTAATGAAAATCAACCCTGAATATTCATTGGAAGGACTGCTGCTGAAGCTGAAGCTCCAGTACATTGGCTACCTGATGGGAAGTGCTGACTCAGAGGAAAAGACCTCTGGGTTGGGAAAGATTGAGAGCAGGAGAAGAGGGCAACAGAGGATGAAATTGTTGGATAACATCACCAACTCAATGGACATGGGTTTGAGCAAAATCTGGGAGATACTGAATGACAGAGAAACCTGGCATACTGCATCCACATGGTCACAAAGAGTTGGACATGGCTTAGCAACTGAACAACAACATACATCCTTCAATGGCACAGATAATAACCATTTTTACTGTACCCTCAGCAATACTGAGTTATTAATATATTTATAATATGACAAGAAGATTTATATATAATTTTTGATAGAATGCAAAAGTTCATGTTTGTCTAAATGAGTATTTTTTGGACATTACTCACTCTTCTTTTATTAGACCTATTCTCGTGTCATCAACTCATTTTTACATAGGGGCGTTCATCTTCTAAGAATTTGGAGTAACTTTTTTACAAAAGTAATTGTGATTACATATTTAACTATTTAACTGTCATATATATTGCATTATTTTTCTTTTTTTGTGGATACAAAAATATGCTATTTTAAAATTTATTTGTTGACATTTAGCAATTTCATTCTTGTGACTCTTCCTTTTTTAGTAGATGAATGTTCTAGTTCTTTATACCTTCATTTATTTTTTTTCCCTCCCTTTTATTGTTTTTGTCATACAATGCCATGATATCACCATGGGTTTACACATGCTCCACCTCCAGAAACCCCTTCCTCCTCCCTCCCTCCTCCCTCCTCCCCGGGAAATCTCGATGCACCAGCCCTGAGAATCAATCCTGGGCTGGCGATTGATTAGACATATGATAATTAACATGTTTCAATGCCATTCTCCCATATCATCCCACCCTTTCCCTCATTCACAGAGTCCGTGAGTCTATTCTATACATCTGCGTTCCTTTTGCTGTCTCGCATGGTGGGTTCTCATTACCGTCTTTCTAAATTCCATATATATGTGTTAATATACTGTATTGTTGTTTTTGCTTCTGGCTTACTTCACTCTGGATAATGGGCTCCAGTTCGGTCCATCTGAGTAGAATTGCTTCAAATGAATTTTTTTTTAATGCTGAGTAATATTCCATTGTGTATATGTACCATAGCTTTCTTATCCATTCATCAGTTGATGGGCATCTAGGTTGCTTCCATGTCCTGGCTATTGTAAACAATGCAGCGATGAACATTGGGGTACAGGTGGCTTTTTCAATTCTGGTTTCCTCGGTGTATATGCCCAGCAGTGGGATTGCTGGGTCATATGGCAGGACTATTTGCATAGTTCTTTATAGCTTCATTTAAAGGCAGATATTTTAAAGCAACATATTTTTTCTAGTTTGATTTTGCAGCAGAATAATAATAGATACTTCTGAGTACCAGAAATGACAATGGTAGATAGTTATGAAGTGACTTAAGAGTAAATTTTTCTAATGCAATGGGTTTTTCTCAAAGGCTATTTTAACAAAGAAAAGTGTATTTTTCAAGCCTTGCAATATATTCTACTCCAGAGATTCTGAAAATGTTTCTACCTTTCTAGCTCAATCATCTTTAGATTACAGGAGGGTACTTTGACATTTTTAAGCATATTTAATGTTTACATTCATTCACCTTCTTTTACAAAGGATTAACAACTCACTGTAGGGTCTATTTAGTTTATGTTTTATACAGGTATTACAGCTTCAGATAAACATTTATGTTAATATTAATTCATTTTCCCCCCTAAATTTAGTTTGCTAATTTTCTAATATCTTTTATATTCTAAGATTTCCTTCTTCTATGTGTTTAGTCACTTAGGCAGTGAACATTTATGGAAAAACCTGCCATACTCAAAGCACTGTGCCAGGGGCTGTGTGTTTAGTTGCTCAGTCATGTCTGACTCTTTTGTGACCCCATGAACTGTGGCCTGCCAGGCTCCTCTGTCTGTAGGATTTTTCAGGCAAGAATACTGGAGTGGGATGCCATTTCCTTCTCAGAGGATCCCGACTTAGGGAGAGGAGTTGTATCTCCTGTGTCTCCTGCATTGCAAGCAGATTCTTTACCATCAGGAAAGCCCTGCTAGGCACACTAGAGGATTCACAAAGGAACTGGATATTGCTTTTATCTGCACAAAATTTACACTAGGTATTATTTTTTTTTCATCCTGACAACATTATGAGATGGGTACCATTATTATCTCCATTCTACAGATGAGAAAATGAAAGCACAGAAAGATTAAGCGATTTTCGCAAGTTTCCTCAGTTACTAAGCGGTGGAGCTAGAATTCACATCCAGGGAAACTGGCTTCAAAGACCATGCCTTTCATAATTATACTAAAACTGCATCAGTGGTGGTGGGTAATAAGTGAAGAAAGCATCAAAAACTGGGAGAATAAGAAATTCATTAAAAAGTCCTATTTAGGAAAGTTTAAAGTGGAGGAAGAGATTAAAGCATAGATAGCAGTTCAAAGGCTTTTCACGTAGTAGGGGGAAAGGTCACAAAGACCTCAACCTAGATCATGGCCAAAGAAAGAATTGAGAGCAGCTTAGAAACTATTTAAAGAGTGAAATTGATGTTTATGAGCAAACTGGTGGATGTGGGAGCATGGGAGAAAATAGAGTCAATAATGACAATAAGTTTTTTTAAGTGATAGAAAAAGATGAATTTTATTTACCAAAAAAAAAAAAAAAAAGAATCCAGATGGAAGTGAAGGAAGAAGAATTATGCTTTGTGGAAGCTTGATGTCCATATCAACTGAAAATGTAACAAGTCATTCGAAAATGTAGGACGAGGACTATGGAAACCACAAGATGGGATATAAAGGTTTGAGAGTAATCTTCAAAGCCTTGAAAGCTCAAGCCTTGAGTTGAATGCTCTTGCCAATGGATAAAATATAAAAGGAAAAACAAAATCATCAAAGAAGCGCATGGACTTGTACACTTAGAGGAAGGTAGAAGACTGAGTTACAGAGGCTCATTTGAAAGGTACTGAGAAAACTGTCAAGAAAACCAAAGGAAGAGATGAAAGATCAGCAGGAATGCCTGAAATGCAGTAAAAAGGTTGCACAGTGCTAAGGAATTGTCATTTTATTTAATGACTACACTGAGCTTTTATCAAGTGTTTATGGAACACATCATTCTAGTAGAATAATGCAGATAAAAGCTATATGGTGAAGGATAGAAGGCAGTGAGGTAGTTAAAGGAAGTAGCAATGCAGAAGGCAACCTGGACTCAAGGTGTGGTAGCAGAGGGAACATGAAAGGATAATAAATGGAGGGCATGGAAAGGTCATGAGGTGGCTTTAATGACAGAGAGCTTGAAGAACTACAGGATGGGGGAGGAAAAATAGAAAAGAATGGTTGAATATGGGGATAATAATCACCTCTAATGAGCACTTGGCTTTCACAGGTGGCGCAGTGGTTAAAAAACCTGCCTGCCAAATCAGAAGACACAGAGATGCAAGCTCAATCCCTGGGTTGGAAAGGTCCCCTGGATTAGGAAGCGCTCCAGTATTCTTGCCTGAAAAACCCCATGGTCAGGGGAGCCTGGTGGGCTACAGTCAATAGAGTCACAAAGACTTGTACATGACTTATTGACTGAGCACACACAATGAGCACTTACTATGTCCCAGGTATTAGAGTGATATGCCTGGATTTTTCCTTTTCCATGACATTAATAAGTTCCATTAAGCATAAGAGTTTAACAGAGGCACTATGAAATTTTAGGTAAGTTGGCCAGAATCACATGGAAAGTAAGGCACAGGGCTACACTGACTCCATAGCCAGAGCTCCTACCTGCCATGAATCCCTCTCTTTAGGGCCACTGGGAAGCCCAGGAAAGAACCAGGAGAGGTGCCCTGGAAGAAAGGTCACCAAAATATTAACATTGAGTGCTCCTAGGTAATGGCATATAGACACATAGGGGAGAAAGAAGGCAGCCTTTCAATACTGATGTTATTTTTATTTAACACAATGAACAGAGTTCTAAACAACATTAATGGTAAAAGTGACAACCTGAATTTAAATGATGGGATTTTTGTTTTAGTTCAAATTCTATCCCATCAACTATATAAATAAACTTAATTATGAAAGTAACATAGCAAAAAATTTAAACCATAAAGATGTAGCCTGAAAAATGTAAAATATTTTGGCACCTCCAGTTTGACTTCTAAAAAGTAATTTCTGGAAGTAATCTTTATGTGTTCTATAGAAATCTATGCATTATAAATTATATATGTGTATGTTTGTACATATCTCCATACACTGATTTCAAAAAGTAAACAAAACTACAAATATTTTGGACAGTAATATTTTCCACATCACTACTTACTTTTCTGAGCAGCATCATCCTAGTTTCTGTATGACCGTAATATATTTAATGAATGCCTTACTACTGTACATTTACTTTTTGATAATATTTACTTATTACCTTTGCAAACCATGACAATGAATTCTTCACAGACTTTTCTTGTTATTATAAACCATGACAATGAATTCAATGCTATGTATTTTTATGGGAAAATCCTAGACTAATAATTACATTTTAAATTTGTATGAAAGTGATGAAATCGGGAGGGAGGTGGGAGGGGGGTTCTGGAAGGGGAACACATGTATACCCATGGTGGATTCATTCAATGTATAGCAAAACCAGCAAGATAATGTAAAGGAAAAATTAAAATGTAGTGAACTTTAAAAATAATAATAATAATTCCAAGCCAACTACTCTCAGAATAAATAAATAAATGTCAAATTTTAAGAAAAAAATAAATAAAAGTCACAAAGTTTAATTTGTAAAATAAATAAATAAATTTGTATGAAAGTGAAAGTTGCTCAGTCGTGTTCAACTCTTTGTGACCTCACGGACTATGGAGTCCGTGGAATTCTCCATGCCAGAATACTGGAGTGGGTAGCCTATCCCTTCTCCAGAGGATCTTCCCAACCCAGAGATCGAACCCAGGTCTCCAGGATTGCAGGCAGGTTCTTTACCAGCGAAGCCACAAAGGAAGCCCAAGAATACTGGAGTGGGTAGTCTGTCACTTCTTTAGTGAATCTCCTCATCCAGGAATCAAACTGAGGTATCCTGCATTGAAGGCAGATTCTTTACCAACTGATCTACCAGGGAAATTTGTATAGAGAATACCAAATTCCTATCCATAGAGTTTGTTCCATTTTCACTGTGAGACAGCCTGTTGAAACATCCCTTAGTTTTGCCAAACTTTTTAAATTTTAATGATTTGCTTTGCATAAACCTGCATCATTTTACTTTGTGCTTATATTTGTTGTTGTTCTTCAGTCTGTCAATGATGTCCCACTCTTTGTGACCACATGGACTGCAGCATGCCAGGCTTCCCTGTCCTTCACAATCTCCCAGAGCTCTCTCAGACTCCTGTCTGTTGAGTCAGTGATGCCATCAAATCAGCTCATCCTCTGTCTTCCCCTTCTCCTCGTGCCTTCCATCTTCCCCAGCATCAGGGATTTTTTCAATGAGTCGGCTCTTCACATCAGGTGCCCGAAGTATTGGAGCTTCAACTTCAGCATCAGTCCTTCCAATGAATATTCAGGATTGTTTTCCTTTAGGATTGACTGGTTTGATCTCCTTGCAGTCCAAGGAACTATCAAGCGTCCTCTCCAACACCACAGTTCAAAAGCATCAGTTCTTCAGTGCTCAGTCTTCTTTATGGTCCAACTCTCATATTCATACATGACTACTGGAAAAACCATAGCTTTGACTAGATGGAGTTTTGTTGGAAAATTAACGTCTCTGATTTTTAATACACCCTCTAGGTTGGTCATAGCTATCCTTCCAAGGAGCAAGCATCTTTTAATTTCATGGCTGCAGTCAGCATCTGATTTTGGATCCCAAGAAAATAAAGTCTTACTGTTTTCATTGTTTTCCCATCTATTTGCCATGAAGTGATGGGACCAGATGCCATGATCTTTGTTTTCTGAATGTTGAGCTTTAAGCCAACTTTTTCACTCTCCTCTTTCACTTTTATCAAAAGACTCTTCAGTTCCTGTTTGCTTTCTGCCATAAAGGTGATGCCATCTGCATATCTGTCATTATTGATATTTCTCCCAGCAATCTTGTTTCCAGCTTGTGCTTCATCCAGCCTGGCATTTCACATGATGTGCTCTGCATATAAGTTAAATAAGCAAGGTGGCAATACATAGCCTTCACATATTCCTTTCTCAATTTGGAACCAGTCTGTTGTTCCATGTCTAGTTCTAACTGTTTCTCCTTGACCTGCAAACAGATTTCTCAGGAGGCAGGTAAAGTGGTCTGGTATTCCCATCACTTGAAGAATTTTCCAGTTTGTTGTGATCCACATGGTCATCAAAGGCTTTAGCATAGTCAATGAAGTAGATGTTTTTCTGGATTCTCTTGCTTTTTCTATGATAGTAATTCGATCTCTTGGTCCTCTGCCTTTTCTAAATCCAGTTTGTACATCAGGAAGTTCTCAGTTCACATAGTCTTGAAGCCCAGCTTGGAGAATTTTGAGCATGACCTTGCCATCATGTGGGATGAGTACAATCATGTAGTAGTTTCAACATTCATTGGCATTGCCCTTGTTTGGGATTGGAATGAATTCTGACCTTTTCCAGTCCTGTGGCCACTGCTGAGTTTTCTAAATTTGCTGATCACTGAGTGCAGCACTTTAATCTTTTAGGATCCGAAATAGTTCAGCTATAATTCCATAACCTCCACTATCTTTGTTTGTAGTGATGCTTTCTAAGGCCCACTTGACTTTGCACACAAAGGAGCTATTGAATGTTATTTTTAATTTTAGCACCAAAGATATAAATATACTGGACAAAAAAAGAGAGATGGAGGATAACTTTTATGAGTTAAAAGAAATCCGATATGTCTGACTCTAGGTGAGTGATCACACCATCATGTACTTATATGGAATTTAATGAAGAAATGATACAAGTGAACTTATATAATAAAAAAGAAACCAATCCACAGCTATAGAAAACAACTGTGTGGTTACCAAAGGGAAAGGATAGAAGGGATAATTTAAGAGTTTGAGAGTAACAGATGCACAATACTATGTATAAAATAGATAACCAACTATATATATGTGTATATATATATGCTGATATACCTACAGTATAGCATAGAGAACTCTACTCAATTTTTTGTAATAACCTTAAGGGCTTCTCTGGTGGCTCAGACAGTAAATAATCTACCTGCAATGCAGGAGACCTGGATTTTATCCCCAGTTTGGGAAGATCCTCTGGAGGAAGGCATGGCGACCCACTCCACTATGCTTGCCTGGAGAATCACCATGGAAAGAGGAGCCTGCTGGGCTACAGTTCATGGGGTTGCAAAGAGTCAAACCCAACTGAGTGGTTGAGCAAAGCACATAAGGGAAAAGAATCTGAAAAAGAAATCGTATATATAACTGAGTCATTTTGCTGTACACTTGAAACTAACACAACATTGTAAATCAGCTACACTTCAATACAAATAAATAAATCTTTAAAAATACAACTATTTGAATAGTTGAACAGTTTTCATTCCTTTCCAGGAGCTTCTCAGGTGGCGCTAGAGGTAAAGAACCTGCCTGCCAATGCAGGACACATAAGAGATACAGGTTCAATTCCTGAGTTGGGAGAAACCCCTGAAGGAGGAAATAGCAAACCACTCCAGTATTCTTGCCTGGAGAATTCCTATGGACAAGGGAGCCTGGGAGACTACAGTTCATAGGGTCACAAAGAGTCAGACATGACTGAAGTGACTTTGCACACAAAGGAGCTATTGAATGTTATTTTTAATTTTAGCACCAAAGATATAAATATACTGGACAAAAAAAGAGAGATGGAGGATAACTTTTATGAGTTAAAAGAAATCTGATATAAAAGGGTGGCAGAAGAAATGACAGAAGATGTCAATGAATACAAGCATATTGAGGTAGAAATAGAGGGACTAGCTTCAGCAAAGAAAAACTTATTTTTCTGAGATGAGATGAAAGCATGAGAAAGCTGGACAAAATAAAAAGGGGTTGTGAAATGAAGAAGTACAAAAATTGAGTTAAGGTTAGAGAGGTGATTTTCTTTTTTCCTGACCCTTAACTTTCATGGCAAACATTCTCATATGACTTTAAAACTATTTTATAGAGTCAAATTTTTCTTATCCATTTCCATTTCATTCTCTTAAAGACTGGGCCATACTTCTGAGTTGAATCTTTGTGTATCTGAAAAATAAAGATAGTTCTTCTCTGTTAATGAATTTTTCAGACACTAAAGGATATGGATACCTATATGAACATGTATTTGTAATGGAATGGAAATTTCCACATAAAGATTAGCCCTTTTAATTAATTTTATTTTTTCCCAGATATTGCCAAAGCCTGTGGGGTATGTAGTCAACAGACTGTTCTGAGAAGGACTGCACTGTCATATCTGCTTTGTAATTTGATAATCTTTATTCCCATATGAGGAGTAATGATGTTTCTATCAACGTATCATATCCTTAACTCAAGAAACATGGGTACAATATAGTTTACCTCTGTTTTTGTACCGCAGACTCCAGACTTACCATGCTCCATCCACTCTGCAGGTTACTGGGAATTTAGCAGAGAATGAATCACAGTCGACTCTATTGTGCTGTGTGCTCTGCTTAGTTGCAGTCGTGTCTGACTCTGTGACCCCGTGGACTGTAGCCTGTCATGCTTCTCTGTCCATGGGGATTCTCCAGGCAAGAATGCTGGAGTGGGTTGTCATGCCTTCCTCCAGGGGATCTTTCCAACCTAGGGTCAAACCCAGGTCTCCCATATTGCAGGAGGATTCTTTACCATCTGAGCCACCAGGGAAGCCCATGGACAGAAGCAAGTGAATGCTTACCTAATACTGTGATTTGTAAGATCAGATGTTTATAAGAACACATAGAATGGGTGATTCTTCCAGTATCAGGAAAAGGAAAAGTTTCCTATAGAATGTGTAGTTGAAGTACAGCTAAAGGATAATAACCCATTTACTTTATTTTTTTCCCCATAGATAACAGCTTTTATTGGTGTTTCATAAAGATCATTCTCATTATCACCATCATCAACATTATCATAATCATTTTTTCCTTTGATTCAGATTGAGTTGATGAAATCTTTTTTTTTTCCTGCTATTACTAGCGGTACTTGCAAATCTTTTTTTTTAAGCACTAAAAACCCAGTTCTCTTCTAATGTAAATCACAGAGTGCTATAGCTACAGCAAACTCACTCTTGTACCAGGTACAAGATCTGAAGTTCATTACTGGTCACAAGATCTTTAAGTTTTCTCTGAGATTCTTCAAAATACTGAAACTGAAAAAGGGGGTAGGGAATATATAGAAAATCTGTCCAATGTAAATGTTATGTCCTTCCTATCTACATTGGGTTTCATCAGTAATTTGTATTAATCTCATCAGTTTCATTTCTGAAACTCTAAATTCAAGTGTCATGTAATATTACTGATGAATACAGATTGTGTTATTGTTTTTGTTTTTGTTGTGTAAGCTTATTTATCTTATAACATGGTAGGTAACATTAGAAGATATAATCTATTTTCATGTTCCCTCCCCCAGCCATTCTTAAGATTTGCTTAGGAGCACAGACATCTCCCTGATAAAGGAATACATATTATCACTCCCATGTTTGTAATAACTTGCAGAGTGTGCATTTGATCAAAGCCAGTTTTTAAATACCAGGCCTCAAAGTCAAGTTTGAAAGGGAAAATTTTAGTGATAATATAACCATTACAAAAATGCACAGAAAACAGTAAATCTGGTTAATGAGGATGCAGTTGAAGATAATGACCTTTATTTTTAGTGATCTCGGAAATAGCTGATGGATACATCCTTGTGGAAAATACCAGAACAAGGGAGTGTGGTTCACAGGCACCACACATTTTGTTTATGGTTTCTTTTGCTGTGCAAAAACTTAAAGTTTGATTAGGTCCCATTTGTTTATTTTTGCTTTTATTTCTATTGCCTCGGGTGAATGACCTAAGAAAATATTGCGATGATTTATGTCACACAGAATTATCAGGATCCGTGTAGGGTGGTGAATTACCACTATGGCCCAGTTCTTAGTCTACCGTGTGCTCTGTTGATTTGGGCACTTGTCTTTTAATCACCTCGAGGGCAGTGTTCATGTCTCATGCATTATTGGGTTCTTTCTAGTGCCTGTTTTAGTGGCTTGCATGAATTAGATATGGAATAAAATGTCACTGATTTGAAATGAGGTGACTAAAATGTTTACATGGAGTCCACAGTGTCCTTATCTTTCTACCAAATTCCTCAGTGTCACCAATATTCCTGTGATAAAATTCTATTGTTATATCTAGATGAAGGAATCACTAGAAACTAAAAGAGAAGAATCTTTTAGTAAATCAATAACTGAAATAACTCAGAATGAAACCTTTAGAAAAAAACAGAGTTCTAAATGATTATGAACTCGAAGAAAAGTGTTGACTTCCTAAGCACTCCTTATCTTGGTAAATCTTTGTTCTTCCAAGACTTCATTAAGTGTGCAGAATGGGAATTGGGCAGAAGAGATTTTGCCACAGAACCAAGCCTGCAAGGGTTTCTTCACCATTAGCAGGGGATCTGCTGGCGCTGCTTTGCTCTAGTGTCCAAATCTCCAATGACTTGACTCCTGTTTGTGTAACTCTTTTTCCCCTGAGTCACTGGACTTTGTCCAGTTGCTGTAAGTAGGAAGTTTGTACACTGATACTTCTGATCTATGGAGGAAAAAAAAAAAAAGACGGTTCTCACTTTGAGATAATCCAAACATGTCATACATCTAGCACAGATCAAAGAGTGGGTTGAGTGCCCATGTTAATGCAAACTTTGGCTCCAAGCACATTGCACTGATAATAGTTTGAAGCAGCTGTTCTCACTTTTCAGATTGGAGAATCCTTCAACTTACAGAAACGGGTTTCCACCTATTTTACTCAGGCCAATGACACTGGCATTCCCTTAATTTCTAAACCCTACTTATTAGAGGGAATGGAATAGCAAGCACAGATTTGAAACCTCACTTTCTGATGCATTAAATGAGAACAGTGAGGTCAACTTATGCTTCCTAGAGTCTATGGATTCACATACTATTAGAATTCATAGAGCTACAAGATGATCTAGTTATCTTACTCCAATCTCACAAATTTCCACTTAAATAATATAGTATTAAGAAGCTCTCAAAGATCATACAATTAACGTATCCTGAATCCCCGTATAGTATTCTTTCTAGTATAATATACTATCTCCTTATTTCAAGAATTCAGAAATCATTTGATTAAATTACATTCTCAAAATATAATTCCATATAGTAAAAGTTATTAGTAAAATAGTCTTCAATATTAGAGGCAAACAGATAATGATTAATAAATGATTTTTACTCAATGAGCTTAATTTTACTATAACATTATATCTCAGATTAAACCTGTTTCTGATATACTAATACCATATTTCATTGAAACTGAATCTATAAATGGAAAGTTACACTGTTGCTTTATTCATCACTAAGGAAAATCTGCTTATTAAACTATGCCTCTCGATTTCAGAGAGGTTTTATTTTAATTAATTAATTTTTTATTGAAGGATAAATGCTTTATAGAATTTTGCTGTTTTCTGTCAGAGAGGTTTTAATATCAAAAAAAGTTTATCTTAAAATCAATTTATTGCATTTTATATGTATTATATATGTATATATAAATTCATAAACTATTCTATCCTTGAACTAAAACCATTGGTAAATGAATGCTGCTACTGCTGCTAAGTTGCTTCAGTCGTGTCCGATTCTGTGCGACCCCAGAGACGGCAGCCCACCAGGCTCCCCCATCCCTGGGATTCTCCAGGCAAGAACACTGGAGTGGGTTGCCATTTCCTCCTCCAATGCAGGAAAGTGAAAAGTGAAAGTGAAGATGCTCAGTCGTGTCCAACTCTTAGCGACCCCATGGACTGCAGCCTACCAGGCTCCTCCATCCATGGGATTTTCCAGGCAAGAGTACTGGAGTGGGGTGCCAGTGCCTTCTCCAGGTAAATGAATAGTTAATGAAAATTTTAAAAAGAGGTAGACTTCTGAGCATATTTGTAATGTATACATACTAATTTTATTGCTTTACTATTCAGGACTGAAAGAATTTAATTCTTAGATTCATAAATTAGTTTTAAAATTCTGCATTTGAATATGTGCTTAACTAGTCACTCATATCAGAAAATGCACAAGGCAGAGATTTGAAAAGCAGAGATTTATGTATACCCATGGTGGATTCATGTCAATGTATGGCAAAACCAACACAATAAAGTAAAGAAAATTTAAAAAAAAAAAAGCAGACATTTAGAACCATTTGGTAATAGAAAAAAACAAAATAAAAGCCATCTTTGTCAACATTTTGGTCAAAGTATTTACAGAATAAAAGCATAGAAGAAAAAGCACAAATTAGAACCTATGGGCTATATAGCCAACATTGTCCTTAGAGAAAATTCGTGATCTTAAAACTGTAAGAGAAAAAAATGAAAATAACAATTAAGTATTCAATAAATAGCAAGAAAAGATAAAAACCACTGAGAGAATTAACAGAAATAAAACCAAAATCAATTAATATGCAAAAAAGGAACCCAATAGCCAGTTGTTGGCATGAAAATAGAATGTAATAGATAAACTAATAGCTACCTTATACAAGAAACATATGAGGAAACCATAAAGCTAAAAGTGTTGACTGGGAAGATAGCAAGTTAAAAACTAGGTATATAAAAAACAAACTAAAATTGAAAGCAAGGAAGCTAATTGACAGAAGTAAAATAAGAATATATTGAAATATAAATTTTATTCTATGCAAGATGAATGGTTTTCTATGAAAATATAAATGAAAAGTAACAGCAAATTAAACAAATCAATTAATACAGAAGAAAACCATAGTCACTCTCACATCACCAAAAACGTGTGCCTCAATTTCACACATCAATTCTTTCAAATCTACAAACAACATATCAGTGACTTGAACAATTTTAGATCACTCATAGAAAGGGAAAATTTCAGGTCTTCCAAAGTCAGTGCTAAAACTTGAGTACAGCAAAGAAAAACTATAGAACATTGGTAAATTCTATTCATGGATATTGTTGCTAAAATCCTAAAGATAATATTGTATGTATAAAAATAGTGAAAGATAGTAAAGTTGTGTCCATCCCAGGAGCACAAAGGCAGTTTGACCATAGAAATTCTGTTAATAAGTCAAAGACAAAAAAAGAAAATGATCATCCTAGCAATAGATGATCTTTGCTTGTTACTCTTCCATATCTAGTTAGGTTCAGGGGTTGGAGAACCCCAGAATAGGAGGAAACAGAGTGAGAGTAGGGTAGTCATACCTTGAACTTTCTCAGACATTGCAACTTCTCCCAAAGCAGCGTTCTCTACCTTATAGTTCCTTTGTTGTTGTTAGTCATTTGCTGTCATATCCAACTCTGTGAGCCCATGGAGTGCAGCATGCCAGGCTTCCCTGTCCTTCACTAGCTCCCTGAGTCAAACTCACCTCCATTGAGTTGGTGATGCCATGCAACCATCTCATTCTCTGTTGTCCCTTTTTCTTCTGTCTTCAATCTTCCCTAGCATCAGGGTCTTTTCCAATGAGTCAGTTCTTTGCATCAAGTAGCCAAAGTATTGAAGTTTCAACTTCAGCACCAATCCTTCCAGTGAATATTCAGGATCGATTTCCTTTAGGATTGACTGGTTTGATATCCTTGCAGTCTAAGGGACTCTCAAGAGTCTTCTCCAACATCACTGTTCAAAAGCATCAGTTCTTCGGTGCTCAAACTTCTTTATAGTCCAACTCTCACATCTGTACATGACATCTGGAAAAATCATAGCTTTGACTATATGGACTTTTGTCAGCAAAGTGATGCCTCTGCTTTTTAATATACTGTCTACCTTGTAGCTCAGTTGGTTAAGAATCTGCCTGCAGTATAGAAGACCTGGGTTCGATCCCTAGGTTGGGAAGATGCCCTGGAGAAGGAAATGGCAACCCACTCTGGTATCCTTGACTGGAAAATCTCATGGACAGAGGAGCCTGGTGGGCTGCAGTCCATGGGGTTGCAAAGAGTCGGGCACAACTGAGCAACTAACACTTGCTTCACTTACTTAGGTTTGTCATGGCTTTTCTTCCAAAGAGCAAGCATCTTAATTTCACAGCTGCAGTCACCATTCACAGTGATTTTGAAGCCCCCTAAAATGAAATATGACACTGTCTCTACTTTTTCCCCATTTATTTGCCATAACGTGATGGAACTGGATGCCATGATCTTAGTTTTTTGAATGCTGAGTTTTAAGCCAGCTTTTTCACTCTCCTCTTTCACCTTCGTCAAGAGGCCCTTTAGTTCCTCTTTACTTTATGCCATTAGAGTGGTATTATCATTACCAATAATTGATGTCTATATATAAATTATTGGCAATATCATTACCAATAATTGATGCTATATAGAAAAAAGACAAACCTTGATCCATATATAAAGATTAATGCAAAAGGAATTGCAAGCCTAAATTTAAAAACTAAAACTTATACAATAAAACAGGATAAATAATTTTTGTGACCTTGAGTTAGGCAAATATTTTTTACCTAGAACTGATCCATCAACAAATGGATCACACTGGACTTCATCAAAATTAAGAAAAACAGTCTGAGAATATATTTTCAGAGCATATATTTGATAAATATTTACATCTATATACATAACAAGCTCACAAAACTCAATAAGAAAATATCATAATAAAAATATGCCAAAGATTTGAGTTGACGTTTTACCAAAGTTAAGCAGAATGCAAACAAGCACATGAAAACTGCTCAGTGTCGTTGGTCATTAGGAAAATACACTCTGCAACCACAATGAGATACTTCTACACACCTATTCTAATGGCATTTTTTTAAAAAAAAAAACCAAAGGTACCAAGTAAGGGTGAGGATGTAGACAACTGGAACTGTCATCCTTTGCTGATGTGACAGCTAGCACCTCACCAGATAATTGTCTGGCAGTTACCTGCCAAAATTAAACTTCCACTGATCACACTAACTACTTGCCTCATTCCTAGGAGTTTAATCACAATAAATAAAAGCATATGCCCATTAAAAATGTGTACACAGATATTCAGTGTAACTTTGCTATAGCTACTAAGTTGAAAAACTCAAATGCCCATCAGTAGGTAAAAGGATAAACTAATTGTTCTATAGCCACACAATGGAATACTGTTCAACAATAAAAGAGGGAATGAATTGCAATATAATTGAGGGAAAGAAGCCAGCCAAAAAGTGTATACTGATGATTATGTTTCTACAAAATTCTAGAAAATACAAACCAATCTAAAGTGATAGACATTGAGTTAGCGATTGTCTGGGGTGGTGTGGGTGGGACTGGGGGGGGTGGGGGGGAGCAATCAAAAGAGACAACAAGAGTCTACGGCCATACCATCCTGAACGCGCCCGATCTCGTCTGATCTCGAAAGAGACAACAAGAAACTTTTCAGAGTGATGGAAACATCTACCATATTGATTAGGGTGATGATTTAAAAAGTATATACATATCTCAACTTACTGAGTTGAACACTTTAAATATGTACAGTTTATTGTATGCCCATCATTCATCAATAAATGTTAAAATGATTTCATATGAGTCAAATATTTAAACAAAAAAATATAAAATCACTAGATGCGATTATGCAGAAATTTCTTTATATTTTTGGACTATGAAGGCAAACCCAGAATTCATAAAGCAAAAAATATATATAAATTTAATCACATAGACAATTTTAATTTCCTTTATAGCAAAACATCAAACCAAGTAAAAATATAAGTTGCAAATAAAAATAATAGTCCCAATACATAAGACAAAGACAAAATCTATTAATACCTTCTGACTCATTTTGAATCAACAGGAAAAACAGTCCAAAGAAACGAGGCCAATCACAAGGAAATAGCAAGACTCACTGACATTACATTATATACATCATTTACTCCACTCAGCTGCTATGTGAATCCACACTATCATCCCCATTTGCAGATGGGATGCAGGCTCGGAGAAGTATCCACTCAAGACCACACTGTATATAAGGAACAGAGTGGAATTTGAGTTCAGATCTCTCAGAACCTAAAGGCTCGACTTTCCCTCTTGCCTCCAGAGCTTTCTGCCTTGTGGAGCCATTTGGCATCATCCCTCATCTTTGATGGCTCAGTGCTTCTGACGATGAAGTAAACCTTTACTGGCAAAGGGTAGGACAGACACTGGGAGGACGAGGCCCCAGATGAGGGAGAGGATGGTAGGGGTGGCCCAGTCCCTTGAGGAGAGCCAGTCGTCTAGGGCCATGGAACATGCCACACCACTACTCCATGACTTTGCAAAGTGATGGGAATAGGGTGGCCACGTGTCCTGCTTCCTCTGGGCAGTTCCAGTCCACACCTGTGGTCCTGGGTAATTATTAACAGTTGACTTTTTCACGCTCAAAGTGTCTCTGTTTGGATGATAAATTATATGGTCATTTTGAGGCTGGGAGCAGTACAAAAGAGTGTGGGGGGAGGACAGAGTCCAAAACTGGAGTGCTGGGGGAGAGGAGAGTCTTCTGCTTATGAGCTTTGTGTCTGTGGATTTTAAGAGAACCGAATGGGATTCTCAGGCAGGACTGGGAGCATGAAGGGAGGGACGGGCTGTCACCGGAAGGCCATGTGGGTCCCCTCAGAGCTGGCAGATTGTACCGCTTCTCTGAAGGGGCAACCAGCATGCAGTCAGGGACAGATGGGAATCAATAGTAGCCTTGGTTCAAGTCACAGCCTCTGCGACCTTGGGCTACTTCCTGACTGCCCAGAAGCCGAGTTTCCTCCTGTGGGAGTGTGTCTAATGAGGGTATCTTCTTCACTGGGTTGTTACGAGGGCTAGAATGAGTCAATATTTGTTAAGGGCTTAAAGTAGTGCCTGGCACAGGGTCAGTACTCTCTGAGCATTTGTCAAATAAAATAAAATAAAATGTAGTCACTGCTCTGGTTGTAGGTGGGAGCAAACCACACATACAGAGTTAAGACATCCAGGCATCTGCATGACCAGCAGATGCGAGGGTGACTGCAGTGGAAAGACTGCTTCCTCCTCTGGGGTCCCTTCACCATGCTCATGATTTGGAAATATAGAAGGTATGAAAGGTGTATCAGGTTTGTGGGAAGAGAATACACTATTATATATAAAATATATAACTAATAAGAATCTGCTGTATGGCACAGGGAACTCTACTTAATGCTCTGTTCATGCATGCCAAGTCACTTCAGTCATGTCTGATTCTTTGTGACCCCATGGACTGTCTGCCACCAGGCTCCTCTGTCCATGGGGAGCCTCCAGGCAAGGATCCTGGAGTGGCTTGCCACGCCCCCTCCAACTCAAGGCTCTAAGGTGACCTAGATGGGAAGGGAATCTAAAAAAAGTGGATATATGTATAATTGATTCACTTTGCTGTATAACAGAAACTAACACATTGTAAAGCAATTATACTCCAGCAAAAAATTAATTTAAAAAAAATAAGGAAAAATGTACATTCTTTCTTATATTTAAAAGAACACACTCTAAACAAGATATGATTTATCACTTATCCTTTTGACAAAATAGTGAAGCTTTCTAAGGCCCAGTGTTGGAAAGAGGGTACTGTAGTGATGAGGGGACGTGACTATATACACATAATGCATATTTGGCACCACCAGCTTATGCTGGAAATGTAAATGACTTTGATCCAGAATTTCTATTTCAGGGACTTATTCAAAAGAAAAACCAGAGCAAGAGAAAGCTATGCCTACATGGATATTATAGCATTGCTAGCAACAATATTAAAATGTTTAAAACTATATATTCATTCATGTGTGCTTAGTTTCTCAGTTGTGTCCAGCTCTTTATGACCCCATAGACTGTAGCCCACCAGGCTCCTCTGTCCATGGAATTCTCTAGGCAAGAATACTGGAGTGGGTATCCACTCCCTTCTCCAGGGGATCTTCCTGACTCAGGGATCAAACCCGCCTCTCCTGCAGCTCCTGCATTGGCAGGTGGGTGCTTTACCACTGAACCACCTAGTAAGCCACATACATTAATTATTATTATTGCAAAAATTATGCCATAGCTGTGTGATGGAAGACTAAGTAGCTGAAAGAAAGTTATATAATTTCTGGTGCCAACATGGGAAGGTTTCAAATACATATTGTTGAACAAAAAGAGAGCCAAGTTGCAGAAGAATATGAATAATGGAATCCCTGTTTGGGCTACACAGGTAGCACAGTAGTAAAGAATCCACCTGCCAATGCAAGAGATGTCTTACAAGAGCTGTCGATTCAATCCCTGGGTTGGAAAGATCCCCTAGAGAAGGAAATGGTAACCCACTCCAGTATTCTTGCCTGGGATAGAAAGAGGAACCTGGTGGAATATAGTCCATGGGCTGGCAAAGAGTTGGACATGACTAAGCACACACGAGCATGCATCTAAAGTATTTTATATGAATATATAAATTATTAATAATTATTACCTCTAAAACATAGAACTTAGTGCTTAGATGCTGGCGAGAATCATATGTATGTATATATGTGTATTTTTTTACTGTTAAATATTTTTATATATATTATATATTTTATAATATTTTATATTTTACTGTTTTTTTACATTTTACTGTTAAATATTTTTAACCATATATAGGCATTTTTTAAAATTAAAACATTGGTTAAATACATTAGTAAAATAGGGCTGTGAAGTCATTCTATTTTTGTGGGCTTTCTGTGCACTTATTTTGTGAATCACAGCTCTCAGTTTGGGGCTTTAATATGTGCTTTTGTATTGTAGTTATGCACCTAATATCATCTTGGTCTTGCACATAGAAGTGCTCACTAATTGTTTGTATATTGCACATGTAAAGAAAAATAAAAGAATGAAGCCAAAATAGCCTGTTAAAACATTCCTACCCTTTTCTTTAGGGTTCTAATTCCTGCACTAATATTAGAGAATCAAGGAAATGTAGGGTTTTTTTCCCCTCTCCCTTTTCAATGAGTCATTTTTAAAACGAAGTGAAACATTATCCCTAATTATAACAGCAATCTGCTCCTCTGAGGTTTTTCAGCTCCGTTTGAACATCAAATTGGATTCCTCCAATGACTGTATTCCTTTATCCAGCCCTCTGATTTTTATTTCGAGGCCATCAAATCACTAGGTAATTGAGTCCATTTTTAAATCCATCATCTCCCGTCACTCTTTTTTTAGTGCTTGCCTCTGAGACTTATAACATCTGTGGAAGTCTTCCCATTACTTTGTATATTCAGTTTTGAACTATTTGTCCACTGAAACAAACCTCACCCACCATGTTTAAACCTTCTTTTTACATTTTGAAGCTCAGCCTTAACTCCTGCCTTGCCCTTTAACAATTGAATAGAGATACATAAGTGATACAGGTATAGGTATTGATATAGGTATAGGTATTCTTACATGTGGATTTTGGTCTAAAGAGTGATTTTCCTTATGGACTTCCTATACTAATGCATCCAGTTCCTTGCAAAGTAGTAAATGACCGCAACAAATATGCATTTCTTTATGGCTTTGGGGGCCCCATAGGCAGTGTACCCTTACTTCTGATGGGAGAAACCATGAGGCTCAGAGAAAAGGCTACTTGGATTACTCCACTGTCACAAAAGCCCCCAAATAAAACATCCTGATGGTGGGAATGTGTTTCAGTCCACGCATATTCATTTTGCTTCACATTTATCCCATTGCAATATTTTCCCTTCACTTCAGTAACTACAGCCGTGTCTGATTCTCTGTGACCTCAGGGACTGCAGTCCACCAGGCGCCTCTGTCCACGGGGTACTCCAGGCAAGAATACTGGAGTGGGTTGCCATGCCCTTCTCCAGGGGATTTTCCCAACACAGGGATCAAACCTGTGTCTCTTATGTCTCTTGCATTGGCAGACAGATTCTTAACCACGAGCACCACCTGGGAAGCCTGTAATCAACTTAAGTTCTTATGACACGGTTGGTCCTCATTCTTTGAGAGTTTGGATCGCTGCTTTCAGTTCAGAGGTAGAGTTTCAGATGTGTACTCCAGAGACTGTGAACTTTTACAGTATCTCAATGATATTTACAGACAAGATTTAGCAACTACCAGTAATGAGTTTTTCCTCCTATTAATCTATACATTTTACATTAAAATAGTGTTATTTAGTGCTCAAAATCATTTATTCTCATATATTCATTACATAATTTCATTTATACCCACTTGATCATCACAACAAATCTGTTATTAAGGTATGTCAGGTATAATTGTTCCCTTTTTGGAGCGATAGAAGTCATCAGTTAGCCAAGTGACTATTTAAAGGTCTTGTGTCCTTAAAGGGCACAGCACATAATAAAATTCAGATGATCTAACTTTACGTAATACATGAGTTCATTCATATTAATAATCCAAATGATTGAAAAATTTCCTACAAATGTAAGATTTACTTTTATAGAATGTTGGCTTTTAGAGAGTTAGAAGTATTGTTCGCTTTGAACATGTTTTTGTAATATCAGCTAGCTCACACATGATCATAAACAGGAAATGGGAAATGATGTCAGTGTGATGTAGACATTGTTAGTTCATACAGAGTTTTGCATTTATCTCTGCAAATCAGATACTTTAAGCTTTATTTACATTTCCATGTAAGCTACATTCCTCCTTTTAAGGTAAAATAAATCTTATATTTACTCTAATCCTTTTTTGATAGAAAATGTAACATGTCTGTTTAACCGTACTAGTATTTTTATTAGAACTGTTACTGGTGTATTAAGCTGTAGTTACAAGCTGAATAGTATCCAAGTGATTGATGATGGTTCAGTCTAAGGTGATGCAAGGAGAGGAGAGGATGGATGAATGCAGATGTGTTGTTAACACCACACAGTGGGACTTGATGATGGGTTAAATAGATAGGGCAAAGACTGAAGTGTGGAGGTCATCAAAGATGATGTCCACTTTTCAAAGCTGTCCAAAACGCAGATTAAAGTTGTGTGGAAGTTTTGATGATGGTGTATAATTTAGGGCAAGGGAGTAGGCAGCTAAGAGGATGAGGACGTGGAGAGGAAAAATTCAAGCAAGTGGCGGTACTAAAGTCAAGGAGAATGAAGATGGGGTAGAGACAGACAAGAAGGCTGAGTCAGGAGCTTTAAGTCTTTAGTTGTCTCGTCTGTTGGAAAAGGAGCCAAACTCTCCTAACCTGATTGAAGGGCTCTAGGAGTCAGCCAGCTGGGACTATTTAGGGGACACATAGATCTTGTTCTTCCATTTTCTTGGCATGGAGTTATAGTACCAAAGCTTTAAAACTGTAAATGTGCTATCAACATGTGAGTTCTTGGAACTGTTGCTATGATTGAAAAGGTTTGTTCCAGACTCTCTCTGATTTGGGGGACAGTGGAGCTCCAACTTGGAATCAGGTGTCTGACCTCAATAACACTAACGCAGCAAAGGATTTCCTTAGAGAGGTTTCACATTTATTTTTCCATTGGTCGATAGGCCAGTTGTGACATGATTTTTTCTAATAGCTACTGATACTATATAGTATATTCTTAGTTCCATAATGGAAATAGGCTTCTAATCTCTGCCTTCCTGAAATATCTATTCCATCACTTGAGTATACACAGCCTTGTGCTGTTCTCCAGATGTTTTATACAGAAGGAACTAGTCTGATCTGGGCACAGAGAAGTGTTCTACCCCTGGGTCTCCCATAGCACTTGCTCTTGCTTTGTTATATCACTTGTCACATTGTATCATATTCATCTCATCTTTCTACATGTAAATCTCTCTCTGGGCTGTTAGCTTGTCAGTGCAATGGTCTAGTTCTTGTTTGCTTGTTTCCCTAGTCTGCAGAGTGCCTATCATATAATAACTTCTCAATAAATGTTTGAGGAAGAGAGCTAGGTAAGGAGGGACTATGTCTCGGTTTTCAGGGTATCTCTCAAAGCAGCAAACACACTGTTATTCATTTACTTAAAGCTAGACACTGGGAGACAATGGTAAGCAAAGACCAGCCCAACCTCTGCCCCCATAAAACTTACTACCTTGTGTCAGTTTTATTATGAGTTTAATAAATAGATTTAATTCACTCAAGTGTTTAGTAAATACAAATTTATTGATTTAGATACCATCACCTAAAGCTGTCTGAAAAAGTCCCATCCTTTCTTTATCACTTAATTCCATTTGACCTTGTTTGTATATGGGGATCTTCAGAACCTCCACTTCATCTGTTATAGGTAAAGCTGCTAGGCCTTCACCTCTGCCCACATGTGCTCCTGGGGACCCTAGTTCAGTACCACCTCTTGACAGTGACAGGGGGAATTGCAAACATGTGTATGACTTGTTGCCATTTACATGGTGCTCACAGAACTACCACTGCATTTCATCCTCATAGAAAGTGTGTAAAGTAAGGACAGGGACTACTATTTCTCTAATATCACAGATGAGGAAGCTAAAGCAGAGAGAATGAATAAATGATCTGTTTTAAAAAAAAATGTGTTTTTTTTCTTTGTTCTATGAAACAGTAAGACATTGCCTAGATTCACTTAGACCCCAAACCCAAGACTTCTTTCTGTGTAATAGGTACTTTTCATATCAATATGTAGCTTACATATAGTATGCAATAACAATTAGTGCTTATTTTTAGGGACTGTTTAGTGAGCACCTAAGTGCCAAGCACTATGCTAGTCACTTAATATATATCATCAATCTACCCTATAAGAAAGATCTTTTCTGTAAAAAAGGAAATCTTCTTTAAAAAATGAAAATTGAACAATGAAGGATTAATTTACCTGTGGTCTCACCACTGCAATGATGTACTTGCTTCTAGACCGTACACCTTCAGTTGCTGATGTGTTGCAAATATGAGCTGTAATGTTATAACTCTCTTCATTCATAATGTTCATTGTTCTTCAATGCATATATCACACCATAGTGGTTCTGCTGAGTGTGCCCTGTGACAGAAATCAGCATTATTCGCAAATGTATATGACTGTGTATTGAACTTGACTCCTCAGCCCTCTGGCAGAGAGCACCTTTTAAACCTGTAGACTTTTGCTGCCAGCAGAGCTTAGCCAGGACCACACTGGGTACCCAAACACATTGTCCTAACTTTGAATCTTCGGATAGTCTATGTCTTATTTCAGTTCCTTCTTTCCCAAAAGCCTCAACTAATCCCACTCCCACACTGCAGTTCTGAAAATTAAAGTGATAGGCAGTATTACTAAACTGCAGACACTACAAGAATAAAATATGTCTTCACACCCTTTCGGAAGGACAAGGGCAACTTACATTGAACCTACATTTATATAACTGATGGAGGTGAATTAAGTGGCTCTTAACAGAACAGAAACTAGCCCTAGTTAACTTTATGGATCTTGGTGGACTCTTCAAATCATGTTATGATTTTAAAACATATTATACTTTATAATCACCTGTTGTATATTAAAATCTCCCAAACCCTGCCACTTACTCTACTTATCCAGGAGTTGCTTTCTGTTCACACCCTTCACATCTTCCAGAGAAAGGGTATGGCCTCAGTCAAAACCCTGGTGGCTCTGACGGTAAGGAAATGCCTGCAATGCCAGAGACCCTGGTTCAATCCCTAGGTCAGGAAGATCCCCTGGAGTGGTCAACCTACTCCAGTATTCATGCTTGGAGAATTCCATGGACAGAGTAGCCTGGTGGGCTATAGTCCATGGAGTCACAAAGAGCGACTAATACTTTCAGTCAAAACTGATATGGGAATATTGAGTTTGGCCAGACTAATGTAGCTGAAATGACACACTGATGCTGGCAGGAAATCTAATTTTTTTCATAACTATTTCTCCATTTTTGCTAAAGCAAGCCATATATATGTCCATGATTGCACACACCCTTGACATTTTGCAATATGTGTGTGTATGTATACATAGGTTTTAAAAAAAATCCATCAAAAGGGTTTTCGTTTTGAAAGTCTAAGTGAACAGCTGCTGTCAGCTGAGACATATTTAACTTTCTGACAGGTACAAGGATTCTGATCCCCAGAGACTAGCACTTTTCTTTTCAAAGCCATCTCCTATCTTTGTGACTCTCTGGGAGAAACAGGCAATATTCATGCATTCGTTATGGATAAAGTAGCCTGGAAGCATCTACTCATTTGCTTCTTAATAGAGTAGAGATGGGCTGGTAATGAATGAAATCTGCTTCTCTGTCTTCAGAACTAAAGAATCTCAGTAAGGGATCTGAGGGGTATCCCAGCTATTCCTTACAAAGGAGAGATAAAGGACTCAATAAATAATTGTAAGAGAAGAATACATTTCTTCACTTTCTTTATTTGCCATATACAGGATATTTTCTTTTAAAACTGTTAAAAATAATTTTCAAGTATGTGCCCATTCCTAATCCCTAAAAGAAAATAAAGTAATAGAAAATTACATTAGTTATAAATATATTAAAAACTGTAACTATTCAATTTATGGGCTTCCCAGGTGGCTCAGTGGTAAAGAATCCACCTGCCAATGCAAAAGATGTGGGTTTGATCCCTGGGTCAGGAAAGTAACCTGGAGAAGGAAATGGCAACCCACTCCAGTATTTTTGCCTAGGAAATCACATGAACAGAGGAGCCTCGTCCATGGGGTCACAAAAGAGTCAGACATGACAGCAACTAACCAACAACAATTCAGTTTATGGAAGATACTACAGCGTAGCTTCATGAACTCAATCCATACCTTTTCAATATTATTTAAAACAGCAGTATGACATGTTACAGTATTTGAGTTAGTGAGTAATTTGTTAATTATGGTGCTTTTACAGATAGAAGAACTCTGCTTAAAATTAAATTTCTTGGTATTACACTTCTTCTGTGAGCTTAACATCCCTAATAATAAAGAAAAACAGCTTGGTTGCTTCTATAGGTTTCAGAGGACAAAAATACATTTTTATTTTTAGTAACTACACTATATTGTAATATTTAATTTCATTTTTTAAGTTGAAAATTCAACTGGAAATCTGGTAGCCTTGTAATTACCTAGATACATTGATTTTGATAATATTCTTCCTACACATGAAGGAAATATTTAAATAAGATATTAGTATATTTTGAGGCTTAAGTAATATTCCTGACCCTCTTTCCTTAGGGCATGAGTTTTGGAGTTTTCCTCTTAGTCCTCAAGGGGAGTTCATGGCATGAGGTTCCACTCATATCAATTTGCTCCTGCCCTCAAGGCCTAAATCAATTAGATTAATTCAACTACAGACACAAGAAATTCATCAAAAATTTTAATATCAGCATGCCCCACAAAGAAATAATGTATTAAATAATCTTATTTAAAAGTGACAGTTTAGTTGAATGTTGCACTTTTAATTTGTGGGACACCTTTATATTAATTTCCAGTTAATAAATTAAAGTAGAATTTTTTAAATGGGTACTATTTAAGTTAATTAGGATATAAGCAAAATCAATTCACAAAAAAGAATTATTACTGATATAATTTTTTATGGTTTTTCTTTAAAATAAATACTGTGATATGCCATACCAAAAGTGAAAAGTGTTAGTCACCCAGTCATGTCCAACTCTTTGCCACCCCATGAACTATTGCCTTCCAAGATCTTCTGTCCATGGAATTCTCCAGGCAAGAATGCTGGATTGGGCAGCCATTCTGTTCTCCAGGGGATCTTTCCAACCGAGGGATCAAACTTGGGTTTCCACGATTGCAGGCATATTCTTTACTATTTGAGCCACCATAGATACATGTAAAACTGTATTGCTCTCTATATAGATATTGATTGTTTATAATTGCTTCCAGGTCATGTGTAATTGCTTTTATGTTTTTACCTAATTTTTATTCTGTCTATTTAGCATTTTGGTAACTAGCATACAGTTTTTGTTATTCTATACTCTTCTTATACTCTGTGTTTTCTATACTCTTTTTCTTAAGGTATACAAAATTAATTTAAACAGTTAAACCTGGAAGCAAAATTAATTAATTTTATCTAGTATAAGTTTAATAAAAATGGAATTTTTAAAATAATGAATGCTTACATCTCTTTTTTCCTTCCTCAATATCTATATGTTAATATTCCCATCTCTCCCCTTCTTGGTTGATGTATAATCATAATATTAGACTTTTCATTTACTAGGCTAGTAATTTTAATAGATGTTATATTGTTTATTAATAAGTCACAATATTATATCTGCTACACAAGCAAAGATACAGTAATGCTTTTGAAAATATGATGAATGCACACTAAGCATACAGAAGTGTATGAATTATCAACCACACAATCATTTTTAATAATAACCATAATCTATGGGCATATAAAAAGGCAGTAGAATTGTTAAATTTACAGTTAATCCTCTGTGCTTGAGAGAGAAAGTAAAAATAGAGAAGGAAAGAGAGAGGGGGCAAATAGAGTGATAGGGACAGATGGGGTAACATTTATGCACCCATAAATGCATATAAATTGTTTAAAATAATACATATCAGAAAAATGTGATGAACTTTCTCTGTAAGTTATTATATACTAAAATTTCATTATTTTGATGAAATGCACTCTGTTAATTCTAATAATATAATCCTAAGTAACCCTTGAGTATATGAACCACACTCGTCAAAGTAAATGAACAAACTATTATACTGATGTAGGGCCCTTGAACTCCTTTATGGCACTGGTTCTGTTTACATTGTAATTTTAAAAACTAAGTAATTTACATGGTTCCCTAGTGTGAATTAACAAGTAGCTCTCAATCAATGTTTCACATTTTCTTAAGCAAGCCCATGGAGGAAAAAAGTGCCTGTTTTCTTTCTTGGGGCATAAAATTATTGTATAAGGAATTCCATGCTTCACTATGAAGAACATACTTTTATAATGTATACTATACCAACACTGTGGAAGTTTTTAAAGTGTATTTAACAGGAAAAAGCAAAACTACATTCAGAATAATTTCATAACCATGAGCCACAGATTAATATACCCTAATACGTAAATCCCAAAGTCTTTCCATGGAGGATACTCTCTTCAATCAGTTACTGATGTAGTGAAGTGAACAGACTGGAGTCATTTCAATGGGCTGCCTGAACCTTTTCCTTCTCACCAGAAAACAATGCTCATTTTCCACAAGTTTTTATCCTCACATTTGACAAATCTAAAATCTGTTCTTTTCCTTGGAAGGTTCATTCCTTCACAGTATAAGTAAGACTTGCCTAATGATTTCAGTAAATAAAAACAAGAGCATGAAGAACAGAATCCATAAAGAGTCAAGAATCCATAAAGGCAGTCTCTCTACATACAAAAGAAAGCATACAAATGTTAAAAAGAAGCAGTTATTTCAAAGACAAGAGGGTCATGGGTGTCATTATTTACTGGAAAAGCCAAATGTATATCGATGTAGCATTTCATTGGTTCCTAGGACTTGAGAGAATTTGAGGATACACTGAGAGAGTAAGCAGTAAAATATGTGAGAGTAGGAGGGGAGACACCTGTTGCTATAGATTTAAAAAGTCATGTCTTCAAAGATGCCCTACAAAGAACAAACATAAAAATACTTATCTATTGCTCTATTCTCAAAGCCATGGGAGAGAAGCTAGAACAAACAGGAATGATGATCCTGAACTAATTGGATTTTAAATCAAGATCAAAATGCAGTATGCATTATCCAGAAATGGAACAGTCTAATTTAGCAATTACGGGATTCACTGCAGTTGACTCCATCACAGCATTCACTGTCTCAGGCATCAGGTCCACCCCACTTCCCCTGGGAAGAACAGTCTTCTCATTTTTTGCTGTTAGGAAACTTCCATCAATGCTCTGCTTCAATTTCTCATTCTCTCTTATCTGCTTTGTATGATTCCCTTTGCTGAGTACAGTTTCCAATCAATAGAATAAAATGGTATCCATAAATACAATTTAGAAATTATTACACACATCCTTGTTTCTGGTAAATTCTACTTTGAGCCTGGGAACTTTAACCCTTTTACTCTTTCCCACAAATCACATCACAGGAAAAAATTAAGTAAAAGGAAAATAATTCATAATTCATCACAATATGTGTAGAGAAATAGACAGAATAGAGGTAGACCACCACTGAACTTCCAATATTGAATGGTGCTCTTGATCTCACTATAATGCATGGAAGTGGAATTTATTGTTGCTACATTTTGAATAACATAGCATAAGAGATACATTTTTTTTTAAACATTTGCAAACCTAGTAGTATTAGGCAAATGTAGTATCATGTGTACCAATGGCAAAAAAAAAATATTAAGATTAGAAATAAAAAGAAAATTAATATATTAGCTGTATGTTTAGATTTAAATTCTATACTATCTGTATTCTTAGAAGATGTTACCTCAGGTCACTCTGCCTCATTTTTCACTTCTGCACAAATGAGACTGAAAATAAGACCTACATCATAGGGCTTCAGTAAGATAAAGAATGGGAAGATTTTAGCATGGTGTTTGGCTCATGGTGAATTTTTCATCAATGTTAATCATATGGTCATATTTCTGAATATCCATGCAAATCTTCAAAACTGTATGACTTCACAGACAGACAATGAAATAATAATCATTTTCTCTTTGGCCACAACAGTAAGAGGACAGAAGTAAAAGAATAATTTGCAGTTTAAGCCAGTACAGATCTTCATCAACTTACAAGGGGGTTACATGCTCATAAACTTGTGTCAGTTGAAAATATCATGTTGAAAATGCACTTAATACACCTAATCTAGCAAACAACACGGGCTTCCCAGGTGGTTCAGAGGTAAATAATCTGCCTGCAATATAGGAGACATGAATTCAGACTCTGAGTTGGGAAGATCCTCTGGAGAAGGAAATGACAATCTACTCCAGTATTCTTGCCAGGAAATCCCACGGACAGAGGAGCCGGGCAGGCTACAGTGCATGGGGTTGCAAAAGAGTCAGACATGACTGAGAAAATAAATAACAGCAACCAAACAACATAACTTTGCCCAGTCTACCTTCAATAGGCTCAAATATACACTGGCTCCAGTTGGGCAAAATCATTTAAAACAAATCCTGTTTATAATAGAGTGTTCAATACTGTGTAATTTATTGAACATGAATGGTCCCTGACTTACAATTTTTTGATTTTGTGACGGTGCAAAAGCAATACACATTCTGTAGAAACTATAGGGTGAATTTTGAATTTTTCCCAGGCTAGGGTTATATAATACAATCCTGTCTCATGATGCTGGCCAGGGGCAGCTCCCAGTCAGCCACATGATCACTAGGATAAACAACTGATGCACTTAAAACCCTTCTGTACCCAGATAGCCATTTCTTTTTTTCTTTACCTTTTAGTACAGTATTCAATAAGTTACATGAGATATTCAGCGCTTTATTATCAAATAGGCTTTTTGTTAGATGGTTTGGCCCAACTGTAAGTTAATGTAAATGTTCTGAGCATATTTAAGGTAGATGAGGCTAAAGTAGGTGAAGTGCATTAAATGCATTTTCAACATGGTGTATTTTCAAGCTTAAAATGGGTTTGTAAGGTTTATAGGGAGATAACCCCCTCGTAAATCGAGGAAGATCTGTATATCACTCCTGGAGGGAGAACCAGTTTTTCAAGGCAGAATTTCTAGGTTGCTAGGATGAACTGGAGATTCCATTGTCAGTTTACTAGAGTTCATTGTTTTGGATAGTGAAGAATAAAAGTGACTAGGTTTTTTAGACTTTATCTAAAGCAGGAAATAAAAATTTAATTTCTACTGAGGTACTGCTTATAACCCCCACTCAATATCTTCACTCCATATTAGCAAACTACATGAAAGAAAAATTGTAATGAGAAAGGTGCTTTGTGTGCATGACTAGGACATAGAGGATTTCATTTTTAATGTTTCACACATAGTAAGTCTGAGGTCCACACCTCCACAATAGGAAGTGACAGCTACCACTGAGAGCAGCAGCAGCTTGAACTCTTGGTAAGTACTTCTCTTACCGATTGTTTTTTACTGCTTTCATTCTTTACCAGCATCTTCCCATTCAGATAGTTCTTCTTTCTTTCTTTTATTTATTTATTTATTTTCTTTACATTATCGTGTTGGTTTTGCCATACATTGACATGAATCTGCCATGGGTATACATGTGCTCAGTTCTTCTTTCTTAAAGGATATATTAACACATCCAATCAGCCATCAGTTTGTTGTTAGTTTTATAAATTAACTCTAAAAGGAATTTTCCTTACTTTCAGCATCAGTAGGCTCCTCTCTGCGCGGTCCAGTGTACACAGAGCCTATACAGGCCGGTGGTTGAATCTGTGGGCCCTGGAGCCAGAGTATACCTTTACAACCTGATTCTAACACAGCCACTAACTAGCTATGTCATTCTAACACGGCCACTAACTAGCTATGTTGCCATGCTCATGGTCTGGTCTACTTACCTGTGGGACTTCCCTGGTGGCTCAGTGGTGAAGAATCTGCCTGCCAAGGCCGGAGCTGCAGATTTGATCCCTGGGTGGGAAAGATCCCCTGAAGGAGGAAATGGCAATCCACTCCAGTATTCTTGCCTGGAAAATCCCATGGGCAGAGGAACTTGGAGGGGTACAGTCCATGGGGTCACAAAAGAGTCAGACATGCCTTAGCAACTAAACAACAACATACTTGTATTATTACATGTTACATATCCATATGATCTATTTATGTCACAATGCTCAAGGTATTTATCAGCTCTATGTTGACCTTATTTATACTTACCATCTGTTTCTCCACAACTATAAAATGGGATAATAGTATCCACCTCGTTGTGTTACAGTAAAGGATTAATGAGGTACATATAAAAAGTGCAATATAACTTATGAATGGTGCATAAGAAGTGTACCATGAATCATATATTATTCATTATTCATTTTATTGTAACATCATCATTGTACTATTTTATTATTGTTGTTATTATTATTATCTCTGGAATTTTTGTGAGAAGCTTATCAGTCCACCTGTATGTTGTTAAAATCATACTTTTAAAAACTTTCAGCTGTGGACATTTTCAGAACTCAGTACCTCTGGGAAGTAAAGAGTAACACCGGCCTTATAAGAAAAGATCTTTACCATATCACAATAAGCTCATCTTTTCATATCTATTAGACAGCCTATAATGTGCCTAGACTCTTATAGGCACCAGGATGCAGCAGCTCCAAGAACTACTGTATAGATTTCAGCACTTCAATGACAATTTCTTAGGTCATTACTGTCATAATTAAGGACAAGCAAATGCCTAATCTTTCAAAGTAAAAACTCAAACCACTGAGTTACCATGAAATATCATATGCAATAAAAGTAGTACTATTTTTCTAGATTATCTTCACACTACTTCCTTGATAAAGTGGTTTAATTTCTACATGATTTCAGTATAAATATTTATAGGATCTGGAATATTTTCAACATGTCTTAATGCTTCAGAGCCAAATAAGTTACTTGCCTTAGAAATTGGTCTCTTTGTTTACATAGCTTGACAATTACCTCGGTCAGTATATGCTTTTCCTACTGGTTCCAAGAGTTAAATTTCAAGAAACTGGAAGTATAGTACTAGAGTTTATCATGTTTATAGGTTTCTGTTCTCCCAGGAAACAAACAAGAAATCCATTTTGTTGACCTTCAAGACATGGTGCTCTGCCATGCTGAAAAACAAAGTGTTTATAAAACAAGAGCTAAATTTAGATTTAGGAGACATGAGTTTCTATCCATAAGGGAGTACAGGCTTTTGAATTAACCTTCTGCCATAAACAACTAGAAAACTGGACAAAATATAGGTAATAAATACTCTCATACTCTCAGTAACAGACACTGCAACATTGATCTCTAAGAGAAAGGAAACAAAAAAGTGAGATCTACAGTTATCCAAGCTTTGTGACTAGAAAAATTTTCCAAACTGTAGCATGATGAGGGGGACTCAGAGTCTGGAGGCCTCCTTGAGTGAAGTAGCAGCTAGAATTGGCAGGAGGAAATTAGGTGGCAAAAGTTTCACCAAAAATATGCAGAAGCATCTTGAATCTTGAAGACCAACGTGTGTATTGAAAGAATGAAATCCCAAGAAGGCAAGAACAGCTTCTTAAAAAAGAAAAATTTCTGGAGAGCTAGAACAGTGATTAATTTTCAGAGTCTACACAGGGCCATGAATTGTGAAACTCCCACTAGCCAGAGTAGACTTCTCTACTCTGAACTTTTCTCTGAAAATACTCAGAACATTCAATAGAGGCCACTTAAGGGTCATACCTTAGAAGTAGGGATAAATTGGCATGAGAAAAAAAGAAAAAGCAACTCTAAAGCTCTCTTAATCAATAGCCGGCCCAGGATTGATGCTTGGGACTGGTGCAACGAGATTTCCCGGGGGGAGGGAGGAGGGAGGGGGGTTCTGGAGGGGGAGCATATGTAAACCCATGGTGATATCATGTCATTGTTTGGCAAAACTAATAAAAAAAAATTAAAAAATTTAAAAAATTTAAAAAAAAAGTACTTGAAAATAAGCCTCAAAAGGATGAAACTCATTCATGAGTAATCATTGTTGTTGCTTGCTTGCTAAGTCATGTCTGACTCTTTCTGGCCCCATTAACTGCAGTATGCCAAGCTTCCCTGTCCTTCACTATCTCCTGGAGTTTGCTCAAACCCATGTCCATTGTCAGTGATGCCATCCAACCATCTCATCCTTTGTTACCCACTTCTCATCTTGTCCCCAGTCTTTCCAAGCATCAGGATCTGTTCCAATGAGTCAACTCTTCATACTATCTGCCAGAATAAAATATAATGCTCTTTATTGGAATACAACAAAATCCAGCACAAAACAACATAAAAGCCACCATCCACTAAAGTTAATTTAAGCATAAAATTACTTCAAGAGGTAAATATGGAGTCATTAGTGCTTTTAGCAAATACCTTCTCTCGAGCACATGTTAAATACATACTTTCAATTGTATCTTAAACTTTGGTTATGCTCAGCTCTCTTTCCTAAAATTACAGGGACTATGATGTTCTAGGTTGTGAAAATTCTTCCCAATTTGAACTTCAGTAAAAACATGGAGCAGAGTTTAGAGCCAGTTTTCATGGGACATGACTCTTGAGTAAGAAATAACTTTTTTTTCTTAAGTCTCTTAAGACTTAACAGTGGTTGTTAACCTCAGTATAATTCAGCCTATCTTTACTGATAGAAAAGAAATAACTTAATAAAAAAGAACAATTATGAAATTTCTAAACTGCATTTATGTCAAAACAATTAATCTCACCTTCCCCATCGCCCTATGTGCCCACACATTTGTTCTTTATGTCTGTGTCTCTATTCGTGCACTGGAACTAGGTTCATCAGTGCTAGTTTTCTAGATTCCATGTATGTGCATTAATATATATTTGCTTTTTTCTTTCTGACTTACTTCACTCCTTATGAAAGACTCTAGGTCCATCCACATCTTTACAAGTGACCCAACTCCATTTCTCTTTATGGCTGAGTATATATTGTTACTCATTGTATATATGCACCACATCTTCTTTATCCACTCATCTGTGAATGGACACTTAGGATATTTCCATGACCTGGCCATTGTAAACAGTGTTGCACATAAATAAACTACCACTTGTAAAATCAAGGGCTAGTGGGAATCTGCTGTGTAGTGCAAGAAGCTCAGCTTCATGCTCTGTGATGACCTAGATGAGTGAAAGAGAGGCTGGAGAAAGAAGTCCCAGAGGGAGGGGATATATGCATACATATAGCAGATTCACTTCATTGTATAGCAGAAACTAACACATCGTAAAGCAATTATACTCCAATACAAAAATTCTCAACTGTAGGAAAGTGCGCATTTATGATTTATATCAGCTTCTTCCAGGTCTGTTCCAGAATGTTTAGGAAACTTTGAGTTAAATGAAGCTTACCATTAGGTGGGTTCCTTATAGTCAATACTTCTTCAGATTCTTTACTTTCAAACTCCCATTTAAAGTCCATGTGATAAATAGCATTCCCAAATGTAATTTTCCATGAAGTCTCCTTTTTCTCGAAAGTGTCTCTAGCACTAGTGCTCTGAGGAACATCATTTTGGAAATGCTGAAGTAGTCCAAATGCGCTCATTCTCTAAGTAAAGTGAAGCCTCTAGATTCAGGTTCATAGATGATGTATAAATTGCACAAATAGAACCCAGATTTCTTACTTCTCCACTTAATGCTTTCTGCTACACACTGCAGTGCATTATAGAAGGATTAAGATTATATTTTTCATCATGAGGTAACTTTTTATAAAGAGATGACAATTGTAAATATTTAAGAATGTTAAATCACTCTCGAGCTTAGATTTGCCATCTTAGAAAAGATGTAGAAAAGTAGAAAATAATGATATTTTGTAATATGTGCTTCATGAGAGTTAATCTCCATTGGTAAAGGTAAAGAATCAACTTGAATGAAATTCAGATAAGTTGCACTGACAGTTGAGTTCTTATAAGAATCAGGAGGGAGTTTAGAGGGGGGTTATGGAAGGGGAACACATACATGTATACTCATGGTGGATTCATATCAGTGTATGGCAAAACCAACACAATAATGTAAAGGAAAAAGCCTTTCCTGAATTTTTTACAATATAAAAAATAGAAAATAAAAAATTGTTTTAATAAATAAAAATAAAAAATAAAAGCTGAAGGCTTCATTTAAATGCTGTATATAAATTTGCCATAAACTCTTTCAAGTATGACATAAATGACACATTCTCAGAAAGTCTTCTTTGAATTTCCCAGATGAAATGGCACAACTCCACCTCCTCTACCTGCTTGGGAAACTCTTGATCCTTTCTTCCTGTCTTATCTTCCTGCATAAACTTTTGGTCTTCTGACACACTACGTATTTTCCATGTTTGTTTTCTTATAGACTATCACCTTCCCCAGAGGAACATGAGATCCTTGATGTCAGGGGTAATTATACTGTTCTCTAACGTATTCCCCTTTCTTTGGGATTGGAATGAAAACTGGCCTTTTCCAGTCCTGTGGCCACTGCTGAGTTTTCCAAATTGGCTGGCATATTGAGTGCAGCACTTTCACAGCATCATCTTTCAGGATTTGAAATAGCTCAACTGGAATTCCATCACCTCCACTAGCTTTGTTCGTAGTGATGCTTTCTAAGGCCCCCTTGACTTCACATTCCAGGATGTCTGGCTCCAGGTGAGTGATCACACCATCATGATTATTTGGGTCATGAAGATCTTTTTTGTACAGTTCTTCTGTGTATTCTTGCCACCTCTTCTTAATATCTTCTGCTTCTGTTAGGTCCATATCATTTCTGTCCTTTATCGAGCTCATCTTTGCATGAAATGTTCCCTTGGTAGCTCTAATTTTCTTGAAGAGATCTCTAGTCTTTCCCATTCTGTTGTTTTCCTCTATTTCTTTGCATTGATCGCTGAGGAAGGCTTTCTTATCTCTTCTTGCTATTCTTTGTAACTCTGCATTCAGATGGGAATACCTTTCCTTTTCTCCTTTGCTTTCGCTTCTCTTCTTTTCACAGCTATTTGTAAGGCCTCTTCAGACAGCCATTTTGCTTTTTTGCATTTCTTTTCCATGGGAATGATCTTAATTCCTGTCTCCTGTAAAATGTCATGAACCTCCGTCCATAGTTCATCAGGCACTCTGTCTATCAGATCTAGTCCCTTAAATCTATTTCTCACTTCCACTGTATAATCATAAGGGATTTGATTTAGGTCATACCTTAATGGTCTAGTGGTTTTTCCTATTTTCTTCAATTTAAGTCTGAATTTGGAAATAAGGAATTCATGATCTGAGCCACAGTCAGCTCCCAGTCTTGTTTTTCCTGACTGTTTAGAGCTTCTCCATCTTTGGCTGCAAACAATACAATCAGTCTGATTTTGGTGTTGACCATCTGGTGATGTCCATGAGTAGAATCTTCTCTTGCGTTGCTGGAAGAGTGCGTTCTCTTGGCAAAACTCTATTAGCCTTTGCCCTGCTTCATTTTGTACTCCAAGGCCAAATTTGCCTCTTATTCCAGGTATTTCTTGGCTTTCTACTTTTGCATTCCAGTCCCCTCTAATGAAAAGTACAACGCCTTTGACTGTGTGGATCACAATAAACTGGGGGAAATTCTGAAAGAGATGTGAATGCCAGACCACCTGACCTGTCTCTTGAGAAACCTGTATGCAGGTCAGGAAGCAGCAGTTAGAACTGAACATGGAACAACAGACTGGTTCCAAATAGGAAAAGGAGTATGTCAAGGCTGTATATTGTCACCCTGATTATTTCACTTATATGTAGAGTACATCATGAGAAATGCTGGGCTGGAAGAAGCACAAGCTGGAATCAAGATTTCTGGGAAAATATCAATAACCTCAGATATGCAGATCACACCACCCTTATGGTAGAGAATGAAAAAGAACTAAAGAGCCTCTTGATGAAAGTGAAAGAGAAGACTGAAAAGGTTGTCTTAAAGCTCAACATTCAGAAAGCTAAGATCATGGCATCTGGTCCCATCACTTCGTGGCAAATAAATGGGGAAACAGTGTCAGACTTTATTTTGGGGGTCTTCAAAATCACTGCAGATGGTGATTGAAGCCATGAAATTAAAATACGCTTACTCCTTGGAAGGAAAGTTATGACCAACCTAAAAGCAGAGACATTACTTTGCCAACAAAAGTCCATCTAGTCAAGGCTATGGTTTTTCCAGTAGTCATGTATGGATGTGAGCGTTGGATGGTGAAGAAAGCTGAGCACAGAAGAATTAATGCATTTGAATTGTGGTATTGGAGTAGACTCTTGAGAGTTCCTTGGACTGCAAGAAGATCCAACCAGTCCATCCTAAAGAGATCAGTCCTGGGTGTTCATTGGAAGGACTGATGTTGAAGCTGAAACTCCAATACTTTGGTCACCTCATGCAAAGAGTTGACTCATTGGAAAAGACCCTGATGCTGGGAAGGATTGGGAGCAAGAGGAGAAGGGAATGAAAGAGAATAAGATGGCTGGATGGCATCACCGTCTCAATGGACTTGAGTTTGGGTAGACTCTGGGGGTTGTTGATGGACAGGGAGGCCTGGCATGCTGTGGTTCATGGGGTCACAGAGTTGGACACGACTGAGCGAATGACCTGAACTGAAGGTATTCCCCAGCACATGCAGGTGTGTTCAGCATATTGTCATCACTCAGTAAATATTGGTTGAATTTCTGCTCATATAGTTCATATAAATTTGTGTATAATTGTGTTTTTTCATCTCCATTAGCTTCTTTGTATTTTATGTTTTTTTTGTATTTTAATTTTTTTAAGTTGATCTTTATTGAAGTAGAGTTGCTTTACAAGTTTGTGTTGGTTTCCATTGTACAGTAAAATGAATCAGCCATATATGTACATATATCCTCTCCCTTTTGGACTTCCTTCCCGTCAGGTCACCAAAGTGTATTAAATAGAGTTTCCTGTGCTATACAATATGTTCTCATTGGTCCTCACAAATACATCAAGAATATATCTACAAATAGGATAATTCTCAGGTATAATCATTGACATTCAAAGGTCACAGCTCTTCGATATTGTTAATGAAGCATTTCATAAGGTGGTAGGTAAGTTCAGCTTGCTAAATTTAACAAAATTCAAGGTATTCAGAGAAGATGCAATAAGAATTGACTATTAAACAAAGTTTTCCAGAGCATTAGCTTGGAAAAAGTGTAAAGTAAGTAAAAATGACCTCTAAGTTCTCTCTTTGGTAAAATATTTCCAGTCCTCCCCCCTCCTCCTGATTACCTAAATATCCTTATTTCTGAAAACCACACTTCTTTGGAAATACTCCAGTTTCTAGCACATTCCAGTACTCCAATCTGCTTTATGTTTTATTTGATTGGTCTTGGTCCTGACCCTTTTTATACATCTTTTCTTACAAATAGAACTAGAAAGTCTCATCACCCTGATCCCATAGCCTGTGGGA
The DNA here is from genome assembly GCA_007570785.1 of Antilocapra americana. Lineage (NCBI taxonomy): Eukaryota > Metazoa > Chordata > Mammalia > Artiodactyla > Antilocapridae > Antilocapra > Antilocapra americana. The sequence continues at coordinate 12,280,835 of ML661338.1, forward strand.
TCATGACCTCACTTCCCTCTAGTAAACCAGAGAAGACCTATTTATGGAGAAGGAATGATATCATTATCCTTAAAACCACTTCAATGGAGGAGAACATATGCCAAAGCAAGGCTTTTCTCCAACTCTAATTCAATTCAATGTTTAGGAAAGGTTGGAATAGAAGAAAGGAATAGAGGAAGGTGACTTCATTAGAAGATTGGGAAAAGTACCTCTGCCTAAGATCATCTTATATCCCTAAGTCTGCTTTCTATTCAAATGCAAAGCTGATAATCCAAAAGCAGCTGGTCAGGAAACATTCCCTGTTTTAAGTCAACTCAAAAAGTCATTGTTTACCCTGACTGGTTGTAATATATTTTCAGTAACAATCTCTCTGGGTCCAGGGAGTTGTTCAGTCACTCAGCTGTCTGACTCTTTGACCTTCAGACCCTATGGACTGCAGCATGCCAGGCTTCTCTGTCCTTCACCATCTCCCAGAGCTTGCTCAAACTCATGTCCATCAAGTCGGTGATGCCATCCAACCATCCTGTCCTCTGTCTTCCCCTTCTCATGCATTCAATCTTTCCCAGCATCAGGGTCTTTTCTCATGAGTCTGTTCTTTGCATCAGGTGGCCAAAGTATTGGAGCTTCAGCTTCAACATTAGTCCAGCCAATGAATATTCAGAATTGATTTCCTTTAGAATTGACTCGTTTGATCTCCTTGCAGTCCAAGAGACTCTCAAGAATCTTCTCCAACATCACAGTTTGAAAGCAAAAGTTCTTTAGCGCTCAGCCTTCTTTATGGTCCAGCTCTCACATCCATACATGACTACTGGAAAAACCATAGCTTTGACTATACAGGGAGCAGTACACATACTAAATATAGATCTTGAGAATTTGAGAATGAAAGAAAAACAAGAGACAAGCTGTGGCACCCTCAGAATCTGCATTTCTCCAGTGGATTCCATCACTATGTGATCTAACTATTGGAAATGTGGCTGTGGTGAGATGTCAAAAAGTCATGATTTCCCTTCTCAATGCCTTTTTAAGATTTTCTCTTCTCTAGAGAACCTCTTGTCTTGAATTAGAGAAATTCTTTATTTGATGTAAAAATGTTTCCACTATCAAACTTGATGAGGTTTAACTAATTCATTTGGCTGACTGCACTCTTCTCAAGAAGATCATTTCCTTTTTGAATGCAAGCAGCAACCAAAAAGATGACACATTTTGTCTTATTTCTACACCCAAGTGTAAATAATTATGATAACCTCTTACTATGTGGGAGGTGGCTGTCTAGTGTGATCATTAAATTACAGCTCCTGTATTGTATTCTCTTTAGTTAATGTTCATCCTAATTCGATAGACTAAATTGTATGTGAGACGGAAAATTCCTATTTGTACTTATAAAATATAGTTTAGCAAATTGCTCTATGACACCATTCATTTTATTTCATGAACATTTATAGTGGAAAATGAATACAGTTCTTTTTATTAGTTGTGTTGAGTTTGTCTCTATAGAGAAACCAAAACCTTTAAATAGGTTTATAACACCTATTAAAACTGCAACCAAGGGAAATAGTAAGAGTTATTTCATTACAAAGAAATTGATACATAAAGGTTGATCACTTCCTTCAACATCACACATTACATTAAGGACAGAATCAGAAACAGAAATGTGTGTGTACTCAGTCATGTCTGACCCTTTGCAACCCCGTGGACTATAACCTGCCAAGCTCCTCTGTCCATGGGACTCTCCAGGCAAGAATACTGGAGTGGGCTGCCATTTCCTTCTCCGAGAGACAGAAATGGCTGCCTGCAATTCCTTGACCTCCATTTTGTCTGCCAGATCACACCAGATTCAGCTACAACTATTCCAAATGGTAACTTTTTGAGCCAGACAGACTTTGAGACATGCATAGTTTTTTAATGCCCTTCCCTCCATTTTAACTCAATATCTGCTCAGTCCTTGGTTAGTACGTGACTTTCCCAGCCCCTCAGTGAACATAACAGTTGTTAGCATCCCACATGGTGACAAGTACATCCCAACAATGCTACTAATCCTGGGAGCCATGATTCACACTTTATTGCTACCTTACTGGGTTGCTTTTATAGCTTCTTTTATTGCCCCAGTCTATTTATTCAGAAGGTGTCATTTTGAAAATATAAACCTGAAGATGAGAAAGCCATTGAAGAGAACAAAATAGAATGTATTCTTCCGTGGAATAAGTTTAACAAACTGTTTATTTCAGAATATTAGCACTCTTCCCAGTTTATTTCTCTGGATGCCCCTTCAGGAAACAAAGATGTTGTGTGAAGCAGAAACCATCAGAGCTAGAAGGAATCTTAGAATTAACCAGTCAAAGGCATTCACTGTAGAGGTGCAAAAGTGATTTTGCCAAAGTCACATGGCCACTTCAGTGTAAAGAAAAGCCAGTATTCGTGTCGGAGAGGGTGTGGAGAAAATGGCACTCTCCTGTACTGTTGGTGGGAATGTAAACTGGTACAACCACTACGGAGAACAGTATGGAGGTTTCAAAAAAACTAAAAATAGAGCTACCGTATCTCTTGTAATCCCACTCCTGGGCAAATACCAGGAAAAAACAAAACAAAACACGTAATTCAAAAAGACACATGTACCTCAGTGTTCGTTGCAGCACTATTTACTAGAGCCAAGGTGTGGAAGCATACTAAATGTTCATCCATATAGTAATAAAGAAGATGTGGTATATATGCACAATAGAATATTATTCAGTCATAAAAAAGAACAAAATAACGCCATTTACAGCCACATGATGGGCTACAGATTGTCATACTGAGTGAAGTAAGTTTGATGGAGAAAGACAATTATCATGATATCACTTATATGTGGAATCTAAAAAAAATGGTGCAAATGAATTTACTTATAACACAGAAAAAGAGTCACAGATGTAAAAAACAATTTTATGGTTACCAGAGGGTAAGGAGGAATAAATTGGGAGACAGGGATTGATATATACACATTACACACTCTAGTATTCATGGGCTTCCCTGGTGGCTCAGATGGTAAAAAATCCGTCAGCAATGTAGGAGATCTGGGTTTGATCCCTGGGCTGGGAAGATCCCCTGGAGGAGGGCATGGCAACCCACTGCAGTATTCTTGCCTGGAGAATCCCATGGACAGAGGAGCCTGGTGGGTTACAGTCCACGGGGTCTCAAAGAGTCAGACATGACTGAGCAATTAAGTGCAGCGCAAATATAAAATAAATAACTAGTACTGTATAGCACAGGGAACCCTACTCAATACTCAGTAATGACCTATATGGGAAAAGAATCTAAAAAAGAGAGGATATCTATATATACATATAACTGATTCATTTTGTTGTACACCTGAAGCTAACACAACACTGTAAATCAACTACACTCCAACACAATTTTTTTTTTAAATGAGAAAGGCCAGTTTTTCGTCGTCTCACCCTCTCAATCCATCCCTACTTTACATATATCTTTCAGAACAGGTTCTCAATAAATCCTTAGTGGCTGATAGCAAACCCATTTACCCTTTGTACTACATTGATCAGGGTGGCGCAGGGACAGAGCAGGGGACTTCTGAGCAAGAAAAGTTATTTGTACTTGAAAAGAGGTGTGTTGGGCTTGACTCCTGGAAAGCTGGAAAAAGCCATAAGAGCTCATGAAAATTAGGTGTTTGTTCTGTTTTCTTAGATGCTATTGTAAATATCTCACAGGAGATAAGAATCTTGGCTAATAGTAATCATTCTATCCATACATCATGAAGTATTTATTAAATATATGATTGCAGCAGTATATTCCAGAAAAGTGAGATATGCCAAGTAAATAGTACTTGAAATGAATGGTTTTGTTTTAGTATTTTCATTCACCATCATGCACCCAGGCTTCTTGTCTGGAATGTGGGAAAACCTCACAGCATGGTTGGAAGAACCAAAGATAAAATTGAGATTATGTAAATTAAGTAACTGTCAAGCTGTAATTGCTATACAATACATTTTTATTTTTAAAACTCTTTTAACTTAAAAAGAAATGTATATTTATAAAGGTGTGAATTGTGGAATATGTAAGGCAAAAGAAATATATATTGGAATATTATTTTATGTGCTCCTTGTTGAGACTCCTTATTTGGGTCTGGACTACCTTAGAAAGTGAATTGTCCACGACACTTATAAGAGAGACCTCACTATACTGTAAACAACTCATCTTCGTGTCAGAAATTTACCTCTGAAATGGTCATTTCACACCTGTCTCTTGTGTCCTATTAAACTTACTGAAAATGAATTCTACATTTTTTCTTTAGTTAAATATGACCATTTTTGTTCATTTATCTTGACTTTTTTATTTCATTATGCTTACTGTAGGAATTACTGACATGTAGTTTTCAGTCTATCATGTATTTCCACATAAGTTAGCAAGTTACCCAATTTAATAACTAGAACATAAGCTTCGAAAAGAATGTTGTGGAATTTTTAATAAAATACATATTTTTAAATCACTGAGTTAAAATTAGTGACAATAAAAAGCAGAGTCTTTCATTTTTCTACTAGAAAACTGCTTTAACAATTATTTGATATTGAATTTAGAGTCAATATTGTAAGAGTGAATTTATGTCCATTTTAATCAATATAAGTATTTCAATGGAAAGGTAATGACAACCCACTCCAGTATTCTTGCCTGGAAAATACCATGGACAGAGGAGTCTGGGGCCTGGCAGACCACAGTCTATGTATGGGTCGCAAAGAGTTGGACACGACTGAGCAACTAACACAGGCACACACAAGTATTTCAAACTTGATGAAAATTAAATATTTTTGGTTTTCAGTTCTGTTCAGTTGCTCAGTCGTGTTCGACTCTTTGCGACCCCATGGACCACAGCATGCCAGGCCTCCCAGTCCACCCCCAACTCCCGGAGTTTACTCAAACTCATGCCCATTGTGTCAGTGATGCCATCCAATCATCTCATCCTCTACTGTCCCCTTCTCCTCCTGCCTTCAATATTTCCTAGCATCAGGGTTTTTTCAAACGAGTCAGCTCTTCGCATCAGGTGACTGAAGTACTGAAGTTTCAGTTTCACCATCAGTCCTTCCAATGAACACCCAGGACTGATCTCCTTTAGGAAGGACTGGTTGGATCTCCTTGCAGTCAAGGGACTCTCAAGAGTCTTCTCCAACACCACAGTTCAAAAGCATCAATTCTTCAGCACTCAGCTTTCTTTATAGTCCAATTCTCACATCCATACATGACTACTGGAAAAACCATAGCCTTGACTAGATGGACCTTTGTTGACAAAGTAATGTCTCTGCTTTTTAATATGCTATCTAGATTGGTCATAACTTTCCTTCCGGGGAGTAAGCATCTTATCATTTCATGGCTGCAGTCACCATCTGCAGTGATTTTAGAGCCCAAGAAAATAACATCAGCCACTGTTTCCCTATCTATTTGCCATGAAGTGATGGGACCAGATGCCATGATCTTAGCCTTCTGAATGCTGAGCTTTAAGGCAGCCTTTTCACTCTCCTCTTTCACTTTCATCAAGAGGCTCTTTAGTTCTTCTTTACTTTCTGCTATAAGGGTGGTGTCATCTGCATATCTGAGGTTATTGATATTTTTCCCAGAAATCTTGATTCCAGCTTGTGCTTCTTCCAGCCCAGCATTTCTCATGATGTAGTCTGCATATAAGTGAAATAATCAGGGTGACAATACACAGCCTTGACGTTCTCCTTTTCCTATTTGGAACCAGTCTGTTGTTCCATGTCCAGTTGTAACTTTTGCTTCCTGACCTGCATACAGGTTTCTAAAGAGGCAGGTTAGGTGGTCTGGCATTCCCATCTCTTTCAGAATTTTCCCCAGTTTATTGTGATCCACACAGTCAAAGGCTTTGGCATAGTCAATAAAGCAGAAATAGATGTTTTTTCTGGAACTCTCTTGCTTTTTTGATAATCCAGTGGATGTTGGCAATTTGATCTCTGCTTCCTCTGCTTTTTCTAAAACCAGCTTGAACATCTGGAACTTCATGGTTCACATATTGCTGAAGCCTGACTTGGAGAATTTTAAGCAGTACTTTACTAGCGTGCGAGATAAGTGCAATTGTGGTTTTCAGTTTTTAAAACGAGTTTTTAACTTTAAATTTAATATTAAAAGTCTTATATTAAAAAATTATCTTCTGATTTTTAAAAAATTCTCCAATAATTCCCATTTACCAGATTATAGATGGCACATATAGAGTATATATAGTCAATATTCTATGTTGAATTTTAAAAAATAATTTAGTTTCATATATTGCATCTATATATATGTAATACATAGAACATTTATATTAGCATATACATAAACTTAATATGAACACACTTGTAGAGAACCCTCAGAGGATAATCTCTGAAGCTACAGAATGGATTACAGAACACAGCATGCAAGGTTCTCAGTAAAATGTTAGTGAAGTCAGTGTTCAAGCTATTACTGTTATTCGATCAGATTTTATTATTACTAAAACTGCATTAAAAAGTAATGTATATGAAATACATAATATTTTTAAGTTCTTGTTTGTTCAGTATTTGGGATTCTTAAGGACTTTGCTTATTCCATTTCATTTGATTCAGCAATAGGTATCTGGTTCCTATTACATAGGGCAAATCCCAATATAGCTCACAAATAACAAAGTCATGGAAATTTTTTGAGTGTTTTTATTATGTCTATTTTACATATGCACACAGGTACACACACTGGCTTTTTATTCTATTATTTTGTAGCTCTGTCTCTTTAGGCCTACTTTAGGCTCTGCTTGGTTTGGAGATTTGCTCTCTTCCAACCTTTCTCTGATGTTTCTGCCTCTCACACCCCAGATGCCATGCTCTTTGCTTTCAGCACAGTTCTCTGAACTGTAACTGTGTGGAAACTGATTGGAAATACACATGTAGCTTGACACACAGTGGGAAGCACTGCCAACCAAGTCATCAATATATGCTCCCACATAGCTTGCCCCTCATAAGACCACTCTTAAGATTCTCTATTAGAAATATCCATGAGAATGCAAGATTAGAAGTTGGGACTCTTCCTCCCCGTATTTTATGTATTTTACTTATATATTTTTCTTTACCTCTCCTGGTCCTGAGAACAAGCCTCACAGAAAGTACATCTGAGATATAAGCAAAAAGACTAGAAAAATTAAACCAAGGTCTATCATCACTAGTTGATGTGCCTATAAAAATTTGGAGCAATTACTCTGTTAATGACTTCACTGAGGGTGAGCTTCCCAGACACTCTGGTCAGAGGATCACAATGGCTGAAGCTGCACGAGGCTGGGTGGTTTCAACTTTCAGGCAACTCTTTGAACATAGTATTTTTATTTCAGTTTATATCTCCCGAGTTTTCATATAAATAAACTATAAGATTCAAAGCAAACCTCAGGACACTGTGAGTTAGGAATGATTCCATCTGAACCAGAAATCTCCCAGAATGAGAGCAGAAGGTGACCCAGGTTCATGGAGAGACATTCAGACCTCTTAAAGCCATTTAATGAAACTGAGCTTCATATTGAATGATGGTTGTTGTTTTTTTTTTTAGAAAAAGTGGTGAGTTTTGCCTCGTTTAGAGTTCCACTGTATGGTTGTGCACAGATGTAACTATGACTATGGATTCTATTCAGGGAATATGTTTACTCTTCACCAAGTTTGATCATATCCACCTTAGGATTGAACTTAAGGGAATGAAAAGCCATCATGTTAAAAATCCTGGGAGCAAAATCTGTACGTGTTAAGAAAAGGCAGTCTGGTGGCCTTTGCCACAAATAAATTCTGGGGAAATCATGCCCAAAATCTGAAAACAAGTCATATAGGCTGGATTTGTATTTCTGCCCCTGAAATATTAGAAATTACAAATAGAAACTGAGCTCTAAATTTCCTCACAATTTTAGTTCCTATTTATTTAGATGCATAAAGAAATAAGATGAAAGGTCAAATTATAAGTGTATTACTGCTGCTGCTGCTGCCAAGTCACTTCAGTCGTGTCCGACTCTGTGCGACTTCATAGACAGCAGCCCACCAGGCTCCCCTGTCCCTGGGATTCTCCAGGCAAGAACACTGGAGTGGGTTGCCATTGCCTTCTCCAATGCGTGAAAGTGAAGTCGCTCTGTCGTGTCCGACTCCTAGCGATCCCATGGACTGCAGCCTACCAGGCTCCTCTGTCCATGGGGTTTTCCAGGCAAGAGTACTGGAGTGGGGTGCCTAGCAGTCTGCTAATAGCATTATAAAAATTAAATTTGAAAGAAAAAAAGAGAAAGTTTTACTATTTAAACATACTGACCTGGGCTTTGTATTGTGGTTGTTGCTTTATTGGTGTTGGTGTCACTGGTTTCCAAAGTCCATATTTAAAGCCTGGACGTGTAACCTAAATATTTCAAAAGTCAGCATTTATCCAAGGGCTTCATAAGAGAATATTTTATGAATCTTGTTTTGTTCTAAGTATCTGAATATTTTAAATTCTTCATGTTCTATCAAATAACAAGTAGGTTAGCAAATAACCACTATGATCAATTAGTTCAGCTCTATGCAATAAGAACAACTATTAAAATATAAAATGGAAATTTACCTCATTTAAAATTTGAAATGATTTTATGAAAAAGATTATTGAATCCCACACAACGCTTTTTCAAAATGCATTTGTTCTTGAATTTTGAAATGCATGATTTAGTTTCAAATATAGCACCAAGGCATTAAATAAAGAATATGGAATCACTAAATTAAAAATGATCACTGATGCTTAAGTACTCTAGAAAGTCATGACTAAGGGGAAAATTGTGAGTATTTTAGAGGATATTTATATTCAATCTTACAAAACCCTATATCAACTGAGAGAATTTGATAAAACTAAACATTTTGCCTTTGGACATAAACACGTTTTGAAAATTTTAAGTAGCTTATATGGAGGACAAATAGATTGATTTGGATTTGTGTAAGGATTATGTTTGCAGTAAGACTAAATAGTACACTGAAGGATGAAGGTAATTCATAAGGAAACACTTTAGAATATAAATACTATATCCAGTTTTAAAACATGCATAATGCACTGTACTTGTGATTCCGTGATAATCACATTCACTTGCAGCCCTGATTCTTTCTTCACCTCCCATTCTCCTAATCACAGTACCATAGAATGAGAAGAACACAGCCTAACCCCTTCACTTCACAGACGAGAAAATAGAGCTAAAATAAAATTTAAAATACAATAGGGCAATCCAGTGGGAACATTCACTAAGCAGTTAAGAATAATATGCTTAACATGGAGACCCTGATTTCTGTCATTCTCCTTTGTGATCAAACTAACAATGCAATGCTGGAGACAAATCTGAAAGGGCACCCTGAAAAGTACAAAGACAAGGAAATAAATAAGGAATTGTACTTAGAAAGGCAATGCAAAACACGTACAAGTGATGTTTTTGCTTGCATTAATTCAGATTAGTACAAAATTAAAGAGCAACAAGTTTGGCATGAGGAAACGGCCATTCCAGCCCTGGTTCTGTCCATCATATATCTTAATGATTGACTAATTTGTGATCTCTTGGTCTCTGTTTCCTTACCTCTGAAGTGGGACATGTTAAGACCTACCCTGCCCATGTTACAGGCCTTTGCAGAGATCCAATGAGACAATGGATTTGAAAGGCTTTGTAAATTCCAAAGTACTGCAAAATGATTGTGCTATTAGTGTTGGTGCCACTTATAAATCTCTATTACGTTAGGTCAGACTTCTTGCCAAATGACACCAAATTGAGATTCTGGAGGATAGCCAGTTGATAAACATTGAAACTAAGGTATGCTTTCAATAAGTCACACCTGTAGCCATTTCTCACTGTTCAGCTGACAACTGGGGCCTGCTGCACATTACTTGGCAAGGCTCACTTCTTCAAAACCCTTTCTGGAACAATGTAAGGCTATCAATGCCACCGTGAGTCTTCAGCATGAATACCCATCCTCTACCTACCTCTCTGTTTTTTGAAGCTCTTTGCTTTCTTATTTACATATTATTTTTTAATTGCCTCTTAGCCTTGCAACCTGGCACTACGCTGCTCTCTGCTTTTCAAACAAAACAATCACAATATAAAAGAGTAAAGGCAACAAATTCTACACCGAAAGAGCTACCAAGGTTGGTGTAAAGACTAAAGTCTGCAAGAAAAAAGCAGATAACCAATGTCTGTCAGAATGACAGGGAGGAGACACTAATATAACCGGACTCTTGGCTAACAAAGGAGTTAAAAATGAAACAGCGCCAGCTTAAAATCAATATGAAATTCTATAGGCAGGCTTTACAAAGAAATCAAGGCAAGCATAATATGATCTCGGTAGCTCACTCTCGGGAAAAAAACGATCATTCCATCGTGCAGCTCTCACTAAATGCAAAAGGCAAGTTCTTCTGAAAGCCCCCTAAAATGGAATTACTGCAATCAGGCACTGTGGTCAGGAGGGCATGGGTGAGATTGATGAGGTTATCAAGAGACAAACAAGGAGTGAGCCTATACAAATTGCTGGGCAGGAAAGAAAAACATGTTCACAGAGCATATCATTAACAGTTTTCCTTCGAAGGCTAGAATTCGATTTCTACTTATTTCTATCAGTGGGCTTCCGAATATGGAGGTTCAATTAAACAAGAGCAGGAAGGGGCACACCATCCCACTGAGAACGTCTCCCATCAGCCTGAGTCTGTTTTCTGAGTGATGGTAGCAAGCTTCTCCTCCTTTCTAACTTTAGGGCACTTCCATGGCCTCTCACAGCTCTGCTGGGCTGTTCTGAACATAAAGAAGCAAAGAAAGAAAATATCCACTTCACTTAGCTGCATGCAGGTGTATTTTTTTTTTTTAAGCCTCGAGGTAAATCAGAGACATCGAGAAGCAAAAGAATTGACATTTTGGAAAGTTTTTATCAGTTTCCTTGTTGTAGACCCTTTTTAAATGGTTGCAACTGATCCTTTGGACAAAGCCTTTCAAGCCTAGACTTTTACTGCTATGAAAAGCCTCCCAAAGTACTCCAACTTCGATTCCTCTTTTTATAGCTGAGGGAATTGAGGCCCCCTGAAGCTGTGTACCTGATTTCAAAAAGTTAACACCAGAATCCAGCCAGGAACCCATCTTTCCTGATTTTCTTGACTCTCAGCCCAAAGTTTTCCTCTCTTGCTTCTTGTAGAGAGTTCGCATATTTCTAGGCTCACTAAGGCAAGAAACAATGACCACAAAGGTTTCAGGTAATTAAAACATCTCTAGATGATATTTATAGACATGATTGACCAGAACCATATTTCTTTCCCAGTAAAACTTGTGAAATGACAGCAAAAAATTTTTAAGGGAGAGAGGAGTAGAAAGTTTCCCATGTTGCAGTTCAGCTCCAATTAGAAATGATTTTAAAGTTATTTCAGAGGAGGCCCAAGTTTTATTTTATTATTAAAAACATAAGCTCTTTTCAAACTTTGACATGTTATAAAATATTCTTTGAAAATGAACTTGGGATTCCAAGGCTAGACTGCCAACTTTATCCCCTTCATACATGTTTATCAGCCTAGACATCAAGAGGACCTAGAGAAGTAACTTTAGTTGAAGCCTGAGTTAAGAATGAAGGAGGTAGGAGAGGTATACATATACACATGTATATGTGTAGCTGATTCACTTCACTGTACAACAGGAACTAATACAACATTGTAAAGCAATTATACTCCAATAGTAAAAAATGTTAAAAAAAAATGTATTTCTTCCTTTCGGATACTTACCAGAGAGGAATGGCATCACAAGAGAAATGCTGAGAGTCAGACATCACAATCCTTTGTCTTGATAAGCCAGTCAGGATCAGTATTCCTGGAAACCCTTGACTTCTGGGAAACAGGAGAAAAGAGTAGTCAATCCAGTTTTTTGTCTCTGTTCTTACAGTAGAAGAGCATCTTTCTTCTAAGTCCCTTTCTATGGCAGCTGAGGCCTCCTTGAAAAACAGGCTGGGGAAATCTGTTGTGAAGAGGGGAGAATGTGTATATGGTGAAAACGCATTAGCTCACAGTGAAAATGAAAACCTGGAGAAAGTAATCAGCACCCTACTGAATAAGATACTCCCCAAATTAAATATTGTGGATTCATTTATAGCGGGCTTCCTATGCCCTTTCTTACTTTATTTCATTTCCACTGCTTTAAAACCTTATTTTCACCCATTCCACAATTTTCGGGTATGACATCTCTACTCCTTTGGAAGTGACATATATTATAATATATTAATGGAGTAAAACCAAAAATCAAATTAATTTAAACTCGAAAGCAAACAATAACCATTTTTACACATTTTCTAGAACCAAAGAACACATTTATCTTAAGTCTTTATTCTAAAAGCTGTTTATATCATAGTTAATATTTGTGATATATGACTTGAGAGAGACAAGTGTGTTTTTTTTTAATTGCAGCTTCATTTTTTCCTGTAAAGATAATTTTGATAAGTGATCTTCTTTGAAAGTTGGGAACATAGGGGAAGATTAATCTAGCCCAGAAGAAGAACTAAAGTGGCAAAAATTGATTAAGGCATTAAAATATCTACAGTATGTCTAGAAAATATGAGCTGTCTCTAAATGGTCCCAGTAAATCACAGAACAAACTTGAAGGAAGCAGTTAAGAAGAGCTTCCCTGAGTAATAGAAAAGTTTTCAGGGTAAAGTATTTTGAAAGTGTCATTTTATTTTTATATACTGTGTAATCAGAAAGAAACATTTATGTAGCTACAGCCCAACCTTTTCTCTCTAGCTTTTCAGGAAAAAAATACCAAATTCACAAGTAATTATTACATAGATAATCATTTAGATATTATGTATATGTACATATATATATGACAAATATATTTTATATTACTTGTAGTCAATTATTTGATGCTATGTGATAAAGAAATCCAAAATCCACTGCCCACATAGGGTGCTTGTCAAACCCCCCAACCTGCTTGAGACTTCCTGAATTTTTTATTTCTCTTCTAGAATTTAGAAATATGTCCTGAATTATCCTACTGATAAATAATGTGACTTAGGAAAGAATGACAGTTGAACGAGCTTGTAGGAATGGGTGAAGCAACTAGGATGCCTTTTTGTATTTGCACATTTACCAAATTCATTTGATACAAAAGAAATGAATGAAACTTGTTTTTAGAGGTGGGAGAGGTTTGAAACACAACTTTTCCCCCCATGAGGCAAAGGGGCAATGTATGACCTCACAATGGCTGTTCAGAGAGAAAGCAAAAAAGTTGTGAGCATTTGGGAAATTTCAAAGTAGGTCAAAGCAGCCTAAAAATAGCATTGAAATCAGAGTTTTCTCACTCAAACTGGCTTCACAGTGGCTTTCTCAAATCTTTTGATTTAACTCTTCCTTGGGCTCATATAAATCATCTCAATACACCCATCCTCTCTTTCACTCTAAACAAATAAGTTAATTATTTACTTTCCTTAGAAAAACAAAACCATCACAGTGGATTCTCCCTTTATACTCAGGACTCAGCTCCACTTCCAGAGCCTCCCTTCTTTTTTTATAATAATGGTACCTGTTAGTTATCACCTAGCTCTTCCTCATGGTGAAGCTCTCCCCTCTTTTTCCACTGACTGTGATACCGTACTTGGGAAAAATTTTTTCTTTTACTCAATCCTGATGTTCTTTTTGTTTCCATCATTTTTCCCTCTCCTTTTTTCGCTAGACTTTTAAAATAGTTGTCTCTACTGTCTCTACTTTCTGTCCAATTTTTCCACTCTGGTTTTAACATCTCCTATACACACTTGTTAGTCCAAGAAAACAAAATATCTTTGATCCACTGGCCAGTTTTACTGAATATTAATAACTACCTTTTGTATACATCAACTTCATCATAAAATGAATATGCTAGAATTTCCCTATTAAGTTTGATCTGTAACACTGATATTCCCAAGTATAAACATTTAGCTGGAATAAGAAGCTCAGAGGTTTTATTAGGCTGAAATGAAATTTTTCTGTAATACCATGAGTAATCTTGTATTATGGTGCTAAGAATTCAGAGCACTCTCCTCCAACTGTCCTCTGAAAGAAGTTTGCCACCTAACCACTAATCCAGACAGGTCCAAACATGTCTCTGAATATTCCATTTTTTTCGTAGCTGAGATAGAATGTTGGTCTTCTCATCCCATGACATCAGCTGCCAAGAAGCCAGAAATACCATGATAAAAGTAGGCCAAATCCAGTGCTCTGTGATAACCTAGATGGATGGGATAGGGTGGAAGGATACAGAGAGAGGATCAAGAGAAAAGAGATACATGTATGAAAACTGTGAATGTGTTAGTTGCTCAGTCATGTCCAACTCTTTGCAACCCCATGGACTGTAGCCCATGAGGCTCCTCTGTCCATGGAATTCTCCAGGAAAGAATAGTAGAGCGGGTCATTCCCTTCTCCAGGGTATCTTCCTGACCCAGAGATCTAACTCTGGGTTTCCTACATGTTGATATATGGCAGAAATCAACACAATATTATAAAGCAATTATTCTCCAATTAAAAATAAATGTTTTTAAGTATTCAGAGTATACTTTCAAACAGACTCAGCAAAAGATGTATCACATTTTTCTATATAATTTATTTTTTTAATAAATCAAAAAAAAAACTCAGTGGGAAGTCCTGGGATTCAAAAATTATTTACCATAGCAATGAAACTTTGGGGCCTTAATTACCTAAAGAATAACCTTAGTAAGAGGGCAAATTTTACTGAATGACTGAGTGACTTATTTCTCCTGAATCCATAGCCATTTGACAATCTCTGTATGCTCTCAAGATGAAAGAATGATCCCTGACTAGAATTAGGGAGGCACATGATGGCCTATATATATATATATAGGCTTCCCTCGTGGCTCATCTGATAAAGAATCCAACTGCAATGTGGGAGACCTGGGTTCAATCCCAGGGTTGGGAAGATCTCCTGGAGAAGGGAATGGCTACCCACTCCAGTATTCTGGCCTGGAGAATTCCATAGACTGTATAGTCCATGGGGTTGCAAAGAGTCGGACACGACTGAATGACTTTCACTTCACTTCAGTTCATATGTATTTATATATATATATATATATGTATATGTATAAAGACAACCCCCCCAAAAAAAAACCTTTGCTTCTTGAACTGTCAAAACTCTCTTCTGAGTGATGGATTGTTAGGTTAACAAAAGGAAATTTGTATTCCCAGCTGCATACATAAGGGCTCACTGGATTCACTGTCAGACTCTTTATCAACTTTCTTCTCATTAGCTAGCTGTTCTGAGCTCTCAGCCTCATCTCCTATGTGAACCACAGGCAAGCTTCAGGGACAGCTAACCTACTGATCAGAATCCTTTAAAAATAATTATAATATTTATTTGACTGTGTCAGAGGCACACAGTGCACAGGCTTAGCTGCTCTGTAGTATGTGGAATCTTAGTTCCCTAACCAGGGACTGAATCCATCTGCCTTACATTGCAAGGCATACTCCTAACCACTGGGCCACAGAGAAGTTCCCAGTCTTCTTTTATCACTGAGAAAATGTGTGTGTGTGTGCTGTCATTTCAATCATATCCAACTCTTTGTGACACTATGGACTGTGCCCACCAGGCCCCTCTGTCCATGGGATTCTCTGGGCAAAAATACTTGAGTGGGTTGCCATGCCCTCCTCAAGGGAATCTTCCTGGCCCAGGAATTGAATCTGCTTCTCTCTCCAGCATTGAAAGAGGGGTTCTTTTACCACTAGCACCACCAGGGAAGCTTCACTGAGAAAATAACTCAGATCATTTCCAATATTTATTTCTCTATCAATCTTTGTTTCTTTTTCTAAATCTACAGATGAGCCAAAATATTGATAAAATTCCCACTCTATTAATTTTCGTGAAAAATTTGTATCATAATACCAGCTTTGTAATTAAAATAGAAGTTGGTTATCAACCATAGGTCAAATTCTCTCAAATTATCTAATCCAAATGTTCCTTATTATCCTTATACTTGAACTTTTCTGTGAATAATATCACATCTCTTAATAATTAGGTACAAACATTCCTATCATAACAAATTTAAAGATAAATATTCTCTCTGCCCTGATAATAGTATAGAGGGATATATTTCATGGTCTAACTCCATTACTTCAGAATCTTATTATGAAGTTAGTTCACTTGGTCATTTATAGTTAAACAGAAAATTTCAGTATCAATGATGCCAAAATTGAGCTAACTTAATCTTCTTCCAATTTACATCTTTCATGAGAGCCACCATCATCATCGTCATCACCTTATTTTTATTTTTCATGACAGTCTGTCCAGAACACACTCTTATTTTGGTATTTTGGCTATGTCTATATTTCCGGTTTGAGTCATTTTTACCGAACTGATTCATGACTAGCTCAGTAAAAATAGCCAAAGCAGATGTTTTCAAAACTAATTAGTACTCATCTTATTTTAGATATTGAGTATTTTAAAAGTTGTTGTGTGATCAATTATTTTGTTATATTTCTTAATTATCTTAAAGATAGGCTAAACTTCTAATAGCATATTTTATAAAAAATAGAATATTTTATAAAATCTTCAGTTCTAAACTCTCAACTGGCCCTCATTTTTTACAAGAGAACACCTAATGATCCTCCATTGTCATATAATTCCAGTAAGGATGTAAGAGGAAGTAGCCAAAGCTGTGTTATTGGTTGTACTCTGAATCAATCACCTTTACAAAAATGATCTAATTATTTTATTACGTGTACTGTTTCATCTATTGTTTTATGATATGAGCTCTAAATTAAATATCTTGACTTTTTAAATAGTATTTTCTATATCTCTTCAAAGACCTTTTAGACCAAAGGAAAAAACTAAATCATATATAAATTATAATCTTATAGACATATTGAAAAATATATACCAAGCCAGTTCTAGAAGTTTACAGGTCTTTGAAAATAACTGAATATCTGATTTAAGAGTAGATATTTCTATAACAAATGTTAAGGAAATATATTTGCTTTCATAGGTAATGAACATATCTGTAAAACATACATGCTGTTCATTAGTGATCACTAAAATTTACCATGGCAAGTTCTAATTTGCTTGATTATAATACAGATTCTTTATTTCCATGAGCTAATTTGATGTCATAAGTGCATTTTAATATTGCCACACTGTCTGGAAAAAATAAGCTTTGTTGAATATAAAATTGAAGGAATGTACATTGTGAAAGCAATACATCTGAGAAACCTTTAAAACACATTGGACAAGCCTACCAATGTCTCATGGGAATATTTTTCTTTCTCTTTCCAGCATATTTTGTTTATTTTCCAAGCAGGTGTTCTATTACCCTTGGGGGGATGGGTCTTGGATGGAACCCCATCACAGACAAAAATCAACTGCATCACAATCAATTCCTGGAAAAAGATGTTGGTTTTTTTTTTTTTTCCCCCCTCTTCTTCTAAAAGACCATCTGGGAGCCTAAGATAAAATATTTAACTGGAGCTTTATATTTCCTAGTAAATGTGTACCCCATGTGGAGGCAGGCAGAGGGTGTTACCTCACAGGACGTGCTACTGTTACAGTTGGTCATTTCTTTATCCTTTTCTGAGATGGCTCTAGAAGTGAACGGTCACATGTCACCATATGTAGAGGGCATCATATGTCATCAAAACAACTGCAAGTCTTGGTTGATGAAAGAAAGATACTTAATTTGGGTGCTGAGTCCTTTTCATCTTTTGGGGTTTTTTGGGTTTTTTTTTTTTTGAGTTTGGAGTGGACTGCACTGAACCCTACCCCTTGTGGCATTAGACTTTTGAGTATGCTTCTGTAAGAAATTATTTGGGTTTGGCTTTTCTCACAGCCAAGGTCTCTCCTTCTGGGAATCTCTACAAACAACTAATTTTATTGAAAAACACATTAAGATAAAATATGTGGAAAAAAATTTAAAGTCACTGATCTGTAATTTTGTGATGCTCAATTGACGAGTCAAACACCAATTTTGACTTATCAGGTTTGGTGATAAAAATGAAAGATCTATCTGAATCTCCTATTTTCTTCCTATTCCCTATCACTCTCCCAAAGTGAGTGTAAGAGATCATCTGTTTTAGAATGTGTAGTGCATTATTTAGTTGAATAATGAGGAAGCCTTATATTAAGAGGATTTTTGCTTTATTTGGTTTTTGGTTGGTTGTTTTGTTTGGGGAGTGTTTGTTTTGTTTTCTTTTCTGCTTCTGCCACTGAACTGCCTACACTGTAAACAATTTTAGCACAGAGGCTGAAAAAAATACACTAAAGCTTGAAGAGTGAAAATTGCCCAAATGCCTTATGAAAGGTTTAGTCTGGTAATGACAAGAAGACACAAACCGATTGTTTATTTTTTCCTGCCTCCAGCAATATTTTTAGCTTACCACATATCTTTTTTCATATGGATGTGATTTTTCCCCAATGAAAAATATATGCTAAGAAGAAGAATGTCTGCAATTAACTAAAATAAAAGAGCAAACTCCAGCATGTGCTTCATAGTGCCATAAAGGCAAAAGAGCTCTTTGTGAAGAGACATTGCTCCAGGAAAATTCCTTTCTCTAACTGTGATGCATTTGCTTCTATTCTGCATCACGAACCTCCTGAAAATAGAAACTTTATGTTTAATTGATTTATTTGTAATGAATCTGGCTCGGGGTAAAGACTCTTTGAAGCTGATTGATTACTGCAACAAGCTTAAGATTTCATACCACAACAAACCTTTTTGTACTAATAAACAGTGGGACAATAAAGCTCTGGGGCATGGTGTTTCCCTTCACATTAAAGTGAGGATTTGCAACTTAAGTATGTGAGGGACATAGTTTATGTGCTCCCAAGAAGCAGACATAATGAACTATTTCTTTTAATGGCAGATTATCCCTGTTTCTATTTCCTGGAGTGAAGACCTCGCAAATTGATGTATCTGTCCTCTGAGGTTTTCAGAGAGGCATTATGGCATTTTAAAATATTAATATGAGAGTACATTTAGCTGAAAGTAGCTAGTCTAGGAGTCTCATGTGGCTGCAATGCAGGTCACCAGAGACCTCCTGTCTCTCAAGGCAAATGATTTACTCTAAGTGTGTCATTAAGATACACTTTTTGGGAATTTATGATGGTGCTTTTTCACCAAGTTATACCTTTTCCATAAAAATTTAAGTATTTCATGCTATTTTCCCTCACTCTTATTCCTTAAAACCTGGTCAGTGTCACGGGCAAATTGTAAGTGCCACCTCCTTCACTGCCACTGTGGGTTTGGGCTGAACACTGATTAACCAGGACTGGATGTCACATCTTGTTACAACTTTGCAGAGCAGAAGACTATCCTAGGAGATCTGAAAAGAACAGCAATTATTCCTCCAATAAGGGGAAGGGAAAGGGGTTGGAAAGAAATCCAGATTCGATGCTTGAGTTGAATAATGGAAAAATAAGAATCCAATATATAGATGTCAAAGAAAGTCTTCGGGAAACTTCCTGTGACTATTAATTGTTAAAATAATCTCCATATACTTTTAAGGTTCCCTTTATAATAACAGGTCATTTGAATGAACCCTTGGCTTTTCAGATTTTAAGAAATCTGCATTAAACTAAGCAGCATATGTGGGGTAGAAAGAGAAAGACAGTCCCAGGTTCTCCTACATTGTTTATGAGTCCCAGTGACCATTAGATATTTAGGCTTTCCAACCTGATTGATATCAGAAAGTAAACTTTTCTCCATTGCAGTCACACAGGTTGGGGCTGTATAATTTTTAATTATGATTGTAATTATATAATTTGTAATTATGTCTCGACACTTCAGTCACTCCTTAAGTAATCTTTTTAGTTATTAAAATGCTTCAAGCAAATAAGATACTCTTTATTGTGTGTGTCTGTGAGAAGCTATCCTCAATTTCTGCCCTCAATTTGATTCTAAAGTTGCTTCAGCATAAAGACACCCCCATTCTCTCATCTTGTTCTCCTAGGCATTGTGCTATTATCATGACAGGCTAGAACAGAAGTGTCTGTGCTGCCTTCGTTTTTGTCTGATCATGGAGTTTAATTTTAAAATCTCTACCTGTAAAGAAATGATTTGATTTAAAGACTAGACCCAAAAGGAGAAATCTTTTTAAAATAGTAATGAAGACTCCAACTTACAAAGTCTTAATTTTTTCTTTTCTGACAAGGGACAAACCATTTCATTAATTTATTTAGATGAGAAATCCACTGTCAGTTGTAATGGAGCTCCTATAACATCACAGCAGTAAATATGAAACTCCTTAAGTGTGACTCTTCAGGGCTCCCTGTGAAGAGATGATCATTTTACTAATGATAACTATCAACAGCGAAGGAACTAGTAAAGCAGCCAAACATTACTCATCAGGCGACATTTCTTTAAAATAGTCTGCCTTGGTTCTATCAGTAGTGTCTCTGAATGCTATTTTCAAAGGCATATTGCAAAATTCCTTGTGAAGGGAGATTATGACTACTGTATATGCATTCTGAATGCATTTCCGCTTATCTGCAAATTGATATAAGATCAGAGAATGATGAATGAAAAAGAAAATAATCTTGCTAAATAACTAAATACTATCTATTCTACCTGCAAGCAGTTGACTCTATTGGATATATACAAGTGTCAATAAAAAAAATACAAAACAAATAGTTAAGGGATGATATTGTATTAAATGGCAATAACCATGAATTTTTATAAGAATTGGCTTTTTCTTATAACATGAAGTTTTTATTTTTTAAAATAGGATTGTTATATATAAGCTCACTCTGGATAGAATATTCAAAGGATTCCTATTTAAAATTTTACTTAAGACTAGTACAATCTTAGAAAAACAAAGATTTATATCCCACAATTTAAACCAGTGAGACCAAATCACCAGCATTGTTTGTGAAAAGCTGTTCACATCTATTTCACTAACCACATTTATTACTTTCTGTCTAGACCAGATTCACCTAATACTTTATTGATAAAAACATTTTGTATTTAGATCTTAATTCCCTTTTAGAGAACTTAAAAAGCTTCACAGACATTACCTCATTCAAACGTTCACAGTAACTTTATGAGGCAGAGAGGTGACAAGATTATAAATGTTAATGATGATAATAATACCAACATTTATAAAGCAAACTTTTCTTCATGAAGTTCAGAGAATTTCTGTTGTATATGTGACTTTATTCCTGATGAAACCAGAATGAGTACTGTATATACTAAATGCAAGAATTATTGAATCTAAAGAGGATGTGATTTTCTTCATATGTATTACTTTCTAAATATGGCAAGGTATTATACTGAGCCTATGGAATTGACAATATTAATATTTGGTTCAATTTATTTTGATAATACTTGTAGACATCTCTAGGAATAAATCCTTATTTTTTGCACTCCTGGCAATAATTATGTCTTTAATGATACCTCTTTGCCTGAGTGAGCCTGCTTCCCTGGGTGCCTGTGATTCTCCTGACCCAGAACTTTACATTATTGGAGTCAGAGGACTCGGGAGTGAGGTCCTGCTAGGTGTCATCTGAGTTTTTGCCTTAGTGAAATCACTGAACTTTCCTTACCCTGTTTGCTCACATTAAAATGGGAACTATATTTGCCTTAGTTCCTAGAAAGGTTATTTTGGACATCAACCAGACAATATATGAGAAAGCAAGCTGTGCATTTTAAAACACTTTTCCAATGAAAGTTATATATATATATATATATACATATATATATATGTAATATTATCCAATATAAAAAAAAGTCTTGCTTCTACAGGTAACAAACATGTAATTAATTTTACTTCTATCACTTCTAGCATCACTATTGCTATGTTGAATTGGACTAGTTGGAAATAAATAATAAATAAACATTTAATAATATTTTTATATTAAGATATAGCAATAGTAAACTATTGAAAGACCTCAATAGATTATTGCAAGAAGCAACTGGTACAAAACACAAAAAATAAATCTGTATTTGCGATTTCAGTTGTTATTTTAGGAAAAATTACATTAACTTGCTTGACTTAAATCTTTCTTAAAACACTATAAATGCTTCACCTTTTTCTCCAGTGAAGAAAACCATATCAAAACTTGTCTGGTTTTGTATTTCATAACCAAAGTTAACCTAGTCAAAGTTAACTA
The DNA here is from genome assembly GCA_007570785.1 of Antilocapra americana. Classification (NCBI taxonomy): domain Eukaryota; kingdom Metazoa; phylum Chordata; class Mammalia; order Artiodactyla; family Antilocapridae; genus Antilocapra; species Antilocapra americana. The sequence continues at coordinate 12,302,910 of ML661338.1, forward strand.
ATGAGAAGGGCGAAGTTCAGGAAATTTGGGAATATTGGTTGTGTATTGGCTCAATACTCATCATTATGAGAGAAAATTAAAGATAGCAAAAAAAAAATGATTCGTTAAAATTAGTTTTCCCTTATTTCCTTAGGAAACTCTACGAGAACCTAATGTAAATAAAATGCAACTGAAAAGAAAGTCTTAAGTAAAAGTACCTTTCATAATTTATTTTGTCTAAATTTTTGAAATATGCAACTAACTACAACATTTCGAAGTCGTTATAAATGTCCTTTCCATTATATTTTTCCATGTTTTTCTGATAGGATATAGGAAACAGTTTTAAATCTCTGATTGTGGTGCAGTGTTTTAAATCAGAAGTAGACACTGTAATGTTATTATTGGGTTGGGAAGATCCCTTGGAGGAAGGCATAGCAATCCACTCCAGTATTCTTTCCTGGAGAATCCCATGAATAGAGGAACTTGGCAGGCTACAGTCCATAGGGTCACAAAGAGTCGAACACGACTCAGCGACTAAGTACAGTACGTAGTTAACTCTGCTGTTTTTCTTATTCTGTTGTAAGTGCAACAAACCTTAAACTTATGGATTTTAATAAACTACATCTGATCACTGGGTGGATGAGTCATATAATCTTTCCCTACAGTTTCCTTTTGCAAAATAAAAAATAATAATTTCTTCAAGGGTAGTTTCACTTACGTCTTATGTCATTCAGTTATGAATAGAATTACACTTTATAAAATCTAATAGACTATCCAAATATAAACAGTCTATGCATACAAAGAACTATGAAATCATTTTAAATGATATGTTTTTAGAACTAATGAACATCAGTGTTTCCTAATTGGCTTTCAATCACCTAGATACAAAATGTTTGCTTAATTACAACATTTTTTTTGTATTTCAAAAAACAGTTGCTTAATCACTGTAAAAATTATTAAATTGCCTACTTTCTCCAATGTTAGTAGGTAGTCTATATATTATTAATTAGCATATTTTATGAGGGTTTTAAAAGCAGTGAATTAGGAGAATCTCAATATTGAATCAAAAAGATGAAATGTTACAATTGCAGAAAGGGTGAAAATTTCTGTCTTGACTTTTACTTTAGCATATTAATTTTTCAGTGATACGGTTTGTGGGAAATTAGTCCATAAGTAGAATTCTAGTGTTCTTTATAATGAGCCTGTACCTATTAAGCCACACTTTGCCTGCACAGCCCCTACTGGGGAATTTAAAGATTATATTGTTTACATTTGAAACCTAGATCTATTACCTGTTCTCTTGACCAAGAATCTACATGATTCATATCCCTTTTAGAGAGCCACCTAAAAGTAAAACAAAACAAAAAAAAAGCAATTATAATCATTATTGGTAAATGGGTTCTGATAAATTATACCTGAACTTCCTGGTATTAAATTGTTAAACAAGAATGATTTAAGACAATTCCCAATCAAATGAGACAAATGGTGGGTTTAACTGATGAATTTCTTACCAGACTGCCACACCTAATAGCTACTCTGGATGCAAATCACATTTGAGTCATTTTTTTTCCTACTAGACAGAGATTTCAGGTAAAAAAAAAAAAAAAAAGAAAAGGATTAGTAGTCTCTGTTTAGTTCTGTGCCAGTTAAATCAATGTTATCCAAAAGGGAATACTGACCATGACAATCTGTCATCTTTGCTTTAAAAAGAACACCAAAGACAAATGTGCAAGTGGACAAAAATACCTTCTTCATTCATAAGAAAGGGATGGGGGTGGGGCAAAGCAGACACAGATCAAAGTGGCGTTGACATCTAGAGCTTATTAATAAATCTTATAACTTTGCAAAGAGAGATATTTCTTCATAAGAACTCCAGACACTAATTCAAGAATCATTACATGATAGATAAAGACCCTTGGAAGTACCAAGTGGCCAGAGAATAAATATAGAAGGAAGGGTGACAATACCTAAGCCATGTATTCATGAGAAACTCTAAAATACCATTGGAAAAAGAGATCTTATGTTACTAATTCTCCAATATCTACCCTTAGGCAAGTTGACTTGAGAGCACTGTAACTAGGTCACATTTTACTATTTATTTTAACAAATGGATAGGATTGCATTAGCATGGGACAAGTATAAATATTGATTTGAGAACCTAGAGCATACAATAAAACAGCAACCTTTTTAACCCTTTTAAGGAACTCCAGTCATAAATAAAGTTCTTCTCCACTGTATTTTTTTCTCAGAAAAACAACTGATACATAATTCATCCATAAAGCATCTTCATCATTATCTTTACTGATCACTACCCAAATGTTCTAGTCATTATAGCATATAGATTGCATTTGTCTCCTCTTCTGAAAGGGTATGTTTTACCATATACAGCAGCCCTGTTTTATTTATGGCACAATCTATAAGGGCAACTTTTAATAGTTCCACATGCGCTGAGTGCTAAAAGACAGAGATGACAAATGTTAGTATTATTCTAACCATGATAAAAATAAAATCAATAATTGTGCTTTTGGAATCAGGAAAAATAACATTGAACTATTCCAGGTCATGTCTTGTTCATTTATCTCCTGCATTTCTGTACCAAAAAATAATCAAGCTGAGAATATTAATGTTCTACAACTATAAATAATTATGAAATTTTTTGATTAAGTAATCTTTATATAAGTGAATAAAATCCATCACAGTATTTGCAGTGGCCGCACTGCAAACACATGTGAGTATTGAGCTATCTTAGGCACTTGCTCTGAGGACCTACTATGTACCAGACATTCAGCAAGGTCCAGAAGACTTAAGAGAAATAAGATACGATCTCTACTCTCCAGGAACGTACAGTCTCATTCCTGGACATGATGCTTAAATAAATATTTATACTACTTCTCTGATAGGTAACCTGTGGTCCTGCCTGACTTGTTTCTCTCTTACAAGCCACTTCCAATTAATCAACAAACTCTGTTATCTCTACCTTCAAAATGCATTTATCCATTTTTCACCACTTTAAATTCTACCATCTTGATTCAAACCACTGTCAAGTCTTACCTGTATTATTGTTAATAATCTGTGTGGTAAGGCATATCTACTATCAGGTTCTATGTGTGCGTGCTAAGTCGTTTCAGTCGTGTCTGACTCTTTGCAACCCTATGGGCAGTAGCCAACCAGGCTCCTCCATGGGATTCTCCAAGCAAGAATACTGAAGTGGGTTGCCATGCCCTCCTTCAGGGGATTTTCCCAATCCAGGAATCGAACTCACGTCTCCTACACTGGCAGGCAGATTCTTTACCACTGAGCCATCTGGGAAGCCCTTACTCCTTAAGTGTCACTAATCTCTACCATTCTCCCTGGGAGGTCATATTATTTTTGATTTACTATATTGGCTAGAGGAGAGGAAGTCTTAGAGGTTTCTACCTGACTTTCTCCATAAGGATAACAAAAATATATTTGATTATGTATGCTTATGTACATGTCATTATATGTATATGCCAGTATGTCTTTATGTATGTTTGTATGTAAGTGAAAGAAATAACAGCTATGGCAAAAGACACAGGAAAAATGAATTTTTATTATTTTGTTACTGTTAATAACTATAAATATAATAAGGTACTCACATGATCCATGAAATAGCATAATGTAAGTTGAAAGTGAACTGAGATTAGTTTTAAATTTATATTGGAAACCTAAGGCAAACACTTAAAAAAGTTTAAAAATATATATAACTACATTCAAAGAAAAGAGAGAAAATGGAGTCATTTGAACTGCTCAATTAAAACCACAAAAGGTATAAAAAAAAAAAGTGGAAAACACAATGGAAATGAAGAATGAACACCCAATAGAAAGCAGTAATGAATATGGTAGATATTAATTCGACTCTCTCAATAATCACTTTGAATGTCAGTGATTCACTAATTAAGAGATAGAGATGGTGAAAGTGGATCCAAAAATATGACCCATCTATATATTGTCTACAAGAAGTCTACTTTAAATATAAAGATATAGATAGATTAAAATCAGTGAATGGAGAAAAATATACCATACAAACACTAGCTGAAAGAAAGCAGAAGTAGCTATATTGATTTCAGAAGGAGCAGATTTCAAAGTAAGGAGAATTATCAGGAACAAAGGGCATTACATAATGATAAAATGTCAAGTCTTCAAGAAGACAAACAATTCTTATTGTGTGTGTGCCAAACAATAGAGCACCAAACTACATAAGATAAAAATTGATAGAACTGCAAGGAGGTATAGATGAATCCTCTGTCATAGCTGGGAGACTTGAATACCCTTCTGTCAGAAACGGGCTGATCCAATGGGCAGAAAATCTGTACAGAGATGAACTCAACAAAACCATCCATCAACTGGATATAATGATATAATGATAGACTGCTTCATGAAACAGCAGCAGGATATGTATTCTTTGTGAGTTCCCATGGAATATTCAACAAGACAGACTACATTCTGGTTCATAAAATATACCCTAACATATTGAAAAGAGAAAGAGAAATCATACAGTGTCTTCCTCCCCCATTTGCAAAGAACGTGTGCAACAGTTCGAACACCTTACTTGGGTATCCCTCTTCTGGAACTTCCCTAGTCTCTTACACCCAAAAGTGTGCCCCTCCCAGAGGACGGCTCTTGTCCAATGACTGGTTGATGTGAGGATGCAAGCCGGGAACATCGCTGAAGGGCCACGCAAACTTCTTAGCTCTCTTTGTGATTGTATGAGACTTTGGTGGCTATTCCATCGCAGTTCAGCCCTTCCCCATGACCAGTGGTTCGTCCTTCTCTTTCTTGTAGGTATTCACAAGACCGCTCTTTTGTAGTCTTCTTACAGGACAAACTTCCATCTCAGACTGTTTACTAGGGAACCCAACCTAAGACATTCATTCAGTCAATAAAATACTACAGAGTCAAGGACAGTGATGCTCTACTTCATATTAACTGACAAAGACAGTCACGACCTACTGATTCCTAAGAAAAGAAAGCAGTGGAGAATGAGTCATTAATTTACCTCTTTATATAAAATGTAAATGTGTGTTCATGTGTTTAAAATATGAGGACACACTCACATATAGCCGTATTCACAGAGAGATATCTAGAGAGATATTAGCCTGAATGTTATATAGTGCTGTTCTCATAACAGCAAGTACTGGGCTAATTTTGCTCATTGCTCTGGTGAAACGCCAACTCAGCAGAACAGACCAAAATGCCTTGGATATAATCAGTGATCAATAGATATTTACTGAATCAAAAATAAAATTGTTTAATTAATTAACATCAAGAAAACAGAATTTCAGATCAAGACAACAGAATTGCAGGGCTACTTTTGCCTTCATATTTCCCAGAATTGTTTCAAGTTGTTGCAGTGATTATGTAACAAAAAATCCATAAACATTTAAAACTATATATGGCAATCCACTCCAGTATTCTTGCCTGGAAACTTCCACAAACATGAACATGAACAGAGGATCCTAGAGGGCTAGAGTCCATAGGGTCACAGAGTCAGACGTGACTGTGTGAATAAGCACAATGTATAAACATGCTAAGTTGCTTCAGTCATGTCCGACTCTTTGGGACCCCATGGCCCATAGCCAACCAGGCTTCTCTGTCCATGAGATTCTCCAAGCAAGACTACTAGAGTGTGTTGCCATGCCCTCCTCCAGGGGATATTCCCTACTCAGGGATCAAACCCACATCTTTTGCATTTCCCATAATGGCAAGCAGGTTCTTTACCATGAGCATCACCTCATCACTCATGCATATGTACATGGTACATATATATATATATACACATATATATATATATATATATATATATACGTGTGTATGCATATACATATATCAGTTCAAACAGTTCAGTCCTCCTGATCAAAAAGAAATTACCTTGAGGAAGAAGAGAATGACAAAGGATCATTTACTGACAAAGTTTTTTATCATTAAATGCTCAGGAGAAGCCACATACTGTCATATTCAATATTCATCCAATGATGAAAGAAGATAGTATATGTGAAGAATCAGATATTTAGGAGACTATGTTACATTTTATAATGGAAAATGACATCAGTTATTTTATCTCAGGAATTTATCTATTCTGCAATAGACCTTCATAATACTCTACCTTCCCATCACTACCTCCCGCTGGAACAGGTAGTGGTTGATGCTTAAAGGATAGCAATCTGCTGTCAGTAACTTGGGGTCAAATTTTATTATCAGAGGCATTTTAATCATTTTATGGCTGCATATTGTTGTATTCACAATGGGCCTTAGTGCTCCCTATAAAGCAATGCATTTTAATAAGTGTGTTTCTTGGGAATGCTTACCCTTCACATCTCAATGGGAGCTTGCATTGAGAATTTTATGATATAGTTATTTACATAATAAAAAATAATGAAATGAGGAGGAATAGTCAAGGCAATAGGAAAAGGGTTTCAACAATTTACCATTTTGAAGGAGTTCTTTTGTAATGATATAAAAATAGCTGGGGGAAAAAAGCTGTTACAAGATTATAAATAATCTTAGTACTCTGAACAGAAATAGAAACTGAATCATCACAAAATAACTTCAAAATCATTAAAAAAAAAAGATTCCCAATCTTCCAGTCTTCCTATAAAGAGATCATTGCGAAATTATCTAACAAGAAAATGATTTGAATTTCAGCTCAAGCCACGTTCTGCATTATTTAGGCAAATTTATTTTTCATTAGACATGTCCTTCACTGGCTTTCATTGCACTGATCTGATCCCTGGGCTGGTGCTTCTCCGAGAGCCAGGTCATCTGGCAAGTAGCCATTATGCTCAACGCAATAAAGGGCATTTATGGAAAACCTCTGTGTCTTTGTTGTCTTATTTTCCAGTAAAGATAAGAAACATCTATAATTTACCCTTAATAATGACCTTGAATCTATTATCCATTGCTTTAGTCAAAGTCTCTAGACTTTGATTCATCCAAATTAACCCAATCAAAATTAAGCAGGATAATACTTATGAAAAGCCGACTCTGATCTGTCACTTTGCAAATCGAGAAGGGCAACTAACTTGTTCAACCTCAGAAATCTTTTAAATTCAATATCTCACATGTATCCTTTTCTCTTTCTCTCTTTTCTAAAAACAGAGGTGTCCTGCCAGCCCAGGTTTGATGCTTGATACAGGGCACTCAGGGCTGGTGCACCGGGATGAACCAGAGAGATGGAATTGGGAGGGAGGTGGGAGGGGGGTTCTGGAAGGGGAACACATGTATACTCATGGCAGATTCATGTCAATGTATGGCAAAACCAACACAATAATGTAAAGAAAATTTTAAAAATAAATAAAAAATGAAAACAAAGGTGTCCCTCTTCTTTCAAAAGTTAATTTCTTTCCCCAGATCTAGAACTTCTGGGTCCCTCTTGCCACTCAATCTGTCAATTACCCCCTTTGTCTCCTGTATCTTCTAATTCCCCTTCTCTGTAGTTCCTTGCCTAGTCATGCTTAAGTCTCTTCCATCTCTGGCAGAAAAAAGTCCATTAAATTGTTTCATCTTGAATACTTTACTTGCTTCCCTTCCCAGGACACCAATTATACTCACTCTTTCCAATCTCTCAATTCCCATTCACTTCTCAGGCCACCAGGGTTGTTATTTTATCTCCATTGTGACATTAAATCTGTTAGTAAAAAATCTGCATTCCTTAGCACACAGCTTAAGCTTCCCAAGTGGCGTTTTGGTAATGAACCTACCTGCCATATAGCCAAAGCAATCTTGAGAAAGAAGAATGGAACTGGAGGAATCAACCTACCTGACTTTAGGCTATACTACAAATCCACAGTCATTAAGACAGTATGGTACTGGCACAAAGACAGAAATATAGATTAATGGAACAAAATAGAAAGCCCAGAGATAAATCCACGCATCTATGGACACCTTATCTTTGACAAAGGAGGCATGAATATACAATGGTGCTGGGAAAACTGGACAGCCACTCGTAAAAGAATGAAACTAGAACACTTTCTAACACCATACACAAAAATAAACTCAAAATGGATCAAAGATCTAATCATAAGGCCAGAAACTATAAAACTCCTAGAGGATAACATAGGCAAAACACTCTCCAACATAAACCAAAGCGGGATCCTCCATAACCCACCTCCCAGAATATCAGAAATAAAAGCATGAATAAACAAATGGGACCTAATTAAAATTAAAAGCTTCTGCACAACAAAGGAAACTATAAGCAAGCTGAAAAGACAGCCTTTAGAATGGGAGAAAATAATAGCCAATGAAGCAACGGACAAACAGTTCATATCAAAAATATACAAGCAACTCCTGCAGCTCCGTTCTAGAAAAATAAACGACCCAATCAAAAAGTGGGCCAAAGAACTTAACAGACATTTCTCCAAAGAAGACATAAAAATGGCTAACAAACACATGAAAAGATGTTCAACATCACTCGTTATCAGAGAAATGCAAATCAAAACCACAATGAGGTACCACTTTACACCAGTCAGAATGGCTGCAATCCAAAAATCTACAAGCAATAAATGCTGGAGAGGATGTGGAGAAAAGGGAACCCTCTTACACTGTTGGTGGGAATGCAAACTAGTACAGCCACTATGGAAAACAGTGTGGAGATTCCTTAAAAAACTGCAAATAGACCTGTCATATGACCCAGCAATCCCGCTGCTGGGCATACACACCGAGGAAACCAGTATTGAAAGAGACACATGTACCCCAATGTTCATCGCCGCATTGTTTACAATAGCCAGGACATGGAAGCAACCTAGATGCCCATCAACTGACGAATGGATAAGAAAGCTGTGGTACATATACACAATGGAATATTACTCAGCATTAGAAAAAAAATTCACTTGAATCAGTTCTACTCAGGTGGACGGAACTGGAGCCTATTATCCAGAGTGAAGTAAGCCAGAAGGAAAAACAACAATACAGTATACTAACGTATATATATGGAATTTAGAAAGATGGTAACGAGAACCCTGCATGCGAGACAGCAAAAGGAACACAGATGTATAGAACAGTCTCGTGGACTCTGTGGAAGAGGGCAAGGGTGGGATGATTTGGGAGAATGGCATTGAAACATGTTAATTATCATATGTGAACTCAATTGCCAGCCCAGGTTTGATGCTTGGGGCTGGTGCACCGAGATTTCCCAGGGGGAGGGAATCGGGAGGGAGGAGGGAGGGGGATTCTGGAGGGGGAGCATATGTATACCCATGGCGGATTCATGTCAATGCATGGCAAAACCAACACAATAAAGTAAAGAAAATTTAAAAAAAAAACAACGAACCTACCTGCCAATACAGGAGACATAAGAGACGCAGGTTCAATCCCCAGGTCAGGAAGATCCCCTGGAGGAGGGCATGGCAACCTGCTTCAGTATTCTTCCCTCGAGAATCCCACGAACAGAGGAGCCTGGTGGATTACAGTCTGCTCTCACAAAGAGTTGGACACAGCTAATGCGACTGAGCATACAGCTTGTCTAACTTGTTTACTATTATTCGTGGCTATTCTTCTATGCAGCTATTTCAATGGATGTACCTTTTCTTAGATTATCTCACAGTCGAGAGGAAGAGAACTGGATTCTTAAACTTTCTTATGGGAACCAATATGAGGTTGACTGTAAAAGATTCATGAACTGAGACCTAGACCAATTCTGCTGCTGGTGTAAGAAACAGGTAAGAGTTTCTCCTCTTGGGTTCACTCTCCTGCACCTCTTATCAACATTAGATCTTTCAGAGCCAGAAAATTAATATCAGGATTTGGGCATGAGGGTCAGAGGCACCCACTTTGCTACGATCTAGCCTAGAATTATTTTCTTTAAGAATATTTTATTTTATTTTAAGTTGTGGTAAAAATTACATAATATAAAATGTACCATCTCAACCATTCTCAAATGTATAGCTCAGTAGTGTTACCTGTATTCACATTGTTATACAATGGATCCGGCTTCCCTGGTGGCTCAGCTGGTAAAGAATCTGCCTGCAACACGTTAGACCTGGGTTTGATCCCTGGGTTGGGAAGATCCCCTGGAGAAGGGAACAGTTACCCACTGCAGTATTCTGGCCTGGAGAATTCCAAGGACTGTATAGTTCATGGGTTGACAGAGTCACACGACTGAGAGACTTTCACTTTCATACAGTGATCTCCAGAACTTTTTCATCCCACAAACTAAATTCTATACCTACTGAACAGCAACTCTTATTTTTGCTTTCCTTCAGCCCCCAGCAACCACCATTCTAGTTTCTGTTTCTCTGATATTTTACTACTTTAGATGTCTCATACAAGTGGAATCACATAGCATTTGTCTTTTTGTAACAGGCTTATTTCACTTAGCACAAAATCCTCAAGCTTGAGCCATATTGTAAGATAGGATAGGATTTCCTTCTTCATTAGACACTGAATAATATTACATTGCATGTATACACCTCATTGTCTTTATCTGAACATTCATCCCTTTACATTTGTGTTGTTTTCACCTCCTGCTCATTGTAAATAATGCTGAAATGAGCATAGGTGTTCTATCTAGCCTAATTCTTGATCCCTAATGGGTAGTTTCTGTCTTACAAGTGGTTCAATCAATTCCCCAGAGTGGAACTGGGCTTGAGGATTTAATCATAAAAAAATGTGCATTCATCTGGAATTGTTTTTCTGTCTCCCCAGCACCACTATCACTACCCCCACTTTGGGGGGAGGGAGTGGGATTTACAGGATAGTGAAGGAAATCAGTCTACTTGCTTATAGAGATATGATAATATGCAACATCCAACTTTATCTTGCCTTACTTGTTTCCTATCAAAATAAATACACAGTTTTACTAGTTATTGTTTATTTAAGTTGTGAAGGACCCAAGCTCATTGACCACATGGTAAAAATAAATCCTGGATTCTGCTATTGTTTGGTACATTATTTCACTCAATATGCATGATCTGATTGTCTAGCCTATGCTTAACACTAGAAATGCAAAGAAAGAATAAGACATTGTTCTACCCTCAAGAAACTCAAAATTCAGTAGTAAAAGCTGAGATATTAACAAGTAAACATAATTCAACATGCCAGTGCGTGAACAGGTAACACACTGAATATTGCAGAAGCTAAGACAGGTACTTTTCTTGTCAGAGGAGGATAGGGAGAAGGTAAAGCACAATGATTGCCTGAAGAAATGGCACCTGAGTCAAGGATTACAGGAATAATAAGAAAGGGTGATGTGTAGGGGAACACCAGTAAAACAAATATGCTAGAGACTTCCAGGAATTTAAAGACTAAAAAACAGATATTGAAACAGTGGTCATCTTAGGAAGCACTAACTCCTAAGCATGAACATGAGACAGAAATATGACTTTGAGAAATAAACTGGAGGGAAGTTAAGTGGAGACGAGTAGCGGAGATTGTTTGAAAACCAGATTTAAAAAATGTTTGCGAGTATACACAAGCTGGGTCAAAACTATCAGTGAGATAACCAAAGGGTCTAATATTGATGGAGAATAATCCTTTCAATGACAAGAATCCGCTACTCACTCAGGATAAGTTAGCTAATAGCATATTCACATCAACACCCCCCACCTCGTCCCAGTTACTCACTATTGCAGTGTCACCCTCAAAATATTTTTATAGATTACTCATACTAACATGTCTTTCCTGAGGCACTGCCATTTAAAATGGGGGGTGGGATGGGGAGGGCCGGAGAGTTGCGGGGAGGTTCTTCCTGATTGGAGTGAGACGGAATAAAAATGACGAGACTGTTTAAGAGCTTCCTCGGAGACTGTGAGAGAACAAGGACAAAGTGAGACAGAATAAGGACCTGGAGCCATGTGACTTAGAAGCCTGGTGGATAAAACACGCAGAAATATGCAAACGAGACTAATCTTGTACTGACTGGGGACGGTCTGATAATCGAGGTCTTTCTGTTTAGCAGTTCTTACCGCAGCTGCGTGGAGGCGTGTGATCGTTCCCTGGATGGGAAAGCAGATGACTGCATCCAACACCCGACCACTAAATGATCATTTCCAGTCGTTTTGAGTGTTGCAAAATGGTTACTGGTAATTCTTTCCACGTCATCGCAGGAAGTCATTTCTGGAAGACAACTGAAAGAGAGAAGACAGAATTATTCATGAAACGTGCTTGTCCTGTGGCTGCAAACCCTGCGTTAAACATGGAGTTTTATTGCTATTTTCAGAATTTTAAAAATAATATCCAGGGTCAATAAATAAAACTTAATGAATAATAAGTCAGTAATAGAGCTGAGAAGTTAGGCCCATGAATATGACCAAGAACCTTTCTGCAGACATCACAACAGAACTTCTCTACATGTTTCTTTAACATATGTTAATTCAGAAAAAGAGATGCAATGACTATTTTTAGTGGCATTAAATAAAAGTGCTCTTGTGGCTTTTTTAAAATTTTAAATGTTTTTATGCCAATGAAGTAAAATTAAACTATTTTTTTTAACCCTCCATATTTGCACATGGTTGACACACATTCAGGTTGATGATTTTAATGGCAGGCCTTTTAAATCTCTCACAACCTTGTTCATTTTCTCACCTTTGAGGAATTTCACACTTGCCTCACAGATTTCTTGTCCAACTTGCCCCGTAGCTAATCTCAACTTTATAGCTGATAACTTTTTCAACATCTAAGACCTTCATTTCCTCTACTTTTTCTAGTTTGCTTTATTCTACTTGGGGAACCCACATGTTGGAAGCCAAGCATTACATCCTATCATCACCTGAACCTTTTCTTTTTTGACCAGCAGGCTCACAGATGCCGAAGCTGACCATCCCACTCTAAAAGTAACACCCAGATCCTCTGCCATTTCTATGCCTTCCTACACTGACTAACCTGGTTCCTCGTCCTTTAGACCCTTCTTGTGTCCCTAAAGTCTTCCCCACTCTCTGTCCTCCCCTGGTTCTCAGTCAGCATCTGGCTTTAGTTGGTTCACTTTTTTGTCTGCTGCTTCTGAACACCATGATCACGCATTTCTCCTTTCTCTTCCCTCACTGGTAACCAGGAATCCTTTAACCCAACTCAAGCTTCCTCCGCAGCTGTCCTGCCAATCCTCAGGGTTGGACAAATCCAGCCATATGTTTCCTTTGCTCTTGTTATCCCACTGCCAAGTAATACTGGAAAAAGTCAAGAAATGCCAGTTGGCTCCCCTACAAATTTATGATATCTAATCTCAGTTGGCCCCTTCAGATTGTTAAGAAATCCTTTTATTCACAGTGAATTCTCCAAATTCTTCCAAACGTCCTCCATTCTCCTCAAGCCCCTTAAGTCCACTCCTTTCACCCATGGTTGGCAAATGATCTCAGCTCCTATGTCCCTTAGGACATTGAGGTCATCCAACATACACTTTCTAAACTCTCTTCACAGATTATTTCTATTTGATCACTTTCCCTTAATGCAGAGTGGAAAACTAGATCAAGCTACTACGACCCACCAAGGGGTGGGGGAGGGGAGGAGAGTAGCTCTTTCACCAGGTTAGGGAGCATAGACACCAATACGGGAGGGCAAACCCACACTGAGTCTCACTGTGAGGGAACCAGTGGACCAAGAACACTGAGAAAGATGAGTTTCACCAATGGAAAGGGGTCTGGTGTTCCCATTAATAAGGTAGGAAAGACCTGAGACAGGTTTTTAATATTACAGTGCACTTGTCTGACTACTGTGAAATTAGAATTCATTTCAAAGGATTAGACACTGTCTACAACTACTCAATCCCTGATATTTCATAGGAAGCTGTGTTTATCCTTCTTTTAAAAACCAGCACTTTTCATCTGTACATAAGAGCCAATCTCCACTCCTCTACCCCCTAAACAATTTATTTTGTTTTTCACACTGTCCTTCTGTTGCCCCCTCATCTAGTTCATTGTTTGCTGTTCCTTGTTGGCTTACTATATTATTTATCTCCAAAACACTAGAAAGAAAAACAAAAGTACTCCCCCCCTTACCTCCTGACCCTCCTCAGTTACTTACCAGTCTTTTCTTATTGCCATTCAATGGGTATAAAGTTTCATTTGTTCAAGATGAAAAATTTCTAAGGAATTGCTTGGCAGTCCAGTGATTAGGACTCAGCTCTTTCCCCGGTTGGGGAACTAAGATCCCACAAGCTACACAACACAGCCAAAAAGAAAAAAGAAAAAATTCTAAATATCTGCTGTATAACTTTGAGCCTATAGTTAAAAATAATGTACTATAGACTGAAACATTTAATAAAGTACATTTCATCTTCTACTACAATTTTTATGTGTTTTCTATTACAACTTTTTGAAAATGCAAAGACGATTTACCACCCCTCCCCCAAACACAGTGTCTAACCCAGCCTATGGGCTACTAGCTTCTGTCTATAACACTCATGGAAAACTGTCTTCTCAAAAGATATGAATTCATTCTCAAAGGGCATATCTCCTGGCCTTTTATCAGTCCTAGAGATCTCTTCAAGAAAATAAGAAACACCAAGGGAACATTTCATGCAAAGATAGGCTTGACAAAGGACAGAAATGGTATGGACCTAACAAAAGCAGAAGATATTAAGAAGAGGTGGCAAAAATACACAGAAGAACTGTACAAAAAAGAACTTCACAACCCAGATAATCACGATGGTGTTATCACTCACCTAGAGCCAGACATCCTGGAATGTGAAGTCAAGTGGGCCTAAGAAAGCATCACTACAAACAAAGCTAGTGGAGGTGATGGAATTCCAGTTGAGCTAGTTCAAATCCTGAAAGATGATGCTGTGAAAGTGCTGCACTCAATATGCCAGCAAATTTGAAAAACTCAGCAGTGGCCACAGGACTGGAAAAGGTCAGTTTTTATTCCAATCCCAAAGAAAGGCAATGCCAAAGAATGCTCAAACCACTATACAATTGCACTCATCTCGCACACTAGCAAATTAATGCTCAAAATTCTTCAAGCCAGGCTTCAGTGATACGTGAATCGTGAACTTCCAGATGTTCAAGCTGGTTGTAGAAAAGGCAGAGGAGCCAGAGATCAAATTGCCAACATCCTCTGGATTATCGAAAAGCAAGAGAGTTCCAGAAAAACATCGATTTCTGCCTTATTGACTATACCAAAGCCTTTGACTGTGTGGATCATAATAAACTGTGGAAAATTCTTAAAGAGATGAGAATACCAGACCATCTTACCTGTCTCTTGAGAAACTTGTATGCTGGTCAGGAAGCAACAGTTAGAGCTGGACATGGAACAACAGACTGATTCCAAATCGGAAAAGGAGTATGTCAAGGCTGTATATTGTCACCCTGCTTATTTAACTTATATGCAGAGTACATCATGAGAAATGCTGGACTGGAAGAAGCACAAGCTGGAATCAAGATTGCTGGGAGAAATGTCAATAACCTCAGATATGCAGACAACACCACCCTTATGGCAGAAAGTGAAGAAGAACTAAAAAGCCTCTTGATGAAAGTGAAAGAGCAGAGTGAAAAGATTGGCTTAAAGCTAAACATTCAGAAAACTAAGATCATGGCATCTGGTCCCATCACTTCATGGAAAATAGGTGAGGTAACAGTGTCAGACTTTAATTTTGGGGCTCCAAAATTACTGCAGATGGTGAAATGATAAGATGCTTACTCCTTGGAAGGAAAGTTATGACCAACCTAGATAACATATTGAAAAGCAGAGACATTACTTTGCCAACAAAGGTCCATCTAGTCAAGGCTATGGTTTTTCCGTTAGTCATATATGGATGTGAGAGTTGGACGGTGAAGAAAGCTGAGTGCTGAAGAATTGATGCTTTTGAACTGTGGTGTTGGAGAAGACTCTTGAGGGTCCCTTGAACTGCAAGAAGATCCAACCAGTCCATCCTAAAGGAGATCAGTCCTGGGTGTTCACTGGAAGAACTGATGTTGAAGCTGAAACTCCAATACTTTGGCCACCTCATGCGAAGAGTTGACTCATTGGTAAAGACCATAAAGCTGGGAAGGATTGGGGGCAGGAAGAGAAGGGGACGACAGAGGATGAGATGTTTGGATGGCATCACTAACTCGATGGACATGGGTTTGGGTGGACTCTGGGAGTTGGTGATGGACAGGGAGGCCTGACATGCTGTGATTCATGGGGTCGCAAAGAGTCGGACACGACTGAGGGACTGGACTGACCAGACCTGCCCGTCTTGGTCTCAGTGCAAGTGGATATATCCTCCTTATTGGCAGGATCTGCTGCCTCGAATTCTGTAGCACACACTCACCTTCTTCTCCATTACACCTCTGATCACACCTGAGGCTTGTCTTGATCCACACACCTCTTCCAAACACTGATGAGGAATATTTTGCAAGTTTCAATCCTCAGTCTTCTGCCTTTGCCACTGAACTTTCAGTCCACCTGTTACTCACATTACTGACTTTCATTTCCACTTCTTTACCTAGGACCTCTCTCCCACCCTACTGAATTCTAAATCTACCAATACAGAAAATTCCATGGGTCCCAAGTCACATGCAAGGGTAGGCAATATAAAGTTAAGAACGTATTTTGTTTAATACATTCTCTGAGTTCGAATTCTGACTCTGCTTCTTAGTAGCTGTGCAGTCTCGGGCAAGTTGCTTAAGGTCTCTCTGTTTTAATGTCTTCATCTGTAAAATGGAGATAATGAGAGTACCTATGCCCTTACTCTGTTGTGAGGGTTAAAGAGTTAATTCACACAAAATGCTAGAATAAGCCTGGTATAAATGCTCATTAAATATTAGCTGTTATTATTATCACTTACCCTTTCTCGCATAAATCCTGTTCTTCGGGGGCTGGATTTTCCTTCTTAGTTGATGGCAGCAGCTCAATTATCCACACTGAAATTCTCACAGTCACTTTCTAAACTCTTTCTACACTCAGCTTGCTTTATATCCAGTCTCCACCAACTACATATACGTTTGATCTTCCATTTTCTTTCCCTCTGCTGATGCCCAAGTCTAGAGCTTCATTCTCTATCACCTGAATTATTGCAGCAGCTCCCTTCTGAACTACTTGCCTTCCATCCTTACCCCCAGTTCATCTTCAGCTCAATGCTGCTTTTCTAAATATAGACACCCAGTTAGACCTTATCTGTTTTCTTATCACCTTCAGAAGAAATTACAATGTTGAGCACAATGTAAGTAATTTTCTTTTTTACCTCTGACCAGGTACCTCTGCTATCTTCCCTAGCTGCTCAGGAACCCACAAAACAAACCATGTACTTTTACTCATCCATGTGCTTGCAAAAGCTCTTCTCTGGGCTTCAATATCTCATCTATCCCATCTTATTTATCAAATTTCTATCTTTTAAGCATCAGTTTAATAGTGTGGTAATAAGGCATCACTTTTGTATCTCTATTTCCTAAAAAAATGATTGATAGATCAGGATGTAAATATAAATAATTACATTTCATGGTATTTATTCATTTATATTTCTACTCTTGATGAGATTGTGAACTTTTTAGTTGGGCACTATGATATCTATTTTTCTATTTCCAGCCCTCAAAAGAGCTCTGATACATACTATGTCCTATGAAATACTATTGAATAAATCAGTATGTCTCCCAAATTCCCAACACCTACCTCTGTCTTTTTTCTGAGCTTATAGAATCTATTGCAAAAAATGCTTTTCTTGTTAGCCCTCCCTTTTTAATCTTACTACTTTTCCTAGTTCATGATTTCCTCACCATTGGCATAGATTATTACAAGAGCCCCTCCTTTGATCACCAGCTTTTAAAGCCATTCGTGATATATTGCTTCCAGAGATATCTTCATTAACAACAGATTATATGGTGTTAGTTTCCCATGGTTCAGACTCTCTCAAAGTCTCTTCTTGAGTGGAGAGCAAAATGCAGAATCTTTAGCCCTGCTGCTGCATCTCCCCAGCCTCATCTCCAGTGTTTTCTCCTCTACACCAACCACGTACACAAGCTATACTCCAACATCCTGAACCATTAGCTATTCTTTTAACCCTTGATACCCCTACTCCAATATGCTGGTATTTATCCATGTCTCAAAACCCAACTGGAATGGCATCTCTTCCATAAAGCCTTTTACAAACACTCAATCAGACAAAAAAAAAAAATTTTCATTTTGTCTTCTGAAAGCTTAAGTAAAGGCATTCATTTTAGCATGTCCGTCTCCCTTCTATACCAGGATGTGTACTTTATAGAATTACAGATACTCTTTCAATAAATTGCAAGTCACAAGTCTTTTTGTAGGCAGAAATTTTACATATTATAATTGAATTTCCCACAGTGCCTCATAAAGAATGGATATTTAAAAAAATAGTTGCTAATTGAATCATGAGGGTATATTAAAGATAGTGAAGTTAGAACATACAAAGGCCAGAAAGGAAAAGGAATCTAAGAGATGACGCCATGTGAATGTGTCTGGGCCTGCGTACCACTGTCAAGAAGCAGTAAGAAGTAAAGGAAGATAAATCTGCAAAGTTGTTTATGGAGACCTTAAATGTCAAGCTAAGATGTTCAGAAATTATCTTACTTTTACTTTGGATACATTACAGATCTTTGAGCAGGAGCATTATGTGTTAAATGCACTGTTTTAAGGTTTATCCAATAGTTGATTTCAGATTAAATTGAAAGGAAAAGAACCTGAGGACAGAGATGCCAGTCAGAAATCTTTTGCATTGATCCAGATGGAAGTGCCCTCAACTAGGACAAGTAAGAAGAAAAAGATCCTAAAGACGTAGCAAATGCAGAAACTATAAGACTTGCTAAATAAATAAATTCAAGAAATAAAGAGAAAGGGATTGAGTCATTCATACATTTTTTAGACATCTACTTCAACTAGAAGACTATCTGTGTTAGTTGCTCAGTCATGCCCGACTCTGCAACCCCATGGACTGTAGCCCATCGGGCTCCACTATCAGTGAGATTCTCCAGGCAAGCATACTGGAGTGGGTTGCCATTCTCTTCTCCAGGGGATCTTCCTGTCCCAGGGATTGAACCCAGATCTCCTGCATTGCAGGCAGGTTCTTTACCATCTGAGTCACCAGGAAGCCCAAGAAGACTAGCTATTTCTTAATGTTTCTTGGTGACAATTTAATATCTCAAAGTGTAGAAGAGTTGATAGAAGATGCTTCCATCACTCTGACTTCAGGATGCAGTAGCTTGTCTTAAAAAAGAAGATAAGAAAATAACAGTGAGATCACTGAGGAGACAAAGTTTTGAAGCCAGTCAAGGAATGAGGTTGGTGGCACAGCACTGGAGAAATAAGCAGGAGAAAATAAATGTCTTCCAATGAGATTGAAAATAAAGATGAGAAAATAGAAAGAGATAATAATTGTTAGCCCCCAGGAAGTACCAGGCAACTGCATTGGCCTAATTAAACCTACTTCACAAATAAGGACATTGAGTTACATTAGGGTAGACAACCATTATTGCTTTTAATATACATCTCAGGGTGCACATTAAAATGAAAAAAAAAAAAGCAGAGGAATCTCATGATGGGGAGATTGAATGAAATGATGATGAGAAAAAAAAAAAACTGCAGGAAGCCTAATACTTATTATGATTGTGAAGGTAACTATATTCAATTTGCAAACCATTCAGTCTGTCTGTGATTCCCTGGAGAAGGAAATGGCAACCCACTCCAGTACTCTTGCCTGGAGAATACCATGGACAGAGGAGCCTGGCAGGCTACAGTCCATGGGGTCACAAAGAGCTGGACACAACTGGATGACTAACTTTCACTTTCACTTTTTCACAATCTGTTTGTGTATTAGAATTACCTAGAAATGCTTATTGAAGATCAAGATCCTTGATCTCCCCACCTGGAAATTCTGATTCAATATATCTGAAATCTATATTTTTATCAAAGCCTTAAAGCAGTTTAGTGCGACCAGTTTTGTGGATTTAATAATCTTAAATCACTGTTTTACTTTCAGTGTATTATTCCTTACTTACTAAACTAGCAATGCTTCACTCTTCACCCTCCATTATGTGTGTATGTGAAATTCTCCATTTACCCTAAAGACTTTTCATAGTATATGATCACGTGACCTAGCTAAATTCATTACACAGAACTTACCAACACACACAGAACTGCTTGTAGTCAGGAGGTCTCTTCAGCATCCAAATTGAGTTACTGTTACCAAGAGCTAAGGGGAATAGTCACCAGGAAAGAAAAATAAATATATGTCTGCAGATTTGACCTACAGTGTTGACATAGAAATGCAAACTTGGAAGCTTATAAAGAAGTAAGTCGTTCAAAAGAGAGTTGATAAGAATCCAAAAAAATAAAAAGGAGAAAGAGAAAAATGTACAGTTGTATAATTTTAGAAAACTTGAATTAGAAACCACAAGTACTTGATGAATATAGTGTGGTAAAGAGACAATTCTTAGACATATGCCTAAGGTTATATGCAGTAAAGGAGGCATCTGTTTAAGGAAACTTTAGGAGGATGAATACGAGGAAGCCACCTAAATTGGCTAGAATTGCTGGAATCTCACTCCAGAAAAAAAAATAATAATTTTATCTCACCTTGTTCCAGAGAGATAACTATAGAGTCTCCACTGGCCACACAGGGACATTACGGGCAGCAGGACTTAGAACGGTGAGTTGAGTATAAAAAGCCTGATGCATACGTCCAATGGGATCTACAACATAAAATATAGCTTAACCAGGCAAATTGAACTTTTTCAACTGGAATGACTTGGTAACAAAATCTCTATAATGTTTAAACTTTTTTGAGAACCTATGCTATCACTGGCCTCCCCAGTGGCTCAGGGGTAAAGAATTCACATGCAAGGAAGGAGACACAGGAGACATAGGTTCCATCCCTGGGTTGGGAAGATCCCCTGGAGAAGGGCATGGCAGCTCACTCCAGTATTCTTGCCTGGATAGTTCCATGGGCAAAGGAGCCTGGTGGGCTACAGTCCATAGGGTCACAAGGAGTCCAACACAACTGAAGTGACTTAGCATGCATGCACGCTATCTGAAAACAAAACCATATCACCTTTAAAATATAATCATGTCTAAATTCTGAAAAGGCAAAGCCATAGGAGCATGCATGTTTATCACATCTTGACTTGGAGCAGTCAGCAGTCACTGGAAATTGCTTGTAAGTGAGGGTACAGTGGGGTTCACTCTACAAAGGCTTTATGAAGCTCGTTAATGGTTGCTGATGAAATTTTTACATTTCCTCCTTTAGCTTGGTTGTAGCAAAGAGAAGACCCATTAAAGTTTTATTTTTATGTATATTTGCATGTGATAAAAAGACTTAATGTAACATCTACCCTCTTGGCAAAATTTTAAGTATATAATAGAGTGTTGTTGACTACAGGTACCCTGCTATATGGTAGATCTTTAGGGCTTTTTCATTTTGCATACCTGAATCTTTGTGCCTTTTGACTATAACTTCCCAGTTTCCCCCTCCTACCAGACTTTGGCAACCACCATCTACTCTCTGCTCCTATGAGTTTTACTACTTCAGTTTCCTCATACACTTGGGATCATGCAGTATTTGTTCTTCTGTGTTAGGCTTATTTCACTTGGCAAATGTTCTCTATTGTTGAAAATAGCAAGATTTCCTTCCTTTTTAAGGCTAAATAATATTCAGTTACATGTAAATACCACATTCTTCATCCATGCATCCATCAATGGACATTTAGGTTGTTTTTCATGTGTACAGTATCTTGGATATTATAAACGTTTAATCCTATATGCTTTCATTGTTTTTCCACTCCATTCTATGTTAGCTTTTATTCATTGTTTCAAATTCAGAATCTTCTGACCCAATGAAATTGAAGAGAAAGCACACTTAAAGCAATAGAGAAAAGTGCTTTGCAGGTTTGTTTAAGGAGGAGAAGGCAGTATATCCTCAGAGTATCTGCCCCACAGCACAGCCAGGTACCTATGTCATATGAGTGGGAAATCCTTGCTGTGTCTCTTTTGGGGCAGCATGGACTTTCCTGGGGGTAATGCAGTCTGGCTACGAATGGAAGTGGACAGGTACAGAAAAGAAGCTAAGAAAGCTGGGAACAAACCCCTCCAGATTTCTTCCTGGTAGGCAGCTGTGATGCTGAAAGCATGCATTTCTAAGAAAACCCCCGTCTCTCAATATGACTCTTAGAGTCTTAAAATGGTTGTGTGTCATAGATTTTTCTGAGACGATCTTCTTTTCAAATATTACATTATGTTTCTGAATCTGAAGTTCAGATACACACATATATGTCATCTTATGCACAAATAAGAGGAGTAAAAGAAAGACAAAAAAGGTTTTTTTTTCTCTTTTCTACAGTTTCAGAGGGCATCTGGAAGTATGTTCTGGAGCCAGAGAGGAGAAAACAGGACATATATATTATGTCCATTCCCTCTTATAGATCATAGTATGAACACTGGAACTTCTCAGTGAACCTTGAAGAGTCAGGGGCAGGGGAAATCTCTTATTTATACATATATGAGCTCAAATGGCTTGGCAGTATATACGTAGTTTCACTTTGATAGCAGAATAACCTTTCAAGAATTCTGAAATATAAATAAGAAATCAAATAAAAATGATATAGCACCCATTAAATAAAAGTGAAGTGTGCAGCCATGTAACACAAAGCTTTGCTTCTAAGGATCTAGGTAACAAATCACTTCAGCCTTGCTCTGAAGAATTATCTCAGATCTGGAGCTCCAAACTGGAATTATACATTAAATTGCACATTTATTTATCAGTTAGGATAATGCACGGTTGATCTCTCTAAAACAGCTGTCCATTTTGTGCCCTCCTGTTTTCAGGCACCTTCAGGCCACAGCCAACCAACCAGCTTAAATCTTCTATGGGCAGGCC
Source organism: Antilocapra americana (assembly GCA_007570785.1). Taxonomy (NCBI): domain Eukaryota; kingdom Metazoa; phylum Chordata; class Mammalia; order Artiodactyla; family Antilocapridae; genus Antilocapra; species Antilocapra americana. The sequence continues at coordinate 12,325,642 of ML661338.1, forward strand.
AGCATCATAACTTACTTTAACATTTCCTCTAGTGATTTTTTTCTCTACATTTGATGTGCATGTCAAATAAAGTCTGTCAAAGCTCTTTCTCATAACATAAATTCCAGATGTTTTTGGCTTTCCCAAAAGGAAGATGTAATAGGTTTGCTTTTACTAATACGCTGAGATAATGAAAATAGAAGTATGGCTATAAAGTCCTTTTATTTGCTTTTCATGTTGAAGTATGTAAGCCATAATATGTGTTCCTGTTCTTCCTAAATGAGGTCTATATGCAGGGGGGAAAAAGATTTAAAGTGGGAAGAAAATGGAGTTGGTATTAAGCCAAGCTAAAACATAGCTACTTGTGATGAAGAAAAATCAAAAGGATAAAATATACTGTAACTTTATGCTTTACATGGTCTTCATTCATTCTATATTCAGGACTCATTTATTAGGAATCTATTGTGCATTCAGCACTATGTGTTAAGTGAAAGGCAGGGCAACTATTCTATGCAAGGAGCCAGGGCTTTTATCATACAAAAAGAGGGAGTGAAATAGTCAAAGGCGACATATGAGCAAGAATAAGATAGGCATGGCTAACCAAACACCTAAGCAATAAAAAAAATATATATATATCAGCTGAAAGGAATAATCCTTGTTTGGGGCTCATCTAGGAAAACACGAAGACAGATACAATGCAACATGTGGACTTCGGACAAGCCCAGCAGCAGCAGCATCACATGGGAACTTGTCAGAAATGAACATTGTCAGAGCCACCGAGATCTATGGGGTCAATCTCTCAGGTTGGAGCCAAGAAATATGTATTTTAGCAAGTCTTCCAAGTGACTCTGAAGCTCACTCTTCAGCTGGAGAACCGTGGCAGGGTGAAGCTCCACAGGAGGAGCTCTCACTCGACCCTCGGCTACCAGGAGCCACATTTATGTGTCTAGTGTGGGGAAAACACAGGGTCTTCACCCAAATTATCCCCAGAATAGCTTCAGTACCAAAGTCTTTTAACTTAAATATCTTTACCTTGAGCACAGCTCTGAGGAAACCCTGATGTCAGGCAAGGTATGCAGAGACGGTTTTTTTTTCCCTCCCCAGAAAGTCATGAAGCCAACGCCACGTTGCTCCTTCTGCTCTTGAATTCTAATCAGTGAGTGATGTGAGTATAAACTGACCCAACTGTAGCTTTTAGTCTCTCTGGGATGATTTTCAAGACAGCTCATGATGTGTTTACTAAATTGATATGAAAGCGAAAGTGTCAGTGCCTCAGTCGTGTCAGACCCTTTGGGGACCCCATGGACTGTAGCCCACCAGGCTCCTCTGTTCATGGGATTCTCCAGGCAAGAATACTGGAGTGGGCAGCCATTTCCTTCTCCAGGGGATCTTCCCGATCCAAGGATTGAACCTGGGTCTCCTGCATTGCAGGCAGATTCTTCACTGTCTGAGCCTCCAGGGAAGCCAAATTGATATAGGCTCTTTCAAAATGTGTCACATTTAAATCATGTGGTCTTTGACTTAAAGAGGGAATCTCTCTGTCTGTTGGTCTCTCTCTCTCAAACCCATTTGCACCATACTTGCATTTCTTCTTTCAGTTTCAAAATATTTAAAACTCAAATTTACTTTCTCCCTAAAATTCTGAAGCTTTGTTTACTGTTTTATTTATAATGGAGTTCAGCTAGCACAAACTTATCTTTTGGCCTGGAGGTTTTTTTCAATTTACCTGAACATTTGAGAATATGTGCTATGAAATATAAAAAGTTTCTCATTTACTTTTATCTCTGTTCTTTGGATGTCCTGACTATGCTCTATCGTTGGTTTAAGCCCCTGGTTCTCAAAGAGGTACAGTTTTTGATACCCAAGGACATTCGGTAATATCTCGAAACATTTGTAATTATTCACAGCTCACAGGTGGTACCACAGGCATCTAGTAGGTAGAGACCAGGATGCTGCTAAACCTTACAATACCCATGGCACACAAGCAGTTTTCTGCCCAAAATGTCAGTTGTGTGGAGGGAGAGAAACTGGTTTATTTGAATTCTACTCTGCATAAAAGAGAAAACTGAACAATCAAAAAATAACAAAGGCAAATGGTAGGATTTAGCTATGTGAATGCCCCTGAATTTTCAGGGGTTCCTTTGAGACCAAAGTTGATTTTGTTAGTAACCTCCCTTTTAAAGTGGAAATCTTTTCTCTTATTTAAAAATAAATGGGGTGAAGAAGGAGAGAATTATTGCTGGACACTTGTAGAGCTTCTTAGTCATAAGGCCACTGGATCACAAATCATAAACTCCTCAGGGGTCTTGTAATCCATCCCCACCACCACTATCATTCTATAGACTGAGAACAGAATGAGACATCCTGTTAAACTGGCCTGTCTGCTCTGGTGGTGGTGTCCTTCAGGTCTTTCCATTGTCACTGTGTTCCTCTCCATTTGCCATTATAGTTATCCCTTAGTATCCTTTGGGAATTGAGGATACCAACTCCTTCACCATGACTGGTGGATACCAAAATTCTAGGATGCTCAAGTCCCTTATTCAGCCCTCCATATCCACGATGTAGAATCGTGAATGCAAAATGTTGTTTGTATATTCTTATTATTTCCTCTCTATCTTGCTTGAGTGGTTTTCTTTCCCATTTCTTTCATCTCTCCTATCTCTTGCCTATGTCAATGTTCCAACACACTCTCAACCTTTATCTTTTCTTCTGATCTTCTTACTCTTAAAACCATGCACCTCTGTACATGGGCAGATATCTGGACTTGCAGATGGAAAAAAGAGTTCCTCCTTTATGTAGAGTTGCATCTAACTTGTAATCACTCAGAAATTACAATTACTTTAATACAGTTCTGGCTTTGAAAATTCTTTGTTTGCTTTCTTGCTCCAAGTAGACTACAGTCCTGGACTTTGTACATGGGAAAAAGCAAATCTGAGCCTAGCATGAAAATAACCTCATATACTCTTTTTATGAAGAAACTCATAAGGTAGATGAGTGCTTCTCAGTGTGCTCCCCTCATCCTAACCACCATGGCAAGAAAAAAATTTTTTAGATCAAAAGGAAATTAGCTGTTCATTTGTTATTTGTCAGTAGCAGAGAGGAGGAAGTTTGTATATGCTAGGCATCTAATGATAGCAATTAGCTGAATGTTTAATAAAATAACTGACTTCCATTTTTTAAAATCTATCTATTTTCTTCTTTAGGGCTTCCCTGGTGCCTCAGAGAGTAAAGAATATGCCTGCAATGCAGGAGGCTTGGGTTCAATCCCTAGGTTGACAAGATCCTCTTGAGAAGGAAGTGGCTACCTAATCCAGTATGCTGGCCTGGAGAATTCCATGGACAGAGGATCCCAGTGGGCTACAGTCTATGTGATCAACACAGTCAGACATAACTGACCAAAAATTTCATCCAGGTGATTTTCTCTTTTCTTTTTGTCTACTGTGCTGAGTGTGTATTTACGATTATGCAGAGCATGTATTTAAGATTATGATTAAGATCAGCAATTATTTAATTAGAATTATAACAAACTACATGGTACATATCATGTTTGCATTGAGTTCTGTATTTTGATGCACTGCATTTTTTATAGTTTCCATTATTATAGAGCATACTGTTCACAGTGACCAGGAATAATCTGCCATCTTCTTAATATTAATATTGACGATACTGGCTTGTATTTGCTTGGGTCATGAAGATTTAATAATTTAACAATAGGTCATTGGAGTTCTGATGTGTCATCAAATAATTATAGAATTTATGTTTTATCAGCAGCAAACCCACCATAGTACCCTAAATTCTACTTATTATCCTTTAGCTTAATGCTTATTGTCACCCCATTCTCGACATGTTTTCCCATCATGAAAATTAACCCACTCTATATCTTTCTGGAAGAAAAATAAACTGCTCTCTTGCCAAGCCGTTCATTATGCTGCTTCTCTCCTTCATGAATTGTGATCTAACAGTAACCCAGCAAAAAGCCCAAGCCTTTGAAGTGTTGTGCTAATTTGATTAATACATAGTTACATCCTGTTATGATGCACTTTGCCTTATGCATTTTAAATGGAAAATGCAGAGTGGATTACATTTGGGTTAAAAACACAGCATACTAAATGAACAGTACTGAAAGCAGTCTATAATAACAAGCTCTGTAACCACTTTAAACATGCAGAAGGTTATTGTTTGTAGGTTAATGATAATTATATGAAAATACATGTTTTTACAACAATTAAGATGTCGATAAAAATACCGGTGAGGTTAATACAGCTGCACTGAAAAAATACTTATTCTACCAGTAATTTAAAAGTAATTCTATAAATATCCTAATATAATTGTCTAAATTATGTGTGTATACACCTATACATGTATATAAGCCATCCATAAATACTTTGGAAGAAAAATTGCCAAGTCAGTCCTCAAATACTTATAAAATCAAAGGGTAAGAGACTATTTTCCTAGAAAGAGCTTCATGTGTTCATTCTTATTGCTAAAAAGAAACTAACAAATTGCCAAAGTTGCTAGAAATGATAGAATTACTTTTGTGTGGATCTTACTAAGATGCAGTGGTTCAGGGTGGGTTGATTCAAGGAAGAGAATGAATCCAGATTTGTCCAAAGTTCTTCATTTTGTCTCATCCCAGTTTTCATCTCTACAGGGATGCTAAAGCATCAAGTCCCTGCGTTCTTAAAATACACTTAAAATGGATGCTAATGATTTTAAGGATGCATACAAATGTGTCTTTACAATATGGTAAAAAGATGATGAATATCTTATATCCCCATTTTTGAAGACACATGTTGAGCCATTTTTCCATTTGGAACATACATTTTTATGGTTACAGAACATTTTTTCTCTTCCATTTAACTTGTTACAATGACTAATAGTGGTTTGCATTAGTTTACAATGGCTTAAAATGACTTACTCTCAAGTACTTCCTTTCAGACTTTTTTCAGCTTCCATGCCAACCTTATGAAATCCTGCTCCCAAATCACTTGAACAAAACCTTTGGCAGTTGGTTAAAATTCATGATTGTGCTTTCCACTGGATCCAATAATCCTAAAGAGCTGAGAAAAGCAGCAAATGCTTTCATGGTATCTCATCAAATTTGCTGTCTGATAATCCCTGTCAATCCACTTGTTTTTATCACCAAGAATCAGTTCAGAAGAGAGAAAATCAGCAGCCACCCTTTTGTTTTTCAGTATGAAAATAGTTGCTGTTACTTAAACCTAATATATGACTAGAAGAAAATTTTCTATCAATGCTCTGTGCAGGCTGCTTAGTCGTGTTCAATTCTTTGAGACCCCATGGATTGTAGCTCCTCTGTCTACGAGATTGGGTCCCAGACGAGAATGCTGGAGTGAGTTGCCATTTCCTCCTGTCAGTATACTTCCCTCTTACTTGTCTCATCTATAAAGTCATACACAAGAGAATCTATGAGGTCCTAGGCTCTTCAATGATTTTTGAATGTATGTGTGTGTGTGTGTCTATGTGTGTTCACTGGCCTAATGATGTCTAAAGCACAGTTCATCTCCACCCTCCTGCCAACGGACTCTGTGAATGTGCTGTATCTGTTGGATTCTGTATTTGCTTGCTTTTGCTATGAATGACATTACATTGTATCAATTCTCTTTGGGCTCAGAATGGGTTTCCTATTTTTCTATTTAGAATTTATCTGTCTTAGCCTTTTTTAATGTGTATTTATTTTTGGTTGCACTGGGTCTTTGTTGCTGCCTACAGGGTTTCTCTAGTTGTGGTGAATTGGGGCTACTCTTTGTTGTGATGTGAGGGCTTCTCATTGTGGTGGCTTCTCTTGTTGTGGAATACGGGCTCTAGGGCACACAGTCTCAGCCTGTGGTGCACAGGCTTAGTTGCTCCATGGGCTGTGGAATCTTCCCAGATCAGGGGTCAAACCGGTGTCTCCTGTGTTGTAGGTGGATTCTTATTTACTACACCACCAGGGAAATCCTGACTTAACGTTTTAACGAGCTGGTCAAGGCTGACAATTATTGACCTCTGTTCACATTATATGATTTCTTTATATAGCATTGGTAGATTATATTATGTTTTTTTTAATACTCCTTTTAAAATGTCAGAAGAGAAGTTGCTATAGATAAAAGTTGTGTATGTCATGGAAAAATTGTTTCACTTAACAGTCTAAAGAGAAATAAGTGACCTACCTATGACATCTTAAGAATTTAATATTTGGCAACCACAGATCAATATGAATCTAATTTCATCATCACATTCTTTCCTCAAAAAAGCAAGTATACAGTATATTTGTTTCAACTATTGACAATTCGTTTATTCTAAGCAGGAAGATTTGACACAAGGTTAGCCTGATATTTAGCCCACCCAAGCCTAAGAAGGAAAATAGCTAAAACTCTCAGTAGTGAGAGTTTTAAAAGAAAAGAAATAATTCTGAGAATTGGTTTGAAAGTGTCAATATGGTAAGAGCAAACCAGATGCAGATGTGGAACATTTAGTGCACCCAATTCATAAAGACACAACTTCTGTGTGTGACATATTCTGTACATTGCCCCACCTGTTGTGTTTGGACATACTGGGTCTAATAAACTCAGTATCTTCATCGTCTCCTATTTGCAATCTCCCCTCTAAGAGATGACGGGGCTTCCCTGGTAGCTCAGCTGGTAAATAATCTGCCTGCAATGCAGGATACCCCAGTTTGATTCCTGGGTTGGGAGGAACCCCTGGAGAAGGGATCAGCTACCCACTCCAGTGTTCTTAGGCTTCCCTTGTGGCTCAGCTGGTAAATAATCTGCCCTCAATGCGGGAGACCTGAGTTCAATCCCTGGGTTGGGAAGATTCCCTGGAGAAGGGAATGACTATCCACTGCAGTATTTTGACCTGAAGAATTCCATGGACTGTATCATCCATGGGGTCACAAAGAGTTGGACACGACTGAGTGAGCCACTTTCACTTCCTTTAAGATATATACTCTTTTCAGCATGGGGCATCACCATACCTTGCACATAATCAGTGTTCAATTACTTATTATTTAAACATGATTTATCTCTTGAATGGGTCTTCAAACAATATATGCCATTATTTTAGCACAAGCAAAACTGTTTCCAAAATTTTCTTTTCAACTAGTGAAAGTCACCCTAAGACTATGAAAGCTTATTAATTTTATGGATAGTCTTGTGTAAAAGGAAAAAAATGGATTCAAACCAAATTACCTATATTTTAATATTTCTGCTATTTCCTATCCCCACTTCACCACTCAAGTCATAGCTGCCTCCTAAATTGTAGCTTAGGTCTGTAAGTTTCCTACTTAATTGTAAATTAGTTTTATAATTAAGTTAGGGTGAGAGTAAATTCTGACCTAGACTTTTACTACCTAAAAGGGCTGCTTAGTTCTTTTAGATTAGTGCTCTCCAATAGAAATATAACATAAGCCTCGTGTATATTTTTAATTTTCTAGTAGTTTCATTTTTGAAAACCAAAAGTTACAGTTGAAATTAATTTAATATTGTTTCTACCCAATACATCCACAATATTATGGTTTCAACATGTGCAGTTAAATATAATCAATATAAAATTATTAATCAGTTATTTTAAATTCAAAATGCAGTTTGCACAGCTCAAATTGGATTAGCCACATTCAGAATGCTCAGTCGTCCTCTTTCAGTGGTGAATAGCTATCTTTTGGACACTGAAGTACTGGACCATTCTACTTGATGACTTGGGGGTGAACCAGGGTTGATCTCCTTGGATAGAGATAACATTTAAAATTTTCAAATTTTAAAAACAAACTTTTGGATAGTTATTACAACACAGAGAGCCCTTGCCAATATTAAGAGATTATGTCTTCTCACTGCCACACTCACATCCTTTTCAAATTTCACATTGATTACTTCCCCAGAATGAAAGAGGCAGGAAGCAGGAATATCCTTTCATGGATGTGGTTCCCTTCTTGACTGGTGTGGTTAGCACTAAATCCATTAGCATTAATATGCCTCATAAGAAGCTTTGGATAAATAGCTTTAAAACTCTGGATAATCAACAAAGAAATAGATTTTCTTGGGGGAGAATGGAATTGTTAGAAGAGAAGACAGGAAGGAGGCAGAGGTGCTGAGTCACAGTACACAAAATTGATCCTGAAAAAAATAGAGAGATGCAAGAATAATTGCAGTAATTTCCAACCCTGTCTGCCTACTGGCCCCATTTTCTTTCTTCTACCCTCCCTGCCTCTCAGATCCATTCAGCAAGTGAACAACCCTGGGAGGATTGATGGGCTGGGTCTGAGCCAGGCCCAATAAATGTGTCCAAAGTAAGTTAATGTGTCCAAAGTCTAAGTTAGAGTTTTCCTTTTTTTTTAAACTAGAGTTTTAACTTGTGAAGATGGTCCCCTAGTTTGAAATCGGCATGGATCCTTAGAGCAGTACATCTCAATCTTCAGCGTGCAGAGGACTCATCTGGGAACTCTTGCTAAGATGCAGATTCTGATTCTGGAAGTTTTGGATTCAGCTGGATATTCAGCCTCCCAGATGATGCCTGTGATATTGACCCTGAGCCCAAACTCTGAGTAGTGAAGTCCTGTATCAGTGGTTCTTAAGCCTCTCTGCATCTTAAAATTACCTACAAAACTTTTTTTAAAATGAGTACTCTTTCCCAGATCAAATAAATCAGAATGAGGGAGAGGGATATAGTAAGTGAAGCAAGTAATAAAACTTTGTTAAACCTCCCTATTGATTAAAATGTGTATCTGTGTTAGAGACCCACTAATCTATATCCTAATGCTAGGGAAATCAAATTGCCTTCACTTATCTGCCCCATTCCACCAGCTGCCAAGTCTTCATAACAAGCTACAAAGTCCCTCTTCCCCCTCTTTGGTGCCTGGTCAACTCAACACCCATGTTCTTACTCTTTTTACATCACTCCTCTCTCTCTACTCATTTTCAATTCAATTCAGCCACCTAAGTATTGGATTAGTTGCCTGACACACACCATGGAGGAGATAAGAGAACCAAAATCCCTGCATGCTAGGAGAGTTGGATCTTTTTGCAAGAACTTAGAAAATTATTGTAAAGTGCTGCAACTTTCCATACTCAAAGCCTACCCAGAATAGTGTTGATTTTAGTTTGTTAGGAAAGCTTTTTCAATCTGATGGTACTTAAGGTCAAAATGTACCTTTAAGTCTCACTAGTGCGTGTACAACCAAGCTGACTTGGGAAAGCTCAACAGTTTCAGGGCTTTTAAGATCAGGTCTGGGAGTTTGAAACTCCTAGGAAGCTTGGAACACTGTTAGTAACAGAGGGAAGAAAAAGGGATTCTTTTTTTTTTTAATTTTCTTTACTTTATTGTGTTGGTTTTGCCATACATTGACATGTATCCACCATGGGTATACATATGCTCTCCCTCCAGAACCCCCCTCCCTCCTCCCTCCCGATTCCCTCCCCCTGGGACATCTCAGTGCACCAGCTCCGAGCATCAAACCTGGGGCTGGCGATTGATTTCACATATGATAATTAACATGTTTCAATGCCATTCTCCCATATCATCCCACCCTTGCCCTCTTCCACAGAGTCCATGAGACTGTTCTATACATCTGCGTTCCTTTTGCTGTCTCACATGCAGGGTTCTCGTTACCATCTTTCTAAATTCCATATATATGTGTTAGTATACTGTATTTTTGTTTTTCCTTCTGGCTTACTTCACTCTGGATAATAGGCTCCAGTTCCGTCCACCTGACTAGAACTGATTCAAATGAATTTTTTTTTTTAATGCTGAGTAATATTCCATTGTGTATATGTACCACAGCTTTCTTATCCATTCATCAGTTGATGGGCATCTAGGTTGCTTCCATGTCCTGGCTATTGTAAACAATGTGGCGATGAACATTGGGGTACATGTGTCTCTTTCAATTCTGGTTTCCTCCTTGTGTATGCCAAGCAGTGGGATTGCTGGGTCATATGGCAGTTCTATTTTCAGTTAGAAAAAGGGATTCTTAAAAGATGGCAACTACAAACTGGCACTTGCCAAGGGCATTTGCCATCTGCCTCTTTGAAGACTGATCCTGTGCTGCTGCAGCTGTTGGTCCCTGACATGCCCTTAAAGCAGTTCAGGGTAGAGCGTGAGACACCTTGTGTCCAGGGAAACTAGTGGAGCAAGCCCTTAGATAGTTATTTTCAGAAATTGATTTCATGATCCCAATCCTTGTATCTCCTTATACCTAGAAAAGCATTAAATCCCTTCTTGGTGACATCAGCTCTTCCTCATGACTAGTGGAAAATCTTTTGTATAATAAGCATTTGATTGCATTGAACTCCCCATTCACCAAAATCACATATATGGACTTTCCCCTACTATCACTTTGGAGCAGGCTCTCAGACCTATCTGAGGTGATAGGTCTCCCCAGCTGCAGTCTTCATTTTGCCCCAAATAAAACTTAATTCACAATTCTCATGTTATGCATCTTTTTAGTTGACAGAGATATGAAGAGGGGTTTTAGAAAATGTAATCACAGTTCTGGATACTTCTGATGGCTTCAGGTAGGGATAATGATCATCAAAGATAAGCACATGTAGACACATCGAAGAGAACTGTACTCGGGGACCTCCACAGTAAGTCTGGGAGGCTAGAAGGGACTTGAAAGAGTAAATAGGTTTTGGAATAGGACAAGAAAGCATATGGGTTATTTCTGGATGTGAAATCTGAATTCTGATCAGCAATTGGAATAATGCGGGCAGGGCTCAGGAGGGAGAGTGACATGGTTGGAACCAAAGAAGACTAATATAAGACCCAAGGAGCCAAACTGGAAAGATCTTTGAAAACTAGACTTTGTCAAAACCAGAGCTAATCACAAGTGTATTATTTCAACTATTGAACATGAAAATATTTTCTTTACGTTAATTGTATGGCAGTTTAAAAGCACAGTAGTGACTGAATTACTTGAAAAAGGTGGCCAGTGACAAAAGCAAATTTGAATATTGAAACCCAGGTAAGGTAGAAATAACAGGAGGATGCTGGGGTGAAGGCAGATGGAAAAGATGGAGAGAAGAAGTAAATGTTGATGTGAGTTATTGGGAACTTCTTCGTGACTTCAAAAACGTGACAGTCCACAAAGAGGAAGGAAGGTTGACTTGGGGTAGAAACAAAGTTGAGTTCTGATCTGAATATGCTAGCTTTGAAATTATTTCCAAAGGAAATAACCTGAAGATTTTGGAATAAATGAGATGGGATGGAAGATATCTGGGTGAAGATAAAGGATGCTCTGACCCAAATAACTCCAAGTGGGCAATGTGAGTGTTTTAGAAAGATAGGGACAATGGGGACGATTCCAAAGCATGAGGCAGAATCCTTGAATCCTTTGTCTTTCTCCTTTACCAAGATGGATTGATAAATGAGTTCAGTCCATTGACTCCTCTACCATTCTCAAAACTAAAGCTAAAAGGATGCTATGATAATTTCTTCTTGGTCTCTCTTAGATACCAGTGCTTGTACATCTGGTCAGTGTAGACTAGCAGCATTCACTCTACAAGACTTTGCAGCCACACAAGGGGTGTCTGATGGCCTCAATATTTTTAATTAAGTAAATTCAGCCTTGTAATTCCCATTTTTCAGCTCATGGTTCTACACTCCATTATCTTAAACTAAATGACCACGATCCAGCATGGCATTTTACCCTGGATAAATGCAGCCAGCAGGGTTTTTCAATGTCCACACTTGTATAATTATTTATATATTCATTCTCCCTTTCACTTGATAGATTTAAATGTTTGGGACTAACATTCATCAATTTCCCTTTTTCTTTTCTTTCCCTGGTGAATAGGAAGATTAATAACTGAGAAATATCTTGAGTAGAGAGAAGCAGTATTTGGTAGATCCCAACATATAATCAAACTGTTTCTCCTCCTCAATCTCTAGCTGAGTTATCTCCTTTTATTTTTCTTAGGGTCCACTGTAGCACTTATCCATTGCTATTTCTAGGAATAATCTGGCTCAAAACCAGAAATTGTTTGTTGGAGAAGGGAAATAAGATATTCCTTTCTAGACAATCTGGTTTTGTGGCCCCATTAATATAGCTACATAGTAATAGTAGTGTTTAACAGGGTCAGATAATAGCTAAAATTTCAAATAATCCTAATTTTCAGTCACTATTGATTCTCACTGCTTTTGAAGCTATATCTAGCAGCACACTGTGTTAAAGAAATCAATGCATCCTGGGTATTTCAATTTTTATGTTCCATAGTAGAATTGTTCGCTCTTCTAATAAGATAAACATAATTTAGAAAAGGAAATTGTTAAACATTGAAAAATACAGAAAATTAATGTAAATAAAACATCTTTAAGTCTGTGATAACAGCTGATACTGAATTTTTGCCAATGACATAGGAACAGCAGAAATTACACCAAGCGCTGTGGTAGAAGCACACCGTTAATCAAATATGTCAATGGATCTTTGTGGCTGATAGCTAACAAGTAAGTACTGACCTAAATTTTACTGGAGAACATTTTAAAAGCATTAAACATATGCTGTTTACTTAGTAGATGCAATAAATATAAACATGCTTCAGGTTCACAGTAAATCCAAAGTACAGACCTTAAATAATTCTAACATGTTAAATCAAGTTGATTAATCACTAAAATACATTAGAAGAAACCGTTTCAGCAAATTTTTTGTGAAAAAGCTCTTTTAGTCAAATTCAGTTCCTCCATTTCTATCCACTGCATGTGTAATTCATGAACCTTTAAACAGTATGAGATTATAGATAGCTAAACTGACATTTGTACTTTCACTTAGCAGCCTGAATAATCGGCACACTCTAAGCTTTTTAAATGTTAAAGCAATCATTGCTTTGAATTCATCTTGTGATGTCATTGCCACTAACAACTGATATAATAAATCTGAAGTATATGAAAGCTTGGAAAGAATATTAGAAATATGTCTCATTTTAAGTACATAACAATTAAATGATATACAACAAGAAGTGTGTTCTGATCCATCTATTAATGAAATGCTCTTTCAAAGTGTGATGTATCACTGCTATTTTTGTGTATCTGACCTTGCAGAGATTTTCATTTAAATGTATTGTGCTTTTTTTTCAGTCAGAAAGAGTAATGTTATTTACTCTATGCATGATAAGAATGTGTATACAAGTGTAAATGAATTTGTGTTAATGGATGTGTATACAAATGATAACTATATTTGCAACCCGTAGAAGGAACACCAAAGAGATACACAATGTTTGTATTATGCTAGGCCCAAAAATATAGATCTCATATTCACAAATTAAAAGGGATAGTAGTCATTAACTATTCCATGATGACTAGTTAACCACGGACTTTTTGCTCTTAAAAGTTGTGTGAGTGTGTGTGTGCGTGCACTTAATTTAGAAGGTGAGCATATTCATGGATAGGATTCTTTGCACCAGTTACATGGGGCCACCCATGTAGTCAGTCAGGGTTCTTCAAGTGAATCCATTTGTCTCTGCTATGAAGATGGGCAATAACCAGCCATTTAGAAGAGAAATATAATAGTCCCATTTCCATTATCATCAGAGGTGTTTGGCAGACACAGCATGGTTTACTTCTTCCCCACTCACATGGACCCAAGTAGGACATGTTTGCACAGTATTTACTCTACTGGGCCAAGTTCCCATTAATACATAAGACCACCAGACATCTTATCTATGTTTTTGTCAATCACAGTAACTAGGATATTGAGGGGGTCAGGAATAACATTCTAAAGAAAAATTTAAAGATATTCTTGCATGATGAGAAAATTAATCTCTGGCAAGTTTTATTGTCTCACATTCCAAACACCATAAGCCAATTGGTAAAAGCATAGAAACAACTGAGCCAAGATAGCCATACAGGATTATAGAATTTTCTCTAAGAAAAACTGAACAGCTTTTCAGAGTTAAGCCTGTAGAAACATAGTCCTTTATTGTCTGAATTCTTACTCCAAAGATGATATTTCAGATCTTATACCAACTCTAAATTGAAAAGGCATTCTTTTATAACCCAGTGATTTTCTCCATTCTCCCACCCCAATCATCACAGTTTGATTTTCCAAATTTTTTACATAAAATTTGAAAGAAAGTGGAATTGGAACCTTTTTCATTGAAGTATAAATTGATTTACTATATTAGTCTCAGGTGTACAACATAGTGTTTCAACATTTTATAGATTACATTCCATTTAAAGTTATTACAAAATATTGTCTATATTCCCTGTGCTGTACAATATATCTTTGTAGCTTATTTACTTTATACATAGTAGTTTGTGCCTGTTAGTCTCCTACTTCTTTCATGCCCCTTCCCGTTCCTTCTCCTCACTGGTAACCACTAGTTTGTTGTCTGTATCTGTGAATATGTTTGTTTTGTTATATAGATTTATTTGTTTTAGTTTTCAGACTCCACATGTAAGTGGTAACATACAGTATTTGTCTTTCTCTGTCTGACTTATTTCACTAACCATAATACCCTTCAGGTCCATTCATGTTGTTACAAATGGCAGAATTTCATTCTGTTTTGAGGCTGAGTAATTTTCCATTGTGTATATATATATATATATAATACATATAACACTTTCTTATACATTAACCTGTTGATGGACACTTAAGTTGCTTTTATATATCAGCTATTGCAAATAATGCGGTTATGAACATTGAGATGCATGTGTTTTTTTGAGTTAGTGTTTTCTTTGTCTTATATACCCAGGAATATATACCTGGGAGTATATACTTATATACCCAGATATATACCCAGGAGTGGAATTGCTCGTAGTTCTATTTTTATTTTTCTGAATAACCACCACATTTTTTAAATTATGGCTCTACCAATTTGCATTTCCATTAAAAGTGTACTAAGGGCTTCCTAGGTGGCTCAGTGGTAAAGAATCCACTTGCCAATGCAGGAGACACAGCAGGCGTGACTTTGGTCCCTGGTTCAGGAAAATTCCCCTGGAGTAGGAAATGGCAACCCACTCCAGTGTTCTTGCCTAGAAAATTCCATGGACAGAGGAGGTTGGAGGACTACAGTCCATGGGGTTGCAAAGAGTCAGATGTGGCTAAGTGACTGAACATGAGCACACAAGGAAACCTACTGGCTATCTGATTTCATTTAAGTGAATCAAAAGTTCACATAAAACCTGGGAAATACTACCTAGGAAATGAAAATCAAGTTAAGAATATACTCAATTTACTGAAAGGGAAAATAAAGTAGCTCATACTTAAAATGACCTACCAGTTAGAACTTATGATTATATCTCTTTTCTATAGAAATCTTTTAAGGTATGCATTGTTCACTGCTTTATATTTTTAATTTAAAATTTCATCTTTCATTTATGAGTTAATATTTATTAAACAATACCTATATGTCAGACTCTGTGCTGTCAACTCTATATTTACTGTCTCATTTATTCTTCAAAATAATTTAATAGAGATAAATAGAATTGTAAATCAAACTCTGGCAAACATTCTCTGGCACAGAGAATTAAGACTTCCCTCATGGCTCAGTTGGTAAAGAATCTGCCTGCAATGCAGGAAACTACCTGCAGTGCAGGAGACCTGGGTTCAATCCCTGGATTGGGAAGATCCCCTGGAGAAGGAAATGGCAACCCACTCCAGTATTCTTGCCTGGAGAATCCCATGGACAGAGGAGACTGGCAGGCTACAGCCCATGGGGTCGCAAGAGTTGGATATGACTTAGTGACTAAACCACCACCACCACAGTGAAGGAAATAATTGTCCAGGATCACACAGCTGGATTAGATGAAAAGATTTATAGACGTGTTTTGAACCAAAGGGCATTCTTTTAATGGCAATTCGAACCTCCAGAGGAAGAATAAAAGAGACTTTTTAAAATCATCACACTTTTGAAGGATGTCTCTTACCAATTCTGTGACAGTGACAAGTTCTTTAACCACTCTGAGTCTTAATTTCTTCATCTATAAGATGAGAGGTGGTGATATGTAAAGATCATTATCGTTTCTCAACCATAGAAAATCTTTGTTCTTAGTCACTCAGTCACGTCCAACTCTTTACAACCTCGTGGGCTGTAGCCCACCAGACTCCTCTGTCCATGGGATTCTCCAGGTAAGAATATTGGAGAGGGTTGCCATTCGCTTCTCCAGTGGATCTTCCTGACCCAGGGGTCAAATCTGGGTCTCCTGCATTGCAGGTGGATTCTTTACCATCTGAGTCACCAGGGAGGTGATGATAGGTAAGGTTCAATATAGTTCCTCAACCATAGGAAGTCTTTAGATGCCTGATAAATTCATTTTTTATTCCCCTGCTATAAAAATCTGAAATCAATTCTCACAGACCTAAATTTCTACTATGTCATTGCTTTTCACTAAACCTCAGTTCTCACTTGTTGGGTTGATACTTAAACAAGCAAAATAATTTCAGGAGGTATAAGTTTTGGTCAGGTCAATCAGCATACTGATATATCAGTAAGGCAAGAGAATATTGACCAAGAAAACATGCAACCAAGATACTGACTGTCCTGATTAGTTGCATTTAGAATGATTCTATAAAACATTCTCAGCACAAGCATGGTCAAGTATCTCCCTGAAGTATTTTCAATCTCATGAAAGCATGAATGTATATTGGGAAAGAATATTTGTTTGTTTATACCATGACTCATTCCATGAAGATTTTTAAAAAATTACAACAGACTGTACGTAATAAAATTAGAATAAAATAGAAATATGAAAACAATATTAAAGCTTATATAAGCTGAGGCAAAAATTCAAGACCATGTAAACTTAGAAGACAAAAAATCAAAATATAAGAGCCAATGTAAGCACAATAATAGAATTTCAGAGTTAGCCCTGATCACTATTGGCATTAAAGAATCAGTGTATATAGAGAACAAGATGATGGAGGAGTAGGTGGATGTGTAGTACATCTCTCTCCACAGATACATCAGGAATACACCTTCAGACACAGAAGTGCATGAAGAAAACCAGCTGAGAGCAGACAGGAGGACCTGACCAGCAGAAAAGAATATATAGGACCACACAAAACTTGGTAGGATAAAGGAATTAGGGGGGAAAACAGAAGTGTTTGTAGGACTGGACCTGCCTTCAGCAGGTGGGGGAACTGAAGCAGGGGTCGGATCCCCACATCAGGGCAATTAATTGTCTGAGTCAGAGAAGAAACATTTAAGGCTGAGAGTGAAACAGCTGATCTGTGGCAGCCTAAATGGAATGAGAATCAGACAGTCCTTGTTGCAGCCACACATGCCCTGGACAAGGACTCAGGTCCCCTGGAAGGCACAGCAGCTGGGAGCTGGAGTTTAGGGACTGTGGAGGAATCCCAAGGCAAGGGCTGCTGTTGACTGCAGAGAGACAGATCGAGGGAATGTGAGGGACGAGACTGTGGTGGGAAATGTCTGTGGAGGAAAGCCAGGTGGTCGTGGAATCAAGGTGATACTGCTGAGTCACAGATAGGGGGTGGAGCCATCACCATAGCCTCTCTCCCCACACGCCAGCAACAGTAATTGGACAATAGAGAGGCTGGCCTGTCAAACATCTGACACCCTGAACTAGAGTAGGACCCCACCCAGGGTGCCCCTTTAAGTGATGTGCAGAACTACAGAGCAGGACCCCACCCAGGGTGCCCCTTTAAGTGATGTGCAGAACTACAGAGCAGGACCCCACCCAGGATGCCCCTTTAAGTGCCTGACGCACTGATCTACAGAGTAGAACCCCAACCAGGGGGACACCTCTCTGTTGTTTGGTGCCTGACCACCAAACAACAGAGAAGGACCCCAGGCAAGGGAGCTGCCTAAGTGCCTGAATGGGTGGGGCTATGGAGAGACTGGCCAAAGAGGCTTTCTGATTGCCAGCTACAAACGGCTCGAAAAAAGACTCTGATAAGGCCATAACTCCTGTGGCAGAGGCAGTCCGTGCCCCTGAACACTTTGTGCTGCCAGGGTACCCACAAGCCAAGCAGCTGTATCATCTTCACGCTCAACTCTCACTGGGGCAGAGCTGTCACAGGCAAAAAAAAATCTTGTGTCTTTGCATGCAGGGTCACTTCGGTTGTGTCCAACTCTTTGTGACCCTGTAGACTGCGGCCTGCCAGGCCTCTCTGTCAGGGGGGTTCTCCAGCCAAGAATGCTGGAGCATATTGGCCAATACTGGTTGCCATGCCCTTCTAGAGCACTGTGTTTCCTGCTGCCCAAGCCACCAACTCCGAGTACCTGGTGCTGTCCAAACCCCTGAGACCCACGCAGCTGAACCACCTCCACACCTAGCCCTCACCAGGGCAAACCCAAATCCTCCAGGGAAGTCTCAGGAGCAAACCCCACGACCCACAGGCAGAGGTGGAAATAAAACCACAATTGAAACCCAGGGGCAGTGTGGCTAAGGAAGAAGCCCCCAAGCCTTCCTAGCAGCTGTACAAGCTGCAGATTAAATCCACACAATCAACTAGGCAGACTCTGTGTCTATGGAATATATAAAAGGACATTGAGAGTTCCCACAAAAGGAAACGCACTAGTTCTGATGACAGTGGACTTTGGAGGCAAGGACACACAGGAGTAGGACCAGATTAGAATCTAAGCTGCCCCACAGCAGGTCCAGAGATCAGCACAGTGATGGAAGACATCCTACTGAGGTGAGGTGGACCATGACTCCCAGCAAAGGAAAGGACCCTGACAGCAGTGACACAAGAAAAACATTTATTACTCTTATGCTTTGACTTGTTATGTAGATTCTTTAGGATTTTTTTCTTTTTTTTCTTTCCCACCTCCCTCTGTTGTAAATGTCAATTTTATTGGCACTATGAAATCTAATTAAGCTTTTGAATTTTTTATTTTATCTCAGTCACATTTTTACTGTTGTTATAAACCTCTGCTTCTACGTTGGGCTTTTGTAGTTCTGTGGAGTTTTCCTTTATTTTCCTCTCTCTTTTTAAAATTTTAATTTTTTAAACATATTATTTTTTCTATGTTTATTGCTTTGTTTGCTTTTCCTACTGTCCTTTTCCCCTTGCAGTTAACCTTTAATGTATATAAATCTTCTTTATCTACCTCTATTTAATTTTGCATATCTATTCTTTCTTTCCTTTCCTCTCAACATATTTCTTAGTTTTATTTTCATTGCTTTATTCCCCAATTGGCTCTTTGCTTTAGGTTTGTTTTCCAGTTTGTGCTTTAGTTAGTTTTGTTCTTAACTGACAGATACAATTGTTGGTTTCCTTTGTTTGCCCGGTCAATCTATTGTACTTTATTTTTGTTCGACTGTCTTTATTTTGTTTATGTTTGTATATGTATATGTGTATATTCAGTCACACTATTTATTGTTGTTATAAACCTCTGCCTCCACGTTGGGCTTTTGCAGTTCTGTGGAATTTTCCTTTTTTTCTTTCTTCTTCCCTTTTTTCTCTTTTTTATAATTTTTAATTTTTTACACCTATTATATTTTTTCTACATTTATTCTTTTGTTTGCTCTTCCTACTGTTTTTTCCCCCTTGCAGTTAATGTTTAATGTATATAAATCTTCTTTATCTACCACTCTTTAACTTGGCATATCTATTCTTTCTTTCTTTTCTTTCCTTTCCTCTCAACATATTTGTTAGTTTTGTTTTCATTGCTTTATTCCACACTTAGCACCTTGCCTTAGTTTTGATTTCTGGTTTATGCTTTAGTTAGTTTGTCCTTAACTGGTAAATATAATTTTTGATACCTTTTGTTTGCCAGGTCAATCTACTGTACTTTGTTTCAGAAGGACTGTTTTGACTTTGTTATGGGTGTATAAGTATATGTGTATAGTCCATTATTTTAATTGTTATTTGCCTGATTTTATAACTGCCATTTGTCTGGGGTTCATCTTTGGTTTCTCATTTGCATTAAAGTGAGAGGATGGAAAAATATATTCCATGCACATGGGAAGCAAAAGAAAGTTGGAGTAGCAATCCTCATATCAGACAAAATAGACCTTAAAAAAAAATAAGATTACAAGAGATAAGGAAGGACACTATTTAATGATCAAGGAATCTATCCAAGAGGAAGACATGACAATTGTAAATATCTATGCACCCAACATAGGAGCATCTCAATACATAAGACAAACACTAACAGACATAAAAGGAGAAAATGACAGTAACACAATAATAGTAGGAGACTTTAATACCTCACTCACACCAATGGAAAGACCATCAAAACAGAAAATTAATAAGGAAACACAAGTCTTAAATGATACATTAGATAAGATGGATCTCATTGATACCTTAAGGATATTCCATCCAAATGCCAAAGAATGGACCTTATTCTTAAGTGCATATGGAACATTCTCCAGGATAGACCACATCTTAGGTCGCAAATCAAACCTCAGTAATTTAAGAAAATTGTAATCATATCAAGCATCATCTCTGACCACAATGCTATGAGATTAGATATCAGCTACAAGAAAAAAAGCTGTAAGAAACATAAACACATGGAGATTAAACAATATGTTTCTAAATAACCAAGAGTTTACTGAAGAAATCAAAAGGGAAATAAAAAAGATTTCTAGAAACAAAGAAAACATGACAACCCAAAACCTATGGAATGCAGCAAAAGCAGTTCTAAGAGGGAAGTTTATAGCACTACAATCCTACCTCAAGAAACAAGAAAAACATTGAATAGACAACCTAACTTTACACCTAAAATAACTGTAAAAAGAACAGGAAACTCCCAAAATTAGTAGAGGGAAAGATATCCTAAAGATCTGAACAGAAATAAATGAAAAAGAAATGAAAGAAACAATAGTAAAGATTAATAAAACTAAAAGCTGGTTCTTTGAGAAGATAAACAAAATTGACAAAACTTTTGCCAGACTCATCAAGAAAAAAAGAGAGAAGAATCAAATCAACAAAATTGGAAATGAAAAAGAAGAGGTTACAACAGACAATGCAAAAATACAAAGAATTTAAGAGACTATTATGAACAACCAAATGACAATAAAATAGATAACCTGGAAGAAATGGACAGATTCTTTAAAAAGTTCAATCTTCCAAGACTGAACCCAGAAGAAATAGAAATTATGAACAACCCAATTACAAGCACTGAAATTGAAGCTGTGATCAAAAATCTCACAAGAAAACAAAACCCCAGGACCAGATGGCTTCAAAAGAGAATTCTATCAAACATTTAGAGAAGAGCTAATGCCTATCCTAAAACTCTTTCAAAAAATTGCAGAGGAAGGAAAACTTACAAACTCATTCTACTAGGCCACCATCACCCTGATACCAAAACCAAACAAAGACAACACAAGAAAAGATAGCTACAGGCCAATATCACTGATGAACATAGGCACAAAAATCCTCAACAAAATTTTAGTGAACAGGATTCAGCAACACATCAAAAGACTCTTACACTATGATCAAGTTGGATTTATTCCAGGAATGCAAGGATTCTTCAATATATGCAAATCAATCAATGTGATACACCATATTAACAACCTGAAAAATAAAAACCACCTGATAATCTCAATAGATGCAGAGCCTTTGACAAAATTCAGCACCCATTTATGATTAAAACTCTTCAGAAAATGGGCATAGAAGGAACCTACCTCAACGTAGTAAAGGCTGCATATGATAAGCCTACAGCAAACATTATTCTCAATGGTGAAAAACTGAAAGCATTCCCCCAAAGATCAGGAACAAGAAAAGGATGTCCACTTTCACCACTATTATTCAACATAGTTTTGGAAGTCCTAGCTACAGCAATCAAATAAATAAATAAATAAATAAATAAAAGGAATCCAGATTGGAAAAGAAGGAGTAAATCTCTCACTGTTTGCAGATGACATGATACTGTACATAGAAAATCCTAAAGATAGTGTCAGAAAGATATTAGAAATATACAAAAATCACTTGCATTTCTATATATTAACAGTGAAAAATCATAAAGGGAAATTAAGGAATCAATCCCATTCACCATTACAACAAAAAGGATTAAATATCTAGGAATAAACTTACCTAAGGAGACAGGAGAATTATAAGACACTGATGAAAGAAATCAAAATGACATAAACATATGGAGAGATATTCCACGTTCCTGGGTAGGAAGAATCAATATTGTGAAAATGACTATAATACCAAATGCAATCTACAGCTTCAATGCAATCCCTATCAAATTACCAATGACATTTTTCACCTAACTAGAACAAAAAATTTCACAATACATAAGAAAAAACTAAAGACCCCGAATAGCCAAAGCAGTCTTGAGAAAGAAGGATGGAGCTGGAGGAATCAACCATCCTGACTTCAAATTATACTACAAAGCTACAGTCATCAGGACAGTATGGTACTGGCATGAAAACAGGAATATAGACCAATGGAAAAAGATAGAAAGCCCAGAAATAAACCCACATACCTATGGGTATCTTATTTTTGACAAAGGAGGCAGGAATATACAACAGGGCAAATACAGCCTCTTAAATAAATAGTGCTGGGAAAACCAAACAACTACATGTAAAGAATGAAATTAGAACACTTCCTAACCCTATACACAAAGATAAACTCAAAATGGTTTAAGACCTAAATAGAAGACTAGAAACTATAAAACTCTTAGAGGAAAATAAAGGCAGACTACTCGATGACATAAGTCAAAGCAAGATCCTCTATGACCTACCTCCTAGAGTAACCAAAATAAAAACAAAAGTAAACAAGTGGGACCTGACTAAACTTAAATACTTTGGCACATCAAAGGAAACTATAAGCAAGGTGAAAAGACAACCCTCAGAATGGGAGACAATAATAGCAAATGAAAAAACTGACAAGTGATTGATTTCCAAAATATACAAGCAGCTCATATAACTCAATACTAGAAAAATAGAAAACCTGATCAAAAAGTGGGGGAAAGACATAAACATTTCTCCAGAGAAGACATACAGATGGCTAACAAGCATATGAAAAGTTGTTCAACATCATTCATTATTAGAGAAATGCAAATCAAAACCACAATAAGATATCACCTCACACTGATCAGAATGGCTATCATCAAAAAGTCTAGAAACAATAAATGCTGGAGAGGGTGTGGAGAAAAGGGAATGCTCTTGCACTGTTGGTGGGAATATAAATTGATACAGCCACTATGGAAGATGATATGGAGATTCCTTTAAAAACTAGGAATAAAATCACCATATGATCCAACAATCCCACTCCTAGGCATATACCCTGAGGAAACCAAAATTGAAAAAGACAAATGTGTCTTTTCATTGCAGCACTATTTACAATAGCTATAACATGGAAGCAACTTAGATGTCCATCAACAGATGAATGGATAAAGAAGTCATGGTACACAATGGAATATTACTCAGCCATAAAAAGGAATGCCTTTGAGTCAGTTCTAATGAGGTGGATGAACCTAGAACCTATTATGCAGAGTGAAGTAAGTCAGAAAGAGAAAGATAAATATCATATTCTAACACATATATGTGTAATCTAGAAAAATGGTACTGAAGAATTTACTTACAGAGCAGAAATGGAGAAACAGACATAGAGAATAGATCTGTGGACATGGGTAGAGGGGAGGAGAGGGTGAGACGTATGGAAAAAGTAACATGGAAACTTACATTACCATATGTAAAATAGATCGTCAGCAGGAATTTGCTGTATGACAGGAAACTCAAACAGAGGCTCTGTATCAACCCAGAGTGATGGGATGGGAAGTTCAAAAGGGAAGGGATATGTGTATACCTATGACAAATTCATGCTGAGGTTTGACAGAAAACAACAAAATTCTGTAAAGCAATTATCCTTCAATAAATAAATTAATTTAAAAAATAAATTAATTTTTAAAAGGAGAATCAGTGTATAATGCACACTGTCTTTAAAGAAGAGGAAGAAGGAAAATCAGAAAGCATGAAGGAAGCTTCTCAACTTGTTATTGTTGTTGTTCAGTTGCTCAGTTGCTCAGTTCTGTCTGATTCTTTGTGGCCCCATGGACTGCAGCATACCAGGCTTCCATGACCTTCACCATCTTTTGGAGGAAAATGAAAATTTGTCAGTATTGACTGATATATAGAACAATGTCTTTAATAAGATTTCTATAGCTTCTTGGGTGAATGACTGATCTTGCATGAGTTTTGTACTTTTGAAAGTTAGTACATTTATTTTTACCTGAACATGAGTTTAACTGTATGAGTGTCATGTGTGGGTTTATATGTACCATGGAAACCATTGTTGTTGCCGTTGGTCAGTCTCCCACTAGTGTCTGACCCTTTGTGTTCCCATGGACTGTAGCACACCAGGCCTCCTTGTCCCTCACCATTTCCCAGAGTTTGCCCAAATTCATGTCCATTGCATTAACGACATCATCCTGCCATTGTTCCTCAGACTCCCTCTTCTCCTTCTGCCCTCAACCTTTCCCAGCATCAAGGACTTTTCCAACAGAGTGATCTGTTTGCATCAGATGACCAAAATACTTGAGCTTCAGCTTTCACTATGGAAAACATAGTGGTTTAATATCATAGTCTTTATACTATCCTCTCTGAACCAAATCTTTGTGTTTGGTTCATATTTTGTCCCTATTAACAATTGAAATGCTTCATAAATCCATCAAAAACAATGATTATTTGACAATCTAAACTGCATTAAATCATTCAAAAACTCATTAATGTTAATAACCAGCTTGTACCTATTTAATTTGATTATATTAAGATCACTTGAAAGATTTTTCACAGTAAGAAATCAGAAACATGAATGCACTACTAAACAAGAATGAAAGTTAAAAGTTGATTAAAAGTGACAACACTTTCAACTAGAATCAAAATTATTCATTGATGATCCTCTTTCTCCAGAAAAGTCCCAAACAGTTCTTATAGGCTTCCTTAGCAGTAAAAGAGAGGTCAAATGCAAATTATAGTTAGTTTAAACACTTACAGGCATTATTATATATTTGATTTATATAATTCACTGACTCAAACCTGAACTTTGATTCTACTTTACTCATTTGTTCAATCAACAAATATGTATTGAGTGCATGCTGTGTGCCAGGATAGATATACAACCATAAATAAAGAATAATGCTTTTAATGTAGTCTCATGGGAAGGCAGATGAGTAAACGGAAAGTTGCAAGAGAGTGTAATTGTGCCTCTATGGATAAGACAGACATAGGAAGGTTTCTGACCCAGCTTCAGGTGTCAAGGAAGGCTTCCTGTCATTTAATTAGAACCCCTATGAATAAATATGACTTATCCAGATGAAAATGCAGGAAATAATGTTCTCCACAAAGGAAGTCATATAGGCAAATATACAAATTATACTGGGAACACTTCAAATGCATTAAAGCATCAAATGATGGCAGGAGAATGTGATGAGACAAGGAAGGAGCACAAAACAAAGGCCAGATCAGGAGTGAATTTACATGCTATAATAAATAATTTTGATTTTTATCAATAATGAGTAATATTATCAAAGTGATTAAAGGATTTTTTCCCCTAGGGATTGGAAGAAGATTCTCATTTTTGGTCCAATCACTATAACTTGTTTATGAAACACTAATTACAAAGAGATTGAGGCAGACACTAGTAATTTCTTACCTAAAAGTCTTTCTCCTCCTTTTGTGTTAATGTAAACAAACCAAACTAAAACAGTCAGCTTCCAAGACTCTCTTGCAGCTAGAAATAGTGATGGGATTCAATTTTGTGTGTGGCTGAACTACACTGATGCCATTTTGTCAGCTCCATTTTAGACCTGAAATCCAACCCCCTTGCCTTTCTATGTAACTGAGCTCTAATCTACACAAAAGGAATTCTCCCAAGCCAGATAAGTTCCATATCAACCTTAACCCTTACCTACATCTGATAATGAAAACTGGAGGGACACCTTCTTCTGACATAGATGGTTAATAATGATCTGCAAAGAATAATGGTCATGGCACCCCCAAGGGGAGGAGAAAACCCTGATTCCCATCAGTTTGGAAAAGCTTATTTCTTAGTAGTCAGATGCTATTTCTAGTTTCAGCTGCTTTAAATCTCTCTGTAGTCCACCCTCTTTGTGCAGTAGGCAGCCCTCTTAAATCTCTTGTCAGTTCCTTAAATCCCTGTGTAGCCTTTGCAGCCTTAAGGACTGCAAATGCTTCTGGACGGTCATCGCCCCTCCCCTCCCCACCACCCTATATGTAAGTTGTCCACAATAAACTTAACATTTGACTTAATAGTTCCTTCTCAGCTCAGAAGATATTATTCAATATTTCCACCTTCCAACATGTTAACTAATCAGATGTATACAGAGTTCCCTTAAAGACAGCTTCACTTGCCTAATTAAAATAGCAAAGTTTCAAACGTAGGGGGATTTTTGCCTTTTCTCTTTCTTCTTTCCTTCTTCTTTTCTTAAAAGTAGGTGATTCTGAAGATACTGGAACCATCTTGGATTTATGCTGGTTAAAAAAACAAAATTAAAGATTACAGAAAGATAAAAGTTGAGGATATCATTTTTTGTAGACTATAAATGTTTTAAGAATGAATGGAGAAACTTCAGCCTACTATGCACATGGAGAAGGAGCTGTCACAAAGGTAAGAGGAAGACAGTGAAAGCACAGTGCTGCTGAGGTCAAAGGAAGAGAATCTTCAGGAAAAAGGTAGTGGTGAATAGTATGAAAAGCAACAAGACACCAAGAAGTCATGAATAGGGACAGTCAGGTGTACAAAAAAAGGGGGGGGGGGCGGAGAAGTTTCTCTTCTCTATTTTTTCATCAGGGAGCTAAACTTCTCCATGAGCTCTCACCCTGCTGAGAAAAGGGGAAACTTATACTTTCCAGTCAGTAATATCATCAACTCTACTAGTTCAAAATTTCTCCTTAATTTTTACAAAAGTTCCTTTCAATTAAGTTTCAGTCTTTCAAATAACTTCCCTCCCTATCTTTATCTTTCAGAAGGTGAGAGTGCACAACAGTTTACTGGGTCCTTATAGTGGAGTATAAAAAGGAATTTTGGACCTATACTCTGTGCTCACGTCTTTGTAGTTAGGGCCTATTTTATTCTACACTGGAACTAATCATTGCCAAGGTGCAACTGATTGCATAGGGACTTCTGGCCAAGCACCAACATCCACCATGGCTTGATACAAGATTGCTTCCAGTTACCAATGTCTGTGCCTTCAGTTGCCTGCTCTTCTTGTCCTGAAGATTCACCTGGTCTAGAATTCCTATTATGCTCTCAGGTCACCGAGGTTGGATGAGATCTATCCATTGGCTGCAATGCATTTGAGGCTATGGACTCTTCAGGATCACAATTTGTCATGATGCATGAATATCCCCAGATTTTGCCTGGAGAAGCACCTGGCTCATTACTCACCTTCCCCTAGACACACAGTTTTTTCTGGCAGTTTCTGTGTCACTCCTTGGCTCTTGATATTTCCCACTCGCATCCCATCAACAGGAATAGAACAAATCAAAGATTTTAGAACATACAAACTTCATTCCCCTCTACTTCTTTTCTGTTTTCCAATTTTTCTTCCTTCCTCAGTGGTTATCAAATTTTAGCACACATCTGAATAAGCTGGTGGGTTTATTAAAATCCAGATTTCTGAAACCTTCTGTGATGACTTGTAATGGACACTAGAGAAAGCTGGAATTTAGCAATTACAAAAGACAAATATAAATTTTTGTACTACTCCTAAGACTTCTCTTCATTATAGCAAGACAGAGGTCATTTGTGGCTTTGGAGAGTGCCATTTCAATAGAAAGACAGAGCAAGAGGCAGATCCCAATGAGGTGACAAGTGAATGGAAAGTGAGGAGGTGAGTAGATAGTGAGAATAAACAATTTCAGAATCTTGACTGTGAATGGGAGGATAAAGAGGTGGGCCTTTTTCTCTGTCTTTTGTTGGGGGGGGTGTGGTGGGGAATAGGAGAGACTGTTAAAATGTTATTGGCTATGACTAGCAGAATGTTTTGAAGACACAGAAGACCTTTAAAGTTGATGATCTAAATTCCCTGATGCGATGAAGGAAGATTGAGTTCAAAGCCCAGGGAGGATAACTAAGTTAGGAGGACAGAGACGGTGCATCCATGATGATCACAAGGACAGGTGAGTTTGTATTGGAAATGAGGAGTTTCAAGTTGAGTGTGTGAGGGGCCACATGGTAGGCTAGGGAGATTTGGCAAGAGCCAAATATTTGGACATCAGGAGAATATTTGCGTGAGCCTTTCTCCAGAAGGGCTGGAGACTGACAAAGAAGATGGGAGGGTTGAAGGTCCAATAGCCATTACTAAAGATTTAATGGTTTCTGTGTATATCCAAACTCTGTTCAGTCTCAGCTCTATTCCTAGACATCTTCTTGTTCTGACAACTGCCCTTCTGCCTTTGTGCCTCCAGCCTAGGGACAAACAGCTTCATGCTTTTGCTTATTTCTGAGTTTACCTGCAGTCTCTGGTGGGTTTTCAGTTCTTGGTAACCAATTCCCATATTAAATTCCTTGTTTTAAATTCTCAAATTGGCTTCTAACTTCTGGGGGGCCCCTGACTCATCTAGCACTAAGCCCTTTGTTTGTGAGATCCTCCAGGAGATGTAGATGATTGAAATAGTCCCTGAGCTATTGCCAAGAAGGAGTGATGGTGGAGCAAAGGGACAAAGGAAGTGATTAATGGCGAGACACTGATTACAGCAATAGATCTTGCATTTCCGGTCCAATTCAGTAGCACCATGCCAACACCGTGTAAAACAAGAAAAGAGAATTGGCAGCCTGAAACCACACAAAATAAATTCTCCTCTATGTCTTAATGCTTTAGAAATCAGGTCTAAGTGTTTTTTAAAACACCTTGCAGATGTTGTAATTGCTTAAGACAATAATCACGTGACTTAGACAATTACTTTTACATTGACCAGGCTCTGGAACTTAGGACAAAAATGGCTTATCTCAGAATTACATTCTCTAATATTCTTAGTTTCATGAGTGGCGGGGGGGAGGGGGGAAGCTCATTTTCCCCCTTATACTTTCAGTGGAACTGTAAGGTTTGGTGATTTATTTTTATCTAACTGAACCCCTAGAGCAGAAATCAGACAGAGTACTTCCATTTTCTCAAAGCATTAAGACCATCTGGGGTAATATATGCAGAAGTTTACATGACTGATCTGAACTTCATCCCCATTTATCTTGGATCTTGTGTTAGCTTTATTGTGTGTGTGTGTGTGTGTGTGTGTGTGTGTGTGTGTGTAAGAGAGAGAGATTCCAGTTTCTTGAGCCAAGATGTTGTGTAATAAGTGAGATAAAGCTGCATGTGTGACATGATGAGACCAGCACAATGTGGGGGAGGGGGTTGCATAGTATGCGATCAGTTCAAACTGATAACATGGATGTATGTGCATGAATTATAATCTACATTTTGAGGGAGAAAGAAAATCTCAAAAGGAGCCAAAAACAATTCTTCACAAGATTTTTTCCAACAACAACCAGAGAATAACAATACGAATACTCAGTTTTTAAATTTTTCTAACCTAATAAATAATTGAAAATATAGGCCATTATTCTACCTTAGCTGTGTTAAGGAACTGACATTTGCTTAAATATTTTCTGTGTTTTTGTGATGCAATTTTGTTCAGTCACTCAGTTGTGTCTGACTCTTTGAGACCCCATGGACTGCAGCATTCCAGACTTCCCTGTCCTTCACCATCTCCCAGAGATTGCTCAGACTCATGTCCATTGAATCAGTGATGCTATCTATCTAACCATCTCGTCTTCTGTCATCCCCTTCTACTCCTGCCGTCAGTCTTTCCCAGCATCAGCGTGATGCAATTACAAGATTCAAAACCTGTCCATACACAAAATAATCTTCCAGAGAAAAGGTAAACAATTACATAGAGAATCCTAAGTCTCGTTTTTGAATCGTAGCATTTGCAATTATAGGTTCAATGGACCAAAATCACCTATCAGATGTATCTGTTTTAAAAATGCTTTAAAGAAAGAGGACACAATAAACACAGTTCTGTGTTTCTTAAACCAGAGACCTTTGAAGAGCTGAAGAGTCACTTGTGGTTTTTATATCTATTTTCTACCATAATGCATTTCTCTTTTTCCTATGATGTTTATTTTTCCCACAAAAGCACTTTGGTGAAAGTATATCATAGTGAAATTTGTTCTTTCATTGTTAACCTCTTTTCTCCCTAATTTAACAGATAATTCAGATTAGTATATTGTTCATAATGCCACATACATTGTTTTTACTGGCTTGGAGCATGGAGCATGACTGATACACATCTAAATATAAATGATTATACTAAAAGCAGGCCATCTCAAGAATTTGTTCATTGTTCTTTCTTGCTGTGGCCATTAACCAAAATCAAGTATGAATGTGACACTAATTTTTTCATTTAGTATTAGTTTTTCTATTGCTGTGTAAGAAGTTACCACAAATTTAGCAGCTAAAGGCAGCATCCATTTATAGTTCAGTTTTGTATGTGGAGAGTTCTGATACCATCAGCCTGGATTCTCTGCTGAGGATATCACAGGATGAAAAGCAAGGTGTCAACCATGTTGTTCTCATGTGAAGTCTTGTGTTTTTTTTTTTTTTGAACAACAATTGTTTTATTTTTTTCTCATGATTTTTCAGGTCAAGAATTCAGATGGGCCTTGGCTAGATGAGTCTTCTGCTCCATATGGCATTAATTGGGTCACTGAATGGCTTCCCTAGTGGCTCAGTCAGTAAAGAATCTGCCTGCAAAGCTAGAGACCCAGTTTTGATACCTGGGTTGGGAAGATTCCTTGGAAAAGGGAATGGCAACCCATTCTAGTATTCTTGCCTGGAGAATTCCATGGACACAAGAGCCTCGTGGGCTACAGAACATGGGGTCTCAAAGAGTCAGACAGGATTGAGCAACTAATACTTTCACTAGTGGTATTTAACTGATGGCTGGGGTGGGCTGGAGGTTACAAGATTGCTTCACACTTTTTTTATTTATTCATTTGTTTATGCTGTGCTGGATCATGTTGCTGAGCTCTGCTCGGGCTTTCTTGAGTTGAGGCCAGTGGGGTTACTCTCTAGCTGTGGTGTGCAGCTTCTCATTGCGGTGGCTTCTCTTGATGAGGTTCACAGGCTCTAGGGCACACAGGCTTCAGTAGTTGTGGTGCTTGGGCTTAGTTGCTCTGCATCATGTGGAATCTTCCTAGACCAGGGATGGAACCCATGACCCCTACATTGGCAGGTGGATTCTTAACCACTGGACCACTAGGGAAGTCCTCATCTGAAGTCTTTGAGGAAAAATCTACTTCCACCCTTAGTTTTGTTATTGGCAGAACTGAGTTCCTTGCAATTTTTGGTTGGGAAGTTCAACAACTTTCAAGAAAGCAGAGACAGCTCTAAGCTCCCACAGTCTACCCACATTCATTTCCATGTGACCCTTTCCATCTGCAAGTCAGTGATGCTTTAGTCTCATGCTTCAAATCTCCAGCTCCTGGCTTTGACTCTAAATCCATATTTAAAAAGCTCGTGTGATTAGGTCAGGTCATCTTGATAATCTCTGATCTTAAAGGAACTGATTTGGGAGGTAAATTACACCTGTAAAATCTCTTTGGCTAGTGTTTAAATAACTAAAAATGGATATACCCCAGAGGCCAGAAATCTTAGGAGCCGTCTTAGAATTCTGCCTTCTACATCTTGATCCTTCTTTCACCTCATTTCCCTACAAAATATATCGTCTTACCAAAAATAATGTATAACTGAGTTCATAGTTAATTCATACTTAAGACAGAGTATGATCTTGAAAACTAACATTAGACCAAATTCAAATTTTCCATTATCTCCATCATTTATTTATTCAATTATTTTTGTTGATCATCTGTTTTAATCATATATAATTAGAAAAGAATACTGGTGCTATTTGTCCCCAAAATATCTTCTCAAGATTCTTCTTTTTCCACAGAGTCTAAATTTCAGTTTAATTACTCCATAGGTTTGCTTCCTTGGCATCCATTTCACTTGGCCAAGGGGCCAGCAAAGACATCAGACTGACATTCAAGCAGCCTTTGAAGAGATCTATCTGGCAGAAAACTGAGGTCTTCTCAACAACCAGTGCAATTATCACCTGCCTGAAATCCACGTTCCTCCATTCCATTGCCTGCCTTTGCATTTTACACTAGATGGGAGGATCCAAGAGAGAGCAAGGCAGAAGCACAACATTTTCTAGGGTTAGTCCTGGATCACACCCAGTCACTTCTACCATACTCAATTTGTCAATAGTAAGTCACTGAACTTAATAAACAGCCAACATTTAAGGAGGGAGAAATTAATTTCCAAGTTTTTAAGAGGAGCAAGAATTGATTCGTGGATTTATTTCAACTACCATGGGAGGTTATGTAAAAATTCCAAAACAGTTGTACCTCACGAGGACAATGCTGAATCTCGGATAAAGTGAGACCAAGAGTTTCATTTACTTCTATGAGCAAACACAAATGTGCCTTTAAAGGCCAGAAATTCCTTTCAGAACAGAACTACTGATTCTTATATATGCACATAATTTTATAAGAATGGAAAATCTTTCTTTCAAAATAACAAGAAGCTCACTGAGCCACCTGTGTAGTTTCTGTTCAAGATATGTCAAAACCAAGTGTCAAGAGAAAAGGGGCCTATTTTTAACTTTGCTAATCAACTTTAGATACATTACTGACCTTTGCCTCTCAGTTTTTTACATATACTAAACATACTTTTCACAGCTGTGGAGTTTTGATGAGCATAAGTCCTTAGAAGATTGGAACATAAGTCCATAAAAGATTAGAGTTAACTATTGCTATCAAAGGCATTGGCAGTATCTCCTGGCTCATAATCACATTTTATTATCTCTACCTTTCCCAGTACTTCATGAAGTTAGTGTTTGTTGGTTTAAATTACTTGAAAGTGAAAATATTAGTGGCTCATTCGTGTCCAATTCTTTGTGACCCTTTGGAGTGCAGCCAGCCAGGCTCCTCTGTTCATGGAATTCTCCAGGCAAGAATATTGTAGTGAGTTGCCATTTCCTTCTCCAGATAACCTTCCCAACCCAGGGATCAAACCTGCATCTCCTGCTTTGGCAGGTGAATTCTTTATTACTAAGCTACGTGGGAAGTCCATCATAGGTCATACCTACCTAGTAAAGTTCTCCAGCCCCTCTGAAATTAATTCTGCATGATCTTAAAAGCCAGTTATTTTCCTACCAAACTGGTTTAGATACAGATGATTTCTGGGTTTTGGGGTTTTTTTTTTTTTCCTTCTTTTTGTCTTCATTTTAATCCATATCCAATAAGGGCAGGGGACTGGGTGGGAAATTGACTGGGGTTTATGTGCCAGAACTGGGGCATACTTTTTGCCTCAAAAATGCTTTGTCATCTCTTATCTCTGTATAAATTCTTGTGCCAGGTGCCTGCAAGTGCCAAATTAATAGCAAGTGCCAAATAATCTTTTGCAATGATAATAATTAAGAAATTATGTGCTTATACACATATATGATTATATATATTATATACAGGGTGATAAGGCAGAAAAGATTTCAGTCTTTACTATTATTTTTATCTAAATCTGTCATTACATGCTTCTTAACTGATGCAACATATTAAACTAATTTTATTCTGACAGATCCCCTGGAGAAGGGAAAGGCTACCCACTCTAGTATTCTTCTTGCCTGGAGAATTTCATGGACAGAGGAGCCTGGCAGGCTGCAATCCAGTGGGTCACAAAGAGTTGGACATGATTGAGCCACTAACGCTTTCACTTTCAAGTAATTTAAACCAACAAACATGAAGTACTGGGAAAGGTAGAGATAATAAAATGTGATTATGAGCCAGGAGATACTGCCACTGCCTTTGATAGCAATAGTTAACTCTAATCTTTTATGGACTTATGTTCTAATCTTTTATGGACTTACAGTCATCAAAACTCTAGTATATGTAAAAAAATCGAAGGGCAAAGTTCAGTAATGTGTCTAAAGTTGATGAGCAAAGTTAAACATAGGCCCCCTTTTTCTGACACTTGGTTTTAACATATCTTAAACAGAAGGGACTGCAGAGGCGGCTCAGTGAATAAAGAATCTTCTTGCCAAGCTAGAGACTCAGGTTCAATCCCTGGGTTGGGATGCTACTCTGGAAATGGATATAGCAACCCACTCCAGGGTTCTTGCCTGGAAAACCTCATGGACAGAAAAGCCTGGCAGGCTACAGTCCATGGGGTTGCAAAGAGTCAGACACAACTTAGCAACTAAATCACCGCCACCATCCTAAACAGACCGTTCCTCCTAGGCTCCAGAAATTACATTACAGTTAACTTCAGACACCAAATACCAAATTTCTACCAACACAAGGAGGAACTGATGCAGAGAATTAAGCGTACAACGGTGCATGTTTCACTATATCCAGTGCTTAGATTTCAAGTGAAAATGGTGATGTCTACATAATGAATCTGTACAAAACCACATCCAGATTTGGAAAAACAAAGAGCAGAGCAGTTGCCTTAATATAGACACACAACTTCTCGTCCTTGCAGAGAACACTTCTCAGCAAAATGCAGTCATGTCTGCGGAGAGAGAGATTAGGTCACTGGCAACAGTTTGGGCAATCTGTCACCAATAAAAAATATTGCCCTCTGGAGTGGCTTAAGAGTAATAAACAGGGTTAAAGTTAAAGTCTCAAAGGAAAGCAATTAAATGCTTTTGAGCATTTAATTGGAGGGTCTCTCTTTTTTTGGCAGCTACAAAGGTACAAATATCTATACACTAGAGCAAGTTCTTTGCTTGGTTTAAATTCTGTTGGAGGTAGGAGGAGTAGGTCAGGCTAAGTGCTCGCTTAATTTAAATAGACAAAAACAAGCAGAATGATTCCCTTTTTCACCATTATTGAAGGTGTTGTAGGATAATTTTAAAATGACTGAAAGCTCTAGCAATATCTCCTCTAGCACAGCCGGGAAACTTTGAAGGAGGACCCAAGTAATTCAGGGAAGCAATTCCTTTTTTACTCCAAGACAGCAAGCTGCAGGGAGGATGGGAACTTGTCTCACTTGTTGATGGATGTATTCCCAGTGACTGTGCTGAAGCTGGCACAGAGTGATACTCACTAGATATTTGCTAAGGTTCTACCAGAATGGTTTCTCACCAACCTTGCAGAGGAAATAACAAGTTCTAGACAAAGAGGTGAAAAAAGTATCAGTCACACAAAAGGTAAAATCACAAGTTACTGAATTCCAGCTATTTAAAGGCACAAAAAGAGTTCTGAAATCGTGTAACTCAGATTGGGACTTGAACCTATGGTCTTTTAGCTGACATTATACCTGGTCTCAGGACTTAATGAGGCTCAGGTTCTGAGCGGGAAGAATTGAGTGAGACACAAAGTGATAGGTAAGAATTGGATGTATTGAGAGAAAAATACAGTCTACAAAGAGATTGTGGGCCATCTCAGAAGGTGAGAGCACCGCCAGGGTATGGGGTTGTCAGTTTTTACAGGGCTGGGTTGTTTCATAGTCTAATGAGGCAGAGGAGTATTCCAGTTATTTTGGTGAGGAGTGGGGATTTCTAGGAATTAGGCCCCATCTACTTTTTGACCTTTATGGTCAGCCTTGAAACTGTCATAGTTTCTGTGAGTGTGTTACAGAGTGTATACTGAGTTTCAAGGTCTAGTGGATGTCAACTCATCCGCCATCTTGGACCTGTTTGATTCTAATCAGTTTACATTATGTCCTTGGGCTACATTGCTTTTTAAAAGGTTGTCCTGCCCACTTTCCTCCTGTTTAAGTTCTACTTCTCAAAAAACTACATCTCTTATGACCAGCAAAAAGACCAAAATTTTATAATTATGGGTTCATGTCCATTAAAATGCTGTATCTGGGAGAAATACAACAATGGGCCTGATAGCCATTTATATTTCCTTGTAAATAGTGCTTAATAGGCCTACCTGTTGCAGTTTAGAGACAGAAACACACGGATAGGGTTCACTTGTGTTTAAAACAGCTTCTCCAAGAGAGAAGTCACTCCTACTCCAGGTTCTCTATCCTATCCAAGCACCATCTCACTGAATTGTAGTGATCTATTGATGTGTATGTACAGGGGTTCCCAGGGCTGTGGCTTAGATGGTAAAGAATCTGCCCACAGTGCAGAGGGGACCCAGGTTCAATCCTTGGGTCAGGAAGATCCCCTGGAAAAGGGCATGGCAGCCCACTCTAGTATTCTTGCCTGGAGAATTCCATGGTCAGAGGAGCCTGGCAGGCTATAGTCCATGGGGTTTCAAAGAGTTGGACATGACTGAGTGATTAACACATACACATCAGTCTCCCCCACTAAGCAGCAAGGCTTTGAAAGCACAGGCCATCTTGTTTATTGCTGCATTTTTTATGTAAAACCATATTTTTGATATTAAGGTTATCAGAAATAGAATTAATAGTCGATATAGATATACACATGAAATAGAGAGGACTGCCATCTGTGATCTGGAGAACCAGGAAAGCTAGTGGTATAATTAAGTCTGAATCTGAAGGTCTGATAACTAAGAGCACTGATGATCAAGGACAGAAGAAGGATGTCCCAGCTCAATGAGAAAGCAAAGGTGCTTTTCCTCCACCTTTTTTTTATTTTTTATTTAAGCCCTCAGCAGATTGAGTGGTGCCTACTTGCACTGATAAGGGTGGATCTTCTCTCTCAGTCTGTTGATTCAAATGCTAGTCTCTTCTAGAAACATCCTCACAAACATACCCAAGAATAGTGTTTTATCAGCTATCTGGGCATCCCTTAGTCCAGGCAAGTTGATACATAAAATTAACTATCAGAGATGCTAATTTTAATAAACAAATATTGAATAGCAAGGGTACAATTGTCAATAAAGTGTAGTAGCCATGGCAAATGATGAGAGAATGAAAGGAAAAGAGGAAAAACACTGCAAAACTGACAACAGTGTCTTGGCCCAGCCAGAACAGATAACACTGAAGTGAAGACTCTCAGGATTCAATACCACAGTGAGGCCGTGATTCCTACAAAGGCTTTAAGACAGAGGGACCCCAAACTCTGGGATCTAATGCCTGATTATCTGAGGTGGAGCTGATGTAATAATAATAGGAATAAAGTGCACAATAAATATAATGCATTTGAATCAACCCTAAACCATCCCCTAGCCCCAATCCAGTCCATGGAAAAACTGTCTTCCACAAAACCCACCCCTGGTGCCAAAAAAGTTGGGGACTTCTGCTCTAGGAAAAAACCTTTTTTGCCTCTTCTAGCTTCTAGCAGTTGCCAGCAATTCTTGGTGCTCCTTGTCTTGCAGCTGGGTCCCTCCAGTCTCTGCCTCTGTCTTCACATGGCCCTCTCCCCTGTGTGTCAATGTCTCTGTGTCCAAAATTTCCTATTCTTATGAGAACACTGCTCTTATTGGATATAGGGCCCGTCCTTATCTTAATTTGATTACCTGTACAAAGACCCTATTTCCAAAGAAAGTCTTATTCACAGATCGCAAGTGGACATAAATATGGGAGGAACATGAGTCAACCAAACATAGTAGCTAAACAAACATAGGACATGCTTATTTGTTGGCCTTCACAATTTACAAGATTTCCTGTTATGTTCTATGATGCCTTTATCACCAAAGAAGGGGAAAATAAGTTTCATTTAAGGCATTTGCAGACTCCAAAGCAGGCAAATCTTGGAGAAGTTGCCTTTTAATATCTTCAGAATACACTGCCAGAGGTTGATGGATAGCTAAATGCAATTCAAGATTTTATCATTCAAAATACTTAATATTTCTCCTTGTCACCAAAACAGTTGTTACTAATGTTCATGTAGGCTTTTGCTGTAGAAAAGTTATGTGGTTTACCTAGGAAATATGACAGTCCACAGAGCCCAGAGTCAAATCCAAACTCCACCACTTCCATTGGGTCGGGGGCAGGGAGGGGAGGGCAGGAATTGACTCTCTGAGCCTGTTTTCTCACCTATGAAATGGGGATGACAAAACCTCCTAAATATTGGTATAGGATTTAATGAGTCGATATGTATGAAGTGCTGAGAAAAATGTCTAACAAACAAGCAATGGTCTCTAAAAGTTAGCAAAGGTTATTAGAAAACTTCAGAGGAAAACATTCATACCAAGCTCACCACTACAGCCATTTATATCTGTGTGTTTCCTCTTCTAAGTTACTTGATATCAGACCTTGTTTTAATGGCACTTTTGTTCCTAATGATTAATTTGAAGTAAAGAAAGTTTCACTATTTTTATATCCATCATTTGAGCCCAGAAGTGCAATTTTAGATTGAGATGGTTAACTTTTTTGGTTTCTATGGAGATTATCTACTGAATAGTTTACTTACTGCCCCTGAGCTGTCAACGCATACTGTTTAATTTATAAAGCTGATCTAAACCTCTATGGGGGAAAAAGCCACCAATATTTCTCCAAACTTACTTGGATTTATTTTCAGTGTCAGACAAGACATAACATTTATTATGATTCACCTTAGCATGATGACATTTCATTTTTCTTGTTGAAGAAGATGTTCCAGAAAAAGGGAAAAAAGTTCAAAATCTCTTTAGTCTTCTGAATGTCTCATAATGAATGAGGGGCTCTGTTTTTCCTCAGTGCTTCAATAGCAAGAAATGTTTATATTTTAAGACTAAGTCCCCACCGAATATTTACAAAATTTGTTGCAAGGTGTTGAACTATAAATCTAAAGTTTGAAATCTACATCAAATATAGGAGAAAAGCCCATTTTAAAAAAGTGTAGAGCAGAAAGTCAGAAGTAAAGATGTAAATATTTTAAAGGCTTATTTAAATCTTTAAGTGTCTTTGTCATAAATAACACATAAAACTTATTTTATCAAATGTTCTTCAGTCTTGTCATTCTGAGCACAAGACACTGAGTTATCTTAGTAGGGTGAGGGACGCAAAGTTTAGATTATTAGAATGCAGAGATATTAGAGGATTTAATACATATATAATGTTATGAAATTAATTTGTATGAGCAAGGTTTTACACTTCTGAAAAAGAATCAGATCTTATATTTTGGGTTTTTAGGATGAACTTATATCTGAAATAGTCTTTTATAAAGAGCAGTGTGAAAAATTATATCCCTCATCATAATATCTAAATGAAGGTTGGAACCAGGCTTAGTAGAACATGTCCATTTGATATTCAAAGGAAGTGATACAGAGTCAAATTTTCAATGTTAAATATGTTGTACTGTGATGGTATAATAAATGCTCTTCCATCTTGCTTTTGTTCTGAACTTATTTCAGAACTCATTTCTAATGAAACTGGACCCTCTTGCATTCACACAGAGCAATTTAAATAATCGAATATTATTTGCTAAGTATCTTGAGTTCTTAAATATTATGGCATTCAGGAATATTCCAGGACTTCTAATTGTTTTGAACCCAGGAAAACTGGTAACTTTATAACAAATGCTTGTTGACACAATAAACTGAATAGCAGTACAAAATCTCTTAATTGCCAAATAAATAATGAATTGATTGGAATGAGTTGACATAAATGGAAACATCATAAAAATTTCACATTCTCCGTCATCTCTCATATTTACTAAAAAAGAAAAAAAGAAAAAGATGAGATAAAGATTGAAAAATAAAAAGCAAACAAAACAAAGGTGAACCAGTTCCAGAGAGTATGTTAAAAGCACATTCAAATGGAGTTGATTCAGTAGTATTTTCTTTCTTTTTTTTTTTTACTTTTGTTTGTTTCTGTAGAACAAAACAACAGACAAAGAAGATAGTTCATCTGTACCACTGTCATTCCAAAGTGTTCTGATAAAACGTCCTGCCAAAAACTCAATCTACATTAAAATGGTAAATTCCATGATTGCATACTGGCATGGGCTTTGTGTCTTAGAATATTCTCCCAGAATTCATTAAAAGCATGTTAATATATCACTATGCTATTTTAAGAACAATTTATACATAATTCATTTTCTAAACAATAGAGCATGAAAAATTTCACTTATGCTTTATCTTGCTTTGGAAGTAGTAAGTGAGGTTCCTATTATAGGTATTCATACTTGTTCTCTAATTAAACATATTTATCCCTAAAATGCATTTATCACTTTCTGTACACTGTTTACTCATGAATCAACTCAATCTGACTTGCCCTTCCAGGGTCAAATTATATCAAAAGTTGGAAGTGAAACTTCAGCAATAGCTAGGCATTTTGAAATGATATCAGAAAGAACAGGGCTTTGAAGCGATCAGGGAGAATTTGATTAGGAACCAGAGGAACTGGGTTATTGCTCCTGCTGCGTTTCCAACCAAGCAGTTCTGTGTAACTGTGAGTACTTCACTTTCTTTTTCTGAGTCCCAGCTTCCTCATCTGTGAAACAACAGTTGCCACTGTAATGCGCTACTGTGTATTGACTAAATAAAAGTATCCATGGTAATGAGGATGAACTGCCATTTGAAGAGGCCACAAGGCAGGCATGTGACAGAAAATAGATGTGCTAAAGAATGACAAGAAAGACCCATCAAAATATTTTTCTATAATGCTATTTTTTTATAATATAACATTTTTCTATAATAAATTTTCTAAAATATAATGCTATTTTTCTATAATGCTGCAATGATAGGGACATAGTTTCTGTTGGCTAAATAGTGAATCACAAGATCAAACACAGTAATGCCTTCACTCTAGCATACCTCAACCACTGACAACTCAAACATATCCAAAATAGGATTTCTTTACAAAGAAGTCTGTCTTTGTTCTAGTAACTACATTTTGAGTGAGTGTTTTCTCTCCCCCAGGTTATAGTGGCCCTGTTCTAAGCAATCCTCTAAGAAATCAAATATTTAAATAAGAAATGGGACATAAAGAGCTTCGCCTGCCAAGCTGAGCTTATGATCAAGATTATTATCTTAGTTTGGGAACATTTCAGCTAGCATTACCTGGATATTTCTTAATTTATTCACTAGTTTATATTTCTTGCTTACACATGCGTGACCAATCATACAAACAACATTAGGAAACCTAAATTTGATTTAACTATCCCTTAAATAAATGTTCAAGTTTTCCTTCTAAAATAGTTGTGGACAAAATTCTGCTAAGAAATTGAGAATTCTTATCAGTCAAGATGCATCACTAATTTCGTAGCAATAGGCTAGCAATCTGCCTTCCAGAAAAGAGTGGAAATAGTGAAATCTTAAGTAAGCAATTTTTAGAGTCTATTTGAACTAGCATATAAACTTTCATTAGACCAACAAAATTAAGAATAAAGAAGTAAAAGTTATTCCCAAGCAATTTTTTTTTAAGTTTTCCACATTTTTCTCACTGAAGCCTTGTGTCAGTCTCTTAGTCATATCTGACTCTTTGCAACCCCATGGACTGTAGCCCACCATGCTCCTCTGTCCATAGAATTCTCCAAGCAAGATTACTGGAGTGGGTAGCCATTCCTTTCTCCAGGGGATCTTAATAACCCAGGGATCAAACCTGAGTCTCCTGCATTGCAGGCAGATTCTTTACCATTTGAGCCACCAAGGAAACTCCAATTGAAGGAAAAATTTTCATGCTTTTTTAGGGTAAGGGAGTTAGTAAAGTTGTCATGTACCGTGCTAAACGTGGAGTTCCTAGGGTGTAAGATGAGCACCCAGTCATCATGGGAGTAGGTTTGTGAAAAAGGAAATGAAGTACAAACCTTAATTATGTTGAGATTTTGCCTCCTTTTAGTCCTGTATGTCTCCTGAACTTGTTTCTTCAGCGGACATTCCTTAGATAACCATCCAAAACTGAATAGGCTAATACCTTAGTCAGGGCCCTATGCCCCAAAGTCCCGTGAGACAAAAGATCTCTTAGTTATTTCTCAGAACTTTTAGCAAAATTACTCCAAGTCCTTTATATAAACAATCTCATCAATTTCCAGGAGTTTTGCAAAAGAAATAATATATAATAAAACCCCATTATAGAAACTAGACCAACTACCTTGGAATTTGCATCAATTCAAACAGGAGCTTCTTTGAGTTGACACATTACTAGCAAAAGATACATATTAGAATGGTAGTCTGAGTGAGTGAATGAAAGTTGCTCAGGTGACCCCATTGACTGTAGCCTGCCAAGCTCCTCTGTCCATGGAATTCTCTAGGCCAGAATTCTGGAGTGGGTAGCCATTCCCTTCTCCAGGGTCTACTGAGGAAATCTGTTATATGGAGAAACAAACTCAAAGAGACATAAACGACTGACACAAGGCAAAATCTCAACATAGCTAAGGTTTGTATCTTACTTCCTAATATCATAAACCCACTTCCAGGATGGCTGGGTGCTCATCTTACACCTTGGGAACTCCAGGCTTAGCATGGTTCTTGACAACTTTACTATTTTCCTGACACTGAAAAAGCCATGAAAGTTTTCCCTCCTCCTGTCCATTCACTAAAATCAACCTACTCAGTGTCTCTTTGCTTCAGGGTTTTCTCTGTTAGAGCTCACTCGGTCGACTAAACTAATGGATTCCTGATACTCCTGGATCAACAGTTAGGCAAGTTAGCACTAGGCACTGAAGTATCCTGTGTGAAATGAGGCTGCAGTCAGGGGTAGGGGCAGAGACGTGTCTTGAGTTTTTTATAATCCATTGAAATTTTCCAGGTGGTACATGCCATGGCAACTTTGATCCATGCTGTTGTCTCTTAACTGCAGGTGGTTCAGGTTGTGTTTTGGTGTGCACACCTGCCTGACAGTGCTCTGTGTGTGTATGTATGAGAGAGAGAGAATAGCCAACATGACTAAAGTTTTTAATCAGTTATTTTAGGTCATGTAAATATAACCTCATTTGACTTTCTCCCAAGCGGTGAATCTACAGATGCAGATAAGCTCGGCTAAAGAGTTCTTTTGCTTTTTCTATGCTTAGTGCTGGCCAACTAAGGAGATCTATAAACAATGATGGAAGGAGTCCTCCCAAGTACAGATGTTAAAATCTTAACACCTCATGTGGTGATATTTTTAGATGGGGCCTTTGGGAAGTAATTAGGTCCTGAGGGCGGAGCCCTCATAATGAGATTAGTGTCCTTAAAAGAAGAGACAGACAGTGCTTGCTTCCTTTTTTTTTTTTTTTTTAACTTTATTGTGTTGGTTTTGCCATACATCTACATGAATCTGCCATGGGCATACATATGCTCCCCCTCCAGAACCCCCCTCCCTCCTCCCTCCCTCCTCCCTCCCCCTGGGTCATCCCGATGCACCAGCCCGGAGCATCAAACCTGGGGCTGGCGATTGAGTTCACATATGATAATTAACATGTTTCAATGCCATTCTCCCATATCATCCCACCCTTGCCCTCTTCCACAGAGTCCACGAGACTGTTCTATACATCTGTGTTTCTTTTGCTGTCTCGCATGCAGGGTTCTCGTTACCATCTTTCTAAATTCCACATATATGCATTAGTATACTGTATTTTTGTTTTTCCTTCTGGCTTACTTCACTCTGTATAATAGGCTCCAGTCCATCATGTGAGGATGTAAGAGGAAAGCAGTTGTCTGTAATCCAGGAAGAACCCCCTCACCAGATACCAGATCTACTGGTACCCAAATCTTAGATTTCCCAGCCTCTAGAACTGTGAGAAATAAATGTATGCTGTTTAAGCCACCCAGACTGTAGCATTCTGCTATAGCAGCTCAAAGTGACTAAAATAGAGGGATGGCTTTTTCTCTTACTAAGAAATCTTTAGTGCTGTCCCAAGTATGCAAAGGAGAGCTATTTTATTAAAAAGTTCAATTCAGAAAAGAGCAATTCATGAGAATTTCAGACTTCTAAACTGGATCATTAATCATCTGTCAGTGTTTATGACTGCATATCTATAGTAAAGATATTCCAGAAAAGAAAACATTCCATTTTCTAATGAAATGGGACCAAAAATTAGTATGAGATATATTTATAAGTAAATCAAGATGTCAACATGGTTGTGAGAGTGATTTCAACATCCAAGGTGGAGATCAAAGACCAAATAATTCTTCATGAAATTAATTTCAGTAAAGGACCTAAAATAAAATGCCAATTGTAAGCATAATTTGGTAAACATTTGTAAAATAAAAAGTAAATTTTCAAGGAAATAAAATGACATTAACTGGCAAAGAAAAACTATTTCTTCTATACAAAATGATGTTTAGTAAAGTACCAAATATCTCTAAGTAAAGTAAAGAAGAAATTCTCCAAAATATGACATCAGATGCAATAAAAATAGAGAAAGAGCTGAGAAATAATTGAGGGACTACCTAGAAAAATAATAAAGCGGAAAAAAAGATTTTTAAAATGTATATAAACTCAATGTTACCTAAAGACTCCAATCTGTTTATGGATTAAAAATGAGAGGTTAAGCACAGGCGCTATATCCACCCCAACCCACCCCCACCATCCCACTCCATTCCACTCTGAAAATCGTTAATACCACTGCAAAACAAAGGATTGATGTTAGGGGATCAGAAATTTTTAGGGATTTCTGAAAGAAAGAAACCAGGTGGGAAATAAAATAGAGGGAACCACACCTTAAAACCATTGCAAATATTGAGAGCAGTTTCAGGTCTGCTTCAGTTTCAGCACTGAGAGGCACAACTCAGGGAAAAGGTTCTTACAGTTGATCTAGAAACCACAATGAAAGACCAGATGCTTCCCCAAACTATCTGTTCATACCCTTGTTCCTGTCTCAGTAGTTTTTTCATCCTATCCTGTGGTCAAAAGAAATAAACAATAAATATAGTTTTATTTATCAAGTAATTGGGCTTCCCAGGTGTCCCAGTGGTAAAAGAATCAGCCTGTAACGCAGGAGACACGGGGTTTGAACCCTGGGTCGAGAAGATCCCCTGGGGAAAGAAATGGCAACACACTCCAATATTCTTGCCTGGAGAATCCCATGGACAGAAGAGCCAGGTGGGCTATAGTCCATGGGGTCGCAAAAGAGTTGGAC
Source organism: Antilocapra americana (assembly GCA_007570785.1). Classification (NCBI taxonomy): domain Eukaryota; kingdom Metazoa; phylum Chordata; class Mammalia; order Artiodactyla; family Antilocapridae; genus Antilocapra; species Antilocapra americana. Next base: position 12,370,393 of record ML661338.1, read on the forward strand.
ATGACTTAACAACTAAACAGCAACAGCAGTCAAGTAGTTAGATACAAGCCACTGAAGTATTTGTGTCTTAAGAACTTAATGGCCACTTGAACACATGTGATTGAAAGAAAAAAATTTGTATTCTGTTCCTAAATAACCACAATTATTTGCAAATAGGATGTGTATCTATATTGGGCACCATGACACTTTACAAATCTGGAAACGTATTGGGCACTGTAACCTACATTTCCTGTTCCATATTGATTTTGATGTAGTACGTGCTTTTTGTCACAGCAAACTCCAAAATACCAGCTTCACAAAAATATGGCATTTTCTGAAGGCATGTAGCATGATCTTATGTTGAAAATGGGATCTGATAGTTTCAGATTTTTTTTTAAGGTTCAGTTCAGTTCAGTTCAGTCACTCAGTCGTGTCCAACTCTTTGCGACCCCATGAGCTGCAGCGCGCCAGGCCTCCCTGTCCAACGCCAACTCGCAGAGCCCACCCAAACTCATGTCCATTGAGTCGGTGATGCCATCCAGCCAGCTCTTCCTCTGTCATTCCCTTCTCCTCCTGCCCTCAGTCTTACCCAGCATCAGGATCTTTGCAAATGAGTCAGCTCTTCACAAAGTATTGGAGTTTCAGCTTCAACATCAGATCTTCCAATGAACACCCAGGACTGATCTCCTTTAGGATGGACTGGTTGGATCTCCTTGCAGTCCAAGGGACTCTCAAGAGTCTTCTCAAACACCACGGTTCAAAAGCATCAATTCTTCGGGGCTCAGCATTCTTCATAGTCCAACTCTCATATCTATACATGACTATTGGAAAAACGATAACCTTGACTAGTCTGACCTTTGTCAGCAAAGTAATGTCTCTGCTTCTTAATATGCTATCTAGGTTGGTCATAGTTTTCCTTCCAAGGAGTAAGCATCTTTTAATTTCATGGCTGCAATCACCAGCTGCAGTGATTTTGGAGCCCCAAAAGTAAAGTCTCTCACTGTTTCCACTGTTTCCCCATCTATTTGCCATGAAGTGATGGGACCAGATGCCATGATCTTAGTTTTCTGAATGTTGAGCTTTAAGCCAACTTTTCACTCTCCTCTTTCACTTTCATCAGGAGGCTCTTTAGTTCCTCTTCACTTTGTGCCATAAGGGTGGTATGATCAGCATATCTGAAGTTATTGATTTTTCTCCTAGCAATCATGATTCCAGCTTGTGCTTCCTCCAGCCCAGCATTTCTCATGATGTACTCTGCATATAAGTAAATAAGCAGGGTGACAATATACAGGCTTGACATACTCCTTTTCCTATTTAAAGCCAGTCTGTTGTTCCATATCCAGTTCTAACTGTTGCTTCCTGACCTTCATACAGGTTTTTCAAGAGGCAGGTCAGGTGGTCTGGTATTCCCATCTCCTTCAGAATTTTCCACAGTTTATTGTGAACCACACAGTCAAAGACTTTGGCATAGTCGAGAAAGCAGAAATAGATGTTTTTTCTGGAAATCTGTTGCTTTTTTGATGATCCAACCAATGCTGGCAATTTGATCTCTGGTTCCTCTGCCTTTTCTGAAACCAGCTTGAACATCTGGAAGTTCATGGTTCACGTATTGCTGAAACGTGGCTTGGAGAATTTTGAGCATTACCTTACTAGCATGTGAGATGAGTGCAATTGTGCAGTAGCTTGAGAATTCTTTGGCATTTCCTTTCTTTGGGACTGGAATGAAAACTGACCTTTTCCAGTCCTGAGGCCTCTGCTGAGTGCTGACATATTGAGTGCAGCACTTTCACAGCATCATCTTTTAGGATTTGAAATAGCTCACCTGGAGTTTCATCACCTCCACTAGCTTTGTTTGTAGTGATGCTTCCTAAGGCCCACTTGACTGCACATTCCAGGAAGTGGAATCAGGTATCAGTATTTTTTTTATTTAATTGTGCCAGGTCTGAGTGGCAGCCTGTGGGATCATTGATCTCCACTGTGGCATATGGGATCTTTAATTGAGGTATGTGGGAGGTTTTAATTGGCACATGTGGGCTCTACTTACCTGACCAGGGGTCAAACCCAGACCCCCTGCCTTAGGAGCACAGAGCCTCAGTCACTGGACCACTTGGGAAGTCCTGATATAATAGTTTTGCAGTGTCCATCAAATGGTTGAATATCACTGTTTCTTTCAAAATATCCCATGATGCCCCTGTGAATTTATTTGGTGCCCAGGGTATGTGAGTACCAGATAGCTAGGCAGTTAGAAATCTCTGCTCCACTTTGTGACAAGAGGGAGTGGCAGGAACATTTGTCACCAGTGCTTGTGACCTCTTGACTAGAAGAAACAGTACTGCATCCTGTTGGCAGATGAACCCAAACACAACAAAGATTTTCTGAGCTCAGATGGTGGACTATTTACACACTCCACCTTACAATATAGACTAAACCTTCTTTGCAACCACTGAAGGGAAGATATGGCCACACACCAACAGGGAAACTCAAGTACAAAGACAAAGTCATAGCCAAAATTCAACAAGAATTTGGGCAAAGCCAAAACCTTAACAGCAAGGTTCCCAATTCTAAAATTTGAAGCACCAGTCAGGGGGAAAATGTTTCTAAAACAAATAGGGCTTTCAACATATCTGTGATCATTTTCCTATAGGATTAAGAGAGGCCACCACATCCGTAAAACAAACACAGGCTAGTAATGAAAAAAAGATAAAATCAAGAGCTTGTACCCTGATTGACAACATGAAACCAGATAGAGAAGAAAGTAGCAATTTGAAAATGTAAGCTGAATAATTTCCCTCAAAATATACTTCATGAGGGGTTTCCCAGGTGGAGCTAGTGGTAAAGAACCTACCTGCAATGTAGTAGACAGAAGAGATGGGGGTTCGATCCCTGGGTCAGGAAGATCCCCTGGAGAAGAGCATGGCAACCCACTCCAGTATTCTTGTCTAGAGAACTGAATGGACAGAGGAGACTGGTGGGCTACAGTCCATGGCGTTGGTAAGAATCAGACATGACTGAAGCAACTTAGCACACATGCATGTACTTCATGAACACGGCTGATGATGTCATGTTCATGCTACGTATACTGAATGGAAAAGTATATGTAGCATGCCTAACTCAACATATGGCCCACTGGAAGTGATCCGTCCTTGGGTCTTTAAATTAAGTGGTCTAACGTGATTCTCTCTCTAACACACACACTCATACACATCACATAACCTTTATAATAAGGAGGAAATAATTGCTATCTCCATTTAACAGGTGAAGAAATTGACAAAGAAAAACTTAGGGGGTTCATTACAGTCACACAGCAAGTTATAATGACAGAGCCTGGCCCAAATCCTCAAATTTTTGGCCTTTTCTTATCTTTTCATATATGTTAAGTAATCCATAAAAGCTGCATTTATTTTTTTTTATTGTTTTTGCCATACATTGTCATGATATCACCATGGGTTTACATATGCTTCCCCTCCAGAACCCCCCTCCCTCCTCCCTTCCCCCCAGGAAATCTCACTGTACCAGCCCCGAGCATCAATCCTGGGCTGGCGATTGATTAGACACATGACAATTAACATGCTTCAATGCCATTCTCCCATATCATCCCACCCTTACCCTCATCCACAGAGTCCACGAGTCTATTCTATATATCTGCGTTCCTTTTGCTGTCTCGCATGTTGGGTTCTCGTTACCGTCTTTCTAAATTCCATATATATGTGTTAATATACTGTATTGTTGTTTTTGCTTCTGGCTTACTTCACTCTGGATAATGGGCTCCAGTTTCGTTCATCTGAGTAGAATTGCTTCAAGTGAATTTTTTTTTAATGCTGAGTAATATTCCATTGTGTATATGTACCACAGCTTTCTTATATAAAAGCTGCATTTAAAAGGGGAAAAAATGATGTTAAAACTGAAGAATTTCTTTGCTTCGAAATTTACTGAAAAAATTTGGAGAGTGAGTCATCATATTTATAGCAGGAGAGAATAGTCAAGAGTTGAGTAAACTGTAGGCCATAAATCTGGATGGAATGATATTCATTTAAATACTATTTTTTAAAAAAAAAGAAACTTAAATGTGAAATGAGAAATTTGGAGCAACAATATATGATTTTTCATGCAAATCCTATACATTGCAATTCTGATGAGTTGCTAGCAAAATGCAATCTATAAAAAATTAACTGGAGATAACCAGGGAGTTTTGTTTCAATTCCTAGCAATTAGAGAATATATATTTAAATGTAAAGGGTTATTTAAAAAAAAAAAGTATTAGCTATTAGAGGAAAGGCAGCATGGAATATATAAGAAAAAAAAACATGACCCATTAACAGAAAAGTGTTTTTAAGAGGGCTGGAAGAGTCTGTTTGAAAAAGAGGAAATTAGGAGATATAATTTAGGTTGATGTTTAAAGCAACATTTAAGAGGATTTAAAAAATAGTTTAGTTACCAAGAATGAATAAAGAATTGGCTTGTATTCTAGAAACCAGATATCTCTAAATTCATATCTAGTTGAAAACTCAATGATTCCATAATTTTTTGATCTTCAAGTTTTCTTCCAACTCCACAATTCAGAAAGATAGGAAAGGTAAGTAAACTATCTATAAGCAGAGACATGTGAAAAATGAGGTCAACAAGAGCTCAGTGATGGATTGTACCTTATTTTAACTTTGTTTAAAATAATTTGTAAAAAGAGTTGCACAGGGCAAGTGCCAGTCTCTACATTTATATTAAATCCTTGGGCATAAACAGCTTTAATGAAATGTATTTAGGGAAAAATAACTTCAAATATATTTATAAGAGGAAGAATTCTAAGCTCTTAGCTACAAGTAAGGAAAAAGGAACAGGTGTCAATATACCTCCATCGCCTAAAAATATTAGTCAGAAGATGTCTGTGCTATAAATGGTAGCAACTAATGCATTTTTTAGCACGAAGTGCCAGAAATATCTTTGGCTTGTTTTATCTGATTAAATCGTCCAATAGCCCCAGGGGTAGGATCTAAACCTTTACAAAGTTTAGATGCCTTCATTTCTGACGTAGTGGATGTAATATTGTTCACCATACCAGAAAAACCTAACATAAAATTTTCAGTGATGGGCAACTGTTAGAATCAAGAGATAAAAATTATCTGTGGGGACAGCTAAATAAATTTTGTAGTTCCTTTCACTAGAGAAAAATGAGAGTCAGTAAAATTAAGAACAAAGACTATAAAATAATAAAATGTCAAAACACATTCTGATCAAATAGGAGAATTCAGCATCTAAAGCATATTCAGTTAAACTGCACTGAAACAAAAGGACACAATAAATTACAGGGGTAGGTTGATATTATACTTAATAATTCCAAGATTTGGTGGAGAACCAAAACTATCATTAATATCAAGAGTAGCTTAGATGAATTAATTTTTGACAAAAGATAGGGACATTTGTGATATTTTCATTTGTTCATTTAGAAAATAATACTGAGTCACTTCTAGTTGAAATGTTAGAGCAGATGGCCAATGAGTGGCTGTTGTTCCCGAGAAGCTATAACTGATCATTGCCAAAAGACATGGCTGGGTGCCTTTCCAGAAATTGCTTTAGCATCCAGGGTTAATCCTCAGTCTTGGAGGCTTGGAAAACTTATTTCTTATCAAACCAAGAGTGACTGTGTCACTCAGAGTAGAATCACTTTGACCAATGTCGTTAAGACCAATGTTAAAACCAGAATAACCTTTGCAATAGATAAGCTCAGAGACCTCAATACTCATATTCTCATAACTCAGCAGATATATGTGCTCTGTCACTTCAGCCATGTCTGACTCTTTGCTACCCCATGGACTGTGGTCCATCAAGCTCCTCTGTCCATGCAATTCCTCAGGCAAGAATACTGGAGTGGGCAGCCATTTCCTCCTCTAAGGGATCTTCCAGACCCAGGGATCAAACCTGGGTCTCCCACATTGCAGGTAGATTCTTTACTGTCTGAGCCACCAGGGAAGCCAGTATATATAGCAAGCTAAATTATAATTAGGGAATTTCCTAGTGAACATAGGATTATATAATAAAGGGAACTGGGCTGGAATTTCTTTGGCCCAAAGCTCTTCTGGCCTAAATGATGTTGGGAAGAGGACCAACTATCACTCCTGTCTGTTACTCTTTTTTGCCAATGCTTCAATCAGGTTACAATGTAACTTTTGTCAGCTGGGAAGACATTCTACCTTTTTCTCAGATTCCTTATATGCTGATCTGTAGCTTAATATTTGGAGGGCAAACATTTGTAGTCTATTCCAAATCCCATTTGTTAACTCACTTTGCTCAAAGGATACAAAGACAAAATCATGGAAAATCAAGAGGGTTTCTGTCAATTGTTCTTTCATTCCAAAGAATGAAAGATATGGACTATATCCTGGCCCAGACGCAGCCTTGTTGTGCCAGCATTTTTATTATAATCTTAGATAGGGGCAACTTGTGTTCCATGGTAAAGACAAGAGTAAAAGAAGCCACCTTGAATTCAGTGAGACAGCTGTGCCCCAAAGTAAGGCTGTTGCCTCAGGGCTTCCTTTTGTTTACCCATGAGCTTGTTGCCCTTAGCATCTCAGACAGCACTGCCACCTCGCCCTCAGTATTCCTAGTTACCCCTGAAAGCTTGGTATAAAGAGATGCTACACTCAAAGATAACTTTCATAAATGATAGACCAAATGGTCCAAGCAAAAACTAGTCTCCAAAATATATCTCATAATTAGTCATTTTTTTTCTTACAGATTTCAAATGCCATAGAATCTTGTATCTGCTGAAAAAGACAACACTCTTGATCCATCAAAGAGATGTCTGTTGTTCAACTGGTGGGGAAAGGGTGATGAAGGTTTTTTCTTTACAAGATTTGCTTAAGAAGTAGAGAAGTGATCATTTGCTCCAGTTTGCCATCCCCGGCCTAGGGTAGTGTGGCTGTGAAAACTTCAAGTTGACATGCAAACATTTAAAGAGGAATTTTGAGAGCCTTAAAATTTAAAGGTCATTTTGTGGAATAAAGCAATTAATATTGAACAAATGAAACTAAACTAGAGGAAGCTTTCGGAGGAAGCCACCATCGCCAAATTACCTTTAAAAGTTTTCTGTGAATTTTAATTAGGGTAGTAAGAACCTACAAAATCATGATCTAGTCTAGTGAAGGAGTCAATCAATAAACCAGTGAGACCCGAGGAAGAACCTGAGGCTATTCAATACCAGTATGTAGGTAAGCATCATACGGTCAGGAGAACTGAAGTGACTACATATTATCTGCAGTCAGGGGAATGAAACTACACAGTACCTCTGGGCTGGGCAAGAAGTATCTTGTTATGCCCGGAGATAGACGCTGGGGAACGTTCGGCACCCCGCCCCCTCTTCAAACTATGGTGCTTTTTTCTAAAAAGCCCTAGAAAGGCAGAGGGCTCTGTGAGTTAATTCAGAGCCTCCACAAGGCCGGGATCTGTCACAACAGTCTCTTTGTAGCGCCCTAATGTGGGCGTTTTCTGCATCAGGTGGCTGCTCTGCAAGTCCTCTCCTTCAGAGTACTGGGCAATTAATTAATACAGGAACGCAAATCCTGAATCCTGGGCTGAAAACCCACAACCTGATTTGGTAAACAAATGATATGTAAAATCTCTACACAGAGAGTGGCAAGTGACAAAGGAAATTGCAAATACCCCTAAACACTCTTTCCCACCGATTGGCAGAGAGGACGTAGCACATACAGAGGAGATGGAGCATGAAATTAGGCGGACTGATTCAGAGGTTTGTTTTGATTTTTTTAATCATTTATTAAAAATAAAAATGTGTGCGCGTACGTGTGGGGAGGGGGAACAAGATTCCCTAACGCGAAGAGGCTGTCGGCAGACGATGTACAAACGCGCTCTGTAAATCTTCTAAGAACTAAATGTACAGAAATGTGCAGTTATCGTGGAACTCGCCCGGAGAAGGCAGCCTCGGGAGTTGAAGATGATCCCGACCCTGCAAGAGGAAAGCGAACGACTGGACTGGAACTTCCTGCTACTGCCAGAGGTGAGCTTCAGGAGGGGACCGGCCACGCCAAGTCGGAGACTGCTTTCAACAGGAAAACACGAGCGTGTCCCTGCTGGGGCCGGGGGTGGGGGACCGGCGTCCCGGCAGACACCCTACTGGAGTTCGGTGCCGGGGTTGGAGGGAAGGAGCCCCCAGGGGCTCTGCGACAGCAACAGGCTGAGCAATGAATTCAGGCACTGGGAAGAAAAAGAAAATGGTCTGCAGAGCAGGCTGAACCGAAGTTCGCTCTTTAACTCTGGGGGGCCGGGCGTTCTCAGGGAATGGATCCCCTACCCGCGGGGATGTCTCTTCTGAAGGCGCATCCTCCAGACAGAGGGAGAAACAGAGGCAGAGACTCGGCACGAAGAAATTGAGAATACAGGGCATCTCCTTCGCTGCTCAAGCGCCACCTCTTTGCCCCAGGAGCCCCCTCGGGGCCCTGGTCCAGAAACCCTTGGCCAGGGCCGGCCCGCGGGAGTCCGGGCGAGTCCCCGCGCTCGCTGCTCCGCGGCGGGAAGGCTCCCGCGAGCTATCCGTGGCCCGGGGGCTCGGTCCCCGGCTGCCGGAGGCTCGGGGATTGGCTGCCTCTCGCAGCTGCGGTTCAGCTCTGGAGCAGCCGCGCTCAACCTCATTGCCTCTGATGCTCTCCCCGATACTAACCAACTGGGCTTTGTTAATTTTTACGTAGTTATCTGTTGGGGACAACCAGGAGGACATCCCGTACCCGTTGATACTCAGATAAACTCACTCCCGCCTTTCTATTCCTGCCTCTTTAAACCCCACAAATATTGGTTGCCCCGCTCAGAGATAAGGCGTTCCTCAGCCTACCCGCAGCCTGTCCCGTCGAGGCAGTCTCGGAGCCAGATGGGGGTCTCTTGTGACCCAACAACAGTTAATCAGAGACAGCTAGGTTTGGGGTGACTGGCTGCTTTCGTTGGATGGATTTGTGTATGTTTTATGACTTTCTTTTATCGTGCAGCAAAGGAAAACACTCAGTGTTTTGAGAAACTTATTATTCTCTTCCTCGGGGACACGAGTTCCAGTCCTGAACACTTTACTTTCTCCTTCTGCTCTTTCCCTACCCGTGTCCAATTTCTGAACTATCGTTTGTCCTTGATCTTTTCCCAAACGGCCCGGCCCCAGGTTGCCCTGGCCTCTCCTACGATTTGCCCCTCTCTTTAATTTGTCTTGTATGTTAGCCCTGGGTCAACGAGCCTTTTGTGCATGGTCCTGGGCCAGTGTGCATGTGTGTAGTGTGTTTCTTTTGTTATTTTTCTCCTCCTAACACTGTAGAAATGAAACACACATGCAGCTCCGTCACCTCATATTTTCAGATGTTTTTCACACTATTGTCTGCTCCAGCCCGTTGAAAGTGCAAAGTGAAAACAGATGCACCGCCCCCACCTCAGTTTTTTTTTTTTTTTTGAAAGGGGACAATCCTAGGATGGGGACTAACCTCTCAAATAAAGATAAGCAATAAATATAATATCAGATTTATAACGTGCATCGAGCACTCTTGATTAGCACCAAGGTGAGCTTTGGTGAGATTTTGATCATTTCCATGTGTCTGGACTACAAGAAGAAATCAGTGGGGGAAGAGCTTTATAAATCAGCATTCATGTCAAGACAAATCAAAATAATGCCTCTATTATTTCAATCAATAAACCATTTTTATTCCCAACATCTGATATACACAGTGTGTGTCCATCTGTTTGTATTTGGAATTGGCAGCTTTGCCTTATACCAAAACAAATCTTTCAAAGATGTGTCAATAAAATTAAAAATTTAAAAAGGATCTAAGAAGGATCTCTCCTTCTCTTTCAAGCCACTCTATTCTCCCCCTTTTAAACCTGGCACCCTAAGTCAGCAGGAGAGCTTTGCAAACTCTGTGTTAGAACTGCTCATTGAGAGGACAGAGGAAAGATGTGGCAGGCACTAGTGGATAGAAGAAACTGAAAGTGACTGTGGGCAATGACGCAGGCGGAAGAAAGCCTGCCTGGCTTCTGGCTCCGAGATACTCCCGAAGAGGACCCTAGGGCGGGTGGTGGGGTGGGGGAAAGCAGGCAGGTTTGACAAGGTGCCTCCACTGCTCTCCTGAAAACCAAACCCACCTCTTCCCTCCACCCCCACCAACATCCCACCAGCAGGTGTAAGACTGACTTGCTTTGGGGGGCTAATTGGGGTGAGGCTAGATGGAGAAAGACAGGAAAAGGGAGGGGGAGAAGGGGGGAGAGGGAAGAGGGAAGAAAAAGAGGTGATCTGGCAGACTAAAGGATTGCTTTGTTAGTTTCAGGCAGGTTTGAAGCCTTGTTTCTCAAAATGTCCTGCAGTTTTGGCTTCCAAAGCAGCTTGCTGGATGGGGTCACAATTCTTGATCCATGAGAGGAAGGTAGAGAAGGAGAGAGACGATGGCGTTTATGAGTCAACATTGTAGATATCTCCCCAGTGTTCGTATCTCTATGCTTCCTTAGTTATTTTGTTTGTTCCAAATTTGTACACCTAGAAACTAAATCTTGATTATCCTTTTGTTGCTTAAGGTTCATTCTGTCCAGTCCCATCTGTCTGCCATAAATGCACAATTTTGCCCAGCCCATTCCTAGTTCATTTCTTTCCACTGGAATGGGAAGGAAAGGGAAAATCCTCCCAGACAGAACCCCAAACAGCATCGAATTCAGTACAGTCTTTGTTTGCATTCAACAGCTGTCTGCCCACCAGGCCTTCAGTCCCCAAGATCGAAGTGCATTCTCCGGGTTTCATTTGGGAAAGAGGGAAAGAAGAAACAATTAAAAAGGGGGGGGGGGGTATTTTTACAAGCAGAATTACACATTCATTGGGAACTTTGAGACTTTAATAATCTCTCAGGCTAAATTATCACTCCAACAACTGTTTCCAACGAACTTGACGCAAACGGAAAACAACATGGTAATCTGAATGCGCAGATTTTATTTTTTATCCGGAAAAGCTTTTGGTTTTCTCTCACTGACTCCTTCCTTTCCTCCCTACTCAGTCACTGGCTTTGTGCGGAGAAGGGGCGGGGGAGGGAAGGAGAGGGGGCAAGCTTAGGCGACGGGAACCTAGAGGCCGAGGGATTTCAAGGAAAGCGAAATAAACCAGGCGGGGAGATTCTCCGTTCATTTCTCTCTAAGGCGTCTCTCCTCCGGGTCAGAGCGCTAATGATGACCTCGTTCCTACGATTTAGGATGCGAGTGCTTTCAAACAAAGGACACGGGTCCTCTAGCTTTTCCTCGTTCGCTCCCGTAGCTTCTTTCTACCTTCGCCTTTCCTCCCCCCTCCCTTCTTCCCTTAGGCACTTCCCCAGCCCACCCCCTTTCTCACACGCGCGCGCACGCACGCACACACACACACACACACACACACACACACACACACACACACACACACACACACACACACACACACACGCCTCGCTCCGAAGCCCTTCCTTTCCCCTCCCTAAGATTCAGTCCTGTGCTGTTTCCCACTCTTTGGCCGGCTTCTTTCCAGACGGGATTTCGACACCCATTATATTGCTGCCTGAAGGGCACGCTCCGATTTCCGGAGACCGTTTTTTGTTCCGGTTCTGGTCTTGGATTCAGGAGCCCACGAACAAATCTACAGCTTCCCCTCCAAACCTTTAGGTTTGGGCGCCTTTCAAGGCCCCCCTCAGTCCCACCCTTGCTTGTCTGCCCACATAGGCTTAGAAACATTTCCCGGGGTTTGTTCTTTCTATTTCTGAACAAGCCAAAGCTCAGAAGGACTCCAGATGCAGCGCAGGAACGGTTTTTCCTGGGAGAAAAGGGATGGGGATGAGGGGATGTTCTCGTTTCTGTAGGTTCTGAAGGGGGACAAAGAGGGCCACGCAGAAGAGACGAGCCAAGTGACCTGAGCCGACCTGTGGAGATCCAAGTCCAGACTCAGATTTGGCCCACTCTTCCCCTTTCCAAGGCAACACCAAGGCTTTCCGAAACCAGGCCAGCCCCCGAGGTGAACCGCTCAAGCCCCCGGGAAGGAAGCTCCGAACGCCCCAAGGATACCCGATCTATCTGGTTTTCTCCCATGAAAGACCCAAGAAATTGCAACTCTCTCGAGAAATGAGTTTTCAGGGTCACTTGAAATTGAGCCTCTGAAAGCCCCTCGCGTTGGCTAAGTGAAAACAAAAATTATCAACCTAGCTCCCGCCCCTGGGCTAAGAGGTGCCTTAGGAGCCCAAGAGAGGAGGAGTTTTGAAGCCCCCGATTTTGAGATGCAAGCCTGGTCCCCACGTCCTGAATGCCTACCTTGAAAAACTACAAAGAGAAAACTGTTTCCAAACTCCCAGTCAACGATTTTCAAAAACTCAACTATAAACCACTCCCTCTCTTCGCCCACCAAAAATCGAGAACTTTCGTCTATTTTAAGTGAGAGGAAGATACAAAGGATTGATTCCTTTTCCGTTTAAATATCAACATTCTCAAGTTTCTGGAGGAAAGGGAGGAATATAGTTGGGGTTCTTTGGAGGGATGGTTTGATTTGGTTTTGGCTTTAAATATTTTTCCTTTGGGTTTCTTTGTTATTTTGAGGTTCAGTTGAAAGACTAAGGACTGCACTCTGAAAAAAGCCTTTTTTTTGGTTGTTGTCTCAAAATTTCAAACTGACATAACTGTTGGATCATCAGTTTTCCCTTTGTCTGCCCTGGTTGTAAATAATGGCTTTGAGATTAGCTAATTACGGGGCATTAATCACTGATAGAAAGGGAATAAATCAAAGCCTTGTTCTAAATTTTAAACTTGCCTGTATAGATGTGCATAGCTACTCTATCTGGAGCAGATAGGTGCTGTTTGAATTACTGTTCTTCAGAGTAAACCAAATCCACTTCACTTTTAAAAAAATGAGTATTGTATTTATACAGCCTGGTTGTGCCATTAAACGAAGTCCCCCTCCCATTCTTATTCCATTTCATAAACAAAGTGTAGAGACCATAGTTATTACGGGTTAAAAGAGCCAAACCTTAGCTTTTGCCTAGCATTGTGCTTACCTTTAGCTATGAGATGGGGGGAGGAGGAGTCTGAAAAGAGAGGAATAAACTCTGAGCGGATACAGATGGAAGGATAAATAGATTTGTATTGAGGTTTGTTTTTAATCAGAATACAGTTTTTGTGGAAATTCTTCAATGCCTGCAATATTTCAGGTATAATTCTCTAGACTGCATTCCCTTAGCTCTCTGCATAAGACATTAAAAAACATTAGGTTCTGGTTTGTGAAAAAAGAAAAGCAAGCATTCAGGCTGTGTGTGTGTGTGTGTGTGTGTGTGTGTGTGTGTGTGTGTGTGTAAGAAAAGAATAAGGCTCGCCTCTCCACCGCGTTTTGCTACGCCAGTGATGCTCAGTGCATTTCGGCTTGTTCCATGCTCACAGCCCTGCACAGTATTTGGGAGCTTGGACCATTTCAACACCGACAAAAGAGGCTTTAAATAAGTACATGTCATAAAACAACAAGCCAGTCCCTGGGAGCAAGTAAAAATTTATTCGCTTCACGTAAAGCCCTCTGAAACAGTAAACACAGAGCAGATAATCCACAGCCAGGCAGGGGATCTGCGCGCCCTTGGCTCGGCGTCTGTGCGGGCTGTGCGCGCACCTCGGCCTCGGCGCGCCCTGCTTCCCCCACACTCCCCGCAATTGCAAGTAAAGACTTGTGTGTTGAAATTCCCCACACTCTTCTCCTCCTTTAGGGCTATATCTCCTTTTAGCAACGATTCTCAGCCGAGGGCTCAGTTCCTGACTAATGCCTGGGAAATATGCGCGTCCGGAGGGCTGTGTGGGGTCCTTGGGGGTGAACTTGGATAGCCGCCCCTTCCTGTCGAAAGAGCGCCCACTCTGGGTGTGGACCCCCAAAGCGGCTGGTTGCAGAAAATGCCTCCTCCCAGCCCCTAATTCTCTCCACACAGTAGGTTCTATCCTTAAGTGGACAATACCCGCTGCCAAAGGCAGGTGCCAGTTTCCAATAGGCTAAATCCTTCTAATAGCCTCGGCAGGCTCAAGCCCCTCCCTCCCTTAGGTTGCTCCTGCTTCTCCTTTTTTTAAATTTTAAGGTCAGGAACTTTATCATTAACTTTAAGGTATCCGGTGGAGCCTGTCATTAAAAAGAGGCTCGCAAACTGCGCCAGAACCCAAATGGAGGGGTAGAAAGAGCTGGGGGAGAGGGACCCTGCTAGGCGAAGGGGCGGCTGGGGAGGGAGGAGATATTTGCATAAAGCTTTGTCTTTAGTGCTCCTTTAGGCTGCTGAGGGTTATAACGCTAATTACACAAGATTAATGCGGAGATTGTTCTCCATTGCTCACCAAGATTTATTTAAACAGTGAACTGCTCAAGATCCAATGCCATAAACCATCCCACCCCGCCGTCAGGCTGGGACTCTACCCCTGCGGGAAGTGAAGTTTTTCCAAGTCCAAAGGATGAAAAGGAAGGGGGCTGCCTTTGGGTCAGCTGTTCCCTAAAGCCAAATTTGGGGATACTGTTTAAAGGACCACTTGCCGGCTCTCGGATATATAAATCATAAGGGGCCGTCCCCTGTCTTTTCCCTCTCTGTTGGCTTCCAAATGAATGCCTTTTTTGCGGTGCCTTCTTGCGTTTTAGGGGAATGGGGGATGAGGTGGCCAAGGAGGAAAGTCGGTGCCCGAGCGCCCCCTACTGCGACCAAACTCTAAGAGCGGCCTTGGCCAAATGCCTGAGTTTCAGCGGTCGGATGCTGTCCCTTAGCGGGCTAAAGTGGGATACGGCTGAAGAAGAGATTCATACTACAAACACCTAGGGAGTTACAATAAATTGTAGCCGAAGCTGTACACAGGCTTCCCTAGTGGCTTCCAGAGTAAAGAAGCCGCCGCCAATGCAGGAGTCGCGGGTTTGGTCCCTGGATGGAGAAGATCTCCTGGAGAAGAGAATGGCAACGTACGCCAGTATTCTTGCCCTGAGAGTTCCATGGACAGAGGAGCTTTGGTGGGCTACAGTCCATGGGGTCTCAAAGAGTCGGACACGACTTAGCGACTAAACAACAGCAATAAAACTGTTCACATTCACGTACACACACACGCACACACATATTCCCTGGATATTCTGAATTCTTCAGGGATTCTGATGCACTGAGTTTAGGTGGAACTCAGGCACCTTCCCCACCCCGAATAATTTAATGTGCAGTTAGGACAGAGAACCAATATTGAGAATTTCTGGTTCTTTCCAAAATAATTACTGATTAGAGTGCACGTGAAAAAGTTGATTGGTATAAGACAACTTTGATATACATCCTTTGACAGCTACTGATTCTACTTAGAAAACCATGGCTCATCATTACCCCAGGCTACTTGGGAGATATTATTCAACGGATTTTTTTTCAATTTATTGGAGAACCTTGCTCAGAATTTTAATGGAAGGTTGTATCTTGAAATAATTTAAGATTTTTGAGACTAGGTTCTTGCTTTCTTCCTTTCTTGGGGTAAACACAGGTAGTTAGAGCTTCAGTAATGATGAAAATAATAATGTTAGTATCAAATTGTAATTGTAAGAAAGGCTCAAAATAGCAACTGGCTCACAGCTAGAGTCTGGATTTCAGTGTCTGCACTGCAGTAAGTTGCTGTCTCAATTTGGACAAATCTGTTAATCATTCTGTATCTCAATTTTCTCTTCAATAAATGGAGTAATCTCACCAGGTAATTTTAAGGCACTTTCTAGACTTAGTTAATTTAAAACCTCTTAACAAAACAGTGTTATTTCAGTGAAAAAGTTGATATATGTGTGTATCATTATTCTACTCATTCTCTGAAATGACAACTATTACTGAAAATGCTGAGTCCTGAGATGTGGCCTTTTCTGTAGTCACAACATAGCTAGAAATGCTTTCATGGTACCCACCTCCCAAAAATGGTACATATATCTTAGGGAAAATATACCATTAACTTAACATACCAAAATAAAATTAGATAACTTATTACTACCCCCATTCACCCAACGTAATCCCTAGTTTTGCAATCCAAAAATACTATTTTTGACAATTTTGTAATGATCTTCACAAATGAATTGGTATAAAGGAGGGAATAAACAGCTGACTTTGGAGCCTCTGACACAGTGGTGAGCCAAGATTTGTGATTGCCTTTTCTGTATAAAATATCTCTGTATAAAATCTTTGAAACTTTTTCTAACTTTCCCTTCTCAAGAGTCAGAGCAATATCACTGATGGAAATTTTAGCAGAGAAGTCTGACATTATTAGTAACAACAGAAGGCTGCGTTGGGAGGAAGCAACTAGAGATAAAATATCTAAAAAGAAACAGAAAAAATTATAAGCAGCAAGAGAATGTGAGGTTTTCACTTCATCTATTCTCACCAAGAATCATAATATAGTATTGCATTTATGTGATCTATAGTTACACGAACATTCATATTAAGATTTTTTTAAGTAATAAATCATTAACCATGTAAAATACAGATTTTTTCATCATAAGAGGTGTTTTCTAAGGTTACAATAAGAAGGAGCATCTCTGAAATTGTTCACACCCCCTACCTCATTCATGATAGCGACTTCAGGACTGGTGTATCTGTATGATGCTTCCCAGACTGATGAATTTTTTCCTAGTAAATAAGTACCAGTTTGAGCAAGGGACTTGCTTTGAAGTCTTGTTGATTCTTAAGACTTTTACAGTATCCCTGGCAACTTAGTTCAAAAAACTAATTTTTTATGGTTACTTAAAAAAGAAAACCTCTCATCTGTAATGTTTAAGCAAAATAACAAGCATCCATAATTTGCTATCATTTCATAATAATTTTTCTGATAACATAAGAGAAATAAAGAAGAGAATGTGAGTGTGTATTACTGCGTGTGCAGCAATAGCAATGTTTGGGGGGGAAATGACACCCACTCCACCTCCAGCCAGACTTGAACCTGGGCAGCCATGTTTTCACTCCAGAAGCCTATTTAACTCCAACTATGCCTACCCCCTACCTTCCCACAACTGACCAGAAAGGAGTAAATCTCTTTTTCAAGGATGCAGAGAGAATTCAGTCTCTCTCTCAAGGTAATGACCTTGAATCCAGATGAAGTTAACTAGACAGTCTTTGTAGCTAAAACATAGACCTAGTCACCTGGGAGCCACAGCTTGACCACTTCCACCTCATCTGCTGTGCTCCACTGTTAGCATCTGCCCACTGTTGTACCTTGTTACTTCTCTATGGGATTTTGCTCCATCTGAAGGCAGACTATTATAACTAGGAATTTTTGACACAGAGGCTTTTGTGAGAGAGACATTTTGGAGACATTCCCTGAAGTACCTCAACATAGTGGGGAATATTCCTGAAGAGAGAAAATGACTTTATTAAGTAACTAACATGAGGCAAGCATTTTGATACATTGTCATATTTAATCCTCACAAGGCCTGGTGAGCGCAGATACTCTTACATGCCCACCTGACATTCAAAAAATTGTGGCTCAGGAAATTTCTTAACTTGGACAACATCATACTGTTATTCCGGGACTGAGACATCATTGGGAACCCAATCATAGGTTATGATGCCTAACCTAAATTCATTCTGCGATGAGCCTTTCCTTTTCTCAGTTGTTTTAAATATCTCGGGAAACACTCATCTCCATCCATTACTCATCAGGTTATTGGACCCCAGCTGGAACATCAGATATAACAGTTGAAATGTAAAGAAATAAATTCTTTTGCAAAATTGATCTCCCAGGACCACCACTTTGGTTTTCTTGGGAACCTACATGCCAGTTCTTAATATTGGGGTCCTCCTGGATTTTGCTTGTAAATAGATTTCCTGTGTTATAAACATCCACAGACCATCCCATTTCACACTCCCCCACTAACTGCAACACATCAATGCCCAGTTTTGTGGTGTTTTCATCTTTCTTATTTTTAGATACTTTAAGAAGATCCCCACTCCATTATTCTTGCCTGGAGAATTCCATGGACAGAGAAGCTTGGTGGCTAAAGAGTTGGACACAACCAAGCAACTGAGTGACTAATACACACACTGAAGACCCAGAGGCTCCATGCTCTTTTTTTTTTCTCATAGCATTGTCACATTTTCGAGTCCACCTATACCTAATAATGCTTTACTGTTTTCTTTACTTATATCCTTTCTTTGAACAATATTAATATCCTTCCCTTAATATTTCTTCTGAGCCAAGAGACAAATCACCTTCCAACTGGCAAATTTCCACGCTAGTCTGAATGATAATTTTTGTAAGAAATATTGCATGTCATGTCTTATTACAAAAATCTCTCTTCAGCATAAATGTCCATTTTGTAAGAGGATTAGTTGGGCTTTGCTGTGGAATACTTGTATTTTCAGTAAGCTTTTTTTAATCCTCTCATTTAGTCAAAAGGTGATTAAAATGACAGAAAAACATCTAAACTTAGTTATCATGATCAACCTTACCACACGCTTCCTTTTTATATCAGCCCCTTTACTCAAAGGTAAGAAAGCAATCACGTTGAGTGCCCTTTCTACCTGCAGCCTGTCAAAATAAGTTTTCTAGAATTCTCCCAAATAAACTTGTCGCAATCCCTTTCTCGTTCGGCGTCCTTTGCTGCCACCTGCTGTTCATTCTGTGTTTATGACGGCTTTATATTCTGTGGTTGATGGCATATTTGCTAACCTCAGGGAAGGATGAAAAAAAAAGAGCTGATTCCGAGCTAAACTCTTTCACATGATTACAGTTCAAGATGATCTCTGAACCTCTAACTGCATTTAATATTTTCATTCATTGATTTCCTTTGTCAACCCCCTTTTCCAAATTAATAGCAAGATAACACAAGAAACCTTATTTCTTTTTCTTTTCAAGCACACCAGACTGCTCATTCAATTCGTCTTGAAGAATTTTTTTGAGTATCTATGATGTGCAAGGCCATAGCTGGAAGCTGAGACCACCACTATAACAGTGACATACTACTTAATTAGTAGCATTTCCTTTGTATCTCCTGCATCCAACTACCTTACCTTGACTTGGTCCTCAGTGGTTGCTTATACTCCTGACTGTCATCTCTTTGAGAGGGGAGGTTGGGCTAAAGCAAATACTGATTCCTTGTTGTCTCTTCTGCTCTTTTCATGCTGCTTTTCTACTTAGTAAGCTCAGTTCTCTAACTCTGGAATTATAAATTAGATTGAAAATAGAGACTTTGTGTGGAAACTATGTGGTTAATAACATATAATACTATTTTTTTTCTTTATAACTATGCTCATTTCAGGTAATTCATTTAACATAAAGTCTCATCCTAACATTGCTAGACCTCCTATGAACAGATTTAGTGCATCTTCAAGAGATAAAGTGTTTGGGACAGAAGTTGCATTGTGACACCCTACAAGTTTAACTGGAAACAACTTCATCATGGTACTGGGTTAAAAAATATATACGTATAGGAAATGACTTCTTGCTTTCCTCTTAGGCTTACCATCTGTCTTAGTCCATTCAAAATTCTATAAAAAGTACCATAGTCTAGGTGACTTATAAACAACAGACATTTATTTCTCATAGACCTGCAAGCAAGAAAGTGAAAGATGATATGCTTCCCAATTCAGTGTCTGGGGAGGACTGGCTCCCTGGTCCATGGATGACAGTCTTCTTCCTGTAACCTCATGATGCAAAAGGTCAAGGAAGCTTGCTTTTATAAGGGTGCTAATCCTGGTCATGAGAGTGGAAATTTCCAAATGCTAGTCACCTTTCAAATGCCCCACCTCCTAATGCCATCACCTTGAGATTTCGAATTTCAACATCTGAGTTTTAGAGGGACACAAGCATTCAGTCTAAGCACCATCCTTTTCCATCAAACTCAGCAGCAGCAGCAAGTACATTGTAGATACTCCTGAAAACCCTGTGATTAATCAGTCTTGTAAAAATGTTCACTTTCTTCATGGAAGAATTGCTTTTTTCAAATGTTACATTCAAGTCTAGATAAGTCACCCAGCTCAACCAAGCATTTCAAAGCCACCTGATCCTTAAATGTCCCTGTGACCAGGCTTCCAAACTCCTGTAGGGCAAAAATCTAACAAAGAGAAGTCATCCACAAAGGTCACCACTCCCAAACTCATCTTTGCAAGAGGCAGCTATGTCCTGACATTGAAAAACATTTCTAAAGTACAAGATACAGTTCTCTCTCATGCAAAGTTTCCAAATCTGATTTGCCTTTCAAATTTATTGCAACCTTTCAAGGAGTGGTTTTGGCAATGGCTGGGGGGTGATAACAGTCAAAAAGCTGTGGAAATGATTTAATGGTCCAGGACTTTGAAGTGCCTATTAAAGACATTTAACTAACTTCATATTTCTCCCTACATTTTCCCTGAACTGTGTATGTGTGGAAGTTTTCCAAATTGCTTTCCTTTAAAACACAGGGGCCATCATTTTTATGTCGGAGGAAGGAAATTTATTACTTTACAGTTTCCTTGCTTCCATGTGTTTTTCTTCAAAACTCACCAAAGTTACTCTTTTTCATCATTTGCTAACTAATTAAAAGACTTTGTTTTCTTAATTTTTTTTTGATACATTATGAAGGTAACCCCCCCTTCCTCTATAAATCTTCTAGTTACTTCGAGTTTGCAGCAGGCTATAGGAGTCTAACATAAAGAGTTGGGGAGTAACAAAGGGAGGGAGAACTAACATTTTATTTACTTATATGATGCTAAGCACTGAATGAATGTTTTATTTCATCTAGATTTGCTCACTGCAGGCATGCATTCATGCATTCATTCAATAAACAATTATTGAGAATGTACTAAGAGCTGGGCATGATTCATGGGGCTGAACTCTAACCATCCACTTATTCATGGTCTAGCAGGAAAAACATAAAAGTGAAAAGTTAATATCAATGCAATATCAAATGCCTTTGGATAGAAAGCTACTAACAGAGTAGTGGGAATATGGGCTTTCAAAAGCAGATTGCCTAGGTTTGAATTCCAAGTTCTGCCATTTTCTAGATCTGTAATCTCGTGCAAATTGCTTCAGCCTTCTACCTTGGTCTCCTCATCTGTAAAGTGGGAGTAAGAAGAATACTTTCGTCAAGAAGTTGTTGTGAGAATAAAGAGAGTTAATACACAGAGAGTTATACCATGTTTTCTGGGTCCCTATAGCCCTTTTCACAACATGGAATCATTTTTATTCTTATTTTGCTTCCTTGTTTATTGCCTCTGTTGCTTCGCTAGAGTGGCAAGGCACCAGAGTAGAGATTGTTTGATTATATTCATTGCTGCATTTCCAGACCCTAGTACAGTCCCTGGCATATAATTGTTTTTCAGCTAGAATTTGTGAAGTACATGGTTGAATGTTAAGAACTCTGACAGGGGTAAGCCCAAAGCTTACTTTGGGAGTACATAGACCAGACAATAAATCTAGTCTCTTAGCATCACGGACATTTTCCAGGCAAAGCTGACACCCTTCAGGGACCTGCAGACTGTCCATCTCCAGGGACAGACGTGGGGAGGTAGGGGGACTCTTCAGGGTGTCCAGGGTATCCTAGCAAGAATTTGCATTTAATCCTCACAGTAACCAAGATGGGCATTTTTATCCCCACCTCCTGCGATGAGAAAAAGGAGTGGAGAGAGAGAGAGAGCTAGAGGAACATGTCCAGAGTCCTGGAGTTAGTAGGTGTCAGAGCCAGGATTAAATCATTCCATAGCACTTAGCTGCAAAGGATTTTACTATAAGGGCCTTGAAACAAGAAATGGTATCTAATGCCTGAAATTGTTCTTCATGGACCTGATTCACTCAGAAATGTTGCTGTGATATTTTTCCTGTGCTGTAAAGAATATGACAACACGCCACTCCTAACTTCAAATAAAGAGGAGCCTTCTCTGGTTCCACTTCACTCTCTGTTCTGTGAGATAACTTTATAGCTGGCTGCTTTCATATAGACACAGGTCATACATTCCTCACTGTGTGGAAAATAGAAAAGCGATTTTCTACACTCAGAGAATTCACACACGGAAAAAGTTCTGACAGTACTTAAGAGGAGAGCCGCTTTGTGAGGCTGAGACTGCTTAATTACCTGTCTGCAGCCCTGTCCCGGCCACGCTCCACTGTAATCAGACTCGGCCACTGGGGACCAGCCTCACTTCTGGGTGCTCCGTCCTTCCTGGTGGGATAAACAGCTTCCCACCCTTCAGAAATACAGGAAAAGGTTTTTTCCCAATAGATTTAAAACTGCCTTTCCTCAGTGTGTGGTCCGAATGGTGAATATGGTAAAGAAAATTGAAGAAAAGAGAGAATCATGTTCTATGTTTAGTCCCACCCTTGTTACTAAGGCAGTATTTTCAACTCTGTCTTTTTTTGTTTTTGGCCACACAGCTTGGTGGATCTTAGTTCCCTAATCACAGATCCAACCGGCACCCCCTACAGAGAAAGCATGGAGTCTTAACCACTGGACCTCCAGGGAAGTCCAGGTGAAAGTTTTTTGTTGTTCTTCAGTCGCTCAGCCATGTCTGACTCTTTGTGACCCCATGGACTGCAGCACACCAGCCTTCCCTGTCCTTCACCATCTCCCAGAATTTGCTCAAACTCATGTCCATTCAGTTGACGATACCATCCCACCATCTCATTCTCTGTCACCCCTTCTCCTCTTGCCCTTTATCTTTCCCAGCATCAGGGTCTTTTCCAAAGTCAGCTCTTCACATCAGGTGTCCAAAGTATTGGAGCTAAAAGGTTGCAAAACCTCCTTGAATCTCCTCCCATTGAGAGAAAAGGGTCTTTGTTGGTTCCCCATGAATCTGGGTGCACTTGTGACTGCTTCTGTAAGTCACTCTGGGATGCCAAGGCTACATCAAAAAAGACCATGTTGTTTTAACCTGAGTTACTTGTTGCACTTGCTCTTGGGATATTCTCTCTGTGACCCTCGCCCCTGGGCTGAGAGAAGTCCAGGCAGCATGAGAAGGCCATGTGTAGGTGTTCCAGCTGATCCCTCAGCTGAAGTCCTCCCAGCCCAGATGCCTGGCATGTAAGTGAAGTAGCCTCTGAATGATTCCAGGCCTCCCATGATGAGAGTCACCCCCAGCCCTTTGCATCAGCATATTAGCTTAGGGCCTAGACTCTGTAGAGCATAGACAAGCTATTCTATTGTGTCCTGTCTGAATTTCTGACCAACACAATACGTGAGCCCAGAAAAAAGTTAACTGTTTTTACCAACAAGTTGGGGTAGTTTGTTACACAGCTAGAGGAACCAAAGCCCAGCTGCATTGACTAAGTATCTGTGTTACAAGCATCTTCAGAAGGGAGGGTAGAACTTGTTAGGCAGAGAGTCTTAAGTAACCATTTTAGTTGTTTAAGAACTTCTTAAGTTGGCTCAATCAACATCCATTCCAACTCCCTTTCTCTTTTGCCTTCTTCTACATGCTGAATCAATCAAGGATTCTTTCACTAATGAGTTATATAATATACTGGATGTGTGACTTGGAAATGTGGCAGCCATCTTGAGACCATGAGGACAAAAGCCACATACTAGAATAGAGCACTAGAGTAAAGAAGAAAGAAGCAACCTATTTCTCTGATAACTTCCTGAAGCAGCTACATTTGCCCTGTGTTTCCTTCCTCCAGAATTATTTTTGCATAAGAAACTTAGCTTTTTTAAAATCATTGTTTGTCAGACACTATATAACTCATTGTGAATGTATCCTTGAATGATTCAGCTATGTATGCTATTATATATTCTATAACATATACCTAATATGTCATATTTATACATTTGAACAAAAAACAAGAAGCAGGACATTTATTTGCTCCTAAACCAAAAAGAACAAAGAAAAAAAGAAGAAGAGAATATTCTCTAATTATATACCTAAAAACCCTAATTTATATACCTAAAATTCTAATTATATACCTAAAAAATAAGACTTACATGGAGGGAGAACATTTAACTGAGTTCCTTTCCCTGAACCAGCAATATCTGCACTACCATCAAGCCCATTCACAGCAAAGTTGTTTCTAGTAATAGTATGAGAAAATAGAGATAGCCAAAAAATTTATGGACTTAAATTCTCCAATATGATTATCTTACTGAAGCATATTTTTATTTCCTGTTATAATCATGGATCGGCTTCCCTAGTAGCTCAGCTGATAAAGAATCTGCCTGCAATGCAGAAGACCCAGGTTCAATTCCTGGCTCAGGAAGTTCCCCTGGAGAAGGGATAGGCTACCATTCCAGTATTCATGGGCTTCTCTGGTGCCTCAGATGGTAAAGAATCCACCTGCAATGCAGGAGACCTGGATTCGATCCCCAGGTTGGGGAGATCCCTTGGAGGAGGGCATGGCAACCCACTCCAGTATTCTTGCCTTGAAAAATCCCCATGGACAGAGGAGCCTGGTGGGCTATAGTCCACGGGACCACAAAAAGCCGGACATGACTGAGCACCTAAGCACAGAACACAATCATGGATGACATTCCAGTCAGGATTTTATTTTTCTTTTTATTAAAGCTTCATTCCTTTAGAGCAGTTTTAGATTCACAGCAAAATTGAGAAAATACAGTGATTTTCCATATATTCCTGGCCTCCACACATGTATTGTTTCCCCATTATTGATGTTTACCACCAGAATAATGCATTTTTAATTTTTTCTTTTAAACAAGAGAAAACATCAATCCTCTTGATTCACTTTGTACTAAAATGCTTAGCTTTGTTTGAATCATTGTATTTTTCTTAAGCCCTCACTAAGGACAATTTTTACATCAGTGATATATTTATATACATGCATATGCACTTCTGAATTATCATTTCTTTCGTCCAACATAATTATACTACTACAACTGAGTACTGTGGTTGACTTACAGATAGTAATTAATATTAGGAAAAATGCATCTAAAAATAAAATCTCCAATGTTCTAAAACCTGCTAATTGCCATCTCTTTTGCTTTATAAAATATCAAATGCCTATAATTACTGGTTATTTTTGTGTCAGTTATTAATCTTGTTATATAATAAACAGGCTGAAACGTGAAGCATAAAACAATAATTCCAAAGACAAAAGCAAAGAATAATTACATAAGAATGAGGGGAAAAAAATCAAAGAACAAAGAGCATTTTGAATCTCTCCACTCTCCCTAGAGTACCATTTCAGATTGTAATTTATTTTAAAAGTACTGTGCTTCAAATGCATTTACTCTCTCAAAGGCATTTGTCTCATAACTCTTTTAAAATCTGCAAGTAGATCTTGTAGTGTATCCATTCAGGCTTATATTAGGTAGGTGGAATCATATATTGTGGGACAAAGTGATCTTCACCAGTTAGGAACACTGTAAATCCTCTTCACATTGAAAATTCTTCATTATAAAACTTTTCTGGAAAAGCTGTCCCGAAAAATCTTAACTGCTTTATGGGTCCCTGCTCTTCTTTGTTATATGCTATATTCTTCCAGACTAACACTAAGCCTTGTGTATCTTTATTCCCCCAGCTTCTACTCTGCTTGGCTCATTCATTCATACATGTGAGGCATCAGGTACTTAGGATGTGTTAGAAACTGCATCAGATAATGAGCAAAATATACCTGATCCTCACACTTTGGAACGTGCATTGTGCTCAAAGTGATAAACATAAAAATATAATTATACAATTATTTGCTTTCAGGTCTGATAAAAGCAATAAAAGAAGAAAGTAAAATAGATAATTAACCAGATCTGGGTTGAAAGGGAGCTGAGGAAGGAAAATTTAGTTTGACGTCTAAGGAAAAATATTTCAAGTTAGAGAGAAACGCATGTGTATAGGCTCTGAGCTAGATAGACATTAGTGAATATTTGGCTGTCTCAGTGATGATGGAGACTGAAAGTGGTACCTAGCTATGTATCCTTGAGCATTCAATCTCAACTCATTTTTAAAGTACCACTTCAAGCTTCCACACATTCTACATCATTCCTGTGGCATATTTAAAATAACATTAAATGCAAAATACAGTCATTACATCAGTCTATTGTTTTCAATCATTTGTAGTCATCTCCATCAGTCTTCAAATTATATGGTTTTTTTTTTTTTTTTGATGCAGAGGAAGGCATAAAAAGCCTCCAGAGCTTTATTTCTTTTTTTTTTTTAAATTTTTTTTTAAATTGTTTTTGCCATACAACGTCATGACATCACCATGGGTTTACATATGCTTCCCCTCCAGAACCCCCCTCCCTCCTCCCTCCCCCCCCCCCCGGGAAATCCCGCTGCACCAGTCCCGAGCATCAATCCTGGGCTGGCGATTGATTAGACACATGACAATTAACATGCTTCAATGCCCTTCTCCCATATCATCCCACCCTTACCCTCATCCACAAAGTCCACGAGTCTATTCTATACATCTGCGTTCCTTTTGTTGTCTCCCATGTTGGGTTCTCGTTACTGTCTTTCTAAATTCCATATATATGCGTTAATATACTGTATTGTTGTTTTTGCTTCTGGCTTACCTCACTCTGGACAATGGGCTCCAGTTTTGTCCATCTGAGTAGAATTGCTTCAAATGAATTTTTTTTTAATGCTGAGTAATAATCCATTGTGTATATGTACCACAGCTTTCTTATCCATTCGTCAGTTGATGGGCATCTAGGTTGCTTCCATGTCCTGGCTATTGTAAACAATGCAGCGATGAACATTGGGGTACACGTGGCTCTTTCAATTCTGGTTTCCTCGGTGTATATGCCCAGCAGTGGGATTGCCGGGTCATATGGCAGGTCTATTTGCAGCTTTTTAAGGAACCTCCACACTGTTTTCCATAGTGGCTGTACTAGTTTGCATTCCCACCAACAGTGTAAGAGGGTTCCCTTTTCTCCACATCCTCTCCAGCATTTATTGCTTGTAGACTTTTGGATGGCAGCCATTCTAACTGGTGTAAAGTGGTACCTCATTGTGGTTTTGATTTGCATTTCTCT
>ML661338.1:12413074-12443373 GCA_007570785.1 Antilocapra americana
TATATTCTTGCCTCCTTTGTCAAAGATAAGGTGTCCATAGATGCGTGTATTTACCTCTGGGCTTTCTATTCTGTTCCATTGATCTATATTTCTGTCTTTGACCACCACTTCTTAAAATACTTTTTTTCTTGGTTTCTGGTAAATAATAGGTTCCATGACTTCTCTTCAGATTTCTGAGCAAATTTATTTTCTTTTGCCCAGCCACAAAATAGCGAATCTTATCAAGTCTTGGCTCTCTCCTCTTTCCACTCCATAGACTGTACCATTCATTCCCACCACTATGATTACAATCTGTGTGATTTGATTCACAGATGTTATCTTTGATCTGGATTATTTTTGAGTTCCAGATGAGTATAAACAAACCCTTGCTTTATTTATATCTTTTCTTGTCTTCTTTAAAGACATCTCAAAGCCAAGGTGTCTGCATCCAAATTCATGACCTTCTTTCCTCCCTGACACATCATCTCACAGCCCTTGTATCTGAGTCTTAAGCACCTCAGTCACCCTGAAGTCCTCCCACAGACACCAGAGCCTCTTGACTGACTTCCCAAGTACTTTTCAAACCTGCCCTTTCTCTCCATCTCCACTGCCACCAACCTAATTTAAGTAGGCAACACCTCCCTCCTTGATTATTTTGTTATTCAAAGTACTATATCCACACCCCACATCCACTCTTGCTTCCATCCAGTAAATTCTCTACCTCATCATCCACAGATCTTTTCAAAACCCAAATTTGATCAAAGCACTGCTTTAAAAAAATTTTTTTAAAGTGTCCAAATATTCTAGAGATTAAAAAACAACAACAACCCCAAGAAAACACCAAAGAATGCTTAACATTGCCTATGGGATCACCCCGAGTCTCACCACTGGCTGCTCACCTTGCTCACCTCACACTACACTTTAACCCGACTCTCCTGCCTCCAACTTTGGCTTCTGTCAGTTTCTTGGATAGGCCGTGCTTGCTTCTCTCTCTGTTGCTTTGCCTCCTTTTCCTCTTTACCCAGTTAGCTCCCTCTTAGTCTTGCATCTCAATTCACTGGCATCTCCTTCCCGTGACATTCCAGACTAAGATGGCCCTTGTATCGCATGCTTTTCTGGCCCCATCTCTTTCTACTCCTGCAAAGTGGTCATGAGAACATCTATTCATTTGTGTCTGTCTCCTCCACTAGCTTGGATATTCCACGTGGGCAGATATTTCATCTGGATTACTCCAGTGCCCACACAGCTCCTGATATACAAGTTAAAGACAGGCACTCAATCTTTGTTGAGTACATAAAGGAATTCCTTTCTGTTCTTGAATATTCCCAGTAAGAGAGAAATCACAGCATCCTGAGTCAGCTCATCATTTTTTTTTTTCTTTTTCCCTTTGGGATAATTTGAATGGAAAATTCTTTCCTATATTTAGGCTCCACATATCAATTTATTCTTACCTCTGTAAATGTATAAAATAATTCCATCTCTTTCTCTATAGTTTTCAAATATATGCTTTCAAAATCAGGAAACTATAGTCTCCTCTTCTCACTAGTATTTTTTCTCCACATTCGCCATCCTTTTTATGCTCTTTAACATATGATAAACTTTGATAACTTTAGCTTTCTATTAAGATAATTTTATTAAACACTTAATAAATGACTTCTTTTTATATGCACACATTGTCTTACTTCAATACTCAGAGGCAGAATTGCTGATTGAATTTCTAAACATTGTCAGTATCAAGAGTGTCCTAAAAATTGAAAGATGATTTTGAAGTTAATTGACACGTTTGTATGAATATTTTCTACTTGAATATTATTTAGAATAACTTAGATATATAAATTCAAATACAGCTCTTAAAAAAAGCCTATTCACTTGACCATGTCAATATTTGTTTAAAGTAAAACTGTTCCATTTTTTATACTCTGGCAGTAAAATGAGAGCCCTATTGAAAAGTCAAGTGTCTTGGCAAAATTCAGTTGATTTTGGTGCTTAGTACAAGGTCAGCACCTCAATCTTCAATGAATGTTTGTTGGAAGGAGGAATGAACAATTCAAAGATAAGATGGCTTCTGACCCTTGGAAAAGTTGGTATATCTGAGGAGTTGATCTGAGAAGCTAAGGACCACATTTCACTTGTGAGTTTCATTTGTAAGTAACATTTAGAAAATTGTTGGTAAATAGTCATCACTTAATTCATATGCAAACTGATTCTGTTATAAATTCCAGAGAATTTCATTCCTCAAGTTTAGAAAAATGGCATCAGAGAGATCTTCAAATTTTACCTTTAAGCCTCCTTTGCACCAAAAATTATCCTAAGCTCTATGGGTTTACTCCTTTATATTATGAATTTATGTTCAACATAGATTAAAGTTTGACAAGATACAGAAATTATATATTTAGGATTAAAACATTCAAATGGGCTTTTATGGGCTCAATCCTTTGCATTTCCAAACAACACAAAAATCATATACTTTGCAAAAAGTTAAAGCCCCCATATTTAGTTTTGCTGACTCCACTCTCTTCCTCAACTGATTCTCAAACCTAAGCCCCTTCCTTACCCCTCCTTCCCACATGTAAACTCTCATGTGAGAAACAAATTATTAGGAAGAAATATTAGTAAATAGGTAAATAATATCTTTGTGTGTTAATTGGTTTGACTTAAATTCAAGTAAGAGTAGCTTCCACTTTTGAAATGTATGATATTCATGAATAAAGAAAGTTTTGTCATTGGGAGTGAGTCTGCAAGAAAAATTTCCAAGGAGGTGTTGACTTGAAATAATATAAATTATCCTGATTGTGTGCTGAACACTGACTTCTTAACAAAAAAATTAACTTCATTTGCTTTACATTTACACAATTTTTTAAAATGTAATTGCCATATTATTTTTTATTTTTTCAATAACCTTTAGAAAACTCAGACAATATTCTCATGTACTACATCTTTCTTTCTTAAATTTTCTTCAACACATTTAAATTGCTAAGAATATAAGGCTACTAGATTTAGACTGAACAAGGATTACTGCTGAGGACAGTCAAAGCTGCATCTGCCATGTTCCCTGATGTCTGTTAAAAAAAAAACCCAAAGCCTTTTATGTTTCAGCTTGAACTGTGGTTATCATGGTCCTAATCATAGTGCTTATCATCAAGCCTTTTTTTCTGTCTCTAATTTTCTCTTTCCTTTAGGAAAGCACCCTCACTTCAAGTTGAGTTCTTGCCACAATCTCAGATTTCAGATGCCTCGGTTGGAAGATGTGTCATGTTGCGTTGGAGCGGAGCGGAGGCGGTGCTCGCCAATCAGCAGTTTCCATGTGCTAATCCTCACCCCAGTTAGCTGATTTGGTCCTCTGACTTGTGACCACTGCGATGGTCAATCACACAGCTGCTCTATTCAGGCTCATCATCTCCCTATTCTTAGAGATTATTCCATCATGGCCACCAAGACAAAAAGAGAGAGAAAGGGCATCAAAATCATGTGTCCTGAAAGAAATACTCAACGTGACCAGAATTTTTTTTATCCAATTGACTTGATGTAGAAGAAGACTTCCACCAAATACTTGGCAATCAAATGCAGATGATTATAAGAAATCAGAAATTGAATGTTGCTGCTGTGGTGAGATGGTGGTGGTGGTGGTGGTGGTTTGCTGTTTACTTTGCTTTCCATTCATAATAAATTCCAGCTTCACCTTTGTATTGCGAGGCCATTTCTCTAACCTTCAATAAATCCATTATTTATTTAAACCTCATGCTAAGAAAACAGTGGCTTCAGAAACAATCAGTGTTGCTCTACTCATAATATGCCTAACATGTTTTTTCACTCTAAGGCTGACATTGATTTAATCATCTTGTGAAAAATTATTTATCACCTGCTAATTGATTTCTGCAGTAACGGGAATCATCTGGTATTTTGCTACACTTATCAAATTGCAAAAGAATATAATGAGAAATCACTTATTATAATCATTTTCATTATATTTATGAGATATTTGTTAAACGCTGTAATGTTTGTGACAATGTCAGGAGTAATTACTGCAAACATCTTACTGTATTGAGCTTATGATGATCAATTCTTGTTACCTAATATGTGAAACAGTATTTTTTGTCAAAGATTGGTAAAATCTTTTGAAATGTTTCTGTAAAGAATTCACTTTTTATCTCATCTTGATGAAAAATGTTAGAGCTAGGTAGAAGTGTTTGCTGAATCTTTCTCCTTACTGATAAAATGATCCCTGCAAAGATGGTTTTCAAATAAAAACTAAATTTCTTTTCTACCTCCTTAGTGGTACATTTTATCATAAATGCAAATGATGATAAAACTTGGAACTCTTTCGGCTACAAAGAATATTTAAATGAAGCAAATGTCAGTTAAGGTTGTGATTTATCCACAATGAGTCTTATTTGGTCTTTTCTTTACATCACTTTCTCCTGGAAGTCCAGCTCCACATTCCAAAGGATTTGGTATGAGTATGAGATTTATAGGCATACTAAACCTGCAAATCAAGTGTTTCTTTTCTTTTGATGGTTTTAAAATAAGGAACATTCTCTTAAGTGCATTTTACTTGAGGGGATGAGTGGCACATAATCGTAGCTATGAACTTCTTAGGGATATCAAGAAGGTAGAGAACTAAATGTCATCACATTGCAGATGACATCCCTCTGCCTTGATGAAAAGAACACATCAGACCTTCCTGGAGGATAAAGTTTGAGAGTCAATAAAATGGAGTGATCGATAGGTCAGTTAGTACTCATGGGATGACATAGTTCACACTGTGAGAGTATGTGTGTGGAATGAGGTGACCTGTAGTTTCTAAGTGTTTCATTTATATACAAGTGGGACCGTCCTAGATGTTTCCTAAAATTGGCTAAATTCACAGTTGAAATTTGCCCACCTCTCTTTCAGTGTTTGCTCACAACTAATGATAACCCTGCTGTGGAATAAATAGTGTTGTAAGTGTCCATTTACATCTTTCCTTTCTCTGGGCAGACAATGATATATTTCCTCCTGCTCTTTGTATTCAGGTAGACAGCCAGGCTGAGTTCCGATCAACGAGATGTGTGTGGAGGTAGGGCCCACTGTGTCCTTGGCAGAGATCATGGATGTCACTTCTGGGAAGGCAAAACAAGCTGGAAACAACCTGACTCCTTCTGTTATCGCATGAACAAGAGGTGTCTCTAGAGTCACCTGATCTACAGGGGCAATCTTCTGAGTGCGAAATAAACCTTGTTGTGTAAAACCTTGGCGTTTTCAGGATTTATACGTTACCACAGCATTGCCTAGCCTAGCCTAAACAGCATACTTCCTTTGTTTTGTTTTTTTATTGGCTAAATCTGACAAATAACATTGTGTGAATTCACATGTCTGCAGTGTTGTTTTGATGCATTTATATATTGTAATATGGTTGTCTACTTACCTTATTTTCAACTTTGTTATCTACGAACTCATGTTTTTATTGATATGGCCTAATTCACCTCTTCCAGGAGGTATTTGCATTTCAATAAGACATTTGTGAAAAGCAAATACCAGCAAGCCATAAAAAATATTAATCTCTAATTGAAAAAATCTGAGGTATATGACAAAGAGCAAGAGAAACTCATTTATAGAAAAGTAACTTTTGAGAGCTTCTCTAGCTATATCATTTACTCTAGAATTATTCAGACTGTCCTTTTAAAAGTCATATTTGTTCTCTATGTTTCCATAGTTGCTTTCTTCTAGTCAATAAAGTGCTATTTTAGCAGGGAACAATAGAAGAAGAAAGAATACCTTTTTGTCCAAACACTTTGAACAGTTGTAATTCTATCAAAAGAAAAGATTATAAAGTGATTTATTCTAACAGGTGCATGCACCAAATAACAGCTTCTTAAAATAGTTCACATTGAAATCATTTAGATAATAGGCATTGTGTGAGTTTACTATTGTGCTGAGAATCATTTTGTGCATCTCTTTATGACCCATAAGTTTTTACAAACAAAATTTCAGACAGCAGGTCACAGTTTTTGAGTTGTTTTCTCCATAACTCCACCCAGTTTAACTGCATCCTCAAATTTCCAAGCCTGTTTATTTTATCCTCAGGGACTGAAGGAAATACTGACTCTGAAAGTGTGGCAGTTTGGGAAGAGCATGGATTTTGGCAATGGATCTTGGCTTAAATATCATTCTGTCATTTATTAGCCCTATAACTTTCATGAAGCAAATCTAAAGAGTTTCAATTTCTTTGTATGTTAAAATAAGGGGGAAAAACTATCCCATAAGGATTGTTATATTTGTTTATAGATATGACTTAGAAAGGCACTATCACAGTGCCTGAAGATAATAGAAATTCAACAGATAAGAATCCCTTTGAGAATAATTTTCTGTAGGCATATAATTAACATCAAAAATGCACATATTTTAAGATTGTGAAAATCTATACATTCATTAATTCATCACCCAAACAAGATTTAGAGCATTTCTATCACACCAGAATGTTTCTACAAGCCCCTTTCCAGTCAATCACATCCTCCTTCCCCTATCACTACCACCCATTTAGGCAACCACTTTCTGATTTCTATTATCATATATTGCCTAATTTTGGACTTCATATAAGTTGAATCACAGAGTATGTATCTTCTGTGCCTAGAATTGTTTGTTTAATTTGATGTTTTTGGAGATTAGTCATACCACTTCATGTGGTAGTTAGTGTTTTTCATTGCTGCATAGTATTCCATTTAATGAATATACCACATTTTTTTTGTCCCATCACATGGACACATGGACATTTGAGCTTTGTGGACTTATGTTTTCATTTCTCTTTAGCGAATACATAGAAGTAAAACTGCTGTATCATAGGGTAGATGCATGTTTAACTTTAAAATAAATTACCAGTGAACTCTCTAAAGTGGTTGGGCCATTTATACTCCTACCAGCCGTGTATGAGTTTCAGATACCTTAAAGCTTTGCCAATATTAGCATTTAGTGTTATAAATCTTTTTGATTGTAGCCTTTCCAAAGGATGTGAAATGGTACCTTGCAGTTTTATTTTGCATTTGTTTGAAAACTGATAATGGTAAATACTTACTCATGTATTTATTAGCCTTTTGTTTATTTTACTCTGTGAAGTATCTAAGTCGCTATCTCTTTACTGGGTTTTTCATACTTTTATTGCTGACTTTATATAATCCAGACACAAGTCCTTTGTCATGTGAATATACTTCAAATATTTTCCCCAATCTGGGGTTTATATGTTTTCTTCACAGTGACTTGATGAGCACATTTAGTTTTAATAAAATCCAACTTTTCTTTTTTTTTTCTTTTATAGTTATTGATTTTAGTGTTCTGCTTAAGAAATCTCTACCTACCCCCAATTTTCCCTCTATGTATTATGGCTCTGGGATTTACATTTAAGTTTGTGATCCATCTTTAATTAACTTTTAGGTATGGAGTAGGAGATCAAGTTTTATTTTTTCCATGCAAATAAGGATGATAATCATTTAATGCTGGGTTTACAAGTTCAGGTGTTATTTTTGAGTTTCAACCCTAGATACAGCAAAGCATATTACATTGCCTTCATGATCCCTAAGGTAATGTTAAAAGATTTCAACATTTTTTGAAATGTTTAATTTTATTAGTAAAATCTCTTGTCAGAAATGTTATAAAATAACCATATTTTAACAAATTGTCAAGTTAGTGATGATTTCCATAGAATTTGCATTAACTCCCTCTTTATCCTCCAATTTGGTTTTCTATCTTCAACTTTCACAGTCTTCCTCCCAAACTCTTGCCCTGTGTGTCATCTGTGTGGATTAGGTCTCTGTAAGCAGGTCCTTATTCCAGACATTTCATACTGCATGTCCCCTTCTCTCCTGACTCTTCTCTATATTAGATGGCAGCAAACTGATCTGATAAATAATAGAGACAAATGTGGTGATGTTTATTACCCCATTTAGCTAACTCATCTCTATCCAAACAAAGCATATCTTCTGGACATGATGTCAACTCAAAGTGGGAATTTAATAGTAGAATTTTCAGACACTGTGTAAGTTGATGGGAAGATAAATTAGGAGTCAGTCAACTCTGTGATAATCTTTAAACCTCTCTTTCTGGGGGATACCCATTATTTGATTTTGCCTCAGCTTAGTCCTGATGTTCTAATATAGAATGACCTCTCCTTTCATCTGTACATTCACCACAAAGGGTACTAATTCTTGATTTGGTCAGAATGATACTAGTTTGATTACATATTACATCACTCACAGTCATTTTTTGAAAGGCCACAGCCTTGCAAAATGAAATAGCTGTTACTTTGGCTGGGTTTTTAAAGTTAAAAGTGAATTCAAGGACTGTTGATTATCTCCTGATTGCTTATTATGTGGCAAATGTGAATACATAGAAAATCAATCTGGATCATTTTGTACCTGTGCCAAAAAAGGAATTTACAAGGTTAGTGAACTTCAAAAAGTCTGTGTGATGGGAGTAATTGCTCTAAAATGTTCACATTCACTGTCTGTATAATGTTGATTCACCATATTATTCATGACCCTACATAAATTTGGTATTGCTAAAAGTCACTAAAATCAACAATTTTACACAAATGTTGATGTTTTAATACTTAATACACCATTTAATACACCACTTAATACACCACTTAATTTAATACTTGCTAAATTTTAAATTTCATCTTTCATTTTCATTCACAAAAGATTTTATAATTCACTGACATTTTTGCTGAGAACAGTTTCTTCATAAACCTTTTCAAATTCTTTCTTTCACACACATTTTCTATTGAACTCTCATTACTCAAAAGACTAATCAGGCAGCCATTTCTTATCAACAGCCTCTTTTCCCACTATGAAAGATTCGAATGACTGCATTCATTCATTTCACTCTTTCTGAGAGAATACACTCTCCCTTGGGCTTTGCTTCCTGCAGCATTCCAAGGACATATTTTATAAATCAAATTCTGCCAATAATTCCATTTCCAAACCTTTCTGGAGCTGTGTTTGCACCCAGAGTCAAGAGAAGCAACTTCAATATCTTCAGTTATTTGGATAAAACCCACTCTGACTTTAAAGTAACTGTGTTGCTTTTTGGCAGTTCTCACCTGTTCTTTCTTTGCTTTGTATTCTGATTTTTATTGCTCCTACAGATCTACTCTACTACCATTTTGGGAATCCAACAGCTCTGAATTTTACCATGTTCTTTCCACTAAGAAGGAAAGCAACCTGATAAATTGTTCTATATTCATATTATAATTGGTTTGGGATATTATCGCTCTTCAAATAAAGATGTTTACGTAGATTAAACTTTTTCCAAACTTAAAGGTGATCTATTGGAGAGGAGAATTCTAAACTCAGAGAGTCATGGTGAGTTTTTAGTAACGGAGAACTCTTTGGGAAAGATATGTATGGATGAGGTGGAGTGTTTTGTTTTTTCAAGTAAGCCTAAAATGACACAGACTACTCCACCTAAACAAAGCTGGTCACACTTAATGTAAAGCAATAGTAAATGAACCTAGGGGAAATCTTACTTCACTACTATCCCATTAATGAATAATGCTGCTGATCATGCTAATACTGTTGATGATGATGATGATGATAGAAGCTTATACTTATTAACCGCTTACTTTGTGTCAAACAGTATTCTGAGTGCTCTTGAAATATTCTCCTTTGTATCTCCAGAACAGCTCTTTGAATCAGATAATATAATTTTCCCTCTTTTTACAAACAAAGACACTAAAGCAGAATAGTTAAGTAAGCTATCTAAACTCACACAAATAATGATACAAATATTTAGCTCTTCTTGTCCACTGTCTACAGACGCTAATATTAACACTTTCTAAGTATCATGTTCTTTGTTCTCACAGACCCTTTCAGAAAGCACTGGAGGCTTAGAGAAATTAAATCATTTGTGCAGCATCACCTTGTAAGCAGAAAAGACTGAAAGAAGACACCAGCTCTGTTTGGTACCTAAGTTTATCTTCCTAATTACTATGCTATTTCACAATAACATACAAAATTATTGCAGATGATTTTGCTGATATAGTAACAGGAAATGGAAGTTTCATCTTGAGCTCACTGAGAAATATGTTATGTGGCTGACGTATAAAACATAGCCTTCCCATTTTTCAATACAAATAAGCTTTATGGATTCCACTGCAATATGTTCTTGAAAATGTCAGTTGCCCCAGTGAGCAGTTTGCTTTGGGATAAGAGCAATAGTACAAAGAAGGAGGAGTTAGAGATGATGAGAACTGGAGTCCAGGAAAATGGCGCCTCCATGGCCACAGTTCTCTCCAGCTGCCTGACCTTTGAACTTTTTTCAGCTTTACAAAAAGACAAAGATGCTTTTGGACAAGACAGAATGAAATTCAGCTAAGGTTATGGTCAATAACTTAGCCACATGAGGCCAGTGTAAACAGACTATCTTGAAGAATTGGACAGTAGGGAAATTTATCCATCAAACCTGGAGCCTGTTATCTGACCCAGTGTTATTTTTCAAAAATACTTTTCTTTCACTAAGCATTGATCCATTTAAGATGCATAAGAGAAGGCAAAAAGTCAAAAAGCTAAACACTAAAACATATATACACGTATATGGGACTGGTAGAAGTCACAAATACTTTCTCTGATTTTTCCACGTATCATTTAACAGAACATTTTCTCTTGTATTTACTTTTTCTCCATTTTCTTCAAAACACAAGCCTCTGACTTTGTAACAAAAGTCACAGTATATATTATCTTTCCTCCATATTTTGGGTATCATTATTTCCAGATATTCTACTTAATAAGCCTGTTTAAAAATCATGCATAGCTTACTCATTTTTCATTGTTTATGTTCATTTATTCTGATTTTGACACAGTTTGCATTTTCCTCTCTGAGGTGATACATTATAGTAAAGAACCCTGTCAGGTCTTTGTTTTCTTTCTTTGCTTATTTGAGGTAGAAGCAAATTACTTTTATTCCCTTGAGCAACCTTTGCAGAAATTATGGCATCTCTTTTTTTAATTCTTATTTTGAGAGTTACATAGTGATTTCTTTTTATGTTGGCATCTGTTCATACAACCCATGCACCACAGGGTATTCATTTGATGCCCCTATTGGTTGAATCTCTTTATCTTGAAATATATAAACCATGAAGCAAAAGTTTTCATGTGTCAAAAAGTGAAGTGTTGGGAAATTATAAACACAGAAGCTACATATATATTTTTATCTTCATAATTTTCCCATGTGTTATTTTCATTGTAGCTTAATGGAAGAAAAGTATGTAACAGTGAAGAAGGGCTCAGATCTGACAGAATTTTGCCTCACTCACTATTTTTAAAATGTATTTATTTTTCAGTTGGAGAATGATTGCTTTGCAATGCTGTGTCAGTTTCTGCTGAACAACAATGTGAATCAGCTATATGTATGCATATATCCCCTCCCTCTTGAGCCTCCTTCCTACTCTCCCCCATCTCATCCTTCTGGATCATCACAGAGCACTGAGCTGAGCTCCCTGTGCTATACAGCAGCTAACTAGCTATTCTGCACATAGCAGTGAATATATGCCAATGTTACTCTCTCAATTTCCCTCCTCCTCATTCCCTCTGTGTCCGTAAATCCATCTCTGTGGCTGCATCTCTATTCCTACACTTTAAATAGGTTCATCAGTAGCACTTTTTCTAGATTCCACATATATGTGTTAATTTATGATATTTGTTTTCCTCTTTCTGAGTTACTTTACTCTGTATGATAGACTCTAGATTCACACACTGCAAATGACCCAACTTTGTTCCTTGTTATGGCTGACTAATATTCCATTGTATACATGTACCATTTCCACTGTATAATCATAAGGGATTTGATTCAGGTCATACCTGAATGGCCTAGTGGTTTTCCTTACTTTCTTCCATTTAAGTCTGAACTTTGCAATAAGGAGTTCATGATCTGAGTTCAGAGTTCAAACTACTGCACAATTACACTCATTTCACATGCTAGCAAGGCAAAGAAATGCTCAAAATCCTTGAAGCTTGGCTTCAACAATATGTGAACTGAGAACTTCCAGACGTACAAGCTGGATTTAGAAAAGGCAGAGGAATCAGAGATCAATTTGCCAACATCTGCTGGATCATAGAAAAAGTAAGAGAATTGCAGAGAAACATATATTCCTGCTTCATTCACTACTCTAAAGCCTTTGACTGTGTAAGGTAAGGTAAGGTGAAATTGCTCAGTCGTGTCCGACTCTTTGAGACCCCAATAAAAGCCTACCAGGCTCCTCTGTCCATGGGACTTTCCAGTCAAGAGTACTGGAGTGAGTTGCCATTTCCTTCTCCAGAGGATCTTCCCTAGTCAGGATTCGAATCCAGACCCGTTACCATCTGAGCCACCAGGGATGTCCTTTGACTGTGTGGATCACAACAAACTGCAGAAAATTCTTAAAGACCTGGAAATACCAGACCACCTTACCTGCCTCCTGAGAAACCTGTATGCAGGTCAAGAGGCAACAGTTAGAACTGGACGTGGAACAATGGACTGGTTCCAAATTGGGAAAGGAGTATGTCATGGCTATATATTGTCACCCTGCTTATTTAATTTATATGCAGAGTACATCATGTAAAATGTTCAGGCTGCATGAAGCACAAGTTGGAATCAAGATTGTGGGAGAAATATCAATAGCTTCAGATATGCAGATGACATCAACCTTATAGCAGAAAGCGAGGAGAACCTCTTGATGGTCTAAAACTAAAGAACCTCTTGATGGAGGTGAAACAGGAAATTGCAAAAGCTGACTTAAAACTCAACGTTCAAAAAACTAAGATCATGGCATCCGGTCCCTATCACCTCATGGCAAATAGATGGGGAAACAATGGAAACAGTGACAGACTTTATTTTCCTGGGCTCCAAAATCATTACAGACAGTGACTGCAGCCATGAAATTAAAAGACACTTGCTCCTTGGCAGAAAAGCTATGACCAACCTAGACAGCATATTAAAAAGCAGAGACATTACTTTGCCAACAAAGGTCTGTCTACTCAAAGGTATAGTTTTTCCAGTAATCATGTATGGGTATGAGAGTTGGACCATAAAGAGGGCTGAGCACTGGAGAATTGATGCTTTTGAACTGTGGTGTTGTAAAAGACTCTTGAAGAGTCCCTTGGATTGCAAGGAGATCAAACCAGTCAATCTTAAAGGAAATGAACCTGAATATTCATTGGAAGGGCTGATACTGAAGCTGAAGCTCCAATACTTTGGCCACCTAAAGCAAAGAACTGACTCATTGGAAAAGACCTTGATGCTGGGAAAGAAAAGATAAGGCAGGAAGAGAAAGGGACAACAGAGGATGAGATGGTTGGATGGCATTATTGACTCAGTGGACGTGTGTTTGAGCAAACTCCTGGCAATGATGAAGGACTGGGAAGTCTGGAGTCCTGCAGTCAATGAGTTTGCAAAGAGTCAGACACAACTAAGAGACTGAACAACAACAAATACATGTACCACATTTTCTTTATCTATTTATCTGTTGATGGACACCTAGTTCGTTTCTATGTCCTGGCTATTGTAAACAGTGCTGCAATGAACACTGGGGTACATGCGTGTTTTTAAATTATGGTTTTCTCAGGGTACATGCCCAGAAGTGGAACTGGGTATATAGTAGTTTTATTTTTAGTTTTTCAAGGAACCTCCATACTGTTCGCCATAGTGGTTATATCAATTTACATTCCCAATAGCAGTGCAAAAGGGTTCCCTTTTCTCTATAAGCTCTCCGGCATTTATTGCTTGTAAATTTTTTTTCAGAAAGCCTACTTTAGAGATTTGAGATAAAGTAGGTAAAGTATCACATAGTCAAAGCTTAATAGTTGTATATTTGATAATGTAGTGATACTATGGATTCTTCATTTTGTATACTCATCCATGGCTGCCCTGTTGCTGTATTTTTGTTTAATTTTTTTTTCTTCATGAAACCCAAATTCTAAGCAAGAATTTTAAAGTTATATTTTCTTATAGTCATTTCCCCTTATCTAGTAGAGGTACTTTCCAATACCCTCAGTGAATGCCTGAAACCACAGATAGTATTGAATCCTATATACACTATGTTTTCTCCTATATATGCATATCTATGATATAGCTCAGCAGTAAAATATGAGCCTGCAATGCAGATATGGGTTTGATCACTGGGTAGGAAATACCCCCTAGAGGATGAAATGGCAACCCACTCCAGTATTCTTGCCTGGGAAATCCCATGGAGGGAGGAGCCTGGTGGGCTACAGTCCATGGGGTTGCAAAGAGTTGGACGTGACTTAGAGGCTAAATAGCAACAACATGATTAAGTTTAATTTATAAATTAGGCACAGTCACAGCATATCTGAATTGCCAACATCACTACTTTTATGCTTTGGGCCATTATTAAGTAAAATACGGATTACTTGAAAACAAACACTACAACTCCACTATAGTCGGTCTGTTAACTGAGATGCCTGCTAAGTGACTAACATCACTAACTGGGGACTGTGCCAGACCCAGAGATGATTCTGACAGCCCAGGCGAGACAGCATGATGGCTTGAGATTTCATCACCCTATTGAGAATAACATGCAATGTAAAAGTTATGAACTGTTTATTTCTTGGATTTTCCATTTAATATTTTCAGGCCGTGGTTGACCATGGGCAACTGAACCCACATAAAGAAAAACCATGGTGAAGGGAGGGTAACAGACAGAGTATTCATTTCCTAAGGGTATCTTAGCAAAACACCGCAAGCTGGGTGGCTTAAAACGACAGAAGTTTATTGCCTCACGATTCTGGAAGCCAGAAGTCTGAGATCGAGGTGTCAGCAGAGCCCTGATTCCTCTGAAGCCTGTAGGAGAGAATCCTTCCTCGCCTCTTCCCAGCTCTGGTGGGTGTCAGCAGTCCTTGGTGCCCCTTGGCATCTAACTGCAATGCTTCAGTCTCTGCCTCTGGGGTCACATGGCTTTCTTCCCTAGGTGTCTACATCTCTTTGTCTCTACTCCTCTCACAAGGACACCAGTTATACTGGGGTGAGGGCCCATTCCACCCCACTATTGGAGTAGAAATGACAACCCATGCCAGTATTCTTGCTTGGAGAATCCCATGGACAGAGGAACCTGAAGGGCAACAGTCCATAAGTTAGCAAAGAGTCAAACATGACTGAGTGACTGAGCACTATTCCACTATGACCTCATCTTAAATAATTACATATGCAAAAAAATTATTTGGAACTTTAATAACTGCACATGCGATAACCTTATTTCCAAATAAGGTCATATTTTGAGATACTGGAAGCTATGATTTCACCATATTTAGGGGGGAGAAAACTACAACACTTAATAGATGGTAATAAACCCTTTGTATAAAATATTTAAGCTTTATGATACCCATCTCTTACTTTAAGAATAATATACAGTTACCTTTGTCCAATTTCTTCTGGGAAAAATTTCCTCCCATAAGGGGCATTTTTTCCCTTAAAGTTCTAATTCCAGTTTAAATCAAAATCACGTTATGACTTTGCACGCTGTTGCCACTTCTCTTCTTATACAAAAGCCTCTTGCTTCTTGATTTTCTTATAAATTATATAGACTCACTTGAGTCTTTCTGAGCACTATCAATTTCTCACAATCAGTGCTGTTTCTCTGAGCTCATAACACAACTGTAAAATCATCCTCACTGGCCTGGTGAGCCTCTTAGGTATGAAGTCTCTTCTATAATTGTCTTCCTTTTGTATATCCTAATCAAACTGTGACCTCTTTGAGGTGCTACTTTTTAAAGTGACAATTATAATATGAATTGTATGAGATGCTGTAATCAAAATGATCTAATAAGAAGTTCAAAAGCATACTTTTCAAATGTTATTTGTGGCCATTTTTATAGTTATATTTTATATCTTTTTTCCCATCTCCAGCTACCATCCTTGCTCTCCTTCCCTTTACAAGAAAACTCCTTGGGGGAATTATCTATGCTCAATATCTTCTAACACCCTCCATTCTTTTGAACCCACTCAAGATTTATCCCCATCAAATGACTTTAAAAATCATCTATATGCTGATGATTCCTAACTACATCATGAGCCTGAATCTTTCACCGTACAG
This sequence comes from Antilocapra americana, assembly GCA_007570785.1. NCBI lineage: Eukaryota > Metazoa > Chordata > Mammalia > Artiodactyla > Antilocapridae > Antilocapra > Antilocapra americana. The sequence continues at coordinate 12,429,105 of ML661338.1, forward strand.
TCTAATATCCTCACCCAAATGTCCAAAGGCATCTCAAATTTAACACATTCAAAAATTAATTATTTAATTCACTACCACTCCCAGGCATAGGAGTGGGCCGGGGAAAATTTCCCTGGTGTAGTTTTCCCTATGTTAGTTAAATGAAAACTCTTACTGTAACACAACTAGCCCCAGACCTTGGGGTCCTCCTTGATATCTATATTTCTTACACATTCCATCTAAAGATGGGCACACTAGTAATGTTGACTTCAACTGCAAAACATACTTGCATGTTTACCACTTCACCAGCATCATATCTGAATTCAGTCACAGGGACAGCCCCTCAACTAGTCTCCCTATGTTTTCCCTTGCCACATTGCAGTGTATTTTAGAGACAGCAAAGTGATCCTGTTGAGACATAACTCAAGATGTATCATTTGAGGCTCAAAAAATTCCAGTGACTTTCCATTTCATTTAGTGTGAAAGCCCAAGTACTTACACTGACCTATAAGGCCATATAAAATCAATCGCAAAGATAATTGATTCCTCATTGCCCCTCTAATCTTTTATTCATCCCATCTTGTTCTCTCCACAACATCATATTGACCTCCTTGCTATTCCTGGAACATTTAAAACACAATCCTACCTCAGGGCCATTGCATTTTCTATTGCTTTTGCTTTGGATTGTACTTGTCAGTTCAGTTCAGTTGCTCAGTCATGTCCAACTCTTTGTGACCCCATGGACTGCTGATATCTATTTGTCAAGATATCAGCTATTACCCAGGTATAGCTCTGCCTGCTTTCTTCAGTGTGAAAAGTGAAAATGTTAGTCACTTCCGACTCTGCAACCAATGGACCGTAGCCCGCCAGGCTCCTCTGTCCATGGAATTCTCTAGGCAAGAAAACCGGAGTGGGTAGCCATTGCCTTCTTCAGGGGATTATCCTGACCCAGGGATCGAACCTGGGCAGATTCTTTACTGTCTGAGACACCAAGGAAGCCTTCAGGTGCTTATTAATCATGATCTCAGTTAATTTTACTCTGATACCTATCTGAGTTCACACATACTCCCCAACATTTCATATCCATAATTCTGCTTTCCTTATACTTTTTCCTAACAAATTTCACCGTGTGACAAACTATATTTTATTTCTTTATCTTACATATTTCTGTCTTTATCAGCTAAAATATAAGCACCATGAGGGCAAGGAACATTTTCTTTTTAGTTCACTATCGCAACCCAGTTCCAAAAATAATGTCTGAACATAATTGTGTAAAAATTTGTTTTGTATGGTCTGCTTTGTTCATCAACATATCATCAGAAATTAGAACACAGCCTGACACACAGTAGATGCCCAGTCAATATTTTTGAATGCATAAGTGAATATCTCAAGATACTTCTTGCCTTATACTTGGTAATAATCTGATAAATATTTTTTTAATTATTAAAGGTTTTCAAAAATAATTTTGGATTTTGCTTAATTAAATTATTTCCTTAAAAATTGTCTGAATATTTAAAGAAAAATTACTCTAGGTGGTTTTCCTCTCTATTACTTTAGTCTCCAAATTAGAATGATGGTATTTCTTTTTTCTTGTCCGTCATTATCTTCAGAATTTAACTATCAAGAAAATTATTATAAAAACTAGAAGTTCTATTAAAATCACTTAGAGATAGCAATGCCATTGTATGATATGAAAAGAAAACAAGACTACTTTATTTTTTTTTATTTTTTTTTATTTTCTTTTTTTTATTATTGTTTTTGCCATACATTGTCATGATATCACCATGGGTTTACATATGCTTCCCCTCCGGGTCTCCCCTCCCTCCTCCCTCCCCCCCGGGAAATCTCGCTGCACCAGTCCCGAGCATCAGTCCTGGGCTGGCGATTGATTAGACACATGACAATTAACATGCTTCAATGCCCTTCTCCCATATCATCCCACCCTTACCCTCATCCACAAAGTCCACAAGTCTATTCTATACATCTGCGTTCCTTTTGTTGTCTCCCATGTTGGGTTCTCATTACTGTCTTTCTAAATTCCATATATATGTGTTAATATACTGTATTGTTGTTTTTGCTTCTGGCTTACTTCACTCTGGATAATGGGCTCCAGTTTCGTCCATCTGAGTAGAATTGCTTCAAATGAATTTTTTTTTACTGCTGAGTAATATTCCATTGTGTATATATACCACAGCTTTCTTATCCATTCTTCAGTTGATGGGCATCTAGGTTGCTTCCATGTCCTGGCTATTGTAAACAATGCAGCGATGAACATTGGGGTGCATGTGGCTCTTTCAATTCTGGTTTCCTCGGTGTATATGCCCAGCAGTGGGATTGCCGGGTCATATGGCAGGTCTATTTGCAGCTTTTTAAGGAACCTCCACACTGTTTTCCATAGTGGCTGTACTAGTTTGCATTCCCACCAACAGTGTAAGAGGGTTCCCTTTTCTCCACATCCTCTCCAGCATTTATTGCTTGTAGACTTTTGGATGGCAGCCATTCTGACTGGTGTAAAGTGGTACCTCATTGTGGTTTTGATTTGCATTTCTCTGATAATGAGTGATGTTGAGCATCTTTTCATGTGTTTGTTAGCCATTTTTATATCTTCTTTGGAGAAATGTCTGTTAAGTTCTTTGGCCCACTTTTTAATTGGGTTGTTTATTTTTCTAGAATGGAGCTGCAGGAGTTGTTTGTATATTTTTGAGATTAATTGTTTGTCTGTTGCTTCATTGGCTATTATTTTCTCCCATTCTGAAGGCTGAACAAGACTACTTTAGTTGAAAAAGAAATCCGTAGTTCTAGGGCCATCATCTAAAATAAAATAAATGAGATTTCTACCAGAAGAATGTCCTGAAATAAATAATACTCAGTTTCTTAAGCAACATTCACTTCCATATTTCTAGACTTTTGTTCAGTGTGATGGTATTTAATTATTTATACAAATTTATAGGAGCTGATTTAAAGACATAAAATGACAAAAACTAAGACTAAATTAATAAAATAAGTAGTCATGTGGCTTTTTCCTTAAGTAAAAGTTCTATTTACACAGAGAAATGGGTGCTTCAATGCTGTATTTTACTGTATTTCTGTATTTACTGTATTTCTTATCATAGGCATCATAAAGTGAAATAAGCATTGATTGGGTTTGTCATACCATATACAAAACATGAATGCACAATTTATCCCATTGCTGAAATGCCTGTTCTGGAAACACACTGCTCTAAACAATTACCAAAACAAATCTACTCATAGTACAATAAGTTTATCTGTAGATGATATATAGATAAGATACACATACTGAGTGTTCACCTTGAGAATTTAATGCCATGACTGATTTTTATTTAATCCCAGTGTCCTATTGATCTCTTTTTAACAAATCCTTTCCATAGGAAAGAAGGAAAATAACAAAAGCATTTTCTAGTCTAGTCAGAGAGGTATTTCTTTTAGTGCATTTTATATGCAAAACTGCAAGCAGGGATGACCTAGAAAAAGGGAAAATTCATTCTAAAACCCCAAATGAAGAATGTGAAAAAGAAACCAGATGAGTTTCTCAAGGCACAGACATTGTTTCAATTACAAAGTTAATACCAGATCATTGTTTAAAAACAATAAAGAATTACATATAGAAAAAATTAAAATTGTCCTTCTTAGCCATCCCCATCTCTGCCACTCCCCATCTTTCTCCAGAGCTAACTACTGCATACAAATTCTGTACGCCCTTTTAGAACTTTTTCTGTTTCTGTATATGTTTATATATACTATCTTAGAACCCTTCTAGGGTTTTATATATATAACCCTTATATACATAAAATATAAAATAATTTATATATATTTTACATATATAACCCTTATATATATAAAATATAAAATACTTTATATATATGCATAAAATATATATTTTAATAGCTGACCTTATGTTATTTTACATGAAAGTTACTACCAATTCTTAAGCCAAATAAAGAAAATGTTTTGGCAGACCTTAGAAACCAAGTCAGTCAAATAATTAAGCAACTTATATATTATATTCATGACTTTTCATAAGAAGGCAGCTGTAAATTATGAACATTACCTGAAAAGATTAAATTATCAAGAATAATTTTTTCTTCCTACTGAATAAAATTTATCAAAATCTACATGTTGAACAATTAATAGAATAAATTAATGCCACAAGAATTCATTTTAAGTGCTCATTACTTCAACAACCAGAGAAGATACAGCTTGGCAATGCACCTTAGAACACACCAGGAACTCCCATTGCCCTGACAGTTTGGGGACATCATGAGTCAAAAAAACCCTGGTTTTGTCACTTGTCAAGTGAAATATCCACATAATGTTCTTAGGTACATGTACTATCGAATAAACAAAAGAATTTTAAAGTAATTGGTACAGACTTTCAAAACTGGATTGGTTTTATAGTTGATGTCAGTTATGCCTCACCTTGTGCCTTGGGTTCAGTCATGTCTGACTCTTTGCGACCCTATGGACTATAACCTGCCTGGCTCCTCTGTCCATGGGGTTCTCCAGGCAAGAATACTGGAGTGGGTTGTTTCCAGGGGATCTTCCCATCCAGGGATCAAATCTGCATCTCCTGTGTCTCCTGCATTGCCGACAGATTCCTTACCTGCTGAGCCATCAGGGAAGCCTTATAGGTTGATAATTTGACTTAATAAGTAAAAGAATATAGGTGATTATCCACAACTGTTAATTTTATCCAACAAGTTTAGCCTCATTCCTCTGTCTCCCCTAATATGCTGTCTGCCTATGCATGGTGTTCTTTTTTAGCTTTAAAAAAATGGTACACTCTGGTATGGGTGAGTTCTCCCATTTCAAAGTCACATGTACTGTCTACGGCCACACCACCCTGGACGCGCCCGATCTCGTCAAAGTCACGTGTACTAATTATGTTCTAACATTAGAAACATGTACAAATGAATTGTACTTTCTTTGGATAATATCTCTATCAGCTTTCTTGGAGACTACTTTTCAGGGTAGCCATAAGAAAGTTTTCCTAGCACAATTAATGTTTGGTGCATCCTTGAATGGTCACTGTACCATCTACAAGCCAACATGACTCCCACCAGGCTTCCTAGCATTAGCAAAGGTGGTGCTTGACATGGTAGCAATTAGGCATTCTCCCAGAGCTGACTGGGAACATTTGGATCTCTTCATCTATTCTTCCTCTATGATGTAAAGTTCAGACTTTTGGCATTCAAAGTATCCAGGTTCATTTATTTCAAAGCTATAGGTTCTGTTGTCCTTTGTCACAAGTTTATTCTGAGACTCAAAGTGAGCAATTACTCAGCAGTTTTGCAATGTCAACCATGCCCAGAGGTCAGGGCATATAGAAAAGTCTTGGCCATTTCCTGAATGGTCATAGGAAGTTCAGGAGGAAAACAGAAGCTTGGGAAAGTGAAGACTGGAACTAAAAAATGTTGGCTAAGGTTGACTTCATAAAATTTGCTAATCCACAAACAATGTGGGTGACATAGATAGCAGACCTATTTTAAGGATAGTGATGATGGGATTTTGGCTCACTCTGATATGTATCAGATAAAAACAAAAAAAGAAAAAAACATTGTACAGACTTCTTCTGACAAGAATTTAATTTTAAAAGAAAGATTTAATAACACTACAGGCAATAGAAATTCTATTCCAGTTTTTCCTCCCATTAGTATTCCACAAATCTTCCAGTGCTCTTATTCGTCTGTTCATCCATTAGATTTTGAGCTCCTGGTGAGTAGCAATCCTATTTTAGAGCCTGAATAATTGTCACAGATGCTTAGACAGTATTCAGAAGACAGGGGTGGCTATAAAGTTACTGCCTTGTTAATTGATTAACCCAGGTCATAGAACAACTGTAACAACAAACACGGAGCTCTGAAAGAGCTCCTGTATTTGCTTATTTATTGCGCAAACTTCCTTTGGAGTTTTTGGTAATTCAAATTTAAACCAGGATCTGAAAGAAAAGAGTAAAAAACAAAAAAAGAACAGCTCTGAAATCTCAGAAGACTAATATACTGTTAAATAAAAACTTTGTTTTCCATAAGACGGTCACACTAAGTAATAAAAACAGCATTAATAAAAAACAAGATTTCACTCCTTCACTGGATCTTTCCCTTGGTATTTAAATCTTTTCTATTTTTAAACAAACAAGCAAAAGAAATTTTAAAAGTCTCTTTGACCTCCTTTCTTCTCAAGCTAGTCCTCTCTCCATCCTGTTTTTGACAAACTTCCCAAAATGCTGTCTGTATTACAAATTTCTATTTCCTCAGCACCCTTATTATCTCACCCAAACAGTCCTTTGTAAGAGCTTCTGAATGCAGCTGACATCTTCAGAGCTCATATTATTTGGCTTCTTAGTATTTAAAATGTGAATAGTTCCCTCCTTTTGAAAATTCTCTTTTCTTAGCCTCCTTGCCACTTTTTTCTTCCCGAGTCTCTAGTTATTAAAAGTCTTCCTTGTAATGTTATCCTGCAGAAACTAAGTGCCAAAAATCTGATAGCTTAGACTGTTTCATACACACCCATGGCTTCAATTACCTTCTATAGGTCAATGAATTTGTCTCCATATGAACCTATATTTTTATCTTTGAATCAGTATGTGCAACTTTTTACCTCATATCTCCATGTGGTTTACTAAGGCTTTTCTTAAATAGTTCTCAAATTTGTTTACCTTTGGCCTCCATGGCTAATACTCAATTGTGTACAGCCCCTTCTCTCTCCAAGGCTACAACATTGCCTCCCTAACTAGTATCCATATTTACTGTCACCCTCTCCAAGTCCAGCCTCCAAATCGCAGACTGAATAATCTTTCCAGAGAAACAAATGTGATAACATCAGTCATCCCACTTTCTTCTCCATCCTATGTGCTTAGTCACTCGGTGTGTCTGACTCTTTGTGACCCCATGGACTGTAGCCTGCCATGCTCCTCTGTCCATGGGACTCTCCAGACAAGAATACTGGAATGAGTTGCCATTCCCTTCTCCAGGGCATCTTCCTGACACAGGGATCATACCTGGGACTCCTTGATTGCAAGTAATTTCTTTACCATCTGAGCCACCAGGGAAGCCCCACCCTATAACATGCTTTAAAAACCCTTCCTGGGGTCTCAGTGCTCTTAAAAAGAAGAACAAACATTTACAGGTCCTGGTTACGTCTCCAGGCTCAACTCAATGCATTCCCTTTCTAAATAGCTACACTCCATCCAATGGCTTTCTTCAACACTTTGAATATTCCTCCTTTCTGCCCACCATCAGGCATTTAAGGAGGCTGCAACTTCTGTCAACTATCTTCTTTTCTTGTTACCCCCTTGGCAGACTCTGATGTCTGTGTGCTACTGCTTCATAGAAACACTTCTTGACTTCTGCTGTGTAACAGATTTTGATAAACACACAGGCATGAATAACTGAAACTGGGCTTCCCTCATAGCTAAGTTGGTAAAGAATCTGCCTGCAAGCAGGATACCTGGGTTTGACCCCTGGGTCTGGAAGATCCTCTGGAGAAGGAAATGGCAACCCACTCCAGTGTTCTTGCCTGGAGAATCCCATGGGCAGAGGAGCCTGGTGTTCTACAGACCATGGGGTCACAAGTTGGACACGACAATGTCTAAACTACCAAACCATTATGTCACAGTTCCCAAAGGTCAGGAGTCTGGGTTCAGGTTAGCTAAGTCTTTTGCCTAAGGTTTTCTAGACTGAAATCAAAGTATTGGTATGTATAGCTTCTTCTAAGGCTCAAGATCTTATTTCCAGATAATTCATGTTATTCAGTTCAGTCTCTCAGTTGGGTCCAACTCCTTGTGACCTCATGGACTGCAGCACGCCAGTCTTGCCTGCCCATCAAAACTCCTGGAGTTTACTCAAACTCATGCCCATTGAGTCGATGGTGCCATCCAACTGTATCATCCTCTGTCATCCCCTTCTTCTGCCTTCAATCTTACCCAGCATCAGGGTCTTTTCCAATGAGTCAGTTCTTCACATCAGATGGCCAAAGTATTGGAGTTTCAGCTTCAACATCAGTCCTTCCAACGAATATTCAGGACTGATTTCTGTTAGAGTGGACTGGCTGGATCTCCTTGCAGTCCAAGGGACTCTCAAGAGTCTTCTCCAACACCACGGTTCAAAAGCATCAATTCTTACACACTCAGCTTTCTTTATAGTCCAACTCTCACAGCCATACATGACTACTGGAAAAACCACAGCCTTGACTAGATGGACCTTTGTTGGCAAAGCAATGTCTCTACTTTTTAATATGTGTCTAGGTTGGTCACAGCTTTTCTTCCAAAGAGTAAGCATCTTTTAATTCATGGCTGCAGTCACCATCTGCAGTGATTTTGGGGTCCCAAAAACATAAGGTCTGTCACTGTTTCTGCTCTTTCCCCATCTATTTGCCATGAAGCGATAGGACTGGATGCCATGATCTTAGTGCTCTGAATGTTGAGTTTTAAGCCAATATTTTCATTCTGCTGTAAGCGTGGTGTCATCTGCATATCTGAGGTTATTGATATTTCTCCTGACAATATTGATTCCAGCTTGTGCTTCATCCAGCCCAGGATTTCTCATGATGTACTCTGCATATAAGTTAAATAAGCAGAGTGACAATACTAATGTCATTATGTAACGCAATAGGCCTTCTCTGGTATTCAGTTCAGTTGCTCAGGAGTGTCTGACTCATGTGACCCCATGAACTGCGGCACATCAGACTTCCCTATCCATCATCAACTCCTGAGGCTTGCTCAAACTCATGTCCATCGAGTCAGTCATACCATCCAACCATCTCAAACTCTGTCGTCCCCTTCTCCTTCTGCCTTCAGTCATTACTAGCATCAGTGTATTTTCCAATGAGTGACAACTTCACATCAGGTGGCCAAAGTATTGGAGCTTCAGCTTCAGAATCAGTCCTTCCAATGAATATTCAGGACTGATTTTGTTTAGGATTGACTGGTTTGATCTCCTTGTGGGCCAAGGGACTCTCAAGAATCTTCTCCAACACCACAGTTCAAAAGCATCAATTCTTCGACGCTCAGCTTTCTTTATAGTCCAACTCTCACATCCATATATGACTACTGGAAAAACCATAGCTTTGACTAGGTGGACCTTTGTTGGCAAAGTAATGTCTCTGCTTTTTAATATGCTGTCTAGGTTGGTCATAGCTTTTCTGCCAAGAAGCAAGTGTCTTTTAATTTCATGGCTGCAGTCACTCTCTGCAATGATTTTGGAGCCCCCAAATTAAAGTCTGTCACTGTTTCCATTGTTTCCCCATCTATTTGCCATGAAGTGATGGGACCGGATGCCATGATCATGTTACTGGCAGAACTAATTTCTTTGTTGTTATAAGGCTGACATGTTAATTTTCTTTCTGGCTATCCTCAATAAGTGAATGGATAAACACATCATGGCTTATCTACAGTATACAGCTGAATATAATTCAGCAATAAAAGCAGAGAGCTATTATTAATAGTACAGACAATACTATGAGTGAAACTCTATTCTGAGAGAAAAAAGCCAGACAAAGCTTATATATTATATGATTTTACTTCTATAAACATCTACAAAATGTAGTATATCATGGCAGAAAGCAGATTGGTGGTTGTTTAGGGACAGAGTAGGTAGAAATTGGGAGGAGAATTAAAGATGGACAAGAGGAAACATTTGGGAGTAATGATGAGTTCATGATGACATTGTAAGCTTTAAACATGCTGTTTATTATATGCTGATTATTCCTGAATAATGCTATAAAGGGACTTCCCTGCTGGTCCAGTGGTTAAGACTCTGTGCTCCCAATGCATGGGAACAAGGTTGGATTTCTGATTGGGAAACTAAATCCCACATGCCACAACTAAAGAGTTCTCATGCCACAGCTTAAAAAAAAAAAAGATCCTACATGTACAATAAAGATCAAAGATTCCATGTCCTGCAACTAAGACCCAGTGCAGCCAAATAAAAACAAAAATAAGGCTATAAAAAAGAATCATCATCATCATCATTACCACCATCATCAAATGTCATTTGTGCCTTAAATCACTTTGCTCTCTCTCATTTCTCCGTCAGGAACTTAGGTCTCCTTTGAGTATCTTTTGAGGACATGGTCTTAGAGGTACTCAAGTCTACCAGATGACCAACCTTTAGATGAAATCCCAGTTAGAACACTGGTAAGCATGGAGCCTTGGGATAATTTGAAGAATGGATAAACATGTTTCTAATACGTCTGGCAAACTTTCATCCTTACCAAAGAGGTTTTTAATTGACCTGTAAGTCAAATGGCACCCTGAATAAAAAAACAGTATGCTACAAAGCTTTGCTAAAGATAGTAGTGAAATCAAGCTCAATGTCTAAAATTTATTTCATAGTTACCAATAAATCAAGTCAAACTAAACTAAGGGCTAAGTATAAGCCCAAGAAATTCATTTTAATTGATAGCCAAGTTATATGCTTTCTGAAACCACTCAGAAAAGCAGAACCAGAAATGTTAAAATGTTACCACAAGACTGAAGTTGAACTTGAGTTTATTTGGCTCAAGTGATTCAGGTTCCTGCCCTTGACCTTGCCCCCCTTGTTACAGGTACAACAATGCCCATGGGTTTTGAACATCTCAGCAGAGCTCTCACTGAATGATATCTTGGTAGAGAAAATATAATTCCCCAAGGTGCATGGAATAATTCTCTGATAACTACAACTGATTAAATTCTACTTAGAGGTATACTGGGCTTCCTATAGCCACAACTAGTAGCATGCAATTTCACCTCCCAAATCTGAAGAAAAATACCTGTATTGAAGGAAACTCTAGTTACTGTCAACCACATTAACGAAAGTAATACTTGAATACCGCAGCATGTACACAATTAGCTAATAAACTTCAACTCAATAATTATCTGAAATTAGAAAAGCATTAAAGAAAACAGAGTGCTGCATACCAACCCTCCGTTTTCCCGTAAAATCATTGCTCTCCAGTGGTGACCGTCACAACATGTTTGGGAAAATGTTATTGGGCCTTGTGGAGTTAACGATATAGTGTGGTTTTCAGCTAGGAGGAGAGCTTTAAAGCAGAGTCATAAGATTATTGTGGTAATTGTGCTCAACACCAGGGAAAAGAAGCAAAACAGCAAGATGTTGAAAATAATATGTTTTAATGGAAAGAAACATAAAACAAAGTTCACAATGGTGCCCTTTTAATATGCTCACGATAGCTGTTAATTTTGAAAAGGTAAGTGAACTGTTTATAGCATATTCAGAAGTCGAAGGCAAATGTTAGAAAGGCTATTTGGGGATAATAGAAAGTATGGTACTAAATCTTAAAGGAGTAGCTGCTTAAAATCTTGCCATTTTCCAAATTTAGTCTGTGACCTAGAAAACTTTAACTGCTTGAAGACTATTAGCAATCTTAAGCAGATCAAAAAATCAGCTACACATTTGGACTTTATAATCAGGATAATGGATTCTGTACAAGTTAAAAATATTTAAAGGGAATTACTAAAATATGAAATGAATGGAATTATAAAAGTCATAGAAGGTTAGAATTGAGATCTTTACAGATAATATGATTCAATATGGTACAACTCCTTTTTCACACAAATAGAGAAAACATGGCTCAAGGGGTTACATGCCATACTCAAAAGCACATAGCCAAAACTCTTTATAATCATGGCTTTCTACTAATGATTAATAAATATTGGCTGAATGAATATATACATAAGTGTTTTATCCTTCTATTAAACATTTGATTATGTATAGCCAGATAGTTGGCAAGTAACGCCAGTCTGCATATTAAGATTTTTGCAATTCATAGTACTATTTAATTATTAAGTTCATAGGTCAGTATTTGTAACCATTATGGCCAAATTAGGGTCCTTGAGTCTGAGAGCAGCCACATACTAGCTCTAAGATCACCAAGGGTTATACACCCTGAGGATAAGATGTCTGTTGGATTCAGACTACACTGTAGTCTCCTTCTGAATTGTTCTGGACCAGGCCCAAGTCCTCAGCATCCCTCTGACTATAATTTGCCATTGACTTTGTGTCTGCCATAGACAATGGCAAGAAAGTGTTATTAATTTTCTGCTCCTTTCACAAGATCTTGGATTTACATAAAGACTAAGAGGGTTAATATTTTCATTTTTGTGTAATTGACACATTTTTTTGTAGTGGTAACAATCTTCCTTATCAAAAAGGAAAATGATTTCCAAGATTTTAAGAAATGACTAGAAATTGGAGAAAGTTAAAAAAATATGTAGCATGTTTATTTGCTAAGATATTTATGAAGAATTATAAATGAAATATTGCTGTGGCTAAGAGATGGCTTTGGAATCTGATGAACCTTGGTTAAAAAATCTGTCCTTTGCTAATTATATGACCTTGAACAATTATTCTACTTCACTAGGCCTCAGTTTACTGCTAAATAAATTTGTGTTGTTGTGTATTATTATAATAATACTAACCTTGTGTGCATACTGTGAGAATTAAATTAGAGAATGTATATAACATACTCATAATAAAAACCTAACTCATAATAAGCTCTCTATATATGATAGCTCTTATTAAATAAAAAATGAGAGTTGTAAAATTAAATTACTATGCAAATATGAGCCAAATATTATGATATTAATAAAGAACTATAAGATTTAAAAATTGTGATGACACTCATAAAGAAAACAACAGTTTGGAGCTTTCATTTCACTCTTCTTTCTGAATTTCAATAATTTGCTTAAGCAATACATATATCCTTTTTACTTATATTATCAATTTGAAACCAGTCACTTCCATTCAGTTTTGAAATAAAATCTCTTAACTTGCATTCTCCTATTTTTATTGATAATTTTCTATCACAATATAATAATTATAAAATCATATATTGCTAGAAATTAATCTCAGAGATAATTTTGTCCAACCTTTTTAATTTGCTGATGAGGACATTGGTACTCAAAAAGATTGAATGTTACCTATTCAGTTCCTAATCAACCAAATCTTTTTGATTCCCAGTCCAACAGTCATTGAAGGTTGTAACTCTTCAAAATAATACTAACATGCATTATATTGAACCACGGAGTGTTGAACTTCTAAATGTTTTCCACCCAAAATGCGGGAGATACGGGTTCCATCCCTGGGTCGGGAAGGTCCCCTGGAGGAGTGCACAGCAACCTCTAGTATTCTTGCCTGGAGAATCCCATGGACAGAGGAGGCTGGAGGGCTACAGTCCATAGGATCACAAAGAGTCAGTCATGGCTGAAGTGATTAAACATGCTCGCACACATGCATGCACACGTGCACACACCAAGAAAGACTATTTCCTTGAAATTGCCAATTAAAATGTAAGTACAGCACTATCACCTGATATCATTTAATGGGCGCCCATATAGCAAAGAGTTTATAAATCCCTATCGTTTGGGTACATAAACAGTTATTAAAAACCTTATATAATTGAAATCTAAAATTAAACCATACTAACTTTGATTTATTTGAAAAGCAAAGACTCCTTTAAACTGACAGTATAACAAAATGAAATTGGGTTGATGGTTCAGCTTTTGGCTAAATTTACCTGACCAATCAACATAACAAGTCCACTAAAAGATAAGAGACAGGACTGGTTTTTAGGATGATCAGATCTGTCCACATTAGCTCCTGTTAGAGACAGAAAACCCACAATGCTTTACCTCATTTATTTGTTTTTTCACTGATCAAGAGATTAAAGGAACTGATGTAATGTCTACTGAGAAGATTTCTCATCCCTCTCACAACTCTGCTTTCCCAAGAATTTTGAGAATAATAGTTAGGAAAGCTAGATGAAAATTTAAGTAGTGGAGTTAGTTTGGGGAAGAATTTGTCTGTCTTCTTCAGGGAGAAGGGAGCAGGGGAAAATAGTCTGGTTCTTGTCAAAGACGTGCTCCAAAGAATGGGTAAATGTTGGCATTCCAGGTACCTTTACCAACGCTAGAGAAATTGCAGAGGGCAGATATTAACAGAGGGAGAAGTCAGTGGAAACACTAATAGTAGGAGCAGGAGAGAGTCAGAGACAGAATTCTGATGAGAGACCATCTAAATATGTGCCAAAGACCCTCTGGCATTGTGTCACAGCATTAGCTATGGGCCTGCAATTGTGGGTGGGGTACACAGCCATGAAATTAAAAGACACTTGCTCCTTGGAAGGAAAGCTATGACAAAACTAGACAGTGTATTAAAAAACAGCATTACTCAGCATTAAAAAAAAATTCATTTGAAGCAATTCTACTCAGATGGACGAAATTGGAGCCCATTATCCAGAGTGAAGTAAGCCAGAAGCAAAAACAACAATACAGTAT
>ML661338.1:12443473-12778884 GCA_007570785.1 Antilocapra americana
GGGGGGTTCTGGAGGGGAAGCATATGTAAACCCATGGTGATATCATGGCATTGTATGGCAAAAAAAAAAAAAAGAGTGAAAAAATAAATAACTAAAAAATAAAAAACAGAGCTATCACTTTGCCGACAACAGTCTGTATAGTCAATGATATGGTTTTTCCAGTAGTTCATATATGGATATGAATGTTGCACCATAAAGAAGGCTGAGTGCCAAAATATTGATGCTTCTGAATTGTGGTTCTGGAGGACTCTTGAGAGTCCCTCAGACAGAGAAAAGATCAAACCAGTCAATCCTACAGGAAATCACAATCATATGTGAAACAGATTGCCAGTCCAAACTAGAATTTTCATTGGAAGGCCTGATGCTGAAGCTGAAGTTTCAATACTTTGGCTACCTGATGTGAAGAACTGACTCATTAGAAAAGACCCTGATGCTGGGGAAGATTCCTGGCAGGAGGAGAAGAAGGCAACAGAGGATGAGATGGTTGGATGGCATTACTGACACAATGGATCTGAGTTTGAGTAAACTCAAGGAGAGAGTGAAGAACAGAGAATGCTGGTGTGCTGCAGTTTGTGGAGTTGCAAAGAGTTGAACATGATTTAGCAACTGAACAACAACAACAACAACATAATCAAAATTATTAAGTTTTCCTTTTTCTCTATTATTTTGGAATTTCTGTTATTTGGGTGTTGGATATCTCATATTGATCCAGCTTGTATGGATCAAATTTTCATTTATTTGAACTCTTCTATTTATAATCTGGTTTAAGTTTTAGTTTCCTTTTGGAGAAGGAAGTGGCAACCCACTCCAATATTCTAGCCTAGAAAATTCCATGGACAGAGAAGCCTGGTAGTCTATAGTCCATGGAGTTGCAGATAATTAGACATGACTTAGCTACTGAACACCAACAATTTACAATCTGGTTTTAGCTTTACTTTTTGAAACATATTTTCAATATTATATTCCAAAATTATATTCAGTTTGTTTACATGAAGAATCACTTTTTTATTTCTTAAAACTTCTTTTTTCTTGTTTTTGCTAATTTTTAATAGTTCTCTATCATCCAACAGATATAATACTTTCTTTTGTCTCCAAGGACAACCAGAAAAAAATCAGAGTTCTGATGTTTCCTTATATTCTCAGCATTATCTGCTTTCTTCAAATTTCTTTTCTTCTCTGTGCTTGTTTTCATCTCTGTCTTTCAAGGAGGGACTGTCTTAAAATTAATAATGCAGAATCTCTTGTGCTTTGGCAAAACTTTGCAACTGGTAGACTTCAGCACAGAGGGAGTAGGTAGAGATCAGGCCATTTCATCAGGGAATTTTTCCAAATACTAGTAGTATTCGATTTTTTTTTCCTTTGAAAATATTTGTTTTCTCAAAGAAGAATCTTCCAGTTTTCTGGCTGGAATACCTGCCTGGTTCACAGTATTCTTTGTGTGGGTGTGTGTGTGTTGGTTTTGCCATACAATGACATGAAACCGCCATGGGTTTACATATGCTCCCCCTCTAGAATCCGCCTCCCTCCTCCCTCCCTCCTCCCTCCCCCTGGGACATCTCGGTGCACCAGCCCCGAGCATCAACCCTGGGCTGGCGATTGATTTCACATATGATAATTAACATGTTTCAATGTCATTCTCCCATATCATCCCACCCTTGCCCTCTTCCACAGAGTCCATGAGTCTGTTCTGTACATCTGCGTTCCTTTTGCTGTCTCGCATGCAGGGTTCTCGTTACCATCTTTCTAAATTCCATATATATGTGTTAGTATACTGTATTGTTGTTTTTGCTTCTGGCTTACTTCACTCTGGATAATAGGCTCCAGTTCCGTCCATCTGAGTAGAACTGATTCAAATGAATTTTTTTTAATGCTGAGTAATATTCCATTGTGCATATACCCAGTATTCTTGAGACAGAGGAGTACAAGATTGCTGAAGAGTTTCATTTCAGTTTGAAGAATTTTCAATTAATTCTCCTGTTTCCAGGATAGTGTGACTTCCTTCCCTTCAATGTCTCAGGTGTCCTCTGGTCCTGAATCCCAAGTACCCTGCCGGGATGGGGGGAAAATTACCTGGCTCCATGAGACCCTCATGGAGATCCAAGCAATTTGCCCTACAAGATCTCCGTGTTAATCAATCTGCCTGTCTCTACCTGCAGCCAAGTGTAGCCACACATCCTGGGCCTTTTCCTGAATCTGGGATGGGGTGACGGGGACTGGCTGGCTTCTTTCCGTTACCTCCTTGCACAGTATGTTTTCCTTGATATGGCTTTATGTAATAGGATGTGGGCTTTTAGCAAGACAGGAGCTTAAGTTCAAGATTTGAAATAATGAAGAGAAAGAGAGCATTGCTTGAAGGAAAATATAACCAGAGCCAGGCAGCTGAAATGATCAGGATCAATATGTGTGTATTGGGAGTGGAGGGGGCAGGTGCAGTGGGAAAACAAACATGATGAAAAAGGAAGAGTTCCCTTGAAGAGGAAGGATGCAGTGGAAGCCAGTTAATGAGAGCCTTGAAAGCTGAGCTGCAGGATTTGAAATCAGTATAAAGACAAGAGGGAGCCATTAATAACTGATTTGGAGTGAACATTTTATGTGACTGGCTAGGTAGGCAGGAGGAAAGAGGAAAGCCTTTCCCATAAGCCATTTGAGGGGTGGTGAGAGCCATCATACAACTGGGAAATCCTCAAGGAACTGGATATGAAAGGTTTGGTTCAGTTCATCTCAGTCACTCAGGCATGTCCGACTCTTTGAGACCCCATGGACTGCAGCACATCAGGCTTCCCTGTTCATCACCAGCTCCTGGAGCTGGCTCAAACTCATGTCCATTGAGTCGGTGATCCAGTTGAACCATCTTGTCCTCTGTCGTCCTCTTCTCCTCTTGCCTTCAATCTTTCCCAGCATCAGGGTCTTTCTCCTGACTGCAGATGGCAAAGTCCGTCCTTAAAATGCCACCAGGTGTAAGAGGATTAATTGCTAGTAGATTTTTAGACATGTAGTTATTATTCAATAATGCCTATTTGATTATGAATAAAATAAAATTGATGATAACTATAGACCTACACTGATTTGACAACTACAAAACAGATTTGAGGTTAGGCATGTTCAAGTATGAAAACAAAGTAAGCAGTTATAGAGAAGATTTTGTCTTGGGTTTTGTGCCTTTGGAGACATTCAGCCCAAAGTCCTAGTTCAGGTATAAACTTGTGCTTCTTAAAATACATCTTTGTTCTGGCCAAACAAACCAATACAATATTGTAAAGTAAAAATAAATAAAAAATAAAATAAAATTTGAAAACACACACACACAAAAAAAACAACTTTTCTTCTGATATTATGATGGTCATTTAGACAGATACAAGGTAATCACTAAGTTAGCATTCAGTAGGAACATTCTGACCAACAACCCCAGCCCCAAGGCAAATAACCATCAGTTATTTATGGGCCTAAGTGCAGGTGCTCAATTTTTTTCTCATCCAAAGGCAGCCGTCTCAGCAATTCAGTGTCTCTTGCCACACAGCAGGACCTTGATTAGTTTGATACTGAAAAAGAAAATGCAACCTACGGGATAATCTGTTCTGTTTCTTTATTGGTGGCAAGAGGGTATCTACTCCTTGCCTGGCTTCATGTGGAGAAGAAAGCCATCTCACGATCTGTTCCTCCTGCCAGACCCATTAAGCTCTTTTCCCCATCCCCAGAAAAAAACCTGTGGACTGAAGTATCTGCAGCCTCCAAGAGAGTCTTCACTGACCTCAGCTGCAGAGGAACTCAGAGTTTTATAGATGGGAGGAGCCTGAAAGTCAGTTACCATGAAAGCCAGTTCTGAGCAGATGTGTTGGGTAGCAGAGTCAGGTACCAAGATTACTCCAACCCCCTCTACCACCAAGTCCTCCCTTGTTAAATTAAAGATGTATCCAATTCACTTCTTATATCACCCTCAAAACCTTTCTTCCTGGGATTTATCTTTTTTAAAAATCAGTGTAATCATTTCACTTTTAAACGTTTGACATGAATGTCACTTTTTAGATTAAACTTCATGATGATTATTATGGGCTAAATGGCCCACACAATCCAGCCACTAACCCCCTGGGCAGTCTCATCCCCCATTACTCCCCAAGTTGGTCAGTCTGCTTTGGTCAGATAGCTTCTGTCATTACTCTAAGTTCTGTGCTCCTTCCCACCCAGTTTCAACCTGGCTATATCCTGACTCTTGGAAAGCAAGAAGATAAAACCAGTGAACCTAAAGGAAATCAACCCTGAGTATTCATTGGAAGGACTGATGCTGGAGCTGGCCAATACTTTGGCCACCTGATACAAAGAGCGGACTCATTGGAAAGACCCTGATGCTGGGAAATATTGAGGGAAAGAGGAGAAGGGGGCCACAGAGAATGAGATGGTTGGATGGCATCATTGACTCAATGAACATGAGTTTGAACAAACTCTGGGAGACGTGGAGGACAGGGAAGCCTGGTGTACTGCAGTCCATGGGTCACAAAGAGTTGGACTGAGAGACTCTCTCAAGACTTGAGACCGAATAACAACAACAATCCTGACTCACATTTATGTCAGTCTATGCCAATTCCCAGGAAGGAAATTTTCACTGCCAAAGTTAATTCAATTTTGCTAATATGCCCTCTGATACACTCTGTATTTTTCCTCCATGGCATTTAGCAAAATTGTGATACAGTAATTTGGTATATAATTCTTTGTTTACTGTTTCTCTCTCCTTCCTAATGTGAGCCCCATAAGAGCAAGAACAATATCTTCTCTGTCACGTTGTACCCCCTAAGTTCAGCATGGTGCTTCATACACAATTAAAGTTTACTAAGGATTACATGAATGTAGGATGGTACCAAATCCTTACCTTGCCTAGCAAGTTTCCCCAGATAGAAATATTGTTAATACCCACACATCATCTCCAATGTGTGTACTGAGCTCCCTAAACCTAATTTCTAGTGGCTGTTATTTTCTTTCACTACAGGAGAATGGGAAATTTAGACTGGCATTTGTGTTCTTCCAACTTGCAGAATATATGTGAGAAATGAAAGCAATATTATTTTGTAATCATTTCACTGAGAAGTTCAACTGATGCTTTTTGTGGTGCTTAATTGTTCTTTTGGCCAAAAATATTTGGATGTGAGAGAACATTTACAGTTTTAGTAAATTTGTCTGTCCAATGTATAATTAGGAACTTTGTCAGGTCAACTCAACTTTGTTTTCAACCAGAATGACAGGAAGTAATTCTAACTATATTCTGGTTGTTTATAAACACCTAACAAACCACCCAAAACTTAGTGGCTTAAAAACAAGTATTCATTTTAGTAAGGGGAAAAAAATGTCTATAGCCCACTCATCCCTAATTCTTACAACATGAGAGGGAGCAGCTGACCAGGGCTGGAGAATTTCTGTGATGGCTCATTCCATGGAGTCAGTTATGCTGGTGGTCAGTGGAGAACTCCACTAGGGCTCCAAGCCAGAGATCTTCATTCCTCTCCTATGGATCTCTCATGGGACTGCTTGGGCTTCTTCATATAAGGTGGCTCAATCTCAGATATGAATGAAGGAAGCAGTGGAAGCTGCCAGTCTCCTACAGCATCAGCACAGAAAGTGGCACCATATTACTTCTGCTGAATTCTACTGGTCAGTGCTTAAGACTGAATGTGTCTTTGAAAACTCATCACACTGATCCACAGTGCTATGGTATTTGAAGGTGGGGCTCATTGGGTAGATTAGGTCATAAGGGTCATAGGTCATAAGTTTTCATAAATGAGATGAATTCTTTGATAAAAGAGACTTCCCTCCCTTCCCACCATGTGGGAACACAGAGAAGAGATGGCAGTCTACGAATATGACATGGCATTTGCCAGACACTCAATCTGCTGTCACCTTGGTCTGGACTCCACCGCCTCCAGAACTGTGGGAAATAAATCTCTGTTGTTTAAGATCCCAGCAATATAAAGCAATTGTTAGAAGAACCCAAATGAACTAAGACATCAAGGTGGTTAGAGCATGACTTAGATACAAGAGGAGGGATGTGTTGAATAATTCGATACATTCTTGGCCTTGTCCTCGAAAGAAGGTAGTTGAGTCATCTATATTTGTGTTGGTCTCCTAGGCATTTACATAAGAAGCAGAAGCCCAGCCATTACTCACTGCTATTATCGCTTTCGCCTTATTCCCTACTCTTTCTGCTTAGGGTTTTGAAGAATCTTGTGAAGTAGCTGGAAAAAAAAATTATTTTAAAAAGTTGGAAATAGATTGTGAGTGCATCACTTCATCACTTCTGTCTAAGTTTTAAAATTATCAATTAAGATAAAATGTTCACTCCACCCAACCTTTTGTCTCAAGTAATACATATTTCAGTTGAGTTTTCAGAAAGAGTCCAAAATACTTACTTAAATGGTAGGATTTATGAAGCTTGTAGCAGGACTGAAGTCTTGCCTTTAAAAGTCAGATACGACAGCATTGCAGTGTCAGAAGCAGAGTGCAAAGGATAAAAGTTATTGCTGTTGAGAGAAAACAAGACTCATCCCTTCATGAGGTCATAAGGGAGGCTTCTCAGAACAGGTGAGGTTTTGATTAAAACTGTCAAGATGACAAAGATTGAGACTTGTGAAAATGGAGGGAGGGCAGAGGTTAGTCTAAGCATGAAGGTGCTCTTGGGTTAACAAATAAATTTTAGCCTGAGCAAAATTTCTGAGGAGGAGAGATAGGCAAACAAGCCTGGAGTAGATTGGGGTCAGACTCTTCTTGACCATGGATGGTAGCCTCGGACTTCTTCATTGTGATTGTGGCTCCAACAGGAAGAAGAAGTTAGTGCCTGGTAGTCAGATGAGCAGCAAAAGCAGAAGCAATGGGAGTGGAGACTGGAGAAGAGACCCAATGACTGTTGGAGGCAGAGGTTGCACCAGTGTAAGGCGATGTACTCTCAGTGGAAGACGGAAGTAGACAAGCAATAGGAAGGGGTCAGAAGCCTAGGCTAACTTGGTAGATCCTCAGAGAGACCCAGGGAAGTGCCTAAAGACAGAGCGGAGGAACAAAGAATGCAAAAGACTTTTGTGAACACAGTTGAGGACCACTGAGATGGCAGATGTTGAGTCTAAACATTATCTATGACTGTGAACTTCAGATTACCTTTGTCAAGTAGTGAGAGCTACAGAAGGTTTTTGAGCAAGAACACAGCAAGTTAAGCATGGTCCTTTAAGATTCTTCCTGTGAGTAAGCCAGTGAGTAATATACATATCTGCACCAATGAGTTCTGTCATCACAAAAGCCACTGGGCCCACCACCCACCAAAGATGCTGAAAGTATTGCACTTTTCTGTCTGGGTATGATGCAGGAAGTGTGGGGGTGTCTTCACAGCAATCTGATGAAATTGTTAGAATCAATATTATTTCTTCCCTTTTGATCAAGAGGGAAAATGTGAAATTGACAGTGTAAGTAGCCTGTCTAGAATAATAATTCAAATTAGTGTCAGAGCAGGAAATAAAACTCCAGTTCTCAATTTCTTTTCATTAAGCTGTGATTATGATTAAGTGTAGTCTAGGGCCCGTCAGTTTAAGGGGCATCTCATAGGCTACTGGTGGAGCCAGATCACCCTTGGTCAGAGGGACCTACATTTCAGTCCTTCCATGCTATGGACCCCACAGTTACCCCTTTACTTACAGAGATGTGAAACTTCAAGTAAAGACCAGAGGTTGCAATGGCAGCCAAGTACACACATCTGCCATAATGATAATTAAAATTTTTATTTTTAAAAATCTTTCGTGGAGAGTGGCCCTAACAGCTCATAATTATAGCTGAAAAAAAGATCTTATAGGCTTGTACTTTTTCACATACGGTCACTCCTTCATTTTATAAAAAAGAATTCTTTGATCCAGAGAGGTCAAGTGACTTATCTAAGAGTACCCAGCTACTCACTGGTGAGTCCAAGACTAGAATCTAGGGCTTCTGTTTTAAGTTATGGTTTTAATAATGGGTCTTTAAAAATTCAGGTTTTTCAGGGAGAAGGTTTGAAAAGCCAGAAATTAATCCAGAATCATTTTTTAATTTATTTTTATTGGAGGATAATTGCTTTACAGTATTGTATTGGCTTTGCTATACCACAACATAAATCAGCCAAAGTACACACATGTACTCTCCCTCCTGAACCTCCCTTCCTTTCCCCCCACCCCACCTCTCCAGGTTGTCACAGAGAACTGGGTTGAGCTCCCTGTTTTACACAGCAACTTCCCATTAGCGATCTGTTTTACATACGGTAATGTATATGTTTCAGTGCTTCTCTTTCAGTTCATCCCACGCTCTCCTTCCCCCGCTGTGTCCAATCTGTTCTCAATTCTATTCCTGCCCTGCAAATAGGTTCATCAATACCATTTTTCTAAATGGAATCTAGAAAAAATGGTACAGAATCATTCTTTATTGATATCTTTAATATCCCTCATTCTAATATCATTGCATGTGGCTGCAAGATCTAATGCAAACAAAAAACATTGTGATTTTCAGACTGTTTGGTTTGAATCAGTCCTGTAGAAGAGGAGTGAGTTGAATAGAGCAGCAGACAGTAATAGATGGTTGGAAACAAACAACTTGCCTCTGACCTGACCTGACCTTTCTGAGGGTATTCTCAAAAGTCTGTGAGGTCAAAACATGGCATTTTATGTTTCAGTATGACCTTAATGCCGAAATACTTTTTCGGAGATACTCAATAAACACAAGCTGATTGATGGAGGAGGAGAAAATCGCTCTGAATAACCCAGTGCTGGAAAACATTTATATAGAGGAATCCAGCCTGCTCCAAAAGCCAATTTTCCACAACTACCGGCTGCAAGCTGACAACAGGGGCAGCAAATGCAGGAGTGGTTATCTGTCTCTCCCGATGACTATGTGGTTTGGTGAAGAACCTTGTGAGTAGAGAATGAGGATGCATTATGAGGATGCAAAGCTGGGGAGTTTTCCAAGTTTATTTTGATTCTCTGGAATAGCCTGAGATGAAGT
This sequence comes from Antilocapra americana, assembly GCA_007570785.1. Lineage (NCBI taxonomy): Eukaryota > Metazoa > Chordata > Mammalia > Artiodactyla > Antilocapridae > Antilocapra > Antilocapra americana. Next base: position 12,452,465 of record ML661338.1, read on the forward strand.
GGGGTGATGGCCCTTTGATCACATCATAGGATAGTGTCCAGACATAGAGTTGCTCTCCAAGTTAGCTTGAGAGACAGCATTCATGCACAGGCAAGTTTGAATGGAGCTAGAAGAAGAGGGTCACTCGAGGGCCACTTCCAAGATGACAGTTCTGATATACTTCCTGCCCCATGAGAACAGTCAGACCTCAGAAGGGATGGTGAAGAGAGGAGTAGTAGAGTGGCGGTATGCCATTTTTATTCTGCCTCCTTGTGCTCTGGCTTCATTAGTCAAATCCTAGGTAAGTCAAAGTGCTTTAGACTTAGCATCATAAACCCTGGGTTTGAAGCCACTGGCCCAGCTTTCACTTCTGGGAAAGGACTTAACCTTTCTGCCCATTGGGTTCTTCATTGTAATATCCATCTCAGATGTTAGTTGTAAGGATTACTGAGATAATGGGTAAAGAATGCTTGCTCAGGGAACAGCAGTATAGGAAAACTTAAACATTTATTATCACTAGTTGTCATTGTAACCCTTTGAGGATGGGCTCACTTTGGAGATAAGAAAACTAATGCTCAGAACAACTAGCAAATGCAGTATCTCAGATTCAAACACAGGTCTCTCAGACTTCTACATCTATGTCTTTAACTAATATATATTAGTGCCTCCTTGACACTTGCTATATTGTTTAATAATCTCCATTCTTCTCCCAAAGGAAGGGCATTTATTCCTCATGATTCTCAGCATTCAATATAGTCTCTTTCATGGTAAAAAGTAAATCACATTTATGAATATTCCAGACTGTTTGATACATTTTGGAATTCAAAATTTTCCTTCCTTCCGCATCTCTTTTCTTCTCTGTCTCCCTTTCTTTTCTCATCTACTACTTTAGTGAACCTGGCTCTTAAACTGTGTCAATATATTTCCACAGAGCACGGGGACTTTGTGGCTCTAGCAAAGAGAGCAGTTCAAAAATATGGAAGAATTTTCATCCCACAGTAGAGGTGGTGACTTTGCAAATCAAGTCTCATCCACACATCCAGGTTCGTGCTTTAACTCACACATGCACACACACACACACACACACACACACACACACACATTGTATCTTGGAAAAGAAGCTCTCTAGTTTCTAGAACAATGAAGATATTTCCCAAACTCTCTGTCTCCTTCAAGGTTCTCCTAAGGCTAGTCCTAAGCCATCCTATTAATTCCATGTAAGATAACTTTTTACACTATTTTTGATTCACTTTGTTTCTCCAGTGGAAATCTTTTGTTCTGCAGCCTGTGTCTCTGCTTTTATTTTTAACTTCCTCTAGCAAGCTAGGATTTATGATCAACATAAGCTTGCATAGCCTATCAAAGATGTAGGTGTATCTGTGTATTAATCATTCTCTCTCCCAGTGCTTCTGCCCACCTTTTATTTCTCAGGCCTCATTTGGGAGACTTCCACCACTGGTAAGAACTTCAGGAAAGTCTCCTTTGAAGGGGCTCCTGGAACCCTTCAGCAGACACAAATCAGATTTTCAACAACAGCTAAATTACGTCTTTCCGATGTTCAGTCACTGACATATACCAGAGGCAAGTTTATAATAGCTTTTTGGTCCCATACCTCATAGAGGAAAGATTCATTTCAGCACACTATGTCTTTTTTTTTTTAATCCATAGTAAAAAGCCTACTGTTTTGAAATCCTGTCTTAAGAAAACTGCCCATTTGTACTTCAGCTTATGAAAGAGATCATTAATAAATGTTGACTTATAATAAAATACATACTGGCAATAAATTTTATGCACAGGAGAAAACAAAATAAATGAATTAGCTACCACAAAATAATTTTTGTGAATATTTTTCAGGACAGAAGAGAACAAACAGTAAGATATTTATAGCTCCATAGAAATATAAGTTTCAAACCTGGAAACACTGCATCTCATCAAGATGCCTCATTTTGCAAGTGAGCAAATGAGGTCCTGAGAAAGTAACAGATATGACCAGAGCCACCAAGCCCCTGAGTGACACTTCTTATTCAAGTGGACAAGCCCACCCTGGGATGAAAAATAACCACTGCACTTTATTCTTTGGCTACTATTTTCAAAATGATTGCTCTGGAAATACAGCCCTTGCTCATATTGTTGCAAATTCCCTTACACCTAACCAATGCTAGATACTAAAGTGGTCATTTCAGTACTATTTACCCAAACTTCATTGAGTCACTACTCATCTCATGGATGCAAATATTACACTATTATAGTTTGAGATCTCCAGGTGCTGCCTTTAAGTTCATCTGCCTGTACCATTTTCCTTTTGGTAACTACTGATCTGACCCTCAAAGTCAATTCCAAGTGTCTTTGCATCGCCATTGCTCATTGTTGCCTTCATTAAAACACTGATGACTGTGCCAAGGATGGTTTCACTTTAAGTATGCAAGTGACTTTCTCCTCTCTGAGTTGCCCTTTGTCATTGAGAACCACTGGAGCACAACTTGTTACCTCCAGTTTCTGGTATATCTACTTCACTCCAGTTTTTCTACTTTCTTTTCACAACGTTGGCGATACTGGCAATACTATGATTCAGTCTTGTGGACAGACTTCCTGGTCATCCTGGAATTTCAATTCCAGATTCTCAAGAAAGGAAATCAGAATGAGCAATCTTGAGTAGAATGTCCACTCCAGGTCCAATCAGCCATGGCTGGGATTATACAATACAAGTACAGCTGCAGGTCATCAATCTCTAGGGAATGGGAGTAAATCTGAAAGAAGGGGAAATGCAAGTGGAGTGAACAGATAGCCAGTGGGTCCATTATGGGACCCCCTATCCGAGTCATATACCATGATGCCAATCCCTATTCTTCTCCTCTTTTTTACACAAATAATTTCCCCCATCTGAGTCAAAGAATGTGAGTGAATATATGTGTGCTGCCTATTATGACAAGTTATCCAACATTCGTCAACATTTCTGAATCCCAGAAGTGAGCTGAACCTCGGTTCAAGATTACATAAATTAGCATCCCAATATTTAAAATAATAGCTAAATAATTCACCCAGGAATTCTTATCCAATATAGTAATTTAGGTATAGGACTAACTTGAACTGTTTAACTTTCTTTCTTATCAGAAAATATCCAAAGCCACTACAGATTGTATGTTAGGTAATAAAAATTATCCTCTAGCCATAGCTTCCACACTCTAAAAAAATCTACCCTTAGTCTTTGAACCATCCATTTGAGTCACAGCCTCTCCTCATATCCAAATACTTCAAAAATTCAAGTATAATTTTAAACACCAGAGTGTGATTATCTCCAAATTAATTATCCTGTTTGTTTATTGGGAGAACATAGTAACTTGTTTTCATAGTGCCAGAGAAGAGGAAATCTTTTATCTCTAAATTGAGACGTCCATAATTACTGCATATTTCACTTTTTTTATTTGAGGCAGACTTTTTCCAGTCTACCCAACCCAGAGAATGTGTGTGGGGCTCTGTAACTCTGGAACAACAATGTTTTTGCTAGGCATGCTGGATTCTGGCTTTCAGTGTGGACTATGCAGGCCAAGTCGCCTCTCCAAGAGAATAATTTGGAGAGAAATTTATCTCATTTATTGTAAAACATGAAAATGCAATTATGTAATTTGAAATTAAAATGAGGCTTTCAGTCTTTACATTTAAATTGCTGAATCACTTAGTTTGGTGCTTACATATTGCCTTATATATTTTGTATTTCCTGTGATTATATCTCCTCTTCCCAGAGATGGCAGAAACCCCACATTAAACTTTTCAAATCTTCCACAGCTATTTCTGTGATACCTTATGCAGAGTAACAGCTATTGCCTATTGACTTAAACTGGGCACAAAGCACTTACATTTTAATTGCATTTTTTAGATTAAATTGAACCTTCCAACAGAATACTGAAGACATAAACACAATGCTATTTACCATTCTTTATTTTGCAGGAGTCTATTTTGAATGATCTTTATAAAATGCTAAACTTCCAGCTTCCTACTACATTTAAAATATTTTAAGTAAAAAGGAAGACAAAATTACGCCACACCTCCAAGTAGAAGCTGCAGTCAGGAGCCTCGGGTTCTGTTGCCAGCTTCATTTGAGCTTCTCCTCTCCTCTCAAACCATTTTTCCTAATCGGAATAATCTTCTAAGAGGATAAGTGGAATCTCCTGCTGAGAGATACTGATCAGGATTCTTCTGGTAAACGTTATTAAGGTAAACACTTGGTAGAGACTATGTCACTGAAACTCTCATTATCTGCTCAGGGTTGTTCTCATCTTGGGTCTTTAATCATCACAGAGCAAACTGGACCAGGCCACAGTCCAAGGTCAGAGTCAGCAGGAAGAATGAGTCTTCCCTCTACAGCATCATTTACATTCTTGGAAAATATTAAATATGCACCTATCTACTCAACTTCTTCCCATTTTTTTCCTGAGCAGTAGAATGAGAGTTAAAGAGCCCAGCACACTTTTGCTAATCAGAGGTGGAAAAGATGAGAGGGCCATGGTACAGAGTATAGTTGGCACTGAATTCAGCCCTGATTCTTGAGTGAGTGTCAGCACAAGTAACTGCTCATCATTAGGTCATCCTCCAGCCTAGGTCACTTTACAGAGACCTCTGAAATTTGCTGCCTCTCTTTATCTATTGCTAAATTTTTCCCCATGACAGCTATTTCTTTGTCCAGTCCTTCCTCATGGAATACTTTAAAAATATGCTCATAAAGAAATCTCCCCTTCATGCACCAGTAAGCATCCATCTTTTCCACGGCATTTTTGTTAGCTACAAGATTTGAAAGAAATGTGGAAATAAGCTAAATATCAATTGACAGAGAAATGAATGGATTTTCTTAAATGTGATATTTGTGTCCAATGGAATATTATTTAGTAAAGAAAGAAAAGAAGGAAATCTTCCATTTGCAACCACCTGAATGAACCTGGAGGAAATTATTTCACATGAAGTAAGCCAGATACAGAAAGACAAAGGCTGTATGATCTCACTTACACATAGAATCGAAAAAAAGATGAACTCAAAGAAACAGAGAGTAGAATGGTGGTTCCGGGGGTTGGTGAGGGTGGGAGTGAGGGAAATGGGAAGATGTTTGTCAAATGGTACAAACTTTCAGATGTAATGTGAAGATGTTTCAGAGATATAGTATACAGTAGGTGACTATAGATAGTGATCCTTGCAATTTGCTTAGAGAGTAGGTCTTAGGTGTTCTCATCACACACACACACAAAGGTAACTATGTGAGGGGATGAGTGTGTTAGCTTGATTGTGTTAATCACTTCACAATGTGATTGATTCATATCAAAACATCATTTTGTACACCTTAAATATACACATTTTATTTGTCAATTATGGTTTACTCTAGAGCTTTACTGGTAGTTCAAATAGTAAAGAATCCACCCATAATGCAGGAAGCCAGGGTTTGATCCCTGGGTCAGGAAGATCCTCTGGAGAAGGAATGGCAACCCACTCCAGTATTCTTGCCTGGAGAATCTCATAGTCAGAGAAGCCTGGTGAGCCACAGTCCATGAGGTCGCAAAGAGGTGGATACAACTGAGCAACTAATGCTAACTAATTAACTAGAGCATTCTTCCTATAATTATGGAATAAATATTTATAGACTCATAAAATTTTGAATTAATACACACACATGGGCTTTACTAAGATTAACAAAATGAAATTAATAAAACACATTAATACATAAAATGCAAATGCATGTTCTCGCAAAATCCCTTTTTTATGAAAACATTGTACCTTTGCACATATTTCCATCATTTTCAGGAAACAAATGTAATTTTTCCCCCTAGGATTTCAGAACATTTTAAGTAGAGTAGAAAGTCAGAGATAAGATTTATTTTCAGAAAGCAGAAATATTGCTTTGCAATAAGCAGACATCCCAAGAAATCTTGCTCCTGTGTTGTTCATATGAACATCATTACGGTGCCTTCTATAAAAAGAAAAGCCAGTATAGAAGTTTTAGCACAATAAAATAGTTGCTCAAGAAATCTCTTACATATGGTAACTACTCAAATATTTTCAGAAGTATTAAAATAGCCATGTCCTTAGCAGGAAAAAGAGTGATTCAGGAAAAAGAATCTGAAATCTTTATTTGTACTTGCTAAGTCAGGGAATTTAGAATCATTCATGGGAAAGGGTGGGACTCTGCTTCCTTGTTTGTGTCTGTAAATTTGTCTTCAGCTTTCATACTGTTGAATCACTGTAAATTCCATCTACAGATGAGGCAAGAGCCAAGGGCAAGGAAACCAGCCTTGATGAAATGGCCAGCAAAGTAGAAGAGATCAAGCAGACCACTTTCACGTCCCAACCCAGAAATTGGTAGAGTGGAGGACAGATATCCTGCCATTTCTTCAGGTAGTCATTCATTCTTTGATTCCCAATTATCACTGAAGACCCAACCAGAGACACTGCTAGGTACTAGGTTTACACTGTACCTACAAACACTACCCTAGTAGAACTTCTAGTTTAGTGAGGTCAGTCAGGCAAGGAAAAAAAAAAAAATCAATGGACAGCTGTCCATAATAACCATAATCAGTTCAGGCCATGAGAAGGATTCTACTTATAAGATTATGGAGAGGGGTTTAACTTAGTGCAGTCAGAGAACATTTTGTTGAGAAAGTCACAGTTATTACCGAAAACAAAAGGAGTTAGTCATATTGATGATGATGGTTGGGAGTGTTCCAGGCAAAGAGAAGCACGAAAGCCCTGGAGAAGAGGTTAGTGTCCAGGAAACTGAAATAAGTCAATGTTCTAGGGCATGAGATCTGAGGCCCTGGTACAGGGATGAGGGCAGAGAGGCAGAAGAGAGATAAATGATGCGGGGCTTACTTAAGGCATGTGAGGAGCTTTGATACATTTTTTTTCACAAAGTGAAATGAGAAGTTACTAAAGGTTTTAAGTAAAGGAGAATCATGACCCCATTTTTATTTCCAAAAGAATAGTGAGGCTGTTTTGCTGAGACCTGAGAGAAGAGTGGATGCAGGAAACTTGTTGAGAGCTGTTGCCAAAATCAAAGTCTATAGGAGGAAGTGGGGAGATCTAGACAAAGAGGTGGCAGTGAGGCCAGAGAGAAATGGACGCACAGGAGCTGTATACCTGAGGCAGAAACGAGACTCACAGTGACAGAGCCACTGTGAGGGCAATAGAGAGAAGAGAATAAAGGGTGCTGCTTAAGTTTCTGATTGGATGGTGCCTCCATTTTTGCCAAGGTGGGGAGAACGAGGTGAGGAAGGGGCTGGAGATTTTGAGGTGAGATTAAACATCACTATGCTTTTTTAAAATTTTTATTTTATATTGAAGAATACTTGATTTACCTTGCTGTGTTAGTTTTAGGTGGACAGCAACATGATTCAGTTATACATGTACACATATTCATTCTTCTTCAGATTCTTTTCCCATGTAGGTTATTAGAGAATATTGAGTAGAGTGCCCTGTGCTATATAGTAGGTCTTTGTTGATTATCTATTTTTTACATCAGTCAGTTCAGTCAGTCAGTCAGTTCAGTCGCTCAGTCGTGTCCGACTCTGCGACCCCATGAACCTCAGCACGCCAGGCCTCCCTGTCCATCACCAACTCCTGGAGTCCACCCAAACCCACGTCCATCAAGTAGGTGATGCCATCCAACCATCTCATCCTCTGTTGTCCCCTTCTCCTCCTGCCCTCAATCTTTCCCAGCATCAGGGTCTTTTCAAATGAGTCAGCTGTTCGCATCAGGTGACCAAAGTATTGGAGTTTCAGCTTCAACATCAGTCCTTCCAATGAACACCCAGGACTGATCTCCTTTAGGATGGACTGGTTGGATCTCCTTGCAGTCCAAGGGACTCTCAAGAGTCTTCTCCAACACCACAGTTCAAAAGCATCAATTCTTCGATGCTCAGCTTTCTTCACCGTCCAACTCTCACATCCATACATGACCACTGGAAAAACCATAGCCTTGACTAGACGGACCTTTGTTGGTAAAGTAATGTCTCTGCTTTTTATATGCTGTCTAGATTGGTCATAACTTTCCTTCCAAGGAATAAACATTTTAATTTTAGTCTTTTTAAAAACAGAAAAGCCTAATAAAACTAAAATTCATGTAAAATCCTCTCTCTCCCATGCACTTTCTTTCTTTCACACACAATCACCTCTGAAAAACTATAGGTTTAGAACATTTTGAAATCCATGCTTCAATTGGTAGCAGTACAAAATGCAGCCATAATTCCCAGCACAAAGACTTGTAAACTCTCTCAGTTCATGGTGCCCTTGATGTAATTTTTTTTCATGGCAACTGCAAGACCAAAAGAATCCCCTAATATTTTTTAAAGTAGTTTTGTCCAAACCAATTAATTAATAAGTATTTCTGTTCCAGCAACTTAGTAGCCATTTAAATACACACACATATATATACATACAAACATATACACATAAACTGGAAGAAAGATTTTATTTCATCCTTGAAGGATCACAGTTGCATACTAATGTGTTGGATGTATGTGCCTGTTGGACACTGTACTGCTTCTCAAAACTTAGAATCAGATTGGACACTGGCACCTTTATTTTCTCTTTTATATTGATTTCGGCACGCTACTTGCTTTTTATCACAGCAGCTTCAGAAAACTCAGCTTCTCGGATATGACATCATTAAAAGGAATGTAGTATGAGTTAATGTGGAAACTGTGATTGTCCTTAAGTTAATAATTTGCCTGTGTCTGACAGATATTAAGCATTGCTGTGTTTTCCTTGAAAATTTAAAATATCCTGCTGTGACCCTGCAAGTTCCCCAGGGCTCTCTAGCAAACAGTGTGGAAAATGTGGCTTTCACGGTTGCAAGAAATTTTATGTAAACCTTAACCCATGTTCTCAGATCAGGGCAGGCATTAGTACAGTCCAGATCTTTCCACAGATAAAAGTCATGTAAATAAATGCATTATTTATTTACTAATCAATTTGATTATTTACATAATCAATATTCTCAGATTATGTAAATGAAGTTTTTCAAAACTGACTTACCATATGTACACTGAAGCTTATTAAATAAAAGAAAGTAAACCAATCTATTTAGAAGCTTTCTAAAATATTCCTCTGAAGTGTTTCTGAAATACTTTCTAAATACTTCTCTAAAACACTTCTCTGCTCTGTTAAAAAAGAGGCTACCAAATATGAATGAAATTAGTTTAACTCAGTGTTAGCAACAGATACCCTTTCCACTTCTGTCTTGTCTGTCATGGTTTCTGCCTTGAACTCCCTCCCCTTAAGTCACAGGGATAACACTTATAAACTGCCTTGTATATGACTTCTCCTTGCAAGTATGAGTCTATCTACAACATTATATATGATGGCCTGAGAAGGCACATAGATGGGCTTAATGAAGAGCAGAATAATTTAGCATGAAGGAGGCCATCACAATGGCTGAAATAATATGGCACTAGTTATAGGTCTGGGGACTTGATTTGGAATAGCTGTCTCAAGTTATCAGAGACAATCTTAGCTTTTCTCATACTTCGGAGTGTATTCTGAAGATAGATTACCCATATGTGAACTATGAAGAAACAAGACTTTTCCTTACATTCACAACAGAATGTTAAATCGGCACAGGTGGGGGCCAGTTGTGAAGAACACACTTGCACCCACCTACTGTTGTTGCTCCATCTCATTGTTAATTTGTTTATGCTTCCAAATTTCATTTGAAGAAAGGGGTTCAAGAAGCTCCCACCTCCAAAATGTGAATCACTTCCATAAAATGACTTTGGGATGGAATCTTGTCTTCAGTGATATATAATGGATTCAAAAAGCCAAAATAGTGTCAAGAGGCCATGCGGTATGGCTCTGTGCCTGCAAAAAGGCAACTATTCACAATACATAGCCCATCTCTGGGTGGCCTTCTTTCATGTGTTATGTAGATGGTGCACATAGAAGAGGTCACTATAACACTGACCATTCCCACATTAACAGGGCCTCTGGCAGGTTAGCTGACATCATACCTTCATGGGATGCCTAAGAGTGGTTAACTTATAGCAAGAACATAAGACGTACTCTTGGACATTGTGTCACAATGGGTTGTCAACATGGTGTTGTAAAATTCACCTGTGATGGTTAATTTTATAGGTCAACTTGGTTAGGTTATGGTTCACAGCTGTTTGGTCAAACACCAGCTTAGGTATAGCTGCAAAGGTATTTTTTATGAGATTAACATTTAAATCAGTAGTCTTTGAGTAAGGCAGATTACCCTCCATAACATGGATGGTGGTGGTGGTTTAGTCTCTAAGTCGTGACTGACTCTTGTGACCCATGGATTATAGCCTGCCAGACTTCTCTGTCCATGGACTTTCTTAGGCAAGAATACTGGAGTGGGTTGTCATTTCCTTTTCCAGGGGATCTTCCCCACCCAGGATTCAAACCTGAGTTTCCTACTTTGCAGGCAGATTTTTTTTACCACTGAACCACCAGGGATTCCTGTAACATGGACATTGTTGTTGTTCAATCTCGTCCAACTCTTTGAAACCCCATATACTGCATCATGACAGGATTCCTTGTTCTTCATTGTCTCTCAGAGTTTGTTGAGCCTCATGCCCACTGAGTGAGCCACTCAACCATCTCATCCCCAATCATCCCCTTCTCCTCCTGCCCTCAACCTTTCCCAACATCAAGGTCTTTTCCAAAGAGTCAGCTTTTTGCATCACATGGCCAAAATATTGGAGCTTCAGCTTTAGCATCAGTCCTTATGAGGAATATTTAGGGTTGATTTTCTTTAGGACTTGTTATCTTTGCTGTTCAAGGGACTCTCGAGTGTCTTCAGCATCATGATTTGAAAGTGTCAATTCTTTGGCACTCAGCTTTCTTTAGGGTCCAACGTCCATATGACTACTGGAAAAACCATAGCTTTGATTAGATGGACACTTGTCAGCAAAGTGATGTCTCTGCTTTTTAATAAGCTGTCTATGTTTTCCACAGCTTTTTTTCCAAGGAGCAAGCATCTTTTAATTTCCTGGCTTCTGTCACCATCTACAGTGATTTTGGAGCCCAAGAAAATAAAGTCTGTCACTGTTTCCATTGTTTCCCCATCCATTTGTCATGAAGTGACAGAACTGGATGTCATGATCTTCATTTTTTGAATGTTGAGTTTTAAGCCAGCTTTTTCACTATCCTCTTTCACTTTCATCAAGAGGCTCTTAAGCTCTTCTTTGCTTTCTGCCATAAGAGTGGTGTCATCTGCATATCTGAGGTTGTTAATATTTCTCCCAGAATCTTGATTCCAGCTTGTGATTCAGCCAGCCTGTTATTTTGCATGATGTACTCGCATAGAATTTAAATAAGCAGGCTTACAATATACAGCCTTGATGTACTCCTTTCTCAATTTTGAACTAGTTCATTATCTCATGTCTGATTCTAACTGTAACATGGGTGGGCCTCATCCAATGAGTTGAAGGTCTTAAGTGCAAACACTGAAGTCCTTGGAAGAGAAAGTAATTCTGTCTCAGACTGCCTTGGAATGTAATATTGCAACATCACCTCTTTTCTGGATCACCAGCTGCCAGCCTACCATGAAGACTTTGGACTTGCTAACCTTCTCACACCCCAATCACATAACCTAATTCTTTAAAATGGATAGATAATAGATGGATGGCATACAGATATCTAGATAGAGGTAGAACCATTCCTTCTTGGTTCTATTTCTCTGAAGGGCCCTAACTAATATACCACCCACCTACTAATAGCTACTTCTAATTTAGAGATCCTCCGGTTAAGTGTGGATCTCCCTTTTCAAATATAGAACAATCACTAGTTTTCCTATATAGCTAGACAACAAGTCTTTAAACTGTGACCTTTAACAGTCCTCCCTCCTGGCTTAATGCCCTTCCAAAATAACATGGAATTTATTTAAACAAACAGAAAAAAAGTCAGAACGGTAACACTGCACCTACAGTACTCAGAGGTGTTCATGGTAAAGAATTCACCTGCCAAAGCGAAGAGTAGTGAAGTGGGTTCGATCCCTGGGTAGGGAAATGGCAACCCAGTCCACTATTCTTGCCTGGAGAATCCCATGGACAGATAAGCCTGGTGGGCTATAGTTCATGGGGTTGCAATAAGTTGGACATGACTGAAGCAATTTAGCATGCAAACAGGATACATAAAGATATTAATCCATCCTAAGACAAAAAGAAAACCTTTTCCAATTTCCAATAATAATGCCTCTCATCACATCTCTGATGTAATGAGAAGGCTAATGGTTGTTTTCATGTTTATATGAACAAAAAACCAGACTGTGTTAGAAAAGATCTATTGTAGCTACATGAGGTGGGTTCTATCAAAAAACAGGTGTCAGGGACTGAACTGTGCTCCTTGAAAATTTGTGTATTGAAGTCATAACCCCCATTATTTATGGGTGTGACTGCATTTGGAGATAGGGCCTTTAAAGAAATTATTAATTTAAAAGAAGGCCATTAGGATGATCCCTAATCCCAAATGACTGGTATCCTTGTAAGAAGAGAAAATTTGGACACACAGAGAAACATTAGGGGTGCACACCCCCAGAGGTGAGCCTATGCATGAACACCATGATAAGGAGCCATCTGCAAACCAAGGAGAGAGGCTTCAAAACAAAAAACCTGCCAACACCTTGAGCTCAGACTTCCAGTCCCTAGAACAGTAATAAAACAATTTTCTGTTTTTAGGCTACCTGGTCTGTGGTGTTTTGTTATACAGCCCAAGCAAACTAATACAACAGAAAACCAGAAGTCCCATTCAAAACTCTACTTCTATAGAGCAAGAACTTTTTCTCTTGCTTTTTTATTTTTCCACAGAATTATGATGCTTTTCTGACAGAGTTCTGGCAGTCTTTCCAGATGGTAGGCTATGGAGTCAGGTAAGCCTGGCCTTTTCATTCTTTGATTACATTTCTTCAGAATAATGAGAAAGAAGAGCAACATGGAAAGAAGGCAATAATGCCCAGTTCCAAAAAGTTTTGCGGTCACCACAGGAATTTAGTACATGGCATATAACAGCAGATTGGCCAAAGAGGGATGAGGATTACGTGAGTGAGGAGGAGGAGGAGGAGGAGGAAGAGTGAAAAGAGAAAATAAAAGAAAGAAATTAAGATAAACATGGAACAGAAAAGCAAAAACTCATCACTATTCTAAATCTAAATGCCTAAAAGCATTTGAAAACCTTGAAGTAATTTTGTTTAGTTTTCTGTCAGACAGACCAGCAGTTGAGGCCATACTTTTTTCTTCCCCAAATATAACCATCAGTTTTGTTGTGATCTTCAAACCATGAGAGTAAATGGTTGGGTGAATTTCATTTAATCATGTAAGAATTTGTGCTGAAATTGACTTCAGGCAGAAAAGTTAGAAGCACAAGGAATATGTCAAATTCTCCAGTGACTTATGATAAATTCTTTGAGTGTGAAACTACTCTTCTCTGTTGTTTGTAGATAAGGGCTGTTCAAAGGCATCTGTGCATTTGAGAAATAAAGTGAATGGAAAATTTCTCTAAATAGGGCATATTTCTGATGACTAAGATTCGTACATTATGTCTACTCCAAACTAATTCAATAATGGATTGTCCCCAGATAAGCACACAGAAATACGTAACTTAGAGCTGAAATAGCAGGCATAAATTTACTAATTTAGTTCACTATAGAACTGGTCCAAAGGAACCAAAAAAACTCCCTAAAGACCCCCCAAATAACTGACAAGGATAGCAGGACTTTCATCATGTGATCACATTAAGGTCATTAATAATTGCAGGAAATGACTAACGCATTCATACTTTTTGTGAAACAGCAAACACTGTAGTATATGAATTGCAGCATGTCGTTTATCTTTCAAACTTTTTTTTTCATGATCTAAGTGAAAAATTGAGTACTCATTGCATGAGAGGAAAATCAGGTTAGAGAATGCCATAAATTTATAGAAAGCTATATTGGAAAACACCTCTTGAAAGTGGCATAGCTATGATTGATGAGAAAAATCTTACATTTATAGCCGTTTTTCATTGAAGATTTTAAACCTTGTGATTTTGTTTAAATAAAAGTGCTACTATTTTTAAAAAGGTGTTAGAGAAGATTGAACAGCAATTTCTAAATTCCAGGGAAACTGAATTCAAATATTAGTTTATCTGGAATTGAAATGAGCATATTTTGTCTCCTTCCAAGGAAAACCTAAGACAGTAGGGACATGCATTTCTGTATGTTTTAAACTATAAATACTTGAAAATACTAGGGCTTTACAAAGTATAGGGAAAACTATAAGACAGAAGTTAAAAATCACAGCCTCCTTCATATGAAAATGATAATTACAGTTTACTTGAAACTCTTTCCCTCAGAACGTAGAAAATCCTTATACAACAAAGGGTGGGGTGAGCTCGATTCTTTGAGTGGAAAGTAGACTAGAAATGAAAACAGAAGTACTCTCTCCTTCCAAGACAATTGTTTCTTCGGGGAAGATTTTGTGCTGCAAATATTCCTAAGGCACTTCCTAGTATCTTTATAGTTGGTAATGAAAAAGAAGCCCATTTTCTGGAATGTGAAACCAAGGATTCAGGTGATGAATCAAAATCCTTGCCTTGAAGCTTAGTCTCTTTTGTACTTTTATGTTAGCAAACTCACACAAGTTGTTTCACACATCTATGCTTCAATATTTCCCTTGTCAACGTAGAAAGTCTCTTGCCTAAACATTTATTAAGCTGAGGAAAAGAGAATAGGGCATATAAGACAGATCTCTTAAAGTAAAAAAAAAAAGACAAAAAACTGCTACTTTGTTAAAATAGTTTATTGTTCTGCTTCAGCTATAAAGTGTCCTCCACTTCGATAATTTTATTTGGCTCTCTCAGCTCTTCTTCCCCCACCCACCCTCTAATCTCAATAACAAGGCAAATGTTCTATAAACTCCAATGGAGTAAAGAAACTTCTCTGACAGATTCCTGGATTTTTCTACTCAATCATGTTATATCAGATCAAAGTAAAATAGCTTCTGTGAAGCTAGTGGTCTCATGAAAGACTGTATAACCAAGTACTGGCTGAGCCACAAGGATCACCAGGAGAACACAGGAAAATGCTCTCCACGACCTCTTCACTTGGGATCTGTGCACAGTTTCCATCTCAAATTCATTTGAGATAATCTCCTCAACTCATAAAGTTTAGAATAAAAATCAAAATTACATTTTTTTAGTTGAAGTAGACATATTTTCCGATCTGGATCCCCTTCTCGTCTGTCAAGTTAGAGCTGGAAAGGGCTTCACAAATTATCTATTCCAGTGATTTCCAGACTACTTCATGCAAAAGCTCTTTTATCAAATGAAGTCTTATCCCAAGCTCTGATCTCTAAGATGATTTGGAAGTGACTCTGTCTTGGTTGAGAGAGGGAATGATGAAGTTTCCCCACCCTGTCTCTCATTCCCACCTGGAAGCATCATCCCATCTTCAGAACCATAAAGCTGTGTGGAATGTATTTTGAAAAAACTGATCTCCTGTTTTATTCTACAGACAAGGAATATTAATTTGCTACCCTGGCGAGAAACAGCCCACATCTATTGAACACATCTATTAAACACCTGTTCTCTTTTTAGTACATGATCCTTTATAATTTTCTCCTCAGTTTATTCTGGCTTCCTATTTCCCACAGTGTAATTGAATTGGTTGCCTCTGTGGGTCTGAGGACCACAGAGGTCCCTACACCTGGGGAACCTGGGTGAGGGGAAGAGCTACGGTTTACAGACAAAGCAGTAGAGAGAAATGTAAAGTGTAGCTCGTATATAGGATTTAGCCACCCAAAGGTAAATTATAGACAGAGGAGACTAAATTAGGGTAGAAGAAACTCAGAACAGCAATTCTCAAACTTTTGGTTTCACTTCAATGTGTTTAAAGTTATTAAGGACTTCAAAAATCTTTAGCTCATGTGATTAAACATCAGAGACGTTTATAATAAATAAAACTGGGAATGAGATAAATATCATTTCAAGTAAATAAACATGAACTAGACAAAGAGATAGGATTTACTGCCACCACTCTACCTGCAAAATACAAAAGAAGGTCATTATTACATGAAAGAAAACCAGCAGAAAGATTTCACAGTCTTTGCACAGCTTATTTCCCTAGAACAATTGAAGTCTCCAAGATTCCAGTGTAGAATTGCTGTGAATAAATACAACATTGTAAGAAATTTATTTTACTTAGGGAGAAACTAAGCTCTTTAAAGACTTTTGCAATTTGTTGTAGACTGTTATTATTTGGGGGTTTGAGGTAGTGTCACCATAAACATCTTTGCCATAGATATCTTTGCTGGGATCATTCCCACTGCATAACTACTTGCCATAGGCAATTTTACTGTAAAAGATAAAATAACTCTTTGATAGTTTGGTTTCCTTTCTCCATTGACTCAGTACTCGCATTCTTTTATTTCATATAACTGAGTCCTCCTAATGATCTCTCTGTGTGTGCATGCTGAGTTGCTCAGTCACGTCTGACTTTTGCGACCCTGTGGACTTTAGCCCACCAGGCTCCTTTGTCCATGGAATTCTCCAGGCAAGAATCCTAGAGTGGATTGACATTTCTTCCTCCAGGGGATCCTCCCAGGAATCAACTGTTATCTCCTGCATCTCCAGCATTGCAGTCAGATTCTTTATGTCTGAGTCATCAAGGAAGTCTAATGATCTCTTTGATGACAAGTAAACATGGCAGTCTTAAAATAGTAGATAACAGCCACATACATCAACTTGATAGGAAACAAGGTGATAAAACTTACTGGAAGTGTGAAATAAGAGAGTGTAAAGCCAATTTAGGGCTTCCCTGATAGCTCAGCCTCTTGATGCAAAGGTGGTACTTTGGCCACCTGAGGTGAAGAGCTGACTCATTGGAAAAGACCCTGATGCTGGGAAAGATTGAAGGCAGGAGGAGAAGGGGACACAGAGGATGAGATGATTGGATGGCATCCCTGACTCAATGGACATGAATTTGAGCAAACTCTGGCAGATGGTGAAGGACAGGAAAGCCTGGTATGCTACCGTCCTTGGGATTGCAAAGAGTTGGACAGGACCAAGCAACTGAACAACAACAAAGCCAGACTACATACCTTACAAGAAAATGATAACGTATCAGTTTGTATCCTTCAGTTGGATTAAAGGTACAGAGTTGAACCCACATTTCCTGTATGACTTTGGAACATCCATCAATGGACACATGACAACATATCAAGAACAAACAGTAGTGTAGAGGCTCTCAAAATCCAACCCAAAACTCAGTTACAAATATGCATCCTGGTTTCCTACCTCTTTCAATGAAGGAGTAACTTTTAGTAACAACAACAACAACAAAAAATCCCTGTGATGTTGAACAAGGAGATGAATTAACAAGCATAGAAAAAGTATAAAATACTATGAATGAACAAAAAGACTTGGAAGACAAGTGCTCAAGAACCAAAAATGAAATAAAATCAGTTATTTGCATAGTATTGCCATGAATCTACACACATTTTAAATGTAGTCAAATATTTTGCATTTTACAGTAAAGCATTTTTGTTATTCATTTTTCATGCTGCAGTATGTCCTTTTTAATGATGCTCTTTTATTTTATTTTTTTTTATCTTTTACAGCAAAAATCTCTACATTTTTGCTTATGTTAAAAAATATCAGATTGAATCATTCTTATATGCTCCAAGCTAGGCATGTTAAATTCCATAGTCATCTTCAGAGTGACTTAAGAATCTATTCAGTGTAGTCTCTCAATGCCAAAACTTCTACCATTCTCTTTCCTTTCAAGAATAAGTTGCATGCTGAGCTGATTCACTTGTCACCATTCTCCTAATGTGTGGTCTCCACAGCCTACTCTCAAAGCTGTACAAAGACGTGCCTACACAACAACTCAGGGAGGTCTCTACTGGGGCACAGGGATGAACAACTCAGCCCAGGAATGCTGGATCCATCCCTGCACACGCTCCTACCTCCAAACTTCCTTCCCCCCGCCTACACTCACACACATACTAGGCTTAGCCTCAGGACCTTTTTGTTCATGAAAAAGATGCTTTGCAAAGTCTCTGTTCAAGAGAACAATCAAAATGCATTTTAAAATATGAAATGTAGCCATATTTTTTTTCTGAACTAATGGCCAAGAAAATGATAAATAGAGGAATGACACTGTATTAGAAATTCAACTCATGCAACTGTAGGTAAGAAAAAAATCAATCTCCTGAAACCATACACATTTTTCAACTTTTCCTTTTCAATGCACTGCAAATAATACATTTTCAATATACTACAAATAATACCTTGTTAGAGGAAATAAAAAAGAGAGAGAGAAGAAAGAAATAAAAGTAAGAGTGGGAGAAACTGCATAGATAAAAACTTAAAAAAAAATACAATCATTTCTCTTGCGTCTACCCTCTCTATAAAACTAAATCAGCCAATAAAAAAAATGAATGCTTTTAAGACTGAAAGAAGGTTATAAAAGAAGTATCTCTATGATTATAATACTTCTGAAATTTCCAATCACCAATACCTACTTCTTCGATTTGAATGTTACTGTGAAAACGACATTAACTTTTGCAGGATCTGATAGATATACCAACAGGGAAATAACACAAATGCATGCGAACAGAATGTCCCCACCAAAGGAAAGTGTCAGGTGAATAGTGACATATACCAGAATACTGCTGGCATTTAGGGCTTAGTGTAATATGGAAAACTAGTGAGGCAAACAGAGGGAAAAAAATAAGTAAATGTGTCCTAGAGAAATGCTAGTCTGGAAAATTTACATTCTCCTTTTCATTTTTCTCAACTAAAAATACATGGTAGGGTTTGACTGGAAAAATGTGCGTATTTTTAATAGGAGGCTCTATAAATGACCCATTGGGGAACATGGAAGAAAAGACAAGGTATGGCATTAAAATGACCTCAATGGAGGCTGACACATAAAGAGGTGAGAATCCCCTGTGTTCTGGCGTTGGTGCCCACTGAGCTCTATCAGAGCCTACTCCCCTTCCTGGCTCATGCCTGCAGCAATGGCCCCTGAATGGTCTTCCTGGGGAGGTGTTTAAGCAACTGAGGAAACATAAGTATAAATATAATTAAACCTGACTGGAGGGCGAAGAATTTGTGTGCTAATTCCAGGCTGAGTGGTTTTAGCCCTGTGGCCTTGGGCAAGTCTGTAAACCTCCTTATTTTATCTGAGATTATAGTCATAGACCCAGGAACACTGAGATAAGGCATGGGAGGTAAGGTCTTTCTTTCTGAGATGCCAATCTCCTAACTTCCTTTTCTTCTCTAAGGGCTATCTGGTGTTCTCCAGGCATTAATTCAGTGAAGTGTTTGTTGGTACACCAGTATTCACACAGTTTTGTAGAATTTTATTAGGATCCTTAACCAAAACTTAAGGATACTTGGAAGAAAAACTATGACAAAACTAGACAGTGTATTAAAAAGCAGAGACACCACTTTGCTTACCAAGGTCTGCATAGTCAAAGCTATGGTCTTTCAGTAGCCATGTACAGATGTGAGATTTGGTTTAAAAAGGCTGAGTGCCAAAGAATTGATGTTTAGAACTGTGGTGCTGGAGAAGATTTGAGAGTCTTTTGGACTGCAAAGAGATGAAACAAGTCAGTCCTAAAGGAAATCAATCTTGTATATTCACTGGAAGGACTGACGCTGAAGCTGAAGCTCCAATCCTTTTCCCACCTGATGCAAAGAGCTGACTCATTGGAAAAGACCTTGGTGTTGGGAAAGATTGGCAAGAGGAGAAGGGGGAGACAGATGATGAAATAGTTGGATGGCATCACTGACTCAGTGGACGTGAGTTTGAGCAAATTCCAGGAGATGGGGAGGATAATGGAGGCTGGCATGCTGCAGTGTACGGGGTCACAAAGAGTCAGACACAACTGAACAATAACAACAATCATGACTTATAACAAATAAAAAGATCTGCTTGATAAATATAACACTAATACAGAGCCTTCATAGTTAAGATTCTCTCCCACATTTTCAAGTATGAGTAGTCTAGTTGTTTTTCAGAGAAGATTGATCAATGCTCTCTTTGCAGAGTCATAGAGGCAAGACTGGGACCTATCATGGACCTAATTTCTCTTTACTTCCCATTCTGTTTTCTTTTTAGATAACTTTCCCCTCTTTGGCTCCAGAGGACTTTTCTCTTTTCTTTATCAAATATTTTTAACAGCATTCAGCCCTTGAAGGCTGTGTTTGTGTATGTACGTGTGTTTGGCCCAGCTTGTCTATTTTATGTTTTTAACTTTTTGCAGTATTGCTTGTGAAATTTCCGTTTGTTATCTTGTAACTATGTTCGTGAGTTTCTGTTCTCAGCTTGCAAATACTTCTCGGATTTGGTTTGCCTTTTCTAATGTGAGGCATGAAGCTCACTTGCTCTGGAGTTGCATACACAGTCATAGATCTGCCTCAGTCTGCACCAAAACCCTCTCTCTGGAGGTTTTCTTCCCAAGTAATTCTTGGCAGGGCTGAAGGCTTATAGTAGCCCCTAAAGAAATTTTGATATCTGGGCTTCCTGACAAAGAGCCTCCATGAAATCACAACCTTAAGGAAATAGACCTACTCTGCTGGAACTTTCTGGTTTCATGGGTTTCAAACATGCCTCTTACAGCTCAGAGACAGGAGCAACAGAGCTACTTTGGGAAGGAGCAACTGCCCTTTTTATCGCATACTCTCATCTATCTGGACATCATTTATAAAATAACGCTGACATTTATAAAATGCTGTAACATTTGAGTTCTTTTTAATCTACCATCAGGTTGTGTAACAGTAAAAATACAGGCAGTCGTGAAGCAGCATTCAATAAAACAGCATTTTATTGCTATAGAACTAGCCTTGCTCTAGGAAAATCTGTAACTCTAGGAAACCAGCAACAAATTACAGCAAGGAAACTTCTGTTTTTACATAATTTCTCTTCCTTAACTAATTAAAATTATATTTTAAACTAGCTCATAAATATGCAAATTACTTAAGATTGACTGGGCTGGGGCTAGAGGGGGAGAACTCTTGGAAGCTGCTATTACCATAATTTGTGAAAAGTGAAAATCACTCAATCATGTTGAACCCTTTGGGATCCCATGGACTGTATCCCACCAGGCTCCTCTGTCCATGGGATTTTCCAGGCAAGAATACTGGAGTGGGTAGCCATTCCCTTCTCCAGGGGGTCTTCCTGACCCAGGGATCAAACCTGGAGAAATAATGTACTATTTCTCATCTTACTTTTCTTTTCACTTAATTTACTCCCAAAATATCTTCCATGTTTCTATGAAGTCTTTATAATTGCCATTTTTAATAGTAACACAACTGTTTTTTCTCACTTCTGCTTTGTGATTCGGAGTTAGCCCAGTTAATATAGAATTATGAGTTCTGTCTGATGTATTAAGCAAAGAAGAATTATTCTTTTATTCAGCCTATAGCATTGCTGATGACTTAGAAGCACTGATCAAAAAACAAATAACTATGGAACAATGCAGAGAGCTCTAAAGAATTTATCTTAGCAGTATGCCCATCACCACAGAATCCCTTTCTGGTGTTCAAAGATGGCAACATCATCATTTGAGAGATGATTGCAGAGTCCCCTGGCCTCCAAAACAGTCGCAAAAAAAATGACCTCAGTAGAGCCCTAGAGTGCCTAATAAAGACTAACACTTGTGAGGGAAACAAAGAGTCACAGTGTACACTTACTTGTCTTTTAAAACTTAACCTAAATTTGAATCAAGTTGCTTGAAGTATTAACTTCAATAATATTTTGGTTAAGTTAATTTCTGTTGCTAAGCTTGCACTGTTGTATTAAATGATAGCAAACCTGGTAAGATGGTTCAACCAATATCCTCTGACAGCCCAGTCAAGGAATTTTTCATGCCCCACATAGGCTTTCCAGCATGGCCATTTTCCTGGGCATGACAGTGCAGGTGAAGTTCCCTTCCCACCATCCTCAAAATGAACTAAAGTAAAGGCAGACAACTTGTTAGGAAGGCCTGGTACCACTAATCCATGGAGTAAGTGAATGATACAGCCTTTTTTAAAGCAAGATTTTGTACTAGAATTGAGAATATCTGGAAGCATTTTCAAGTTTTCAACACAATCAAGAATTCCTTTTCTAAAAACACAGTTCAAAGAATTTCTCTTCTAAATCTTTCTTTCTTTCTAAATCTATAGAAAAATATTGAATCTAAATGTTAATGTCTAAAATATGACACCAACAAACTGATCAATGAAATAGAAGCAGACTCAGAAACATAGAGAACAGACTTGTGGTTGCCACTGTGGAGGGGTGAGGATTAAGGGTGGAGTGAATGGGAGTTTGAGGTTAGCAGACAAAGACTAGTACATATAGAATGAATAAGCAAGGTCCTATTGTATAGCTTCCCTGGTGGCTCAGAGGGTAAAGCGTCTGCCTGCAATGTGGGAGGCTGGGGTTCAATCCCTGGGTTGGAAAGATCCCCTGGAGAAGGAAATGGCAACCCACTCCAGTATTCTTGCCTGGAAAATCCCATGGACAGAGGAGCCGGGTGGGATACAGTCCGTGGGGTCACAGAGGGTCCGACATGACTGAGCGGCTTCACTTCCACTGTATAGCACAGGTAACTAGATTCTATGTCCTTGATAAAATAGTATGGAAAAGAATATCAACAAGAATATATGTGTAACTGAATCAACTTTGCTGTACAGCAGGAATTAACACAACATTGTAAATCAACTATATGTCAGTTAAATATTAACTGGGGTGGATAAAAGAGTCAAAAGTAATACTATTGTCATTTAAAAAATCTAAAAGGAATTATGTACAAATGTTTACTTGATTTTTAATAGAGATATCTTGTTTATGTATTTATGTGAGGGAACTATTATATAGAAAACGATCAATGTGTTTAATTCTATAAATATTAAACTTTTATATCTCAAGAGTATAGACAACATTAAAAGTCCATCAAAAAGCTGGTAAAGTATTTGCAACCAAATAACACTGTTAATAATCTTAAACTGTAAGTAGGTAATTAAATAAAGATAGCAAGGATAATTCAATAATTGAATATGTAAAAACCATAAACAGAAAATTTATGAAAAAATAGAACAAATATCTTTCCAAAAAATGAGGATCAAATCAACTTTTATTTCCCAGAACTTGGAATCAATATATTTTCCCCATTCCTCGACCAGTCAGTTCAGTCGCTCAGTCGTGTCTGACTCTTTGCGACCCCATGAGCTGCAGCACGCCAGGCCTCCCTGTCCATCTCCAACTCCCGGAGTCCACCCAAACTCATGTCCATCAAGTAGATGATGCCATCCAACCATCTCATCCTCTGTCATCCCCTTCTCCTCCTGCCCCAGTCCTTCCCAGCACTAGGGTCTTTTACATTGAGTCAACTCTTCGCATGAGGTGGCCAAAGTATTGGAGTTTCAGCTTCAATATCAGTCCCCGCAATGAACACCCAGGACTGATCTCCTTTAGGATGGACTGGTTGGATCTCCTTGCAGTCCAAGGGACTCTCAAGAGTCTTCTCCAAAGTTCCATAGTTCCAAAGTATCAATTCTTCGGTGCTCAGCTTTCTTCACTGTCCAACTCTCACATCATTACTACTGGAAAAACCATAGCCTTGACTAGATGGACCTTTGTTGGCAAAGTAATGTCTCTGCTTTTCAATATGCTATCTAGGTTGGTCATAACTTTGCTTCCAAGGAGTAAGCGTCTTTTAATCTCATGGCTGCAATCACCATATGCAGTGATTTTGGAGTCCCCCAAAATAAAGTCTGACACTGTTTTCACTGTTTCCCCATCTATTTGCCATGAAGTGATGGGACCAGATTCCATGATCTTAGTTTTCTGAATGTTGAGCTTTAAGCCAACTTTTTCACTCTCCTCTTTCTCTTTCATCAAGAAGCTCTTTAGTTCCTCTTCACTTTCTGCCATAAGGGTGATGTCATCTGCATATCTGAGGCTTTTGATATTTCTCCCACCAATCTTGATTCCAGCTTGTGCTTCTTCCAGCCCAGAGTTTCTCATGATGTACTCTGCATATAAATTAAATAAGCAGGGTGACAATATATAGCCTTGATGTACTCCTTTTCCTATTTGGAACCAGTCTATTGTTCCATGTTCAGTTCTAACTGTTGCTTCCTGACCTGCATACAGATTTCTCAAGAGACAGGTCAGGTGGTCTGGTACTCCCATATTTTTAAGAATTTTCCACAGTTTATAGTGATCCACACAGTCAAAGGCTTTGGCATAGTCAATAAGGCAGAAATAGATATTTTTCTGGAACTCTCTTGCTTTTTTGATGATCCAGGGTATGTTGGCAATTTGATCTCTGGTTCCTCTGCCTTTTCTAAAACCAGCTTGAACATCTGGAAGCTCACAGTTCACCACCAAGAACAACTGAAAACCTTAAACATTTTATATAAAGCAAATAAAAGACATCTATGAAAGGTGAACAGAAGAAAGCAGACCCAACAAAGACCTGAGGGATAAAAGGGACAAAACAGTGATGTTTTCGCTATGGTTCTCTGGGGTATTTGGGGTTTTTTCCCCTTGTATATTCCAGACTTAGAGCTGAAGAAGCTAGTAACTCAGAAATGTCAACAGATACAGACAAATGGAGCCCCAACAAAAGTTTTCTCTCTCTAGCCAAAGGGGCAGCTAGCAAAAAAGAGAAATGTTAGACAATAAAGGTATGACAAACCTAGACAGTGTAAAGCAGAGACATCACTTTGCCAACAGATTTCTGTATAGTCAAAGCTATGGTTTTTCCAATCGTCATATGCAGTTATGAGAGTTGGACAATTAATAAGGCTGAGTGCCAAAGAATTTATTGCTTTTATTTGTGGTGCTGAAGGCTATTGAGTGTCCCTTGGACAGCAAGGATATCAAACCAATCGATCTTAAAGGAATCAACCCTGAATATTCATTGGAAGGACTGACGCTGAGGCTGAAGCTCTAATACTTTGGCCACCTGATGCAAAGAGCCAACTCATTGGAAAAGACCCTGAAATATTGAAGGCCGGAGGAGAAGGGGACAACAGAGGATGAGATGGTTGGACGTCATTACCAACTCAATGGACATGAGTTTGAGCGAGCTCTGGGAGATGGTGAAAGATAGGAAAGCCTGGTGTGCTGCAGTCCATGGGATTGCAAGGAGTCAGACACAGCTTAGCAACTGAACAACTGCAATAAGACAATAATCATTCTATTCTAAGCATCATAGAAAACACACATACACACAAAACCAAAAAAAAAAAAAAAAATCTGACTCACCCCTGCCCACACCAGCAAAGGCCTAGTCTAGACTTCCATTCCTACCTGACAGTCACCAAGTGTCCCTTCCATTCCCAGGTGTAGGGTTATGTCAGAGGACACCCAAGTCGTGAGGACTTTCATCATTGCCAGAGGAGTCAGGACAACCTCTCTATATTGTTTTAGTAGCAGCCTTGTAAGGTGCAGGTACCAGGTACTCTTACTTTTGTCAGCCAAGGAGGCATCCATGAAGACTTCAGTGTGGAGCCAGAATGCTCAGTCCAACTGCAAGAAGAGGTCCACTTACTCAGGTGTCTATGAAGCTGAGTAGGGAACATGTACTTCCTACCCCACCTGGCTGTAATGAAATGACACTCCAACATTTTCATCCCATTCTTAAGACCCTAGGACCTGAGGATGTTTAAGCCATAGCAGCATCCTGAGTGATAAAATTGCTTTTATTAACCCCCTTTGCTGGCTTAACCTCTTCTTGAAGTTTCTTCCTTGTTGGAGTTAAGATGAGCCTTGTTGGATAAGCTAAAATAAAGAAGTAATCATTTCAAAAGATGAATATTTTATTATTTAAATTTCCTGTTGGGTATCCTGGTGAGGGATAGCTAGTGAAGAGCCCTTGAGAAAGCCCAATGACAGAGAGGCTGGAAGGATGGAAGAACTTGCTAACGTTGACATGGGGATCGTTTGTGTTGCAATGTAGTACCTGCCTCAATGCAAGTGGGAAAATGAGAAAGCAGCTGAGTTTCATGTCTGAGTATAAACATGTAGAACACAGAAACAGCGCATGTTGGGATCCAGGTGGTGAAGGGGACTTGTTTATGTGAAGGATAGCAGATATCTTGAGTCAGGCTTTGGTTTTCCACAGGGTGTTTACCTAGGCATTTTAGCCAATCATATCTAAAGTTCAAAGAATGAGGGTGGGACCACAGAATCTTTATTCTTCACAGATCCAGTTGTTAGGGGAAGCACACTGACTGAAACCGCCCACCCTGGCCAGGCACCATGGTAACCATTTGCATGAGTTGTTTTACAACAGGAGGTCCTGGTAAGGAACAGGGAACTAGTAAGCCACCCCCAACTGGAAGGGTTCAGGAAAGGTCAAAAGGAGACACCACATGTTCGACCACCTCCCAGAATCCTTCTCTCTGGCATCCATCTTGGCTGAATAAGGCGTGCACCACCAGGAAGGATTCTGAGTCAGAATGATTGGCTAAAGAAAAGCCAGAAACTAATCCCATCACCATAAAACCAGAGAATGGGAGCCACGTGGCAGAGCAGTTCTCCTGGGTTCCCTTGCCCTACTGCTCTCCACTCGGGTGCCCTCTCCTAATAAAATCTCTTGCTTTGTCAGCACATATGTCTCCCTGGACAATTCATTTCTGAGTGTTAGACAAAAGCCCAGTTTTGGGCCCTGGAAGGGATCCCCCTTCCTGCAACACAATCATCATATTTGCTTTTATTCTTTGAGATACACAAGTGAAAAGGCTCAGATGTTTATTCCAGCAATTGGAGCTACAAGGATCAGTATAGTTAAGCAAAGGTTCCAGACTAACACAGTGGTAAAACCACTGCTTCCTGATAGTCTGCAGTTTCTTTTCCAATCTCTACATAATTCTGATCGGTACATGACATTTTGTGTGTGTGGAATTTTAGGCAATTGGCACATTGCGGCCATCTGGCAGGCGGTGGAGAAGCACACCTCTGACATTATAAGATGATGCATCAGTGGTTAAAAACAAAGCAAAAGGTGGTGATGTTTATTGTAATGAAGATGCACAGACCCTGAGGGGCTCAACTGATCAGTATTCACAAAGGAGTTTTTAGACTCAAGCATTTACTGTCAGTGAAAATAATTTTTAAACTAGATAAAATATTTTAGCAACAGTTGCTTTTTGCAACAAAACAAACAACAGACAAAGAAGGTAGAAGTTAAGCAATCATTAAATGCTCCCTTTGGTTTTAGAAAGGGTATATCACAGGTAATAAATTTGTGTGTCTGTTTATGTAATTTTCTTTTTTTCAATTTTTCAGTGATTCTGCATGATAAAGGCAAATTCCTTAGTTTGCATGTGAGGCTCTTTGTAACTTAGATCTGATTGTCTTTTAATTAAATTTCCACAGTTCTCAGACAGCAATTTTATGTCCAACCCTTGAAAAATATACAAAGTCCCCGAATACTCACATCTTTCTTTCTTGTCTTCTTGTATTTACTCACGTGGTTTCTGAGCAGATTGAGCTAAAAATTTCTCCTTCAAAATTCAATTTCCCTAAACTCTCAAACACACCAAGAACTTTTTTCTTTTGTATTCCTGTAGTGCGTATCCATTTTATCATCTTTAATGTATATACTATAATATATAATATAAGGTATATTATATATAATACAATGTGTACTCCCTATGGACTGTAGCCCACCAGTCTCCTCTGTCTATGGGATTCTCCAGGCAAGAATATTGGAGTGGGTTGCCCTGCCCTCCTCCAGGGGATGTTCCCAACCAGAGACAGACCTTGTGTCTCTTAATGTCTCCTGCATTGGCAAGCAGGTTCTTTACCACTGGCATCACCTGAGAAGCCCATACATAATATATATATAGTATAATAAATAATATAATGTATCTATAACAAAAATAATATACTGTATATAATGTATAATATATACATTGTTAATGTATATATTATAATCATCCATAAATTTTCTTATCTTCCCTAATTAATTCATTTACTCTTTTAACAAATATTGAGAAATAAATATGTATGAGCCTCATTCTACTCACAGTGAATACAGCATTTGTATTAGTCAGGGTCTGGAAAAGACAATGCTTTGAGTATTTACAGAGAGTATTTAATGAAGGGTATTAGTTACTCAGGTGATGAAGGAGATTAGAATCCAAACAGGGCCTGAGGAAGCAGTCCAGAGGTTAATAATATTAGTTATCCTGCACTGCAGGAGCCAGTTGGAGCCCTGAAGGAGAAAATTCTTCTGCTGGAGAGGCCACCAGAGAACAAATGGAGGGAGAAAGACCCTGTTGTTCTCCCTTCTTCTATTCCCCAATCTCTTGTTTTGACTTTCTTTGTCCAAGTCCATTTGGAAGGTGGCTAATGCAGGAGCATGAGAAAAGCAGTCAGTTCAGCTCCTCTTGCAACACAGAACAGTGGAAGAGTGCAGAGTGGATCTCAAGGCCAAGATGCCCAGGACTGGCCCAAAGGTAAAAAAAGAAAACAAATAAACAAACAAACAAAACCGACATTCCACTGTCCTCACAAATACATGAGACTTCCATTGTATTGAGTTTTTCAAAATATTTGTATATTTGTTTGGGTTTTTCCATAGATGTTATGGAAAAACCCAAATGAGCTTTTTGGCCAACTCAATGTTACATCACTATACTTGTAACTCCTCATGTAGTAACTGTACATATTAGGTGGCCAGTTTACATCTTGAATGCCTTAATTGATGAATGAAAAAATAATTCAGAATAAATCATCTTTATGATCCCATGGTTCCTTCCATAACTGACCTACAATTTCATGAGAAAATACTTTGGGTGGCAGCTTTATCTCTTGATATCAGATTTACTTCCCACATGGGAATCTATGATTCCTATTATAGACTGTGTTTTCTCTGGTATTTGCTTTGGACCTCATAAATCTGGTACCATTTGAAGGCTTTAGAGTCCTGAGGATTATCAAGATCACTCTATTCCAGGAGATATGAATTGCTGTGAAAATTTCTGGGTTTCGTTTCATTTTTAAAAAATCTTTATTGGGGTAGAGTTGATTAACAATGCTGTGTTTCAGATGTATAGCAAAGTGATTCAGTTATACATATATATGTATCTCTTCTTTTTCAAATTCTTTCCCCATTTAGATGATTACAGAATATTGAGCAGAGTTCCCGGGGCTACCCCTTGTTCTATTGTATCTGCAGGACACAGCCTGTCCTGACAGCTCTTCTGGCAGATGCCACACCCAACGTTTTGTAAGCAGAGTAGTTAGATTTACTGTTGGCAGCCTGGGCAGGGGAGAGGGCATTGGAACTGACCTCTGCTTCTAGAGCAGACATTGCCAGAATTCTGCTGAACTTGTTGGCAAAACTCTCAAAGTGTTGTGCAAAGCATTTACATCAGGACCTGTTCTTCTCACTTCTATAAGGATCCTCTCAAGGGCGAAGGTCTTTTCCTGGGCCATTATAAATGCCAACAACATTAGTTCAAAGTGCATAGACTTCATAAACCCTGTATAGGAAGTGATTTAGTTTAGCAAACATTTTGGCATATTGATCCTATGCTTGGAGTTGTGCTGATCAGTGGGTAAGAGAGACAAAATCACAGAGCAGTTAAGCATCTGAGCTAGAGTCGGATGGCTTCGGTTTCATCAATTCACTGACATGTGACCGTGGCCGAATTCCTGTGTCTTTCTTCTTCAGTGTTCCAATTGTAACACATTATGTTCCAGTCCCTAATAATGAGATCAACCTCGTGAGTACTAAGTGAAGTGAGAACAATGCCTTGTATGTAAGCATCATCATCATCATCACTCGTTAATGCATTCCTGCAGGGCAAGGATTGAGGCATCTTCCCCCTTTTATCCACCAAGTGCCAGTGAAGAACCTGCAGCACAGTAGCTACTTAGGTTTTTTTAGAGATATTAAAATACAGTGGAATGCTTCAAGTTGCTTACACTATCCTCTTAGTACATGCCCTAATTTCAGCCCAGATTCATTCAATCAGGGAAAATTTTTACTGTATACAGCATCTCAGCCTCTAGGATATCTCCTGTCTCTCTCACTACCTGTCCATCCTCAGTTTGCATTTTAGGAAAACTGAGAGTTCAAAAGGGAGAGAGGAAAAGATAAGAGAATACAGAGATGAGAAAGAGAAATTTAAAGTGGATGGAGAGTGGCCAAAGCAAGATACAAATGAAGACCTCCAAAGAGAATAAAATTAACAGGAAACTATACTCTTCTTATGCTTGCACACTGTTTCCACTCTCATGTGAGTTTCCTTGCTTAGTAGAAGTCTATCTCTTCCCTCCTCCAGGGACACAAATCTAGCTATCCTTGCTGGTCCAAGGATGTGTTCCTCTTAATTCATTCTGCACCAAGTAACATTAACTAAGGTATATTGAGCATCTACTTTGTAGCAGACACTAGACTCAGGGACGCAAGACAGATGAATAATTCTAGGGCCTTTGCCTCAGAAGATACAAAGAGACATCAGTGTAAATTAACAATTATATTAATGAGATAACTTTAAACAAAAGTATATATGGATGCCTTCCTCAAACCCTAACCTTTTCATTCTCTTCTCTTTATGCTCAGTTAACTGGCCAGTTCAGTTTGCCTATTCAATAATTTTTTAATTTGGCACTTGCTATATGCTAAAAGTTTTAGAAATTTGAAGAATAAATAATTTTTTTTCCTCCCTGGATCTTTATAAAGTATTAGGGAGGCAAAAAATAACTTAAGAAGCACCACTTAACACACTCTGGGAAGAGTTCATGGAGAAGGTAGAGCTTAGCTTGGGCCTGCAGAGAGTGGGTTAGAGTTGGCTGGTACCTAGGAGTCAGAGGAAGAGAAACTTCTAAGCAAAGGGAGAAATCTGTGGTCCTCAGGAGAGTGGACAGGCTTGTGGTGGGCTGGAGGGACATGAGAAAAAAAATAATGGCTAAATTTGGGGTGTTGGGAAGTAGGAATAGGGAAGATAAAGCTGAATTGATAAGAGAAGTCAAATTATGCAGGACCTAGAAATTCAGGAAAGAAACAGTTTCATTCACAAGAGTATCCAGTGCATACTTTGCCCAGGACCCCATTTTGCACTTTCTGAGAAAACAGAGAGCTAATAAATGAATTACAGGTTTTCTTTGGCAAATTGAACACACGAGATAGTTCTGTTGTGACGAGAAGTTGATATCTTATAGATTGGACTTAATGTTTAACTTCTTGCCTTGGCCATCTTTATCGAATGTCAGTGCCTGCCACTGCCTTTAAACCTTTTCACTTTGATCTCTCTGTTGTTGTGAGGTCTGCTGGTGGTTTCATAGAACATCATGGTTACCTGGATTCCTACACCATGCTCACGTTGCTCCCTTTTGTCTGCAGGTCCTAAGAGAATGACAGCTTGTCAACCATATCACAACCCGGTGGGCCCACCTTTCACCTCTCACCTTCCAGACTGAGGTTTTTGAAAATATGTCAACAGGTATGATTTGAAGTGTGGTTGTGGAGATGAAATGTGGGTAAAAGTGCAGTTTCAGTCACACTGAGGAAAATGTTTATTTTCATGGACAAATAATATGAAAAACATCAGATGAATAGAAATATATATTGTTTGACTTGAGTAGCTAGATGACCTGAAAGAAATAATAGCAGCAGAGCTACAGAAAAAATCCAAGTAAGTTACCAAACATTTAAACCAAAGTTGAATCTTGTTTATAAAACGTAGCATGAGAAATGTGTGGGACAGAGTCGGGATTGATATGAGTCCTTTAGCGAGAGGGCTGAGAAACAATTTTCTCTTCTTATTCTTCTTGGTCGATGGGGTGTATGGGGTCACAAAGAGTAAGGCATGACTATGCAACTGAACTGACTGATTCTTCTTGGTTTCAGAACCAAGATTATGCCCAAGACCTCCTTGCTTTCTTTCCTTCCCTGTCTTTTTTGACCTGGGCTCCTTTCACCTGTTGGCTGTGAAACGAATGAAAGGTGTTATGCTCACCTCCACACTACATGTCAATTGCAAACAAAACAAAACACAATACATGGCTAATCTTCCCAGGCTTTCTGAGGGCTTTCCAATTGTGTAAAAGGATTTTAGCTTATTAAGAACCCCTTTTCAGCCCTCTTTGTTTTTTATCCCCTCTACAGAAAAAAAAAAAAAAGTAGTTCCACAAATAGAGTGAAGTAACCTCATCTAATGTGTCGAAGAAGACATCTTGTGTGCTTGGGTATCCTGGGAATTTCATACCGGGGTTAAAACAGGAAGTTTATGGCTAAGGACAAGGGGTGTCAACATGGAAACTGGAGTCTACACAGCTCTAAGGGAAAGAGTCTTCACGGTTTACTCTGCTTTTCATTTTCATACTCTGCATTTCTGTAGCCAGCAGCCACACTCATCCTGCCAAAGCTGTCCAGGCTGTGATGCAAGCCCAGGAAATGCCTTTGGTGCTTTTGGGACCTCCCCTGTTAGTGACTTTCCCCACCCTCACTCTTTCTCTGGCCACCCAACTGGCTGCCAATCCCTCAAGCCCCCGCCTGTCCTCTGGATGATGCTGCTGAAATTCTCACTCCACTATTGTGTGTGTGCTTAGTCGTTCAGTCATGTCTGACTCTTGGTGACCCCATGGACTGTAGCTCTCCAGGCTCCTCTGTCCATGGGGATTCTCCAGGCAAGAATACTGGAGTGGGTTGCCATACCCTCCTTCAGGGGATCATCTCAACTCAGAAATCAAACCCAGGTGTCCCACATTGCAGGCATATTCTTTACCATCTGTGCTACCAGGGAATCCCCACCCTGTTAGATATGAGAATCAGATTGTAAGAAAAACATATCATGGCAACTGCATTTTCAGAACAAATTAGGAAACAGCAAACAACCAGGATCCCAAGTTGAGTTTCAATTATTTTCCTTTTTCCCAGAAGGAATTTCCAGTTGCTATTTGCCAACCATCACCATCTTATTATAGTGAATTTGCAAAATGAAGTTTAGATATATTATTTTCTCTTAGTTTACAGTTTGGCGCCCATGGAGTGGGTTCTGAGTTTTTCAGTTGTGTCCAACTCTTCGTGACTCTGTGGACTGCAGCCCACCAGGCTCTTCTCTGCCCACTGAATTTTCCAAGCAGGAATACTGGAATGGGTTGTCATTTTCTCCTGTGGGGGATCTTCCTGACCCAGGGATCAAACTTGTGTCTCAGTGTCCTGCGTTGGCAGGTAGATTATTTACCACTGAGCTACCTGGGAAGCCCCATGAGTAGAATGGCAGAAATCACTGAAGGAAGTGTCTGCTTTGCCTGCAATATTTGTGTATTATATTTCTTGTTTATTCAAAAATATTTGCTACTCACTTTCTCAGGGTGGTGGAGGATACCAAAAATAAATATAAAGTTTTTTATTTGGAGGCAGTTCCATTCCAGTGGAAGAAATGAGGCAAGTCTGGTGCTGTTACTTGTAGCAGGATGTGATGGAACCCACAAGAAATCTTCAAGTTAATGGCTATGAAATTGTACACAAGAAAGAGACTGCATCTGAAGAGGTAGGATTTCCTTTGAGAATTTTAAGAAAGGAGAATTAAGCCCAGTTGATCTGACAGTTGGAATGGGTAGAATGGTTTGGATCAAAGAGAAACAGTGTAATCAAAGATGTAGATTTTGCGATATATAAATAAAGATGGGAACTGTTTGGTTTCTTCATGGAGGGTTGATGCTATGTGAGGATGTGTGGCCTGCAAAGTATTGAGAAACCACAGAATCTCTGAGCAGGGAAGTCCCCTGACAAAGATGTCTTCAAGGCCCAGTGAGAAGTTTCCTTGTACGTAACCACATCATGCAGCACCCCGGATTGTAACTACTTCTATATGCACCTTCTTAAAGACTGTAGATTGTAGACAGCAACCACTTCTTGAAGATGAAAGATGAGCATCTAGGGACCTGTCACAGAGTCTGGTACATATCATGGACTTAAAAGTGTTTTGAAGAGATATATGAAAGTATTAGGGTTGATAAGTATTGTAGCAGTACAGAGGAGTATTTTGGAAGGAAATTTGACAGTTTTTGGAGACTGATTTAATGTAATGAGGAAGAAAGACGGTTTTCAACTGAGTGAGTTTGAGACTGAAGGTAGTCTTGAACAGAAACAAGGTGGTCAATGAGCCCTCAGCACTGCTGTTCCGATGGGAAATATGCTGGTGCATGCCTCCAAACCCTCATCCGTAGAATTATCCAAGCTGAAATAGCACTCCTAATCCCTGTAAACAGACGTCAATCAGATAACGCCATGAAACAAAATCAGTAAGTTTAAGAAAATTCATGTTTTTGATTACACATACTTTTTAGAACTTCTGTACACTAAAAAGTGAATCATGCACTTGTGTGATGCTTTTTGAATGTTTCTATGCAGCTTAATATCTTGCCTTATGTTTAATGCATAAGCAATCCTTTTCACCTTCAATAAATTAAGGCAACTCCCATAAAAAGGATGGAAAGAGAGTGGTGGAGCTCTTATTCATTAAATTGTTATATTACATATGACAATAATTATTACACTATTTATGGTAATAAATGATGACTCTGCCCTGTTACTTCCCTCAAAACATCATGGTTAGGTAGCAGAAGTGGATAAGGTATGAAAGAAATGGAGAGACTGTGGTCACCTTCAGTACAAACTAGTTGAATTCACTCTTTTTCACTTTTTTTCAATAATATTAATGAAAATTTAAATACTATTTAATTACAAGGTTTTTAAAAAATTAAACACTGAAAGTTTAACAGGTAAAGTTTATGAAATTAAGCACATTAGCAAAGAAAGACTATTGATGATAGTAGGTATAGTATCATGTTTAGGAATTCAATTTTTATACAAAAAGACCCAGAAGCAGTGGTCGCTATAAGTCAGTTCTCCAAAACTACAAAGTACTACAGGTCTTTGGAGCAGGGAGACATGGTTTATGGCTGGGTGATCCAGAAAGTATTCATGTATTTCAGGGTATACAAGCTTAGCCTTGAACTATGAGTAGATTTGCAATAGGCAGAAATGCAAGGAAAAAGATTCCAAATAATAAACAGCAGAAAACTATACTGGAGAAGGAAATGCCAGCCCACTTCAGTATTCTTGCCTGGAGAATCCTGTGGATGGAGGAGCCTGGTGGGCTGTTTTCCACAGGGTCACACAGAGTTGGACACAACGGAGATGACTTAGCATGCATGCATGCATTGGAGAAGGAAATGGCAACTCCAGTGTTCTTTCCTGGAGAATCCCAGGGACGGAGGAGCCTGGTGGGCTGCCATCCATGGAGTCGCACTGCCGGGAGCCGTCAGGATGCCCCCTCACTCGGATGACAAGGTCACGAGACTGAGAAGGAAACTGTAAAGCGGATTTTCCTTCGGGGCATCCCAAGGCAAGGCCCTTCCTGGTATTTTTCTTGGGAAGTTCTGTTTATGTTCATCTGTTTATGTTTTAGCTCATCTCAGCTCAGTCCCAGTTAGAAAAAATTCATCCTGAGATAATTCCCTCAGACCTTATTTCCCTCAGAGGATCCGGGAAGGCAGATTCCCCTTCCCGAAGACTAAGGAGGAGTAAGGGACATTTAAATAGATTACTATACCTCCTACTAGTTACTGGGGAGTTTACCAAGAGTTCTCTGGGGGTCATGGCAAAGCCACCACCAGAAGGGCTCGTACGTGGGTCACCTTTCCACATCCCCCTCACCCAGACCACTCCACGGAAGAGGCTCTCTTCCTTGAAGAAACCAGGCTGGAATGGGACTTAGGAATGCTCATAACTGTGGCCAGCATAGCTGGAGACACTGATTGCTTTAGGATAGTGTAGACATAGGAATTCATTTTAGCAGTTGTAAGGTTAATAGGGCTTCATTGTTAAAGCAGTGCTGCTAAACTGTCTCTTTGTCCTCTTTTCTCTTTCCTTGTAAAAACCAAAATAGGTTAATAGAATAAAACAGTTTCAAGCTTAAGCTCCTCTCTCTAGCTTCTACATAGTTGCACCTAATAAGAAAAATGTAACCTTTCTATTTAGATTGATGTGCTTATCCGAAGTATGCTGAAGACATTCAAATGGTAAACATACTATTGTTAAGTCTAATTAGGCAGAAATCCGACCTTTCGCAAGGAAAATGAGCTTAATGCTAAAGTTGTTGATGGTAGGTAGAAAACAAAAGATTGTATAGAATAATTGTGATGTAATGGGGATGTTTTTTGGCTATAAAACTGTAAACTAACAAAAATAAAGAGAGAGACTTCTAAATCACCCCACAAAACTAACAGCAATAAAGAAAGACTGCTTCATCACCACACATCGACTCAGCTCAGTTCTTCTGCCGACGCCACTCATCCCTCAAGACCCCAGGACCTGCCGGGGCTGGACCCCGGCATCGCACGGAGTCGGACACAACTGACTCGACTTAGCAGCAGTAGCAGCAGCATCCTGTTCGATGGCTGCATATTAGAACTAGAATATTGACTATGCTGTAAGCCTACAACTATTAAGAATATGTATCCCAGAAGTTAACCAGGAAACACATAAAGAATAGAAATGTTCCCAATTACACAGCTGCAAAAATTGTTAGATGTCACATAGTAGTAAGAATGTGTAATAAAATTCAAGTTTGTTGCAATTTATACCATGTAGGAAAAATGCAATTCCTCTGGAAAGAACTTTACTTCCTCATTGACTTATAATTATAGATGCACTTAATCCTATCAATAATTTATTTTTATTGGTAATGAATATTAGTACTTTAGCCTAAAGCACCTCTATTCCTTGTATGTCAAGTAGTTAATGACCTGTAAATGAATACTTAAATATGATAAGGAAGCTCATTATTTAAGGTAATTATTTAGCAAAGCAATGATCCTTTGGTTATGCAAATTACTGACATTAAATTATAACTTTGTAGGTATCCAGTTTTATGTTTCATTCTGGTCCTCAAAATGACCTTTCAGTCCAAGTATTCCTTGCTCCAAAGTTAAGCTGAATAATGGCAAGATGAAAAGTCATAACTCAAGAGTGACAGAGAAAATGTTACCCACACCTTAAAAGTGTTAATCACTCAGTTGTGTCCAACTCTTTGTGACCCTATGCACTAGGCTCCCCGTTTATGGAATTCTCCAGGCAGGAATCCTGGAGTGGGTAGCCATTCCTTTACCAGGGGATCTTCCCAACCCAGGAATCAAACTCTGGTCTTCTGCATTGCAGGCATATTCTTAACCATCTGAGCCAGCAAGGAAGCCCACATCGAGGGATTCTCCCATTTTCTGCAGGTGACGGAGCTGGAGCCCAGGGTGATAATGATGATGTTAGCTTTGGTTTGTTCTAGTCCCTCTGCTGGATAGTTGTATAAATTTATGAATATTATGTGCCAACTATAAGACATATTTTTGGCTTTAGTGTCACTTTATTGGAAGACCACCTTCATCAGATGTGTGTGTGTGTGTGTGTGTGTGTGTGTGTGTGTGTGTGTGTGTGTGTGCGCGCGCGCGCCAAGTTGCTTCAGTTGTGTCTGACTCTTTGCAACCCTATGGACTGTAGCCCAGGAGGTTTCTCTGTCCATGGGATTCTCCAGGCAAGAATACTGGAGTGGGTTGCCATGTCTTTCTCCAGGGTATCTTCCTGACTTAGGGAATTGAACCCACATCTCATGTATCCTGCGTTGGAAGGCAGGCTCTTTACTGCTAGCACCGCCTGGGAAGCCCCACCTTCATCATATAGACATTTATAATTTACTTTTTTGTGTGCTTATTAAATGACAAACACTTAACCCGGTACTGGAAACAATTTGTGTACATATTTTTTTGACTTTACCATTATGTTGCTTGAAGCCCATTTTCATCAGATAGACATTTATGATTTAATTTTTTGTGTGCCTACTAAGTGCCAAACACTTACTAGGCAGTGGAAATAATCTGTGCCTCGTAGCATAGAGGAGGGGTGAGCAGGAGAAAGAAACAAACAAATCAATATACCTTTTCACTGTATGCTGAGTGAGACAATTGAGTGATGGTCAGGCACTCTGAGAATATTTAGAAGAAACATCTGGTCCAGACTGGGAGTACAAGAGGAGGTTTTGAAAGAAGTGAAAACAGATTGAGGGCCAAGGAGTAAAAATTGGAGACAGGGAGTCAGGCTGTCTTGGGCAGAGAGAAAAAGCCTGCGACAGGAGGTGGGTAGCTTTGGGCTGTCCTCTGGACTGCAAATCACTCAGGGTGGCTGAGTGTAAGTATCCCAGGGATGGTGGTGAACAGTGAGGCTGGGGAGGGAAGAGGGAAACAGGGGCCAGAAGTTATTATTTCTTTAAATGGCAAGGGCTTTTAAACTCAGATTTGCATTTTAGGAAGATCACATTGGCTTTAGCATTATGTAAGGGTGTCAAGATAGTTGTGATCTTAACAGATAAGGTT
The DNA here is from genome assembly GCA_007570785.1 of Antilocapra americana. Taxonomy (NCBI): domain Eukaryota; kingdom Metazoa; phylum Chordata; class Mammalia; order Artiodactyla; family Antilocapridae; genus Antilocapra; species Antilocapra americana. The sequence continues at coordinate 12,490,806 of ML661338.1, forward strand.
CTACTGCGTAGCACAGGGAACTATATTAATGGTATGGTATGTAGCAAGCATGTGTCTCTGTGTGCTCAGTCGTGTCTGACTCTTTGCAGCCTCATGGACTGTAGCCCACCAGGCTCCTCTGTCCATAGAATTCTCCAGGCAAGAAAACTGGCATGGGTAGCCATTCCCTTCTCCAGAGGATTTTCTCTACGGGAAAATCAAAGCTGCATATCTTGTGTCTCCTGCATTGGCAGGTGGGTTCTTTATCACTGTGCCACTTGAGAAACTTACTATACTCAATATCCTGTAATAAACTAATGGAAAAAATATGAAAAATAGTATATATATATATATGTGTGTGTAATTGGATGACTTTGATGTATAGCAGAAATTAACACATTATAAATCAACTATACTTCAATAAAACTTAAACATATGTTATCTAGTAGCCTATTAAGTAGGGACCAAATGTAGGAGAGTCTGTTGTGCACTGAGTAATCCTTAGTTAATTCCTGCATCTGGGCCCGTGAGATTTGAGGCAGTGTCTCTTTACTAACATACACGTCTAACATTCAGAATATTAACAGTCACAGGCTGTGCTCCTATTTGCTAGCTCAATGTCTATTCCAGAGAGAGGGTCTCAGACTCAAGTCAAGGAGAATCACAGGAAGATAGTGACATAACTCACATAAGTTAACAAAAGAAGCCACAGAAGAGACCAAGAAAATTGAATGCTCTCCAGACAATCACAAAGGGGAATAAAAATGATCTGGCTATTGATTGGTGGGGACTGAGTGACAGGAGGGAATAGTGGACAACTTGCCTTCTGGTCTGCGTCAACAGGTAGATGGTGGTGTCTGGTTTTGGGAGAGGAGTACAAGAGGAGAGAAAGGTGGGGGGTAGGGATGCTGGTTACAGTTTATCTGAGGTATCCTAGGAGCACCGAGGAAGAGGTGTTTGTCTGGCAGTATTTGATCATATGGATTTGAACTCAGGGAAGAGGCAGGAACAAGAGCTGTTTTGAAGTCATCAGACAACAAGTGGGAGCTGGAGCCACTCATGGTGGACAGGGTCTCCCAAGCCGAGTGTGAAGAGTGGGAGGCCACCATCCTGAGTGATGAGTCTTCAGTGTTGCCCCTGCTCCAATGCATCGAACACACACACACATACACACCACTTGACAACTTGATGGACTTGTGCTTAGTTGCTGAGTTGTGTACAATTTTTCGTGATCCCATGAACTGTAGCCTGCCAGGCTCCTCTGTCCCTGAGGCAAGAATACTGGAGTGCGTTGCCGTTTCCTGGGAAATGATAAGTCACATCATAACAGACAAAACTTAATCAAACTCCTGCCTCTGTTCTCTTACAGATCTCAGTGTTTAGCAAGCCTGCTTTGACAGGAGAAGGTGAAGTGTATTTGCAAACATGTCCCTTCATGGTCCAGAACATCCCTCCCCTACAGTTCCCCTTCACTTGGCTAAACGTGTGTTTTTAGGCTTCTTTGTGTAGAGAACATTGAGAGGCCATTGTCTTCAGGTAGTCCTCTCTTTCCCGAATACTAAAAAGACTAGGAGCATTTTAATTGATCTCAATACAAAGTTGAGAGGAAAACTGTCCTCAATTTATATCAAGTTATCTCTAACATATGCATTTAGTTGCTTCCTAATTTATTGCTTTTTCCTAAATCCTCTCCATTTCTTCTACCCAATCTTTTTGTCAGTTCCTTATCTACAAGCTTTTATACCTGTCAGGATTACTAAAACCGACTTTCAATGTTTCTTGCTTTCTGCCTCCTCTGAAATCCTTCTGAATACAGCTGCCAGCATGCTTCCAAATCTCCATTTCATGAGGTCACCCACCCAAGGGCTGACAATGATTTTTCCATGGCGGTCAAGTTGCAGGTTTCTTTCCTTCCAGCTTTTCCAGAATAAAACCACACCACCCAGCCCGTGCTACTGTATGGAACAACTCCTAGACCGAACTCTTCAAAGCAACCAGACTTAACTCTTTACTGACTCTTCCTGGAGTCTGCTGTTACTCTTACACTTGCTATCCATTTTGCCAAGTGAGGATCTCAATAGTAATAAACATGATTGATTAGGAAGAGCACAAAGATGAGATTAAAAAACCCTCACCCTAGGCTTGGAGCCTAGGGGTCCCTTTGGCAAGGTGTTCAAGTTCTCCTCTACACAAGATAAATGTATTTGCTAACACATTCTACAGTTATGTCGATGGGAAAATGAGATAAGTGTTTTCTAAACTATCAAGAGCTACATAAAGCAAATCTTATCTAACTAAAAATTACTCTTATCTGAAACTCCAGAATACATGATTTTAAAACTATGTATATATATATTTGGTATCTTTGAAAATTTCAGCCTTTTTAGATACAAATTACAAATGACTACTACTTGAAATAATTTTAAAAAGGGACCTGGAAGTTGGGAACAGAGATGGAGGCCAACTATTCAGCAAATTCTCAACACTGGCTTTCAAAAAAAGTGGCCTGTATAACTTTTACTTAGTTAACCTGGAATGCAGAACAACACTCTTGCCAGCAACATTCCTATGAGGAGAAATGTCATTCCCTGTCAGAGGGAATGACAGCTTCAGCAGTCAGTAAGACTGAACCATGAAGTCAAAATGGTAATCATTAAAAGTTTGGTTGAGCAATCCGAAACTAAACACTCAAAAGCAGTTAAGTGCTTTTTAATATACATATTATCTACAACAAAGCAAAAGCAGATATACAAGCAAATCATTGTAACTTCGTTGCAGAAAGATTATGAAAAAGTAGTGAATAAGTAAATGGAAATTAGTAGTACACTACTCATCAACACTAATTTAAGGATTAAGTGTCCTATTAACAAAGGATTAAAGGATCAAAATGCCATTTGGATTGCAGTTTTCATTTCAACAAATATAAAAGTATTTAGGAGCTTGTGTAGCTTCACTCAAGTCTTGCATCTGTAAGCCTTCTTTCTCTCTTATACCAGCTTTCCTTCTGTCTTTGTTTTAAAGATTTTGTCTTCAGATAGGGGACAGACTATTAATTGTCCTTGTCCTAATGCCCACAGATCTCCCAAGCCATCTCCTCCATTGTTGCCTGTATTGTTGGTCTTTCCCATTCAGCATCATTGACTTTGGGCTATATATGAATTATTTCCAAAAGTATATGTTTTCATTTTCCACATAGATTGAAAGCTCCATGAGGTCAACACAAAATCTAATACTCTCTATTCCTTATACTGACCATCAAGATAAATACTAAAACTCTTAACAATATTTCTAGAGTGACTGAAACCAAACCTAAACAAAAGAAATCTGTTATCTCTGGTTTCATAGCTATAAAGGTAACATAAGTAAAATAATTATTATGAAAATATAAACATAGCTCTTTACAAATATTTACTACTAAAGTGTTTAGAGAACAGTATTTATTTATGGACTAGTATCTTCTTCAGTTAATGAAATGCATTTTATAAAAAGTGTTGCTTTAACAATCAATTTCCAATTACTAATCAAGTCAGAATGCTTAGAGAGGTTGAGACAGTTCATTTGAGATGCTCCAGTTGATACCATGCCAGTGGGTTTATAAATAGAGCATATATATATATAAAATGTACAAAAATATTTTGTTTGAATTCTGTATTTCTTGATGGAACTGAAATTAAAATGGGATTCACATGACCAAATAAATCTACCACAACTATTAATAGTTGGGAGAATATTGGCAAGAAGAGTGTTTCTTTTATCACTCTTATTCTAAAAGTATTTTTAAGTAGAAAGGGCAGCATCATTTTTAGAGTTTGTTGAGAACTTCAAATATCTAGTCTCCAGAAGCAAGATTCATCATGAGGAATATCTAAGGCCTAACCGAGTTTTCAAAATAGTGCCCACATATACCATACTTGTTGAACAAATTCAGATTTATTGAAAGTAAACATTTACATTGGCTACAATGTTAGAACTATTACAAAGCTGGATAAAAGAGGCTTAAGTAGCAATAGAAAGCAAGTGCAGTAAAAAGTGAATAGAGAAAATATTTGGCCTTAGTGATCTTTTGGCAGTATTTACATTATGTACATTTTGTTAAATATTTATAGTAACTCTAAGGCACCAAAGGCTAAATAGCAGGTTGCAATACTATTTTGTGCACAAAAGTCAATAAATTTATTGTAAAGAAGGCTGTAGAGTTAAAGAAACATAGGCATGTCTTAATGTTTACATAAAGGAGTGGCTGTATTTTTTAAAATCTCAAATGATACATTAAATATTGGGCAATTGAAGAAATTATTTTCAGGACATTAAATTATGTTGACTATGTAAATAAGCACTATTTTTTACTGACTTGCTGGTAAATGTGTAATGTAATCTATTCTTCAACACAGCTTTTCACACTCATGGATATGTTTTGTCTAAAAACTATTTGAAATTCCTTTGAACTACAAAAACTTATCCTAATATATCAGAATGTATACAAAATTCTCAAGAAAAATTTACTGGGTAATAATATACATCAAATTTATAATCTGACAAAAAGTTAGCAGGCATTCAATGCTAGAATACTTGAATATTCAGTCTGCCATTCTGGTATAGCAGTTGGGTATTTTAATCCTTTAATTGTTAAGAGTGGGCAATTTTTTGCAGCTTCAAATTGACCCATGTAGAAAACCAGTCTTAAAGGGAACTAATTATCTTTGTATTTTGCAGATTGAAACCCCTTCACATAATTCATTGGGTGATAACTATGTTATTCATTACTGGTGACTGAAATATCCATATTACTGTACTGTCAAGAGGTAACTGACAACAAAGATCCAGCATGGTCTTGACTGTTTAATTATTTGATCACTTCTATTTGTAAAATTTTATTTGATCCTTATACTGGAAACCCAATTCATCTTAACAGACATTCTATCATTCGTCTTGAGGTAGTATTATAATGAAGATTTCAGCAGGACAATAGAATAACATCATAATATTTTTAAAATGTGCTTCAAGTGCCACCATGAAATCCATATATTTAGATGGCAGACAGTTCAAGGTTGAATGTCCCTTCATGACATATTAAATCACTATCTGATGAAGTCATTCAAACTTTAACAAGGATGATGAAGTCTTCCTCAGAATTTTCTAAAATCCCATGCCCTAAAGCAAATTATAGTATTACAGTATAAAGTACTGCTAAAATTCTTTCAGTGATAATAAAGATTCATAGACTTACATATTAAAAGTTTCCTTTCTTTTAGCTAAGGGGAAAATAATTGAGAGATTTCTTTTCTAAACTCTTAAATTTTTCAATGAGAAACATCACAGCATTAAAATAGCTTGCTTAAGTTTCTTATATCACATAGTATTTCAGAATGAATTTAAGGAGGTGACACTGTTACATTTAAATTTTAAATTTAAAAACCACCTTCAAATCCAATATTTGACTGAGATTTGTTGAGCAACAAAATAAAAAGAATTGTAACAGAATACAATTTAAGGCATCAAAGTACCTCAACGTAATGTATGTTATAGCACTAGGCTATATTATTACTGTTTTTCTCTTCTCAAATGTTTGATCATTTTCTTCTCTTCTTAAATACAGTGGACAATGACAGAGGACAAATTATTCATAGTGAAATGTTTACAAAATCAGTAATGCAGGAAAAAAGTAGAACTAATAAATTAACACTCTTCTTCCCTGACTTTAAGAATGAAAATAAATGATTGCTTTTGCTCAGTGAGTTAATATTAAGCAGTAACGGCTACATCAATAATGTAACTATTACAAAGCATCAGTGAACAGACTTCAAATGATTATAGAAGAACAACACAATATCACATGTTTGGAATCATCAAATAAGTCAAAAGATACTATCTTAAAAGAGGTAACTGAATCAAGGCGTGATAATAATGTTTAAACTTCTAAATTTAAAGGACTTGCTTGGATTTTGAAAGCACGATATTCATCTACTAATGGGTATTGAAATTAGATTCTGTAGAAATAAAGATAAGCATCAGTATACTATTGTATTCCCAACATCAAAAGTCCAATTAAAATACTGGATTTTAGAATACTGGCTTAAATATTTTCTTTTAGAATACTGGCTTAAAAAGGCTCTGACAATTTTTCAAAAAAAATTAAAATCTGTCAGTCTACCTTGCAAAAGCATTCAATTGATTATCATTAGAAGACATTATCATAAAAAATGTCTATTATCTGTAATAATTTAGTGGGCATTAAAGCTATCAATTACTTCCCTTGCTCTGTTAGCTGAATCTACTTTCATGCTTAAGTTGATAATAGAAGTTTGTATTATGAAGTTTTATCTCCTCTAAATAGACTCCCTTTAGTCCTACAAGCTCCCTTTTCAGTTTAGCTTCTAACACTACACTCCTTACTGATCACTCAACTGTTAGATCAACCCTTACTGGATTGGTGGTTTTTAAATTATGCTTGGAGGTACTACACAGAGCTTTTGGAGGTGCCTCAGTGGTCCTAGTGGCCGAACATATGCGGTTTCAGGATTTGGATTTCCAAAACCTGCTATTACAGCCTTCTATTTATGTCATATATATGAATGTCCCACAAAATTATTTTGAAAAAGTAATTTTGTTACCTTTGTTACTTTTTAAAACACAGAAAAGGGACTTGGGAGACTATGGGAGTCATGGAAGAAAGAAGCAAGAGGTCCTCTTGTCCCATGTAAAGTCTTCGAATATCTGGTCACAGAAGACTGAATAAGATACTGTATCTTGGCCCTGCCATACCAATATTATCCTTCAGTCTGGCCTTGAGTTCAGAGGCACAAGTCAAAACAGATCAATATTTGAAGTGGATTCTATCACAATGATGAATATCCCAACCACTTCAAGTCTATTTTTGCAGAAATAAGTGGCATATCAATTATTTACAATATAAGAAAACAAATGATTAAGAAATGCTTCCTAGATGGCAACCCTTAACAATGTGGATGACCTTTGTTCTCACCTTTTATACCAAAGGAAATAAGCAAAGAACTTATAATATTACACTTGCAAATGAGTGTACATTTAAAATTTTTTCTTTTTAAACAGAGTCAGATATGAGCCTTGATTCAGGGTCTGAATAGAGTGGCAGACTTGCTAATTAAACTGTTTTCATGAATGGCCTTATTCCAAAAACATCACGCAGGAAAATAAACACTGTCAATTAAAACTTGTAATGAATAAGAACTTAGGATCCAAAGAAACAGAAATGATTTTGATGAGCACATGACTCGAAAAGAGAATGCTGAGAGCTGGTGTTATTGTTCTCTGTAAACGTATTCATATTCTTTTAATATAAAAGAAATTTCAAAGTTTGTCTTCTTTCTCAATATGAAAAACAAACTAAGCACAGGTCTTAAATGAAAAAATATAAAAAGGCTGGTGTGGTATAAATCAATGTAAAAAACATTCCATTGTAGGAAATAAAAATATATATACTGTTTGTTTAAATTCAAGGTCTTTCTTTTAAACATATAATCATTCGAATACAGATTTAGTCCACCGGGTACCTACATAACCCAGATTACAACACTATAAAGAGTTTAACTGAAGGGAAAATTCTTTAAACAAACAGAAAATTTGTTTGTAAATATTTTAAGTGAATGAATGGTGATGAATTTGGCTCATATCTTGGTTCATGTCCAGAGAGAATATCATTTTCTTACTGAATATTATTTTTTTTCCATTGAATGAGAACAGAACTGTGGAGCTATGCCATCTTTGTTGTTAAAATACATATATGTGTACAAACACACATATATGCACAATCAGACATTTGATGCATGAATCTATAGGTATGTATATTACATACTTTTAGGCAAAGCGCTGCATCTAAAGACCTAGTTGTTTTATATAAGGAAAAATAACAGATTAGGAAACATCCCTCCCCAAAACATTTGAACTTTCAAACTGCTAATTATATAGCACATCAGAATGTGCAAACATTATACTTATTGCAAAGTCTCTTTTAGATTTAGACGCCATTATAAAATGCTTTCAATTCTCTTTTGGTACCCTAAGATGTCGATATATAATATTAAATTTCCAATTAGAGAGTTTAATATAAAAATATCAGCACAAAACTGTTTTTTCAATCTGTTTATTGTGTGAGGAACCCAAACTTCAGTTTAAGTGCTGTTGTAATTTTATTACTAGATTCCATAACCCTACAATTGGTAAATTATATACCATTTTAGGTATTTAATGATATACTTAGAAATACTAAGAAAAAAATCAGTATTCAAAGGGTTAATTTTGTTTATAATAACAATAAATTATTTTATCATCTTCTTCAGTTCAAAATCCAGCTTTGAACCCGAGGAAGGCTTTCAAATCATGTTAATTAAATGGTGGTCCTTTAACCAGTAGCAGTTTGATTACCAATTACTCGAAGGATCTCTTTGTGAATGCCTCCTTCTTGTGTGTTAATATTTGCGTCTCCCACTTGGCCATCTTCATAGCTAAAACACAAAAACATAAAACATTCAAAAAGATGAAACAATCAAAAACATTTTCAGAGCATTTAAGACAGCTTAGAAATGCTATCTGATACATAAAGTACAGTCCAAAGGAATCAAGAGAAAGACAATTCTCAGTTACATTTAATAACATGATCACATTACTAAATGCAGAAAAGGTCACATGACTAAACACATGATTATTCCACATCATGTCCTGATTTGCCCCTTCTTTTTAAATTTTAACCCTCCATTAAAGCATTGCTTGAATGCAAGAAACATCCCAGTGTCTTTGGCCCTGCAAACATTTCCCACAGCAGTTGTTATATGAAACCCATTGAGAAAGAACTTACTGACTTCAGTTTTATGTTCCTTGGTTTCTTGACTTCTTTGCTCCACTGCTACTTCAATTTTTTCTTTATTTTCTGATCAATAACACTCAGAAAAATCAACTCACCTTCCACCATTGCTCCTGTGGGATTCTTGCCTTTTAATTACTATTTTGTTGTAATTGGTGCTGTATTTTTTTTTTCCTTATCAATGGTTGCTATATTTAATCCAACTAAAACCCTATTCTTATTTATGCTGGTACTACACATAAGAAAGCAAGCCTGCTAAGTTTAGCTAAGCAACAGAAGTGAAAAATACAACATTAAAAGACTGATTATTTAAGTCCTTTAGAAAGAAATAATTACATTTTAGATGATAATTCATTTCCTCAAATAAACTTACTTGGGCAATAAGAACTTCCCAAGAATGAATTTTTAAACTTCCATGATAATATTCAGAGTAGAATAAGTAATGAATTAATTTTACTTCATAAAAATGATTTCAAGACAGAAGCTTTAGAGAAGCAGTAATTACTTCAAAACAGATAACCAGGGGTGTAAGCACAGGGTCTCAGAAAGATGAATGTGCGCCACTGTCTTTTTCTCACCATACTTAAAATTCTCCTGAAATGGTACAATACAGAAAAATGAAATAAATTACATATAAAATGAGAAGTTAGGTCTTTATATAATCAACTGCTTAAAAATCTAGTGATAACCGCATTTGTATCAAGTTTAAACTCCTAAGGGGGCTTCCTTGGTAGCTTAGATGGTAAAGAATCTGCCTTTAAAGCAGGAGACCCAGGTTTGACCCCTGGGTTGGGAAGACTGCCTGAAGGAAACAGCTACCCACTCCAGTATTCTTGCCTGGAGAAACGAGTGGACAGAGGAGCCTGGTAGGCTATGAGGTTGCAAAGAGTCAGACATGACTGAGTGATTAACACCTTCTTTTTTAAAATCCTAAGAAATGGCCCAAGGTTGCCTACTTGGTTAATTCTTACTGTGCAAATACATACATACACGTATGTATACATAAGGCATTCAGTGGTGAAACATTATTGTGAAAAAAGAATAGGATATATGGTACAAAGCCCAGTTGTAAATATTTTCTCAGGAGATCAAACAGTATTCAGTCATGTCCGACGTTTTATGACCCTATGGACCATACCCCACTAGGCTCCTCTGTCCATGGCATTCTCCAGGCAGGAATACTGGAGTGGGTTGCCATGCCCTCCTCCAGGAAGCTTCCTGACCTAGTGGTTGAACCTGCAGCTCTTTATGTCTCCTGCATTGGCAGGTGGGTTCTTCACCAGTAGTGCCACCTGAGAAGCCCCTGTTACAAACTAGAGAATGTGTAAAGCGAAACACTTTAGAATTATCAATATCTAATCAGGTGTTTTGTAGCAAGCTGTGTAGAAATATATTTTATTGGACAAGTAAAATATGTTAGCTTTGTTTTTGTATAAATTCTGGCTACTCACTGGATCATGAGTAGGTTGAGCCAACCATAATTCTGAGCAAGGCTGGGGAAGGAACCTGGCTTGCAGGCTTGGCCCAAAGGAGATAATGGTATTTTACCAAACCAACTGAGCTAGCTCCTTCCTCTATGATACAGATTATGGAAAACTTTTTAAAGAGATTGACAAATAGAGTATAAAGCAGACACAAAGAAAATCACATTGCTTTGAGAGAAGTGGGAAGAATGGCAGGTCCTAGAATTGTTTTGTTCTTGATGACTTTCCAATTTCAGGTACCAGTTCACAGTGTAACTCCAGCCTAAATTTCCTCATAGGAGATTATGTCTATCCTATCTCTATGGTATAGTCAACAAACCTACTGTGTCCTCTGTGCTTTGGATACAATGTTGAGTAAAATATTCTCATCTTAATAAATATCCCAGCCTACATCTCTCTTCTTTTCAATTTAAAGTGAATCTTGATTAAAAATTTGTCAGTAATACATCATAATTTCCATTTTCTCCTTAATCCACTGCAATTATTCTTCAGGTCTTACTACTATCCTGAAAAATACTGACAACAGTTGCCTGTGGCAACCAGTAGACTATATCCACTATGTCTGCAGCATGGGATACAGCTGATGGCTCTTTTTCATGAAGCTATATTATCTCTTTGATTATTAATTCTCAGTCTCCTTCACAGCATTTTCTTCCCTAATCTCCCATTTCAATGCTGGTTTTATTCACAACTCACTCCTCAGTCAGTGTTCTTTCTTTTCATGATATGCAAGTTCACTTTAGTCTCTCCCACTGTTGTTACTATCAGCTACTTGCTGATTCCTACCTGTATCTCCAATCCTTACATCTTGCCCTAACTATACATTTCCTACAGAAATCACAGAGAGATGGTGTATCTAAAACTGAATTTAGTTTCTTAATTCAAAACTGACTGTTCTTTTCTGTCGATCTTCAAACCTGAAGTACTACCATCTATCAGGAATAACAGGAAAACCAGTTATTTTTTCCTGTTATTCCTGATAGATGGTAGTACTTCAGGTTTGAAGATCGCCCATATCCAGTAAATCATCCAGCTATCTCACTTCCAGTTTCCTACTTATTCTCATTTGCAACTTCTCTCAATCTGATGCCATCAATTTCGTTTAGGCCTTCACTGGTAAACAGATCTACTGGTAAAGAATTCGACTGCCAATGCAGGAGATGCAAGAGAGTTGGGTTTGATCCCTGGGTCTGGAAGATCCCCTGGGTAGGAAACGGCAACCCACTCCAGTATCCTGGGCCTGGTTAAGTTCATGGACAGAGGAGCCCGGCGGGCTACACTCCATGGGGCCAAGGAGTAGGACACAACTGAGTACACACACACACATTATTCATCTAAATGAGTGATTTTCAAGTTGCAGGTTGAATATAGTTAGTGGGCTCTGAAATTAATTTAGCTGATACAGGCTAGCATTTTTCAATGAAATTAGAATAGAGAAGGGCAGTAAGTACCAATCAAAGTAAGATTGTTCTTTCCCTTATCACAATGCCAAATACATTTCTTTTTGTGGTGAGAAACGCTGATCCAGACTATTGTACTAAACATTATAACCAGTCTTTTGAGCTCTACACTTATCCCCATCATCCCTCCTACAAGACTATTCTCTGCCCTGCTAGAGTGATGCAAATGGCGTTCGCTTCACTTGTAAAACAGAATTCAACCTCACTGGCATTCACACTGGGGTCCTTTGCAATCCAAACATAAACTTCTCTCCAGTCATGCCCCATCACTCGCCCCTCACTCTATTTTCCATTCAAATGGAAGGGCTTTCTGTACCCAAACACACATTCACTGACACTCAAAGAGCCTTTGACGTTATGGAGAGGAGGTGAGACTCACATTCTTTAAATAAACTATAATAATCTAGAGAAAGAGCACAGGGAAGAAAAGAACAGAGAGCAAGCATGAGAGACTGAGCTGAAAGTATCAAGAAAAATGCTTATTTTTCCATTGTCTGTGAAGCCCGCAAGGAAGTATAACAGTTGAGGGCTGGGTGTCTGAAACTATGAAGCATGTATAATAATAAAGGAAAACCAAACTACCATTTGAATTAGTCAACCAGCAGGGCTTAGATACATGAATTACTAGTGGCATTAGAGTATTTACTATAATACAGCATATAGACTATTTTGTAGTTACTAGTATTGTAGACAAACACTAAGTTGCTAACACAACACTGAAGTTTACTTACATCTAGAAAGCAACAAAATTTTAAAAAGAAATAGAGCAAGAATGATATCAATAGGGAAGTGATACACTTGAGTGGGGGGTTCTGAAGAAGAAAATATGAAATTATCTGCAAGAAAACAAAAATTACTTATGTTAATAGTAGTATAAAAAGTGTGAAAGCATTGGTAGCTCAAGTGTGGGAAACTCTTGGCGACTCCATGGACTCTACAGCCTCTCAGGCTCCTCTGTCTAAGGGATTCTCCAGGCAAGAATACTGGAATGGGTTGCCATTTCTTTCTCCAGGTGATCTTCCTGACCCAGGGATCAAATCTGGGTCTCTCACTGCATTGGCAGGATTCTTTACCATTAGCACCACCTGGGAAGCCCATACTTTGGGACAGTTTTAAGATTGGTACCCAGACATGTGTTTTCTGATTTCCTAAATCTGAAACCCAGAAATGGTAGTACTGCTTTTCATTAGCTACAGACAGGAGAAATTCACTGTGAACTGAATGACCTTCAGCACGCCTCCAAAGTTCCTGTAAGAAATCTGATGCTCTAAGTGCATTCATTGTCTACTTCACGGCCCATGGAGAAATCTCTTGATTAAGTGAGAGCATTCAGTCTCTGTCAATGCTTTCATTCAATATGTATTAAGTGTTTCTGCACAAGACATGAGATTCCCAAACACAGACAGAATTTGCATTTTACTAGGGGAGATAATAGAGTTATGCAATTAACTGGAGGACAAGGCAGCCTGGGTGAACAAAGAAAGGGCAAGCAGAACTCACAGTAAAGACAGATATCCTGTCTGACTAGGACGCCAGGAGAGGCCCCATGGAAAAGACCATATAGTTAAGCCTGGAAAGACTGACTAAAGGCTGAACTGGTGAGAAGGCCAAGCACTGGTAGTGACTGAGCCAAGACATGGTAAACGGGAAAAACAATTTCAAGTTTTTTCAAGGAATGGCTTGGAAAATAATTTTATCCAATGAGTGGTTTATATGGATAACTGAAGTCAAGTCAGATAGGCACCATGTTGCAGAATGCCATTTTGTTATTGTTGTTAATAACCATTAGCCTTCGTGAGCAAGGAATAATCAAACTCTCCTTTTGGAAAAATAATGTGGTATAAATTGTATGACCTTATTAACCGTTGTTAACTCTAAAGGGGGAATACAGTGGGTGACTATTTCTCTTTCAACTTGCTTTTGATTTCAGTTTCTGTACATTGAACAGGTACCACTAGTGTAATAATGGCAATGATTTTTTTAAAATCTGGCAGTATAAAAAACAGGTTAAGAGCAATGAAGAAAGCAGAAGCATGGAAAATAACTAGCAATCTTCTGGTGTACTGCAGGAAGTTTACAATACACATGGAAACAAATGTGTTTGTAGAAGAAAATTGTGAAAAGATGTACTTGGGAACTGATGACTGGTGAGCAAGGAGAAAGAAACTGAAAGCTACAGCTCAAGTTCCAAGTCTCCTTGATGCATGAAGTGATTTCAGAGATGCAGGAAGTTGTGAAAGCAGCTAGGGGATTCAGCAGTAATAGGCTCCACTTTGTACATAATGATTTTAAGGTATTAGTCGACTTTGGAGGGGAGGGAAATATCCAGCATGCAGTTATAAAATTGGCATTTCATTCATTCCTACGTATCTGCCAAGCACTATGCTAGTCAGCTATGTAGTCCCCAGTCTCAAGAGGCATCCAGAGTAGTAATGGAGGAGACAATACATAAAAAAGAACAATCCAATCTTAGAAACACATCCAGGGTATTATATAGTAACAAAAAGGAGCAGCACAAAGGCATCAAGTGAAGTTTCTGAGAGGAGGGAAGACACACACTAAGATTTAAAAGAGGAGTGGGAATTAGACAGGCAATATTGAAGAAATAGGCAAAGGGAAAAGAATGAAAGAGAGGATCCAAGCTTAATGAAGAAAGGAAAGGAGAGCAAGGAGTGCGGAATCCAGCATACAGTCCAGGCTGCACAGCACAACATGCCAGGTGTGAGACAGCGGCCAGTGGGAAATGGTGGGCCGTGCAGCTGGGCATCGCCTCCTCCTTCAACACAGTGGCATTGAAAATAAGAACAAAGCACTGAGGAGTCAGTTGGTTCCCTTTGTAAAGGAGACTGGACTTCATCTTATAAGCAGTAAGCAGCTATCAAAGACTTTTAAGTAGGGGAGTGATGTGGCAGTTTCAGTCTTGGAAAGAAATCTGTGTTAGAGACAGAGAAATTGGATTTATTACAGACTGGGGATGAAGCAAAGCTCTCAGATCGTATCAGTTTGATGTCACACAGCTTATGTCACTGAGCCATGACTGAATGTCCTGTTATCTAACTTCATAAATAAGCTGTCTCCTTGCTATGTTCCCATTCAAACACTGTGTATTTTTTGCAAAATCATGGTGCAACGTACCATGCTCTCTTATTTCTCAAAATAGCCATTCTACAGTTCTTATTTCACAAACTTCTCTTATGGCTACCTTTTTAAGATAAATTTCAAACTCTGACCTAAAATAAAAACTATACATATTCCAAAACATTTTCCTTTTTGCACCCCGCCCACTTTTGTTCATTAAAAATTTACTGAAAAGCAGCTGCATATCATATACCATGTAAGCTGATTCAGAGCATGCAGGGCAGTAAAAAAAAAAAAAGAACAACAACAACAATAGGAGTTCTGCCCTACTAACACATAGCCTCCTAAGAGTCAGATACAACGAATAAAATGAATTTAAATGAAAGTTCTGCATTGAGCTGTAGGAATACCAGGAAGAGAGGTTACTTTTTCTTAGGAGCTTCATGGAAGAGGTGGTATTTGAGCTAGACGTTAAAAAGTAGATTTAGATAGGAATTTCTGAAATTTAGCACAGATATCTGCTACACTCCAGAACCTGAAAATACTCTATATCTCTTTTCTGCAGGTGGTCTGCTTTATTTGGTCCTTCCTGCTCTTAAATTTCTGAACATCTCAAAATGTTTTGAAAATATATACCTTATATCGAAATGACAGAGAAAAAAACAGTAACAGTTCATTTGCAAATCTTCCTGCTCTAAATCAAAGAACCATGGAAGCATTAAACATGTAGGTTGTAACACCAGATAGATAGATACAAAAACCTGGCAGTTCTTAAAGTTTCCTTGGTCCCGAGTAGCTGAGAGAGAAGATACACGCCTATCTCTGCAAGTTTTCACTATGGTAGTGATACGGGTAGTGTAGCATGGGGTGCCCATGGCTCTAGATGCACCCAATCAATTACCTTCTCTTGGATTTTATTATTTATTCCCATTTACAGAAAATATCAATAGTGAGTTTTTCTCTTCAGCTTTAAAATTCCCATTTACTGTGAAATAAATGTTTTTGTTGTATATGACTAAAGCACAATGTGGTTTTCACATCCCCTGTTTAAGCCCAACTTCTGGCCCTTTAAAAACAGCTGCCTGATTTCTATGTATTAACATTTATGTCTCAAGATCAATAACAAGATCAAGCTTTAGCATTAATTCCTAGACACTCAAAATTGGCTCGAACCTGTTTTTAAAATCTGAATTACTACATTTTGCCTGAAGCATTTATATATTTGGTTAAGTTTATTCATTTCTGGAATTTTCCAAAAAAATTTTTTTTCAAACTTCTTATTCTTCTGTTTTCCCTATCGGATATTGTCCTTTAAATTTTACTTTAATTTTTTTCTGATGCCCTAATCCCTGAAATTTCCCGTTTTCCCCTCATTCTCTGCTATTGTTTACTTCTTGGGAAGAATGTGATTAGGCTATCACACAGCTGTTTTATTCTCTCCTTCATTCTGGAAATCAGTTAGCATGGAATTTATTATAATTCACTACTTTACATCCTAGTCATCAGGAAAAGCTCCTAACTAGAAATCACACAATGTGTAAAATAAATAAATAAATAAAATAAGAACAGAAATTGAGTTTCTGTCTGATTACAGAATATTTGTGAAAACTCATTTTTTCTCCTCATTTTTTTCCTAGATGCTACTGCTCACTAGGGAGGCACACCACTAGCAGAACTCTGTGAGACAGAAGCTGATGGTTGTGATTAGAATGTACATTCGTTAGGGAATGGATTCTCCTTCTGATGTGTTTTGAATCTTATCAATTTTCCTTAATTAGTCTCTTCTCTCCTGAGGGATGAAGGATGCAATTTCATTGGTGTTTATAAAGAAATGAAAATCATTATCTTAATAGAATTTCTCCCTCTGTATGATTTGGAAAATATCTGAGGATACTGAAAGTATTTTCTTCTCTTGCTTTCAGATGGTCTTTCCCTTATTTTTTTCTTATGAAATGCAGAAATCCTTCTCTCCAGTCAATATCCACACATGTGCCCTACTGATTTAGTTTAATTTGCATAAAACTGCAAAGAAATAATACTACTTCTGAGCACTTCCATATCTAAAGTTGTTTATTTAGCTCAACAAATTTGAATTTTAGCGTAACACTAAATGGGGCTTCCCAGGTGGAGCTAGTGGTAAAGAACCTGTCCGACAATGCAGGAGACACAGTTCAATCTCTGGGGAAGGGAATGGCAACTCACTCCAGTATTCTTGCCTGGAGAATCATGGACAGAGGAGCCTGGCGGGCTACAGTCAATGGGATCACAAACAGTTGGACAGGACTGAAGCAACTTAGCACACATAACACTAAAAGAAACAGATTAACTAGTTAGTAAACGGCTAAGAAAAGGACTCTGGAGTTACTATTCCATCAAAATTTCCAGCTCACACTCACTGAAAAACTTTGTGATTGGAGGTGTCTTTTAGAAAGTCAATCTTCTAACAATGAATAAGAAATGAGATAAGCAAGAAAGAAGAAAAGAAAAAAAAATTCAATGACTGCCTTTCACAAGAGACCTGTGCTGTGCTATAATTTCATTTGAATTATAACCTTAAAAAGCAGATGCTTTCCTGGGAGCCTTCAGAGCCATGGAACACCCTTCTCTACCTTGCCTTTTGCCCCAGGAGGCTGACCTATATGGACGTGATCAATAAGTTCCCTTGCCCTCTAGTTTCCCGTAGAGTTTGGCCAATGGGGTGTCCCAGCAGGGCACTGACAGGAAGGCAACATCAAGGTTTTGCTTGGTTCCACCCCACAAGGGCCCCCTTGGACTGCCTACGTCCCTGAATTGATGGCCATGACTCCTTTCATGGAGTCATGATGAACTAGAAATGACTCTCCTACCAGGTTCTCATAACTGCTTTCTCTTCTTGTCTTTAGGGACTGAAGGATATAGAACATCCCTGGTGCTACCAGATCCAGGTTATTGTCCTAGACCTATGATCTCCCAATAACCACACTTTTGTAAGTAATCCAATGTGTGTATCCACCTAGATACATATAAGACCTGTATGTATGTGTATGTACACATGTATACATATATACGGGCCTTCCTTGGTGGCTTAATGCTCAAGAACCCACCTACCAGTGCAGGAGATGTGGGTTTGATCCCTAGGCTGGGAAGAACCCCAATGGCAACCCATTCCAGTATTCTTGTCTGGAAAATTCCATGGACAGAGGAGCCTGGCAGACGACAGTCCATGGGATCCCAAAAGAGTCAGACATGACTCAGCAACTAAACAACAACACCATACATACATACACAGTGGTTAAAGAGACCATGTTTTTCTTCAAATCTTCTAAGTTAATGGCTTTTAAACATCCCTGTTTTTCACAGCTTATCAAAATAAAACAAAAACATTAACTTGATGAGAAAATGCTGTGCTGTGCTGTGCTTAGTTGCTCAGTCATGCCTAACTCTTTGCAACCCCATCGACTGTAAGCCTTCCCGGCTCCTCTGTCCATGGGGATTCTCCAGGCAAGAATACTGGAGTGGGTTGCCATGCCCTCCTCCAGGGGATCTTCCCAACCCAGGGACTGACTGCATTGCAGGCAGATTCCTTACTCTCTGAGCCACTAGGGAAGCCCTGATGAGAAAATATTTGCTGTATTTTGGCAGCTTAACTGACCAAACAATAGGATAGTCGCTATTATCTCATTTAGGGAGAAGACAGTAACATAGGATTTTCAGCCTTTACACTTACACGAAAAAGAATCTTGTACACACATGATCAGTGTTTGGGACGACCCATATCTCCCCATGTTTGTGCAGGTCAGGTGAGGTGATCACTGTAAAGGGAAGAGAAAATTAAGGAACTATTTTATTCTAAATTACTATATCCCTTTTCTCAGAAATCTAAAAGCAAAAATGCATGTACAAATTAACACATGAAAAATGTTTCATCTTATTAAACTATCAAAAAATGTAAATAAAAACAGTGAAATGCCAAGTAGCAATTTTATGTTTGGAACACACTTAGCATAACAATAGGAAGGAAATCACTTAGTACTTATGGTGGCAAACAGGTCCTGACTTGGGAACTACGTAGAAGGCAACCTAGCATCCTCTACAACTATCAAATGTTGAAAAACCTAAAAGACAGTTAAGTGGTTACCAAAACTCCCAACAGAAGAAGAAAAAATGAACTTTTAACCAAATTCAGATTTTAAAGCAAAAACAGAGGAAAGTATATGATATTGCAAATCACCTATTAATTTTCTATCCCAAGTTCAGAAAAGAAGAATAATTTCAGTGTAGCGACAAGAAAGACCTCCTCAGTTATCTACTCAGTGCTCAGTTCATCTTTCAGATTTTTCATGGTATTATACATTCAGAAACCAACATAAAGAGGAAGGGGTACAGTAACAAAAGAGATGAACAATACTTGATCAGAAAGAGATAATTACTCTTCTGAGCTAGCTGCCAAGAATAAAATATAGCACTGTTTGAAATCTTGCCAGTTCTGCTCTTCGTTTTAACCTTTATGATCTCTGTTGTACTGTCCATCTGTGCTCTTCGAGATGGTCATAAGGAACAAAGCTTTCCCTAGTCCATTATGAGCATTTTGTAAACACACTTAAATTCTTAAAATACTGGTAAGAGTGAGAATAAATGCTATAAGGATTGTAAAACTTTTAACTTACCTTCACATAAGGCTATGCATTTTAAGTTACGGCTTTGCAGGAACTGGGATTGCTGTCCTTTCTTCTGTGACTAAATTCCAAAAGAATTTAAAAATTAGAGTAAAATTGAACAGTCACTCAAGTGAAAAGAATCATCACTAAAAAGTAATCATCATTAAGATAGCTCTAGAGTTTTAAAAAATGGCCTTTCTCAACTAGCAGTAATATCCTTGAGTTCTCTCTTAATGTCAATTTATATTTGTAACATCATTTAATTTCTGTACATAATCACAATTAAATCACTTTCAAAATCAGCGACCTGAAAATACTTAAAGTTCAACAGCCCCACAACACAGAATCAGAACTCAAGTTTAGTGTTACTGCAATCTAGCATCTCTATTTAGAGGGAAACAAAGCTGTTATTATCTTTTCAAACATTACAATCAATTTTTCTCGATCATCTAACTATTCAAAATCAACTCTTTAATAAGGGTTTCAGAAACATCTCATGTAGAAAATCTGGGGGTTTGTTTTTGTTTTCAGATATTAGCTTAGCCACACTCTTCTTTAAAAAAAAATAAATAAAGTCACATTATTCATCAGATGGATTTTAATTTGTCCAGAATGCTTGTTTTCTCTGAAACAAGGCATTTGTGCTTGCTCTTCTCTATGCCTGGAATGTTCTTTCTCCCAGAGAGCAACATGGCTCGTGCACTCATCACTTACAGGTGAGTTTTACTCAACTGGAACCTTCTCAGAGCATTCTTTCCCCATCATCCCATTTAACATTCATTCTGGTTCCATCTTCAATCCATAGCATTCAGCATCCCCTTTCCCTGATTTTTATCCAGAAGATTTACCACCATCTAACATTCAACTAAAATAAATATTTAATTAATTTATTAAAGTTTGCCTGGATGTGGACCATTTTAAAAGTATTTATTGAATTGGTTACAATGTTACTTCTGCTTTATGTTTCGGTTTTTTGGTCCGTAGGTATGTGGGATCTTAGTTCCCTGACCAGGGATTGAACCCTCAACCCCTGCATTGGAAGGTGAAGTCCTAACCACTGGACCACCAGGAAGTCCCATATTTAATTTATTTATATCCACTCAGTAGAATGCAGGTTTCAAGAGGATTTGTCTATTGTAGATTATCACCACAGCTCAATGACCAGGAGATGTAAAGCATTTTAGTAGAAGTTCAATAAATATTTGTTGCATACTGACTGAATAAAGGCATCTGGGTGATTATGTTTTAGGGTGAATTTTGTTTCTGTTTGAGTAATGCCTAAAATAATTTTGCAGATTGAAAAAGCCTGAGTAGTTATCAAAATCTTGCTGGCTAAGGGCACTAGAGTTCACCCATCAGAGACAGTCACACAAGTTGCTACAATACCTGTGACGCGTTGCTGTTTTTACTGCTGGAAGCCGGCTCATCCTTGGCTGACACCTTCTGCTTCTTGTTCATCCCTAAAAACATTAGCAAAGTAATAATTTAGGGACAAAGCTGTATGATGCAGCTCAAAATACAATCCATCTACACTGCCAAGTTCTACTTTAGGCAAAGGCTGGACAGCATCAAGCCACAGACGGTCACAAAGGGCTTCTGAAGGAAATGGAAAATATAGTTTGTTTTTCTTTGTATTGAAAAGAAGGATAGGATCACCTCTTGCATAAAGTTGATATAATCAGAAAATTTTTAAAACTTGATTTTAAAAGGATTTTAGGACCAAACTTTCATTCTTATCATCTGGTAATGAGAAAATAGATAAGGGGTGGGAAATAGGAACAATTAAAAACAAAATATTAATACTGCCACTTCATGAGTTGCTGATACATGCTCAATACCTATAGAATTTACTATTCCTCTTAATAAAAGAGAACTAAGTCCTTTTGTCTATGATACTCACAAATCTTACCAGACTCTGTTAACTGTATGGCTTTTTTACTGTGAAATATTTCAGACAAAACAGAAATAAAATTCCTATTTGTTTAGAATAGGTAGATTTGTAGCTATACTCTTACACTCATCTACTATCCTGAAGTTGAGATGCCTATTTATTACTGTTTCAATAAAAGGCTTAATGAAAATGGGTTAAGTCTATGGGCCAAATTGCAAACGGTGCGACATAAGCATTTTCCAAAGCAGACATTCCCCCAAAGAATGCAGAAGTAGGCGGAGTCAAGTTGAGAAACAGGCCTAAGGTTTCAGAGGCAGTTCTGAGGGAAGAAAAAGTGTGTTCAGTCATGTTTGATTCTTTGCAACCCCATGGACGGTAGCTTTCCAGGCTCCTCTGTCCATGGGATTCTCCAGGCAAGAATACTGGAGTGGGTAGCCATTCCCTTCTCCAGGGGATCTTCTCAATACAGGGACTGAACCCAGGTCTCCTGCACTACAGGCAGATTCTTTACCGTCTGAGTGGCCAGGGAAGCCCTATCTGAGGGAAAGGCAGAGGCTATTATATGCAGACACTAATCTGGTCTCTACCTCCTAAACCTACAACCTTCAAAATCAAGTATGAAGGTACTTGAACTTATGGTAGAGGTTCTTACTTCTTCTTTTCAGATCAAGGACACTTAAAGAATTGGATGAAAGCTATGGATACTCTCTCCAGATAGATGCACATTCACACAGACAATTTCACATTCATTTGTATCCCCCACAAAACTTTCCATGAACCCATCTAAAGGGTCTGTACACCAGGATATGAAGCAGAAAATCGCAGCACTTGGTAATTTGTTGTGTTTTTCTTATCTATGCTGAGGTTGCATTTATTTATTAAAACTGGTTTTATATTACTTTTTTTATTGTGTTCTGGTTTAGTAAGATTTAGAGTCTGACTTAAGGTGATTTGAATCATCTTCTCCACTGAACTATGTTATTTTCTTTCCTATACTATCTTATTCTTCTGATATTTATTTTCCTAGTATTATTTGGGCATACTGTATTTTCAAAGATCACTGCAACAATATTTCTCAACAATATGCTTTTCAACTATGTGACTATGCTGCTCTTTCATCAGGAAATGAAGTCTAATTCCCCAGCCCTTGACTCTGGAGGGCCTTGTGACTGCTCTGACCAGTATCTGCATAAGGGAAGTGGCACCACGTGACTTTTGAGGCTGTCATTACAGGCATAAAAATTTTCATCTGTTATTTAATACCATTCTGCGTAGTTTCAAGTTCTTAACAAAAAGCATAATTACTTTATATTTAAACAATACATTTTTGTTCTAAAAAAAAAACTGATCAAAGTGAAATATTCCAAAGAAATATTGCAAAGAAAAAACACCCCAAATTTTTACTACCTAAAGATTTCAGATGCTAACAATTTGGTAATCATTCTTTCCATATTTTGAATTCACGAGGCTCCTCTTTAGCACATGCTTTCAATTTATTCCAAAATTAAAACAGTCTTACCAAAATATTAACAACAAATTGTCAACAAGTAGTATGGTTTTGCGGGTCTCTTTCTAAACCTAAGTTTTCCATACAATTTAAAACTTTTTTATGGGATATATAATAATACAATCAAATTCAATGGACATGAATTTGAGCAAACTCCAGGAGACAGTGAGACAGGGAAGCCTGGCATTCTACAGTCCATGGGCTCACAAAGAGTTGAACATGACTGAGCAACTAAAGAGTAACATAATGATCCAAAGGTAAGAAGTTGTCATGGTACAGAATTACATTCAATGAGAGTGGATTAATTTGTATATAAACTTTACAGTGCTCTCCATAATACTTTGTACATACTATATTATCAATGTTTCATGTAGATGGAATCAAAATAGAAATGACTGAAAATTAAAAGTAACATTAAAATCTGTCAATTTTTGAAATTAACAAAATATATATTCCATGTTATACACTAGGGGAAATATAAATCTTGGCATGTGAACTTTGTTTTTATTTCTGACATTTATCAAATAAATTTAATACAAATACATCAAATAAGCTTTGTTCACTTGATAAAAAGGTTTGTATAGCTCAGTTGGTAAAGAGTCTGCCGGCAATGCAGGAGACCTGGCTTTGATTCCTGGGTTAAAGAGAAGGAAATGGAGAAGGAAATGGCAACCCACTCCAGTATTCTTGCCTGGAGAATCCCATGGACAGAGGATCCTAGCAGGCTACAGTCCCCGGGGTTGCAAGAGTCGGAGACGACTTAGTGACTAAACCACCATCACCACCTGGAATATACAATAACAACAGCAAAACCCTAATAAATTTGAGGTTAGAAATGGAATACAAGCTTACCTGAGTAACCAAATGATATGCTTGACATTGGGCTAAGATAGATTCCACTTCCATACATTGCACCGTGGAGCTAAAACGGAAAGAAGTAGGAGAGGAAGCGGTCAGTTCATGGTTTTAAATGTTAATATTTCACAAGAGAGGACCATCATCTCATGCTGGAACATTTAGCTCTTAGAAAATGTTAAAGCCCTTATTCCAAGGTCTATTTGGAATTTAAAAAGAGCACTAATACCTTTGTCCTTAAAATTAAGAATGCATTGATATATGGAAAATGACAGCCAAGGAAAAAATCCTTAGAAAAGATTTCCCATCCTATCGATGACAGAGAGTCACTTAGCATAAGGTACTGGGTTAGTTGTTAATGGCTCTAAAATCCTGAAAATAAAACCGGCTGAAACAGATGTGACAGCAGGTTGATCAGGACTCACCTATTTGTGTATCAATAAAATATCCTACTCAGATTTTCAGTATACAACACTGTCACCCCATTCTTCTCCTTCAAATTTTTCAAGTTACAGAGTGCTTTATTAACTGAAACTCTGACTAGTCTATCACTCAGAACAATTAAAATTCTCTAATATTACTTCCGTGTTCTAGGGCCCTCATACCCTTTTTCAGTTCAGTTCAGTTCAGTTCAGTCCCTCAGTCATGTCTGACTCTGCGACCCCATGAGCGGCAGCATGCCAGGCCTTCCTGTCCAACACCGCACCAAATATTAATTCAATCAATTTGTATTTATGGACATTTATATTTAATTGTATCATCCCAACTGTCATCAGAGGTTGTAATTTTGCACTGGTAACTGGGTTGAGGATCTCATTTCCCGACCTCCTTACATCATCAGATAAAAATGAGTGAGGTGGAATGCTGGGGATGAGGGGCATAAAGATGAGGACCACACCCGCTATAACCTGCTCACTTGCTGCCCTAGGGCTTGAAAGGCAGAGAGCTGATGGCTCTTTGATGTCCCATCTCCACTTTGTTTATTCTTAGCCCCACCTTTTCTTCTGTTAAAGTATTCACAGTGAGATAGTGCTCAGGAAATGTGTGGGTTAGCAGAGAGCATTCCTGTAAGGTTTTACCTTTTGGGGATCATCTTTTTCTTGTCATTGTTGTTCGGTTGCTAAGTTGTGTCTGACTCTTTGTGACCCAACGGCCTAGCACAGTCAGGCTTCCCTGTCCCTCACTATTTTCCAGAGTTTGTTCAAACTCATGCCCATTGAGTTGGTGAAGCCATCCAACCATCTTATCCACTGTCTCCCCCTTTTCCTCCTGCCTTCAGTCTCTCCCAGCATCAGGTTTTTGGTTTTTTTCCTAATTAAGTTTAAAGTGATTTTACTATTTCTCATAGGGAAACTCAATTTTCTTTTTCTTTTCATCCCTATGGTGTGTATAGATCAATTCTGCTTGACTTTGTGAAAATCATATATGTCCATTAGAAAGTCAATGTGATTTTTTAAAGCACACAGGCTTCATGCTTTTGCGAGTAAAAACCTAACACCAGGACTGCTTACTGAATTCCCATACTGAAGAATCATGAGCTCGCATCAGAGCATTCAGAAAATGTACCTGCAGTCGTGTATTAGAAGCAACAACCAGACCATTCCTCAGGATGGAGTGCCAGTTTTCAATGTGTGAGCCACTAAAACACAGGGAAAGAGAAGGAAAAGCAAAATCAGAAGTCAACGACGTTTTAATGGGGTCGCAATATAACAAGCGATGGTGCCTTCTCATAGCCTTCTCATAGCTCTGAGTTTCCTAGTCAAGTATCATGTAGTGACTGTCCTATGCTAACAACCAAATACTAAAAGAGGATGCTTTCCTCCCCACACATTCATGGAAGACTGTGTGGGGAACTCACACCCCTCAACAGTAAGTCATACTCACTGAAATGCAAAGGTGCTTCCGAAGAGTTTTTTAGCAGCTCTAAAATTGGATTCTTTGGCTGGTGGACTGCTGAGAAGAAGGAACTGATGGGGTGTGTGCATGAACTTCAGTTGCTGCCATTTAAAATAAGGGCACAGGAAAACATGTCAAACTTAATGTATAACAGGCTGATGACAAATTCAAACGTTACTGGTTTAAGAATCATCTATTTTCAAACTACAATAATTTATATTAACAGGATCATTCATTTAACAAACCCCCTGCATAAGTGATAAATCACATGGAATTGCTGATATGAAGGATAATTCTTTAGGCTAATGGAAAAGGAATAGGAGACAGACAATCCAAAGTCATTTATATTTAGCTTTGGAATATGCTATGTAATCACATTCAAGCAGATCTGCCTTCCTAATTACATTTCTTTTTTGAGACTTTTATTATTGAATTCCCTAAGTATCCACAAGCTATTTGACTGGGGAAATATCTGAGTTTGCTAAGCAGAAAAGTTAGTTCAAGATTTTTAAATCATAAACATTATCATCATTATGCTTTATTTGCATATGTTTGTAAAATCAGAAATTGCCAACACTCAAATTATAGTTTTCCCCTTTGTTCATAGAAAAAAAGTAAAACAGACTCTCTTGAATTAGCTGCTTGACACACTGCTTGACACAAATTTCTAACTGCTGCTCTTTTACCTAAGATTATATGAACTTATAAAGGAATCTCATCGTTTAGAGATTCAGAGATGAGATGGCAGACCTGAAATTTTAAATACTGCTCCTGGGTGATGACTGCAACTGAAATCAGACTCCATTAGCTTTTTTTTAAATTTTGTAAGCACATTAGGCCCATAAGTAAGATATCTGGAGTCAGTATCTCCTATGATACAGGAAAGTGAAGCTGCGCCAACATTAAACTGACAATGATAAAAAGTACACAATCTCTAATGTTCTTTCTATCACATGTGGAATAGCTAAATGATTTCATATTGACTCGGTTACTTAAAAGCTCAGGGCAGCAGCCTGAAATTGAATTTTGTTTCTTGGAAAAACCTGGAACTGGGGCACAAATGGTCATTTCAAAGAATCAGGCTTAACCTGAGTTTCCTTCAATTTCCTGGAGAGGCTGCCTAAAAAAATCTCAACCAATAAGTAGCCCTCCCATTTCTGTATGTATATGTGAAGAAACAACTTACCCTGTTAACTGGCAGTTTCACAATATGTGACCTATTACTTGAAATAACCCTGAAATTAATTAAAATAATTCATCAGTCACAAATATATACCACATATATTTTAAGTTTCTTTTCCTCAGTTGGTAAGTGATTAAAACTTATTTTTGCTGTGACATAAATTGAGTAATAATTTTACCTAATTACATCATTCTGCTTTACTTCCTGGAACAATTTAAAGAGCTGATGTAATAAAAAAAGGATAATATTTTAATCTGAGAAAACACAGAAGTAGCTCTTTAAAACCTAAGCGATATAACTTTTAATAACCACAATCTAAGATTAGAAGTTGAATCACAATCTGCTTTCCCTGCTCTTCTCTACAATGTCTAAGTATGAGTTTTCTTGGAGATTTTTTTCTTTTCTATAAATATTTGAGCGTTTTTGCACTGACACAGACAGTGGTTTACATACGAAATGTTATTAACTGTATGTAAGACAATGAGGTTGAAAAAAATAAAAACTTTAGGTATTTGAAAGAACTAATTGCTTTATACTTGTCAGCATAGAAAAGCATAGCTAAACAAACTGTAAAACATGTTGGTAAATTTCCCTCTGCTTGAAAGAAGAGTGACTAACAAGTTCAAGGAAATGATCACGAATAATTAAAAGTGAAAAATCAAGCTGACTTTAGGGAAAAAAAAAGATTGGATGTTCGAGATGTTTGTCTTCATTCTGAATATGACTTAGAGTGAGAATTTGAAAGGTTAAAAAGAAACAACTATGTGTTATTTTACTCATCAGAATTTTAATAATAGACTATGAAAGGTACAAAGAAGCAAGACTTGTAAAACCTAATTTTTGTCATGATTTTACTAGAATAAATTTAATATATTTTGTAAGGTTCTGTGTAACTGAAAGTTAACTAATTATGATCATAAGTAGCCAGAGTCTTTCTCCTATCCTAATCTTTACATATTTTTTTTAAAAAACTTCCTGGTTTTAGTATAGAATAAGTATTCATTCAGATCAATCTCATATAGTCTTCACATTTGTCTTATTGCATGATAATCATGATGAATCCCACAGCCTTTAGTCGTCACAGTGATTTCAAAGAGAGGTAACTAAAACCCTCAAAGATATGGTGAGTAGATACTATTGTTTTCTTTTTGCAGATGAGAAATCAGAGGGCAGATTACTTGAAGTAAGTGTTGTAGAGCAAGATGAGTGCTCAACCCACTTCTCAACTATTCTAATTCTTCTTCTAGTATTCATGCTGAGCTAATGCTGTGGCCCTCACCAGACTTTCTCTGAAAGAGAACATCTTCTATAGTCATCAGAAGAAGAGTTTATCAAATTTATACTCTGTTATGGGAGCAAATTATACAAAACATACATTTAAGAAAGATTTTCAGTAAGTGTTTGATCACTTAGTTAACTAGAAAATTAAATGAGCCAAAATGGTTTCACCACGTAATACAGTTAAATTTTAAAATCTAAAGAGTCAGCTGCACAATATATCCGTGTATTGCATATGACAGCACTTTCTTCCTCTTGTGATGTACAAGTTTTAATTAAAGTGAAAGTCATTAAGGACTCTTGGACTGTAAAATCACCAGTCCTCATAAGACTGAGAAACTGTAGCACTGCAGGTCTCCACCCCCCTGCCTTACAGCAGGCAATAGAAAATGATGCTGTTTTCATTAAGAGGAAAACTAAATTTTATACCATTGCAGTAGGGGATGAGCAAGGGGGTCTTGTTTATCCATCTGCTTCTTGATTTCCAGATATGGTGCCTGGAAAAAAAAGTCATTATGCTCCTTGATTTTTCTTATTTTACTTTTTTTTGCAAAAGGAAAATCACCTTGAACAGGTATGTCTAATCCAGTTAAACGTGATGATTTGTGGTTGTGACATGATAACAACGACCATTACCCTAGTTGCTTCTCCCTGAGATGACATGAACTCTGACTTTCCATGCTGCGCAAAGGACTTGCCAGAACATTTGGGTAAGAGGCTTAAATCAAATTTTAACCTGGCTCCCATGCACTGGGCCAAGTCCCTGGACTCCTGCTGAATCTTTGCTCAAGAAAACCCAATGCTGCCAAAACACAAAAGGTACCAAATCACATTGCTAACCATTCAGTAATTCTCTACTTACCTCCTGTGAAATTTTCCAGTTTCCCAAAGTTCCTTATTTTCACTTCTCTGTAGCCCCTTGTTGTTCCCTCTTTTTCACCTTAGAAACCTTGGTCACCTTGTTTTACTCAGAGGTGACCTCAGCTCATCCTGCCAATCTCCTCTACTGCAGCACTTGATTGAATCTGTCTTGCCACCTTTACAAGTGTATGGTCTCTCTTTGACATTTTTAACTTTTAACTGACATTAAAGCAAAACTTGTAATAACTACAATCGTGTTCATATCTGAGGGTACTGACACTGGGTAGATCATTCCATGAAAAATCTGGACAAGATTTACATAAAAAGACAACTCCTCCTTTTAAAAGAATTTACCCAGACAATTAACCTTTTCATAGAATGAAAGGCCATCTGTTTGTGGCAATTTAGGTCTCATGGATAGGGCAGTACATTCTAGAGAGTAGGAGAGTATAATGTTATATTTATTTGGAGAGGTTTAAAGCATCTGATGCAATAAAACCTAACAGCATCCTTATGAGGTGTACGCTGAAGGAGGATGCAGCATTACTCTTTACCATCTGAGCAGAGAAGAAACTGAGGCATCCAACGATCGAGCAACTTGCCCAAGGTCACAAGCCGCGTCACTGAGGAGGAAATTATACCACGTGGGCCTCCAACCTCCCAAGCTGACACTCAATCATCTCCATTGCCTCCTATTAAAATAGCTTACACATGACCCAGAATAAAGGAGGCAATTCTTGGCACAGAGCTGACCCCAGAGACAGAGTTTGCAGCTAGTCTTAAAACCAAGAATGATCTGGATCTATGGTACAGTACAAATACGCTATACCAAAGTCTTTGGTGACTAAAAATGTATAATCATGGGTAAGGTACTGCAGTAGGTTCTTTCTTCCCCCTCAGTGGAAATGCTTTAATTGTTTTCTTTTCCTTATACAAATAATACATATTTGTTTGAAAGGAATTCAGGTAATGTAGACAGAGCATAGAAAAACTGCTAGAAAGAATGATGGCTTTTAAGCAAATAATATAACTTGTGAATTAAAAGATCTCTTATTTACCATTGTCTGACAACTACTATTTGTTGAATGAATGAATATTTGACTTCATAAATAAGTATCACAAGAATCAAGAATCAAATCTGGGAATATAAAAATGTACTTTGTTAGGACATCTGCAAATGGAGTAGATGTGATGGTACGGGGAAGGAGCATGGTACAGAAGCTTTGTGGGCCCCAAGACTGGAGAAATCACTATTCCCTCCCCAGAGAAAGGCAATGACTGAGAGTAACACTTATAAACCTGCAAGGGCCTCTAGGGCAATGCAAGCCTTGAAAGCACCATATGCAAACTGAACCCACAATGCGTGTTGTTGTCAATTACAAGTTATTAATTTCTACTTATAATAATGAGCCCTAAACCTTTCTCCAAATCTTTGGCAGCAGAAAGGCCTCAATAATTCAATAAGATGTGCTTTTCCAAGTGTTGGACTATAGCCCAATGACATATTAGACTTTCATAATAAACCCAGATCCTTGCTCATCAAACTCTTCCACCGATGCCTCCCTAATGGCCAAAAATATAAGCTCTCAAGGAGTCTGGTGTCTTCCAAAGTTGTTTTGAGATTCTGTATAAATACTCTAAAATATTTATGTGCAATTTATATTTGACAGAATATCTGTCTTTATTTCAACATTAAAATGATGTTTTGAAATTACTATCATTAATTAAAACTGACAGTCTAGGAAGATAGTAACAGATTTAACTTTTGCCTTAAGATATTCCAACAAATTCTCATCTGAGTTTGAGAACAGAGAGTTAGGGTTATAATTATGCAATTACCCTCCAAAGTCACAGTGGTAGCACGCCAAAACACTGATGTGATTTCATTAAAACATCCTAGTACAAAACAATTTTAAATTTTTTATGATTTTAATTATACACTCACATAATAGAAAAGTCTTCATTTTACTGCATGGTCAGTATTCTCAGATATTTTAAAGATATAATTTCACTCAAGCAAAACTGAACTATATAAAACCACAAGATGATATACTTACTTGTGTCATTTCTCTAATAGAAGTTATGCTATCCAATGCTTTCATTACTCGATCATAGTTCTTTTTCTGTTTGAAGGGGGAAAAATAGTATTCACTACAAGCCTTTGCAAGTCTGCACATCACTAGACAAACATATTATTTCTGCACCTGAATTTTCCATCAGGGTCAATTTGAAAGCAATGACTGTGTTGTGTACATAAAAGGGAAGACTTTAATAAGATGGCTCAAGGACATAGCATTTATAACTGAGTCAGAGGGAAGAAAAAAGAAAATAATGCCAGTTTTAGGGTAAGCATCAGTACATAAAACCATGTTCAGCTTACAGGGGGAAAAACTCTACATACAAAAAAGATATTAGGCTCCTGATTTTTGTTTTCACTACTAAAAAGTTGAGCCATGAATAAAGTAAGCCCAGGATCCTTCTGAAACACGAAAATCCACTTTAAATCTTATAATTTCATCTTGCTTTTATTTTCTTTTGATTAGAAAGTTGTTACCAAAAGAGTGTGAGTAGTGAGTGTGTAAATGACGCCATATACTCAACTGATCATTCATTTTTAAGCATATTGTAAATATGTGCACTATTACCATTTATGACCGAAGGAAAGTTTTTCCAAGGAAATTTTATACAGTCATTGTTTCCATAAAATGACTTCAAGATGAGTAACACCAGACACTGAAGCAATTTTGTCTCTCATGCAACTTGAAAATTGTGTTATTTCAGAAGAATTCTCCCTAACCTCCATGAATATTTACGAAATTGGTGTCTCAAGAAATGACAGTTGATCAACAATAGTAATTAAACTTTTAATAACCTTCAGATAACTGGGGAGGGAGGGGGGGAAGGCAAGAGAGGGTGAAATAAAAATACGAAACAAAAGGGAAAATTTGTCCCCTTACCCATGATCCTTAAAATGAGACTACGTATGTTATAATCTTTAAAAAAATACGTAATGAAATTAAAAGTCATATCGACCATTATAAACCAATTGATTATAGCTATTTACCTATCTTCTATGCAGTTGGAATGAGTAAGGATCAGCATTTGAGGGAACTAACTGTGTCTAGTTTCATGACAGTGAAGTTAAGAAAATGATTTTAAAGGAGAAAAGGAAAGAAGTAACAGGATACATGAAAGACAAGGTGGAAGTAAATCAAATTTGTGGAAAAGAATCAAATTTGCTAAACAGATACAGAGTTCATGATAGGTCGTGGATTTGATGAGACAGTAATTTGGCTAAGAAAGAGGAAAGCTAGTGAGATTGGAGTCTCAATTATTATTACAGGAAACGGGTGCTGTGCAAGGGTAGTTACTTACCCTGGGGTTGAAGGCCAGCATCTGAGGATCGTTAGGATCTACCACAGAAGGATATGGCTCGAAAATGACAACTTTTCTAGGAGATTCCAACGCAGACCTACACATGGAAACTAGTAGGTCTACCACCTTGAATAAATACATACATAAGATAGTTACTACCCTTCAGGTTTTATGAAGAGCTTTGCCATTGTTTCTCTCTCTCATGGTAATTAATTGGAAAGACTCCAGATACCTATTAATCTCTGAAATCTTTAATTCGTGGCTTTAGACTAAGTTAAGCTTGGTTATTCATTTAAAGTTATTAATACGTGTTGCTTCAAACTACTCACATCTTAATATCTCTGTCTCTAATATGTCTTTGTCATAAACACATACAATGCGCTAACAACGTTGGAGGCTCTATGGCAAGACAGTGCACGAGACAGGCCCTTGCTCTTGTGGAATTCACATTTCAATGGAGAAAGTGTGCTGAAAAAACAGTTAAACAAATATATGCTTAAAGACAGTTCCTGGCAGTGTTACATGCTATAAAAAAATAAAGCAGGCTTTCGAGACCAAGGCAGTAGAGGGGACTCTTTCAGAATGGCTAGGAAATGTGGTGATGTTTCTACAGAGACACGAAGATGTGTGACTATCTAGGAAGAAACCATTCTGAGTATAGGAAACTACGGAGAACGAGTCCGACCTACTCCAAGAAAAATAAATATCCTGACATCATCTCACTTCTTCCTACTCTCCTCTGACAAAGGCCATTAAAGAGCTTTGGCTTGTTAATTAAGATGATTTTATTCCTATATTCTTCTATGATTCATCTGCACAATTTTCTAAGAGGCAGTTCTATGTAGCAGTTAAGAGCATAGCTCCCTTCCCTAGTTTCCAAAACAATATGCTCTAGCAACCAAATCAAGAAAAAACCAGTACTAAGAAGAGAGAGCTCGTCAGAACACATGTATCTGTAGTGTGATGACAAGAGACCCCATAAGGAAGCAGCTGACTTAATCTTCATAAGGAAAGATATCGCCAGAAAGTTTTGAAACAGGCGTTTAAACAATGCACAATAAGAGCAGGACAATTTTTCACTCTTAAAATGTGGTTAATGAGGCGGTGTCATTGTGACCTAATGACAGCAGGGCTCACTTCGTTGTGTGTATACTCACAAAACACATCCACCCAATCACAGCATCTAGAATTTCCAGTGACTGAAAACAATTAGCAACACTCAAGCCATAGGGTATAGGATCTATAAATAACACACCCCAAAGTACCCCTAAGGACTTACTCAGAAAATGGTAAAACGAAAACAGCTAATATGTCTCTACCACATTATTCCATTTATGTGTGTCTGAGCACGCAAACTGGATTCTATGCAACAGGTATAACAGTAAAGATAAAATGCACCAGTCGAAGTTCGATGCATGAATCAGGGCATTTAAAGCTGGTGCACTGGGAAAATGCTGAGGGATGGGATGGGGAGGGACTTGAGAGGAGGGTTCAGGATGGGGGACACATGTACACCCATGGCTGATTCATGTCAATGTATGGCAAAAACCACTACAACATTGTAAAGTAATTAGCCTCCAATTAAAATTAATTAATTAATCAATTTTAAAAAATAATAAAGATATAATAAAACCCTCCTTCTTGTTTTCCTCTCCCATATCCACATGACTTTTACCCCAGAAAGGGGCACCTTAACCCAGATACAAACTGTTTTCAGCATTATCTCACCTGTTAGTAAAGTAAAACTCAAGCAAGAATTCCTAAGAAAGACTCATCAGTAAGATAAAAAAGCCTTTTTTTAAACTTCTGGAGTCAAGAATTGGTACAATTTTATAAATATCTTAAAAAATTATATGGCATAGTATGTATCTGAAGCTTTGTAAAAATACATGCCCTTTATCTACGTGGTCAAATAATCTTTGACAAGGGTGCCAAGCAAGACCACTCAATGGGGAGAAGAAAGTCTTTTCTACAAACGATGATGAAAAAACTGCATATACACATGCAGGAGAATGAAGCTGGGCCCTTATTTTACACCACACACAAAAACTAACTAAAGTAGAATAAACAT
The DNA here is from genome assembly GCA_007570785.1 of Antilocapra americana. NCBI lineage: Eukaryota > Metazoa > Chordata > Mammalia > Artiodactyla > Antilocapridae > Antilocapra > Antilocapra americana. Next base: position 12,525,197 of record ML661338.1, read on the forward strand.
CTAAACACAAAACCTTAAACTATAACATTTCTATAAGAAAACTTAATGACAGGGGAAAAGCTTCATGACACTGGATCTGACAATGATTTTGTAGATATAAAACCAAAGACATAGGCAACAAAAACAAAAATTGACAGCATAACTATGTCAAACTTAACTTTTATCATCAAAGGATAAAATCAAGGGGGTGAAAAAAGCAACATGGGATGGGAGAAAATATCTGCAAATAATTTATCCGATAAGTGGTTAATATCCAAAGTACATAAAGGACTCCTATCACTCACCAACAAAAAATTATATATCTTGATTTTAAAATGGGCAAAAGAACTAAATAGGCATTTCTTTTAAGAAGATATATACATGGCCAAAAAGCATATGAAAAATACTCAACATCACTAGTCATCAGAGAAATGTAAATCCAAACCACAATGAGATATCACCTCACAACCATTAGGATGACTATTATCAGAAAACCAGAAAATACAAAGTGTTGGTGAGCATATGGAGAAATTGGTACCTTTGTGCAGGGTTGATGGGATTGTAAAATGGTGCAACCACTACAGAAAACAATATGGAGATTCAGTTAAAAATAGAAATTTCATAAGGATCCTGCTGGAAGTGATTATCCCACTTCTGGGTACATACCCAAAAGAATTAAAATGAAAACATCTTTAAGAGATGTTTGTATACCCATGTTTACAGCAGTATTATACACAATAGACAAGAGATAAAAGCAACCAAAATATCCATTGATGGATGAATGGATAAACAAAATGCTATAGACACATATAATGGAATATTATTTAGCCTAAGGAAGGAAAAGTCAGTCACGTCTTATAAAATGGATGAAACTTGAGAACATTATGCTAAGCAAATAAGCCAGTCACAAAAAGTCAGATACTGTTGACTACAATCATGAAGCATCTAAAGTAATTAGATTTACAGAAACAGAAAGAATGGTGGTTACCAGGGACGGGGGTAGAGGAAAATGGGAATGTCTGAACAGGTATAGAGTTTCAGTTCTGCAAGATGAAAATCTTACAGAAATGTTCCACAACAATGTGAATATATTTAACACTACTGAACTGTGCATTTAAAAATGATTAGTACAGTAAATTTTATGTTATGTCTTTTTTACAACAATAAAAAAGGCAAAAATGGATATAATAATAGCCTGATAAATGTTCCCCTTTCAATCAAATAGTTTAATTAAACACCTTGAGCCAAAAGCTTCAAATCAAAACTACCCGAATAACGGCATTGTTTTGCCAATAATTTCAAAGTAAATTATAATGAAAACAACAGGTGTAGGGGTAGAGAATTTAAATAAGAGAATATTTTTGTTAATATAAATCCTAAACTAACTTCAAAGTAACAGTGCAACTACGCAAAATTCTGTGCTGTCCACCAAAGTTTCATACGTTGCTTCCAAGGTATAATAGGGCTACTGCTTGGAAGCAACTGCTCTGCAAGCAATATTTCTACCCTTCTTGTCTACAGCAGACCATATGACTGATCTTAACCCATGGACAGTAAGCGGAAAGGGACTGAGTGATGGACAGACAGTGCTCCTTTCCTCTCTTCCCCTCTAATCTACACCACATGCTGAAAACACAGCAGACCCACAAGGTGGACAGAATCCATTTCCTTCAATGATCAGAGCTACCCAGCAAACATTCTAACCAGACAGTTGTGTGAGTTAGAAATAAAAGTATACCATATGAATAGTTTATTACAGTAGTCAGATATGGAATCTTGGCACAAAGAAAGGTTTATACCACAGTTTTTGAATTTGTATTCTGTTTGCATACAGTAACTTTTCCACGGAATAAAATGATGTGTTTTTTCGGAGAAGAGGCGAATTTAAAATTGTAGACCACTGGCTTTCAAGCATTTCAACAGTAATTCCTTTTTTGTTTTTTTAAGAAAATTGTATGTAAGAGACCCGGTACATAAGAGAAATAAAATAAAATGGAGCTCCTTTCTAGTTAAAGCAGTATTTGGAGGTCTGGAATCCCAGCTGTTGACACACTCGCATCCCAGACCAGTCTCCTGCAGATCCCTCTAAGGAACGTTCGTGCAACCTCCAGAACTCCTCAGAGCCCCACGAAAATGTTTTAGAGTCAGCTGCTGAAACAGGCCTACAGAGATACAGCACTATTTAGAAAAAGAATCCATTTACACGTAGTCTCTAAGATTACAGCCAGAATACTGGGGTATATCTTTAAAGAGGTTAAAAGAATATTCTGCATTAGCATTCAAGTAGAATCACTAAATTCTCTATTTTTTTTTTTTTGGATATTGATCTTTGGAGCTGAATCATTAAATTGATCTGAGTGTGTAAACTTGTGTTTTGTTACTATCATTACATAATCCAAATGTAATTTCACTTTAAGATGTGCTATTTTTAGACATCTAACTAATAAGAGGGGGAAAAAAGCACCTATTATTCTATCAATTTAGCCTACTGTTAAGAGGTTAATTTTCCTTCTAATCAACTATGTCTTATTTCTAGGCTTTACTTTCTTCCCTGCTTAAACTGTATGAGAGACAATTTACATCCAGTAAAATGCTTAAATGTTAATCATACTACTCAAATAATTATACATATATACATATACATACAAACATACATATATATCCATGTGAAAATATATGTATTTGTGTATGTACATTCACATACACCTGTGTAAAGTTTATTTTTACATAGCTATAAATAGCTTACATTAAAGTATCTTTTCTTTTTTGAGCAATATTAATTTCCAACGGATGAGGAAATCTTTTATATTAGAAAAAATGTCACCACAGTCAGATACATTTGAGAAATCCTCTAAGTATAGGCTGGTCATTTTCTTCAGCTTTAGAGAGTCTTAGAGTGTTTAGTATGCAAATTTGCATACAGTGGATGCAAAGGTAATATTAAGCTAGATTTTTAAAGTTTATTTTAATCATGGATCCCATTTTTTTCCATATCACAACTGGTCAATGTTCTACTGTCTGTATAATTTTCATTTGTAACTCATTACCTCACAAATATTGCCCTTAAAATTTCATCAAGTGTTTGCATCTCAGTTTAGCTCATCAGTGAGATAATTAGGTTAAGGGAGTGTAAGTCCATGAGGCCTGGGCTGTCTGTGTTGACTGCTTTATCTTAGTCTAGTGTGCCACCTGTTACACAGCAGGCATTTTATATTTACTGCAATGATGACCATATGTCTCTTGTATGATCATTCTTCCCACCCATCTTTGTGAATTTTTAGAAATTCTCTTACATTTAGCTTCCTTTGATTTTTAGTGAAGGTAAATACTTTCTCATGTTTCTTTATTAACTACAGGTTCATATTTGTGAACTGTGCATTCATCTCCTGTGTTAATTTGTAATGACATTCATGTTTTTCCTCTCAATTTTTATGAGTTTCCATGTAATTTAGTAGCAAAACACACTTTTTCATAATTAGCTCTCAGTGCTCACTAATTTTTCAAATAAAAGATGTAAAATATATATGGACTCAGATCTGTTGCTTTTTTCTATATGATTTCTTATATGTGCATAAATGCATGAACCGGATGCCCTACATAAGCTGTACATGCTTAATTTGACTCTTCTCCAGTTGAGATATAATACTTTTAAACACTTATAAAGTAATACTTAAACTTTTAAAGTGTAAGTCTTTCGGAATTTGATTTTGCACACAAGTGTAAAGACCTAAAAGTCTTTTTTTCCCCCATGTTGCAAGTCAGTTGTTTCCATCACACTAAACCATTTTTATTTTATGACATGATGTGATACCTCCTTTACTATATAAAAAAAATATATTAAAAAATTGAACAATTATGGGGATTACTGGACTTTCTAGTCAGTATTTTCCTTGCCAGTACTGTATTTTGTTAAAATACTATAGGATTATGTAATATGGTTTTGTATTTGGTTGGTCTAGCCTCCCTTAATTAACATTCACTATTTTTTGACTTTTGGAATTTTTCTCATCTATTAGTATTTTAGTCATGTTCAATAAATGGACAAAAGCTAGTTGAAATTTTAATGAAATTGCATGATGTAATACATTTTGGCATCTTTACATTTTCTTTTTTCCTTTCCAGAAACACAGGACACTGCTCTACTTCCAAGTTTTTTATTTGTTTTTATATTTTTCTTCCTGTTATAAACACTGCTATTGTAAAACTGAATGCTCTCTTTTTATTACATGTTCTGCCTATTATCGTTTCACCTAAGTTTTAAAAATAAATTGGCTTCCATTTTATGGCACTGTAACTTCACAAATAAATTTTACATAATGCAAGTGCAAGGGTTTCAGTATCTCAGTTTCACCATATAAAAAAGAAATGCAATTATTTTTCAAACTTTTAAAGTTGGTTTAACTTCTCTTGCCAACTGTAAAATGAAAAAATGCATCAGATAAAGTTGGCAAATTGCAGTGTTTATCTAAAAATATCAAATGCCAGTTTGCTTTTTCAGTGTATCAAGAAACTATAAAAAATTTGCCCCTAAAGAAGGGCAGAATAAATAATGTTTTCAAATCAAAATATAAAATAATTAGTATCCTGTGTTAGTACCTGAGCTCCAGTTGCTATTTCATCAGCAGCTTCATTCATTACTCCCAGGGTTTGAAAAGCAAATACACACAGTTCTCGTTCACACACTGTAGGCTACAAAAGAAAAGGGAATCAATTCAATATTTTTTTTACCATCTTCCAATTCCTAAATTAGATGTATGATATTCTTTATAATAAATAGAATATGCAAAGTTTTAGAATATTATTAATAAAAAGGAAGAGGGCTTCCTGGTGGCTCAGTGGTAAAGAATTGGTCTGCCAATGCAGGAGATATGGGTTCTATTCGTGATACATAAGGATCCCACATGATGCAGCACAACTAAGCCTGAGATGACAGAATTACTGAGCCTGTGCCCTAGAGCTGGGGAGCTCCATCTACTGAAGCCCACCCATCCAGAGCCCGTGCTCCACAACAAGAAAAGCCACCGCAATGAGAAGCCCACACAACACAACTAGAGTACAGCCTCCACTTGCCACAACTAGAGAAAAATCTGTGCAGCAACAAGGACCTGGCACAACCAAAAATAAATAAATAAATAAAAAATTTTTAAAAGGAAGAAATACTATATAAATATTATTTATTTACAATAGTCTCGGTATGGAAGCAACCTAAGTGCCCATTTATAGATGAATGGATAAAGGAAATGTGGTATATATAAATAAAATGGAATACCACTCAGTCATAAAAAAGAATAAAATGTTGCCATTTGCAAGATCATTACGCTTGCTGAAATAAATCAGAGAAAGACAAATACTGTATGACTTCACTTATATGCATCTAACAAAACAAAACAAATAAGGAACCATAACAAAATATAAGCAGAGTCACAGACACAGAGAACAAACAGGTGGTTGCCAGGAGGGAAGGAGGTGGGAGGATGACAGAAAACAGATGAGGGAGATTAAGAGGTACAAACTTCCATTTACCAAATACATGAGTCACAGGGATAAAATGCAGTGTGGGGAAGATAGTCAATAATAACGTAGCATCTTTGTATGGTGTCAGATAGTAACTAGAGTCACTGTGGTGATCATTTTGTAATGTACAGAAATATCAATCACTACATTGTGCACTAGGAACTATCAAAATGTTCTATGTAGGTCAACTATACTTCAAAAACATATTCATAGAAAAAGAGAACAGATTTGTGGTTACCAGAGGTGGAAGGGTAGAGGGAGAGGAAATTGAATGGATGTGGTCTAAAGGTGCAAACTTCTAACTACAAGATAAATAACTACTAGGGACATAATGTACAATGTAATTAATATAATTAACACTGGTGTGTTACATATCAGTTCAGTTCAGTTCAGTCGCTCAGTTGTGTCCAACTCTTTGCAACCCCATGGACTGCAGCACACCAGGCTTCCCTGTGCATCACTAACTCACAGAGCTTTCTCAAACTCATGTCCATTGAGTCAGTGATGCCATCCAACCATCTCATCCTTTGTCATCCCCTTCTCCTCCTGCCAGGATCAGGGTCTTTTCAGATGAGTAAGTTCTTCCCATCAGGTGGCCAAAGTATTGGAGTTTCAGCTTCAGCATCAGTCCTTCCAATGAATATTCAGGGCTGATCTCCTCTAGGATGGACTGGTTGGATCTCCTTGCAGTCCAAGGGACTTTCAAGAGTCTTATCCGAAACCACAGTTCAGAAGCATCAATTCTTCGGCACTCAGCTTTCTTTATAGTCCAACTCTCACATCCATACATGACTACTGCAAAAACCACAGCTTTGAGTAGACGGACCTTTGTTGGCAAAGTAATGTCTCTGTTTTTTAATATGCTGTCTAGGTTGGTCATAGCTTTTCTTCCAAGGACCAAGTGTCTTCTAATTTCATGGCTGCAGTCACCATATGAAGTGATTTTGGAGCCCCCCAAAATAGTCTTTCACTGTTTCCATTGTTTCCCCATCTATTTGCCATGAAGTGATGGGAACAGATGCCATGATCTTACTTTTTGAAATGTTAAGTTTTAAACCAATGTTTTCAGTCTCCTCTTTGACTTTCATCAAGAGGCTCTTTAGTTCTTCTTCACTTTCTGCCACAAAGGTGGTGTCATTTTCATATCTGAGGTTATTGATATTTCTCCTGGCAAGCTTAGTTCCAGCTTGTGTTTCATCCGGCCCGACATTTCTCATGATGTACTCTGCATATAAGTTAAATTATCAAGGTGACAATATATACCCTTGACATACTCCTTTCCCAATTTGGAACCAGTCCGTTGTTCCATGTTCAGTTCTAACTGTTGCTTCTTGACCTGCATATCGATTTCTCAGGAGGCAGGTTAAGGGGGTCTGGTATTCCCATTTCTTTTAAGAATTTTCCAGTTTGTTGTGAGCCACACAGTCAAAGACTGTTGTAATAAATAAAGCAGAAGTAGATGTTTTTCTGGAACTCTCTTGCTTTTTCAATGATCCAACAGATGTTGGCAAATAGAATGATCTCTGGTTCCTCTGCCTTTCCTAAATCCAGCTTTTATGTTACATATAAAGAAGACTAAAATCCTAAGAGTTCCATCACAAAGAAAAAAATGCTTTTCTCTTTTTTCTTTTATTTTGTAGTAATATGTGATAATGGATATTCTAAACTTAGTGTGATAATCATTTCATGAGGCATGTAAGACAAATCATTATGCTGTATACCTTAAAGTTATACAGTGCTGTATGTCACTCATATCTCAATGAAACTGGAGAGAGGATGAGAAGACCGATCACTTTATTTAAAAACATTAAATTTCTAAATATAGGTAACAATTAGTCAACAGCCATTTAACTGATATAGTCAAAACTATGATTAAAAATTCATTTCAGTTAGTTTCAGGCACTTGCGCTTGGAATGATTTAGCAATATGTGAAAATATCCTTTGGATCTATTCCAGGTGGTAAAGAATTCACCTGCCAAAACAGAAGATGCAGGGTCAAGCCCTTGAGCAGGAAGATCCCCTGGAGAAGGGCATGGCAACTCACTCCAGTATTCTTGCCGGCAGAATCCCATGGACAGAGGAGCCTGGGAGGCTGCAGTCCATGCAGTTGCAGAGTCGGACATGACTGAGCATGCATGCACAAAATATATCCTTTAAGTGGAAAATCCATCTTGCTTGCGTAATACACATTTGCATGAAAGATGCATTTAAATTAATACACATTAGTGCAGAAGATGCATTTGAAAGCAGATACCTAAGCTGGTAATATACTAAAAAATGAGGTTCAGTCCCAAAGCTGTGTAAAACAAATCTACAAAGGAGAATTTCATTTCTTCCTAGGTAATTTTCTCTGGAAGAAATAAGCATGACTCTGCTTACTTGCTACCTAACTCTTGAGAGACTGGTTTTGTTGCAAAGATTTTTGACTTCACTAACCTCCTGAAGTCAACAGCACTGAAATATACACTCTGCAATTGCTTTGGAAGAGCTCTCATCTTTCAAATCTAATACAGTGTCATCTGTTTGATTTATCTCATCTCCCGAGTTACATCGCATTAGGTAGCTGATGAAGCCTAACACGATGCAGCCCGTGGTGCCCGGCACAGCAGAGACGTATTTGTTTGTGCCGCTGCGGCCATGCTCACTGACTTCAGAGGATGACTTCGTCCACTGCTTAACTAGTGGGGAAGGACAGCCCCATACTGAGCACCCTGTATGCTCAGAATGGGCCCACGTGGTGGCTTTGTAGACAAAAAGCCAATCACACCAAGATTTCTGATTGACATTCCCCAAAGAAAATTTCCTCCCAAATACATTGATGTATTTTCTTTGTCAGACTTAAAAAGACAGATTCTATTTCAGAAACATCAGGAAAAACTACCTCTGGCAGGAAATTAATTGGACAAAGTTCTTCATCCAGACTCAAGCTATAAACACTGCTGTATGCACTTGGATAAACTTAGAGCAGCCTGTTCAATTTCTACTACTTTTACTTTAGTATTTAACTTAATCTTCTATTTTTTCCTGTGTATCTATGTGCATGTATGGCTGCCCCTCAATTTCTCCCACTGACATTGGGTTTTTTCCTTTGCTCACTTTCTGGGAGCATGGTATGGTCTGAAATAGTAAGAGCAACCATTTTATTGCACACTTACTATAGTGTCAAACACTATATTGATGTTTGAGTATAATGAAACTGTAAACAAAAAAGAATCTAGGGGAAGGTAAACTTTGGAAATCATTAAAGGGCCACAGGAATTAATTCATATTCCAGATACCTAAAGTTCACTGAGGAAGTAAACAGAGGCACAGAAGGTACTTTGTTTTTAATAATACTATTGCCAAATAATCACACAGCATTTTTAATGACTAAAATCCATCAATCTAGCTGAATATCACAATAAGGCTCATTTAGTATATATGAGCAATGATCATTTTTAAATATTTTTATTTGAACCCTGGAAATTTTTTTTTAGTTTCTTTTAAATTAAAAATAATTTATTGGAGTATAGCTAATTTATAATGTAAGTTTCAGGTATACAACAAAATGAATCAGTTATACATTTACGTATATTTTAGATTCTTTCCCCATATATGCCATTACAGAGTACGGAGTCGAGCTCCCTGTGCTGGAAAGCAGGTTCTCACTAGTTTTCTATTTTATATATACTCTTGTGTTAATCCCAATCTCTCAGTTTATCCCCCCCACTATTTCCCCTAAGTAGCTTTGACTTCTACATCCACAACTCTACTTCTGTTTTATAAATAAGTACATTTCTAACCTTTGAAAAAAGATTCCACCTATAAGCAATATCATATGATTTTTGTCTTATGTCTGACATCTTGAACCTTGGACAGTTAATTATATTTATTTTGTGATCATCCTAATATATATGTATGTATGTATATTCACACACATTCAGGGAATAAAGTAGAAACTAATTTTTGGCATTAAATTGTTGCTTTATTAAGCAGTATAAATGAAAATGAAATAAAATACTCTGCTAAACTAGACTGGAAGGTAATTATTTGAAATTTGAGTATTCTATCAGCATACTTTATCCCCAATCCTAGGAATTCATGCGCCACCCTGACTTTGTCTCAAATGATTTTTTACCAATTTTGCCCAGACCTCCTAGTCTTTATCTTGAATAACCAATGAGTAACAGTTCAGTCTTTTCTGAATGGTTTTTCCTGCATTGCTATTTCATCCTCCTCCCAGACCTATTTCCATTCCAACCTCTAAATCTCCAAATCATATGGACTTATCAATTGACCCATTATTTTAAATTACAAATTTACAATCCTAATGATAAAGCTATGGCTTAATTTCTTTATAAAAACTCCTTTCTTTCTTTCTTGCATTTTTTTTCATTGAAAAATGGTCTTTCTTCCCATACTCAAATCTGAAAGGCTGATTTCTAAGAATATTCTATTATTGCAACTGTTTGAAGGAGGAAATCAGGTACGATAGAAAACTTGCTTTGTGGAGGGGGCAAGAAATGATATTACCATTCTGAAAAATCTGAAGTAGAACTACACATTACATTCTAATAAAAATAATTTTATCTTTATTTTTAAAATAGTAATGATAAAGGTAGTAATATTGCAATTAATTCATGTACCATAGTAGGGGTTCCCAGGTGGCTCAGTGGTAAAGAATCCACCTGCCAATGCAGGAGACACAGATTCAATTCCCGGGTCAGGAAGATCCCCTGGAGAAAGAAATGGCAACCCAATCTAGTATTATCTGGGAAATCACATGGATAGAGGAGCATAGGGGGCTACAGTCCATGGGGTCACAAAGAGTTAAACATGACTTAGAGACTGAACACCACCACCACCACACTAAATAAATGCCAGAGAGTTTTAAAATAACAATGTTACATCTATCAATCATTTTACTAGAACATTCAATAGAGCATTCAAGATATAAATAAGCTTAATTTTCAGATAATTATTTGCCAGTCTAGTTTTGGTAGATAACTGTTTATCCACATTTTATATGAGAGGAGCTCAAAATGTCAACACAAGATGGCGTACTAAAAGAAAGTTCTCAGATCACAAGTAATCAGGAATAGATATCTCACAGAAAGGACATCCTATTCCAGGAAAGCAAGTGATTCATTCCTCTTTAATAAAATATACAGTTATATTGCAATTAGCATTCTCCCACCTTGAGCAGACTGCCAGCCAGTGCCCTGCTTCCAAGAAAATCTGCTATCACTATATTATTTGCATAGAAAATTCCAGCCTCAATTCAAAATAAAACATACTCATGGAATAGCTACTGCTGGATAAGCAAAACTGTATGTTTTATTAAACATGACTTAATAAAGTATATATGCCTAAATATCACCCGAAATGTACATTATTTACTAATTCAAGTTTACAAGAAATCTATTAGCTTCAGTTTATAAAATATTACCTATTCTTAATGTTATACTATTATATTGCCTTCAAACAATTAGTTCTGATAACTTAAACTGTAAAACCATGGCAAGTCCCTTCTGCCATTACACATAATATACATAATATATCTGCAATAAAACATTCACTATGCACCATTTAAAAACATGGGGAACTTTATATGTCCCTAAATTAAGATTCATTTTAGAAATTTTTAAGCTAAAATGAATATTTTTAATTTTATTTGAATCAAAACAATTTAAATGTGAGCAGCAAAAACATGACTCAAAAAACTATTTTAAGCCCTAAAGAATATTTTAGAACCTAACTGCATGTTAGAAACTTTGTGTTTTCAATGAATTTAAATTACTTCCTACTGAAAACAGAAATAACACAACTTGAGAATCCAGCTATGTATTTATATATAGCACAGTGTAGGTGAGTGGTTTTCAAACCCCTTTTTGCTATGATCTTTTTTTTTTCAAATAAAATATTTCATGTAAGTCCAATATATAAAACAGATGAACGTGGATATTGTTCCAGCTGGAGCTTATGTGCTCAGTTCAGTTTTTCCAGCTACAAAACAGGCGTAAAATCAGATCTAGTTCACTAGGTTGATAAAAGGACCAAGAGGGAAGAATCAAGTGAGATCAAGATTACAAAATCTCCTTCAGATGTAGGGAGCTGTTGAAATATTAACTGTTAGGTAAGCTAGATAGCGTGTGGAAGTTGCTCAGTCGTGTCCAACTCTTTGCGACCCTATGGACTGGCGCCTGCCAGGCTCCTCTGTCCATTGGCATTCTCCAAGCAAGAATACTGGAGGATTGGAGTGTGCTGCCATGCCCTTCTCCAGGGATCTTCCTGACCCAGGGATTGAATTCATGCCCCTCATATCTCCTGCCTTGGCAGGCAGTTTCTTTGCTACTAGAGCCAGCTGGGAAGCCCCATCTCTTCTAGTTATGTTAACTCAATCTATACAGAGAAATATGTATTTAATAAGAATTTTCATTGAGGCATATCATGACCTGGTACTTTTATTTTCATACTGGTAGTTTATCAAAATTCTTAATCTGTTTCTAAAGCATTTCTTGCTAAAACTGAAACGAGCAATGTAAATACAACTTCATAATTTAAAAACAAACTGGTGTTGAAAACACATGAGAATAATTAAGAGTACTTAATTAGAAACACAAAACCTACAAGCCTTTAATTTTCTGTATTTCCAGTTTTATAGTCAGTACTTGGGTTCTTTTCAACAGTTTGGAAGAAAGACACATTTGGAGCATGGCAAGATTTACTGTTGATTAGGAAAGACAGGAATCCCACAAAGATCAAGACAGATCCATAATGAAATAGGATCAGGCCTGGTTAGGCCTCAATATACATGTTGATCCCTACTGTCTCATAAAACTAAAGCTGTTGTTTGATTATTAAAACCAATTTCTGCTCAATTTGGATGTAAAAAATATTTATATTTTAACAAAGTTTTTTGGCATATTTAGTTTGACCTGTTATTTCAAAACTTGCAACGTTAACTTCTATGAAATGGATTTGGGGGCAGAAAATTGGCTATGCTTTTTCATCCATTCTCTAAATATTAAGGTATAAAGGTCAGACCTAAATACAAGAAGACCTACCTGTTTTCCTCTTAGGTACAATGGGACATATCCAGGTTACCCACATACTCAGTTTCTCAAGCAGAGAAGGCCATGGCACCCCACTCCAGTGCTCTTGCCTGGAAAACCCCATGGATGGAGGAGCCTGGTGGGCTGCAGTGCATGGGGTTGCTACAAGTCGGACATGACTGAGCGACTTCACTTTCACGCATAGGAGAAGGAAATGGCAACCCACTCCAGTGTTCTTGCCTGGAGAATCCCAGGGATGGGGGAGCCTGGTGGGCTGTCGTCTATGGGGTCGCACAGAGTCGGACACGACTGAAGTGACTTAGCAGCAGCAGCAGCAGCAGTTTCTCAAGATTGGTCTTGGGAGTGCCTTAAGCTAGGACCAAACTATAGCTGAGTATTGTTAACTTTACTCTGAAAACAAGAACCTCAGTTACAAACATCTGTCTAAGGTCCACAGCAAAACGGGGTACAAAAATTATTAGATTCATGAGTTTCTTTAACTTGACTTTAGTGGGATGGAGCATTATCCTCAAGAGCTGACAGGAGAATCTCAGACCTGAAAACACAAAGCAAGTAATGTGGGACATCTCCCCAGGGCAGGAGAAGAAAACAAGATCATAATTCTTTTATCGCATGCTGATGTGGGAAACAAGTCTGTTAACCAGGGACACAGAGTACAAACAACCGGTGTCACTGACAAAGTTCCAAGTTTGTAGGGATACTAAGCCACACAACCACGTGAGTGGTTTTCTCCAATAGGATTCGGCAGCCCACATACAGGGTTCAAAGAAGACGAACACCTGCATTGATCCAAGAATGGGGTTTAAGGTGAGTATAACAAAAAAGACAAGGGCACTAGGAATTTACAGGCTGAAAAAAAACAGTGGTGATTCTGGCGGTAAATCCTCCTGTTCCTCTTTTGCAAACACACCCGATGAAGTCCAAAATCAACATTCTAAAGCATCACCAAAACAGTCTACTGCATTAACACTCTAGCTGATTCCAAAATGTAGAGAACTAGTAATTTGGTTTTGGTTTGGTTTTCTGATGGGATTTCAGACTGTACTGCCAAACTGAAATTCTGGGACTCTGAACAACCCTCCTGATAATATGAGTTTTATGCAGATCTGAAGTATTACATGTCAGAACCCATCTAAGGGTGAGATTTATAACCTTTGTAAACAAAAGAGAGAATCAGAGCCTTGTGGTATTTCTAAATAAGTAGTTTAGCTCCTCATGTTGCAAAAGTGTGACAAGTTTGCCTAGACCTTTGAGGAAAGCAACAGAACAGGAAATTAGTGACTAAGATTTTAGGACATTTGGGAAATAGGAATAAATGGAGACTTACGTCATTTAAAAAACAATCAGGCTTGAAGAAAAGAGAAAAAAAGTGAGAAACAGTTTGAATTTTGACAGAGAATTCTATCAAATATAACAAACATGAGGCAGAAAATCTATGAAAACAACTCTATCTAACCATTTAATCACTCATGGGGCTATAACATCTCCTTTTTATAGCTTGGGGATTTACTGTAGTTTATAATGTGTTACATGGACTGAGAACAAGTGAACAATGAGTCCATTTATTGATTACTATCCATAGAAATTACATTTGTAAAAATTGTTATAATTATTGAAATGAATCACTATACATTATTGAAATTCTAGCAAAATACATCACAATGGAAATATAAGAAAGAAAAAATGAATATGCTTGATTTAAGTGAAACACCTGTTTAATACAACAAGGAGGTATTCTGTTTACTTTTCGTCCTTTGAATATGAGATGTTTCTCTATTTTCACTTCCTGATCTGATTTCATATGTCGCTTATCTTAGGTTTCTGATTTCCTTAGATATCAGCCTGAATTACAGCAACATAAAACCACTTGATAAACTATATTTATTTTAAAATGTTGTCTTCACTCTTGTTCACCAAAGCATTTCGATTTCTAGAAATAGACAGCATACTTAACTGGTGCAGAAAGACAGAGATAAAGTAAAAGAGAACTTGGAGCCAGGCACAGAGAATACTAATTGATATATTAGTATATATTATTATAGTATAGTATATATTAGTATATATTAGAATACTAATCGATATATCAACTATGATCTTTCTATCACCTATTATTGGAATGAACTGCCAGTAAGTAAACTGGGAAGAGCTAACTCCCAACACCAAGCGTAGTCAGTTTCCAGGACGTAAAAGTAGTCAGGTCAAGCATGTAAGTCAAGCGCAGCATCATGACTGAGAACCATGGCCTCGGTGCCATTCTGCCAGTTTTCAAATCCTGTCCCTATCAGTTACTAGCACTGTGACATTAAAAACATTACTGTTTCCCTCATCTATAAAGCAAGGGTTGTAATACCCATCCTCATAGGGTTATTACAAGGATTAAATAAGATAATCCACGTAGTGAAAGTTGCTCAGTCATGTCCGACTGTACAGTCCATGGAATTCTCCAGGCCAGAACACTGCAGTGGGTAGCCTTTCCTTTCTCCAGGGGATCTTCCCAACCCAGGGATGGAACCCAGGTCTCCGACATTGCAAGCAGATTCTTTACCAGCTGAGCCACAAGGGAAGCCCAGCCATCAGGGAAGATCCATGTAAGGCACTTCAAAAACATGATTACAAAAGAAATACCCCAAAAGCTTATGCTATTAATAACATGACTATTCTATTCTGCAACGAAAATATTGCCATGGATTAAGAAATAAATCAAGGTCCACAGATGCAAAATGACAAACAAAATAAAGATGAGCCTCCTTAGTGGATAAATGAACATGATAAAATGATTTTTTCTCCTTTTATCATAACTATACATTTCTGTGTATTGAATAAAAATAACAATCTTGTACAAATCTTTACTAAAATAAATGCTGAGTCAGCTAATTTGGTTTCAGAATAGCAATATATCTCCTTGAGAGGAGTAACTGTTAAAAATAGCATATGAGGGGCAAGAAAAGCTTTTTTATATGTTTTCCAAAAATAAAATGAAACAAATATACCATAAAACCTGACAGATGACTGTGCTCATTAACGGCTGTTATACACGTTTTTATAATGTGTATATCTTGAAAGACAAAAGTGTTCTAATAAAATTACCTGTTTCCAGGCTTTATAATTTATCTTTTCAAATTTTAAGGATAAATTTCTCTTAAAAAGTGCAACAGACTCTAGCATGGTGCCTTATACTCATAAAGCGTTTAATAATGTTTGTGATGCAGTTTTGAAATTGGACAGAATCAGGTTCAAAGTTCAGCTTCTAATCACATAGCTGGGGAAGATACTAACGAAGCTGCCTACCCTCTTTGAATCTTCATCTCCTTAGTTGCACCATGGGCATAAAAAAACCACAGAGTTTTGTGAAAATCAAATCAGGAAGTAATTTGCAAAATACCTGGGGCTTCCAGGAGGCTCAGTGGTAAACAATCTGCCTGCCAATACAGCAGACACAGGTTCAACCCCTGGGTCAAGAAGATCCCCTGGAAAAGGGAATGGCAACCCACTCCAGTATTCTTGCCTGGAGAATCCCATGGATAAAGGAGTCTGGTGGGCTACAGTCCGTGGGGTCAGAAAAAGTTGGACCTGACTGAGCAACTGAGCATGCACTCAAGCACGCAAAATATATACCCAGAGTATCTGCAAATAGATATCATTTTAGTATTTCCTGTCTAATCTGGATACCTTCTATTATTTCTTCTTGATTGCCTGGCTAGAACCTCTAGTAAAATGTTGATTAGAAGAGGCAGAAAATTCACACTTCAGATTAGAAAACTCACACTTCCTGATTTCAAACTTATTACAAGCTACAGTAATTCAGACAGTATAGTATAATAACTGATATACAATCAGTGGAATAAAATCAAGAGTCCAAATCACACATCTATGGTTAAATCATTTTCCACAAGGGAGACAATATCATTTAATGAGATCAGAATAGTCTTTTCAACAAATGGTGCACAGACAACTAGATATCCACATGCAAGAGAAGGAATCTGAACCTCAACTTCGTCCCATAAACAACAATTAACTCAGTGTCTTACATGAAAGATACAAACTATAAACTCTTAGAAGGAAATATAGTTATACATCTTTGTTACCTTGGATTAGGCAATGCCTCAACTGATAAACCTGGATTCCACTAACATTAAATGTTTTGAGTCACAGGACACCGTCAAGAAAAAGAAAAGCCACAAAACAGGAGAAAATACTTGCAAATCATCTCTCTGATAATGATCTAGTATTCAGAATATACAAAGAACTCTTGAAGTGAAGTGGAAGTAGTTCAGTCATGTATGACTCTGCGATTCATGGACTATACAGTCCATGGAATTCTCCAGGCCAGAACACTGGAGTGGGTAGCTGTTCCCTTCTCCAGGGGATCTTACCAACCCAGGGATCGAACTGAAGGTGGATTCTTTACCAGCTGAGCCACAAGGGAAGCAACA
This sequence comes from Antilocapra americana, assembly GCA_007570785.1. Taxonomy (NCBI): domain Eukaryota; kingdom Metazoa; phylum Chordata; class Mammalia; order Artiodactyla; family Antilocapridae; genus Antilocapra; species Antilocapra americana. The sequence continues at coordinate 12,542,179 of ML661338.1, forward strand.
AAGAACTCTTAGAACTCACTAAAGAAAACAAATAATCCAATTAAAAAATGGGCAATGGATTTAAAGAGATATTTCTCCAAAGAGGACATACCAATGGCCAAGAAGCTCAAATCATTAGTCATTAGTAAAGGACAAAGCAAACCACTATGAGCTACAACTTCACAATTCCTGGGATGGCTGCAGTTGGAGGAAAAAAGAGGTGAATAACAAGGGTTGGTGAAGATGTGGAGAAACTTGAACCCCATCATACACTGCTGTTAGAAATCTAAAGAGGCACAGCCACTGTCAGAAATAGTCTGCTAGTTCCTGAAACAGTTAAACAGAGTTAACACAAGTCTCCAGCAATTCCATTAACTGATAGTGGATAAACAAGTCACATAGCTGTATAATGGAGTATTATTCCACCATAAAAAGGAATAAATTGTAAGACACACTACATAGATGAAGCTCAAAAACATTTTACTACTAAGTGAAAAAAATGCCACATAATGTATAATTTAATGTGCATTCATATGAAATGTCTAAAATAGGCAAATTCACAGAGACAGAAAATATATTAATTGTTGCCAAAGGATGAGGGGAAGGGAAGATTGGGAGTGATTACTAACATTTACAGGGGTTCTTTTTTGGGGTAACAGATTCTGGAATTACAGATAGTAGTCATAGTTGCACAAAATTGAGAATATAATTTAAAAAATTGAATTGTACACATTAAAACAGTGAATTGTATATTTATACAAATTTTATCTCAATAAAAAAACGGCAAAAACATTTTAATTGGATAAATTTTCCCCCCAAATGCCATTTACACATTGATTCTCATTTCCATACTTCCTTAATAATGCCACAAATGTGTGAGTAGGCATTTTTTTTGAAGTCTTTAATTCTCTAATTCTACTACATACCTCTTCTAATTGGAATAAGGACTAGCCATTTCTCTCTGTATTAAGTATCTTATTCTTTTTCTTTTGTCTTTTTTTTTTGCCACACTGCATGGCTTGTGAGGCCTTGGCTCCTCCACCAGGGATTGAACCCAGGCCCTTGGCAGTAAAAGCATGGAGTCCTAACCACTGGGCCGCCAGGGAATTCCTCCTACATCAAGTATTGTAGATTGTGTGGTTTTGAAAAAAATGGTGTCTACAAGTTTACATATGTATACATATCAATATGGATGGACAAGAGCTATATAAAGACAAATAGCAAGGTGACAGGTGCATAAGAAATACAGTTAAGAAATATTTTCCTAAAGTGAAACTGCTTGTTGATCTTTCAGAGAGTCCTTCAGAAATAGTGATACACTTGTCAAAACTATATAAATTTGTGTATTAAATAATTGGCTCGATAGAGAGCATTTACTGTAAATGCAATTACTGTTTATCTCTTAACCCTCTTCATTTCTGTTTTCAACCAACATTCTACCAGTGAGAACTTACCCTAAGCATGGGGCCATTCTGAAACACATGTGGCTCATCACAAACCACACAGTACTCATTCAACACAGGGATCCTCTGTTCAGCAAACTCAATTGTCTGAATAAGACAATAAAGAGAAAGAATTAAGTCAAGCTCAAGAAGGATTCGAAAACCCACTAAAGGCTAAACTAGTTCAGAGGCTTGGCTCATACCTGCACTAGGAAGCCACGGTCTCGTATTGGAATGCATTTGGCACCATTTGGCTATAAGAAGCAAAGTAAAAAGAAAACGTTTTTTAATTAGGAAAATATATAAATTATAGCGTTTTACTTCTGCAACAATGAATGCGGATGTGATTTTTGTAAAATTACTTGTAAGTGAATCAAATCACTGATTATGACACTAAGATTTTAGAATTTATTATAAAGCTTTTTCCTCCATTATTAATGCAATCTTTATTTAAACTAAATGAATTGCATTCTTAATTTCTGATCTTCTAGTAAAAATGACTGGCATCTCTCAATGATCACAAAAACTTGCTGTCTCTACCTCTGATCACTGAACGCTCCCACTTCCTCATTTAGACTATTCCTCCAAGGATGTATGAAAGAGGTACAATTCCTCCAAGCTGCTGAAAGGGGTAAAATACTAACCTACCGTATTACACTCAACATAATTCGGTAGGGCGTATTATGAGAAGACACTAAGACATTTTCTTTCACAGAGTATCTAAAATTATCTTGAGTGAAACTATTGGACTCTTTCTACTATGTAACTCTGACAAAATTAATTTTCTGTATGTCTTTGATAGTTTTGAAAAGATATGGGCTTTTAAGGATGTCCACCTAAAACTACCAACATAGCCAAATATATTTTCTTCACACAAAATTTCATGATATAGTTTACAATGTAATTTCAGAAATATATCTATACAAGAGCACCACAACACACACTCACAAATTTACTAAAAGCAAAGAAAACTTTTGGTCAATTATTTTATGTAATTATGAATAAGATAGGTCTGCTTTTTTATCTGAAGCTGGCTATAATGCTAATCACTCTAGAGGAAAACTTTGTGTAAATCTGACTCTCAGTAAATACCATCCAAAGTACTTGAGTTTTAATACAGTCTCCTGCCAGCCCCATCTTTACCACAGAACAGCTTCAGGGTAAAGCGATTTCAGTTTTATAAAGCAGACACTGAGAGCAGCTTGAAGTGACGCTCTGGGATACAGTGGTTAACTATTACTTCTCTCTACAAGTTCGCAGGCAAAGCTTTCCGTTTATGTGCAACAGGAAGGACACCACTCTTAATCTTTAGACAAACTCTGACTTCCACCACTTCTGTGAGAAAACTAGAGATTAGATAAACCTGCTTAATTAAACATTAAAAATATTATGCTTTCTTTGTGAATTCAATGGACTTCCCTCTGTTTTTAGGAGCATTCATTCCCATGATAGGAATCTGGACTAGCCCTCACATCCACAGGAATGCTTATTTTTCCAGAATCAAAATGAACATTCCACTACTAGCTGCAAATGTCTGGTATGCAAAGGAATATTCAAAAGAAAAAAAAAAGAACAGTAAATCTTCAAAACCCAAAGCAAAACCGTGGGTCTTTGACCAGACCTTTGTAAAACAAACGCGCTCACAAAACTCTCTCCTGCCCCTTGGCTAATATCTAAGAGCTCAAGATGAAAATATGTACGCACAGCAGGCTGGGAAGATGAAGATGACGATGGTGTTAAGATACCAATGAGCCCTGAGGTAAGAGAGAGCCTCCTGCCCTCTGCGTTGGGTTCCTTGAAAAGCTCCGTTTTGGATGACTTGGGGGCACTGGAGTAAGACTTGCTGAGCAACTTGTGATTCTTGAGGCCGTATAATTCTTCCATTCTGAGGTTACTGGAGTAAGACCTGCTTAAGAGTTTGTGAGGCTTCAGGCTGGCATTGTGCTCACAGCGAGGGTCTCCGGAACAAGAGCGGGTCAAGAGTTTGTGCGACTTGAGAGCGAGGCAGTCCTCCTGCTTGACGGCTGCAGGGCAGGGGCGGTTCAAGAGTTTGTGCGACTTAATGGTTGTCACTGCCTGCTCAGCCCGGGGGTCGCTGGACAGCGAGCGGCCGAAGGTCCTGTGTGGCTTCGGGGCGCACACGTCCTCCGTCTTGACGGTGCTGGAACAAGTCCTCCGCAGCAGCTTGTGCGTCTTGGAGATCCCATCCTGCTCCGATTTCAGTTTGGATTTGCTTTTTCCACAACCAGGGGGAGGATAACTTGGCGACCTTTGAAATCGAACAGTTAACACAGGGCAAATCGTGAGTGTAACAGACCGTGGAGAATGCCTGTCGGGCTCCATCAGCTCAACTCTGCTACAAATACCAGCTCTTTTAAACCCAGCCTAGCCAGTGAAAACTGAAACCAGAAGTATGTACCCGAAAGATCACAGGGACTGAATTCTATGTTTCCTGGAAAGCAAAAGAGAGGGATTGATTGTCCAGTTTTTGTTTTTTGTTTTTCCCCTCCTACCTATTCTACAGCCCTATAAAGCTGTGGTCCCTAACCTTTCTCGTATCAGGAATGGTTTCATGGAGGAAAATTTTTTCGTGGACCCGGGAGTGTGGTGGTTTCAGGATGGTTCAAGTGAGTTACATTTATTGTGCAGTTTATTTCTATTTTGTGGCAATCTCAGGATACCCCACCTTGACTTTAGGGTTAGGGTTTTCAATCCTCTGAGAATCTTCATGTCACCAATGAGCTGACAGGAGGCGGAGCTCAGGCAGTAATGCTAGTGATGGGAGCGACTGTAAATACATATGAAGCTTCGCTTACTAGCCTGCAGCTCCCCTCCTGCTGTGTGGTCTGGTTCCTAAGAGGCCATGGACCACTTGAAGACCCCTGCTATACAAAGGACTAATTTTGATAGGGAAACTCTATGGAATTAGAAACCAAAAGAAATGTAATTTTAGTAAATTTAACCAACATAAAAACACAAACTCAAAACACAGAAATGAGTAGCTATGTTTTTTGATGGAATGGATGTAACTTGGTTTGTTCTTGTAAGTCATAAAGAAAATAAACAGATGCCAAGACTGTAGAAGGAATGCCCTGAGCTAAATAACCATGGAAGATCACAAATGCAGCATTTAAGTAAGACGAGGGGAAGATGTCTGTTACCCACCTGCGCAAGGTTGAAAATAAATGCAGGGGAGACTTGACTTTCTTCTCTGACAGCTTCTTATTGTGCAGGCAATTGGATTTTTCTTTGCTCTGCTTCCACTGCTGTGTAACAAATGTCTGCATGATTCTGTCAAACCAAAGGTAAGTGTGTTGTCACAGTTCCAAGGTAATTTACTATCAGATTTCTGTACAGATTATGGAGAGAATGTATTTATCAAAGGAAAATAAATGCATGGTGATTAGAGAGAATTTAATTTTGAGCCATACAAGATGATTTCGTGTGAGAGTAGTCTTGCTATTTTTACAAAAAAAAAAAAAAAGAAAATTTCTAATGATTTTACTGTGTTACAATTAATAATTAATTACTGTGACATAATTAAAAATACAATTGATTAAATAATTGATTAAAGGTAAAAGAGTAAGGATATAAAGAGATTTATAAGGATACCCACTAGGATCAACACCTTTAGCTTTGGTGGCAAAAGAAAAGTCTGAAATATTTTGTTGGTGCCAGCCACATAGGTTTAAAAACGATTTTTGTTAGTAATTATGATTAAGATACAACTAAACTTTTTCTTTTTACTTGATTTGTTTATGTAGTTTTCTTCCTGAAAAGGAAACCAAAATGAAACTACAAAATCCTGAGCAAAAATAAGCTGTGCAAAACTAATTCTATAGAGAATAAGCAGATCAGCAAATTTTATGTTCAGCACAGCCCCATTCACTTGAAAATATGCTGTTTTTTTTCTTTTAATAATGAGCCTCTAAGAATTTTCAGTTCCTGTCATAAGGCAGGAATTTGGTAACTTCTGACCTCAATATTTTCTAAATCAAGATCATGGCATCACTGTCTTGCGGTAAAAAATTCTAGAATGTCAACTGCGGATTTAAGACATGACCTTATTTTCTGAGCCATGGGTCCCAGGCTGTGACAGTTTGTCTGGATCCCATCTCTCCAGTGGCACTGGAGGAGGGTCCCTTAGCTGATACTGAAGTAGAGAAGAAATTTTCCAATTAAACACTGTGTGCAATAGATTAAACATTTTCATTTTCTTTTCAAAGTCAATTCAGCACTGCCTGCTTTTCCTGCTGTTTTCAGTTATTTCGAACACAGACTGCTTTTGGACCAGGAAAATGGTACCCATATCTCCCACTGACAATATGTCAAGGTGTAAAGGAGGAACTTTATTTAGAAACATTTTTTCCTCCTTCTACACATTTTGTAAGTAAGGTAAGGACATGAAAGTTGTCTAAGTTTACCTGGATAGTAAGTGGCAGAGCTGTAATACCTATGTAATCTGATACGGATGAATCAATGTTAACATGCTCTTCAAAAGGGGCAGGTGTGCCTCTTAATACTGATTACTCATTTACCAAATTAACTCAGATTGCCAGAAACTATATCCCTCAGATTTACTACCCCAACTTTGTCAGCTAGCTTAGATGAAGTCAGAGGAAATTTGGAATTTTGGGGTGGGGGGATGTTTTTAGCTAGAGGTAGTGAGGAAGATGGGGGTAAAACTGCAGTCACAGTCAACGATGTATGATTTAAAATTTGCAGTAAATCCCTCCCAGAGATCAGAACAGGAAACCAAGGTTTTATTTCCTGCTTAATTTTTGAAGATATTTTTCTCTCAAGGTTTTAGCAAAATTTAAATGTAACAGAACATCAGGATCATCATTTTCCCCTGTACCTAACCTGAAATCTCCAGTGACACCACCCTTTGTACCAGGCACATTTTCCTCCTATGAAAAATTGTCATTCCTGTGTATCATTCCCTAAGAAACCGAACAAGTGCTTCTCTGATTCTCGACAGACTAACTGAAACAAAACACAAGTCAAAGAGCTAAAACTGTTCTCACTTTCATATAACATTAGCATTCTAAAGTGTGACTTCAACATCTAAAAGTAGTTAATTCTTAAACTTGGACCCAAATCCTTAAACCCAAATCCCTACCTGTTCTTGGATTTGAAAGGGAGGGGTTAACTATCTCTATAAGAAATTCAATATGGTATTTCATTTCAATGGTAATCTGAAATATACATATGAGTACATTTGTTATAATGGACACTCCCTTAAAATAGAGAGTTGAGTGCTCATTCTGGTGTTTGAATTTGCTGGCACTAAGAAGAACTATTAAAATTGCCATTGCTGCTGCTGCTAAGTCGCTTCAGTCGTGTCCGACCCTGTGCGACCCCATAGACGGCAGCCCACCAGGCTCCCCTGTCCCTGGGATTCTCCAGGCAAGAACACTGGAGTGGGTTGCCATTTCCTTCTCCAGTGCATGAAAGTGAAAAGTGAAAGTGAAGTCGCTCAGTCACGCCCGACTCCTAGTGACCCCATGGACTGCAGCCCACCAGGCTCCGTCCGTGGGATTTTCCAGGCAAGAGTACTGGAGTGGGGTGCCATTGCCTTCTTCTACAATTGCCATTGGCTGATGGTAAAAGAAGGGGAAAGACTTCAAGGTAAATTGTACATTCACATCAAGACCAGATGATGTCACAGTCAGCTATTCAAACAAAGAGTCCACGGTAGTTCAGATAGGGAAAAGGGAGGATACATGGGCAATGTGATGATTTTCTACATGCTGATTTCAAAAGAAATGTGCACCACTGTAACCAGTACTGTGTTCAAACTGCAGTGGTGAAACAGCTGCAGTGAAATGTCATCATCCATCAAGTTAAATTCCTGTATTAATCTGAATTCAACACAGGAATAATCTATACCATGCTTTATTTGTATGTACTTAAGGCAATGCTGGAGATTCACAATATACTTTTCCTTTTAAAAATAGCTTAAGTTTGATTAATGCCAATTCAACATAAAGTCATACAGAGTTTAAGATTATTTCCATAGTCTGTGATATGCTTAGCCTTTGACTAACAGATACCCTAGTCAAGACTGATCACTATATTACATCTGTTTGGAGTCAGTATTTTTTCTTTCAGCCTCTTTTAATGACTTCACGTTTTCCCCAATATGTATTCAATGCTGAAAACATATTCCAAGCCTTATGAAGGCAAAGGAGTATCTAGAATTGTATGAAAGACAGATTAGTGGGTGAATCAAAAATACTGATGTGGAATCAAACCCTGGCTCTACCACTTTCTCAGTGCATGAGCTTAAGCAAGTTGCTTCAACTCTTAGGGCCTGGGCTTCATTATCTAGGAAACATAGAGAGTAATAGTATCTGCCTGATAAGGTTGTTATGAAGATCAAGGGTGGTAATATACATCACTATGCTAAGTACTTGACAAAAAAGCAGCACTGAATAAGCAACTGCTGCGGCTACTGCTGTTGTTTAGATTCTGTCTTATTGCCAGAAACACAAAAGACAAAGAATCACAGAAAAAGTTTAACGAGTGTTTCTTATTTCCTGAGCAATAACAATAGGCCTAGATTCTAAATCTGCCTTCCTAACTTGCTGTATGTTTCTGGAAAACAACTTCTTTATATCTCAGTTTCCTCTTACGACTTATTCCGAGGATGAGATCAGGTTTTGAATTTTATTTTATATTATATTAGACTAGAAGATCACAGGCAAACCCAGTTATTTAAAATTAAGGACTAAATTAGTCTAAAACTGATCAAGAGTCATGAAAAAAAAGTTTCAGTTCATATACTAAACTGTCCACATAACTAAAATCTATACATAAAAGTAAATAACTTTTTTGAAATGCTATTTTCTGGTAGATCAGTTGGTAAAGAAGCTGCCAGCCATGAAGGAGACCACCTGCAATAGACCTGTGTTTGATCCCTGGGTCAGGAAGATCCCCTGGAGCGGGAAATGGCAACCCACTCCAGAAGTCCTATGACAGAGGAGCCTGGCAGGCTCTAGTCCATGGAGTCACAAGAGCTGGACATGACTCAGCGACTAAACATATTCTATAATGTGATTAAACAGTAAATATAGAATACAGATTTCCTTAATTTCTCAGGATTGGGGATTACACACATCATTACTTTTTCTGAGCCCACATGATGTACTCAAATGCCAGTAAGGGTAGGAAGCTATTTCTACACTTCCGTACTTTTATGTTTCTTGTCTTGTTTAGACCAATGTCATTTATTTCACTCTCCCAAAATATTTCTTAAGTGGCTTACAAAAGTACATAAAGTAGAACTCTGGACTTTGGGTGATAACCATAGTCAATATAGATTCACCAGTTGTAATAAATGTGCCACTTGGTAGGAGATGTTGATGACAGGGAAGTTATGTATGTGTGGGGACAGGAGGCAATCTCAGTACCTTGCTCTCAATTTTGCTGTGAACCTAAAACCAATCTAAAAAAGTAAAGTCATTAAATTAAAAATAAGTTTTAAAACGAAGGAGAAAATTGGCGAAGGAAAAAAAAAATCATAGTGGGGTGGCAAGGTGGGGTGGCACCTAACTTGAATGGCTTAACATAGAAGGCAGGCTCCATGCTTCGCTCCAAGACCTGAAAGATACTAGCTTGAAAAACAAAGGCCAATCGAAAAAGCAAAGCCAATTAAGCTCGAAAAACATACCCAGAAAACTGGGAAAATTTCTCTTCGGAGTCCTTAAAAAGAAAACATTACATAATATAAAGTGCTAAACATATGTTGTAAATTGAATTTCATTTCAAAGATGTGGAATTCTGAACATTAAGAGTTTATTTTCTGATTTTCACATGCCCACCTTCTCAGGTGGAAGGTGGGGTGTTGCAGGGATGAGAAAGGATCCTGGCTGGGGGGTGGGGATGGGGGGTAGGGGGCAAGGCAGGTGGAATCTGGCCCAGTTCTAAAAGTGAGCTCTGCCAGCTAAATTATTGATGTGCCTCTCAGCATCAGGATGAATTCCTCTCCTGAGGCATTTACTTCAAAAAGCTGTGCTGAATAAAAATGGGGTGGGGGTGGCAAACAAAATGAGAACTCAGCTCTCTTTAATAGAAATTTTTTTTCACTCATTGGAAAACTTACTTTTTCAGCTGATGTCCCAGACCAAATCTCTCTTTTGTGGAAATCTGAAAGACATCAACAGTGGGCACTGCAAAGGAAAAACAAAAAACCAGTCTAAATATTGAGTTGAAACTCAACTATCAACCAGGAAAAAGATTGAAAAGTAATATATTACTATGTGTACGTAATATGTATATACACATACATACACATTTTAAAATAGTCTACACACAATCCTACACGTGGTTACTTATGCTTTATATAGAGATTTTGGAGATCATTTTAGGTTGCTATTGCTGTTGTTGAGTTGTGTCCAACTCTTTGCGACCCAATGGAATGCAGCACTCCAGGCTTCCCTGTCATTAGCTCTCAGAGTTTGCTCAAATTCATGCCCATTCAGTCAGTAATGCTATCTAACCATCTCATTCTCTGCCACACTTTTGTCCTCTATCTCCTTTTGCTTTCAATCTTCCCCAACATCAGGGTCTTTTTCAATGACTCAGCTCTTTGCATCAGGTGGCCAAAGTATTGGAGCTTCAGCTTTAGCATCAATCCTTCCAATGAATATTCAGGTTTGATTTCCTTTAGGAATGACTGGTTTGATCTCCTTGCTGTCCAAGGGACTCTCAAGAGTCTATTCCAGCACCACAATTCGAAAGCATCAATTCTTCAGTGCTCAACCTTCTTTATGAACCAACTCTCACATCTGTACACGACTACTGGAAAAACCATAGCTTTGACTCTACAGGCCTTTGTGGACAAAATGATGTTCTTGCTTTTTAATACACTGTGAGGTTTGTCATAGCTTTCCTTCCATATTATATACAAATGTATAAATTTATGTATATAAACGTACAATATGTTTAATAATGATATCCAAAAATATATATTAAGTGTAAATAGCAATTTGTATTACAGTTTGCACTCTATTCTTTAGGTGTAAGAGAGACATGTTTGTATACACATAGCTCTTTTTTTAAGAATAAAACCATGGAGAATGACAGGAAGGCATAGGGAGATTCACTTTTCACTGCACGCCATCTTGTGTGCTTAATGTTTTTATCAGATATGTGCATTTCTGTAAATTAATAACTATGCTGCTTATGAAATTGATAACCACCAAAAGAGTCACTCACCATTCATGATTCACTGGTTTAAAAGGTATTTATTATGTTCCCTCTGTGCCAGCCACTATAGAGCTGCAAACACACAAACACAAATACCCCTGCCTTCATAAGCCTTAGTGAATAGTGGGAGACAGGAAGAAAACAGATAAGAAAATAGATAAAATGTCACATAGTGATAAAGGCTCTGGATAAAAATAAAGAAGGAAAACGGGGGAGGGTGCTAAAGGGTAGGTGGGCATAAAAAGACTTCAACATTAGATAATACGGCAGAAAGAAAACGGTCCTGGCCAAAGGAAACACAGGGCAGTGTCCCTAAAGAAGAAACATGCTTCACTACTCTAGGACCACCAAGGGGAGTCAGAGAGGAGTGAACAAGGCATCTCGTTAGGAGATGAGATGAGAGAAGGAGCACAGGCAGCTCCTTCTTTACCGGATCTTCTATAAAGACCAAAGGTAGAAACAGGAAATTCATCCCAGAACTTATAGTAGTTAAGGGAAGAGTATGGTAGCTTCGATTAGTGAAGGAGGTGAACATTCTGGATTCACACTCTTTTGCTGATGGACTGAATTCAAAGTATCAGAAAAAGAAAGGAGTCAAGGATGAATCAAAGGATTTTGGCTTGAGCAACCAGAAGTATAAAACTTACAAATTCTTGGGTGAAAGACTGCAGGAGAATCAGATTGGAGCAGTGGGGAAGATCAGCAGTTTCACTCTGGATGTTGTAAATTTGGGTGGGGAAGATCCCCTGGAAGAGGAAATGGCAACCCAACTCCAGTATCCTTGCCTGGAGAATCCCATGGACAGAGGAGGTTGGCAGGCTATAGTCCATAGGGTCGCAAAGAGTCAGACACAAACAAGCACCCACCCTCACTGTAAATTTGAAATGCTTGTCACTCGAGTGGAAAAGTTTAAGTAGGCTATTAGAGAAACCCAGTATTTACACACTTGGATGAGAGAAAAGTGCTAAAGACATATATTTGGACGAGTAAGAACATATATGTATTTAAAGGTATGAGGCTGGATGAGAAACTAAGAGTGAGGGTAGATGGAGGACAGAAGTTAAGGATTCAGCCTGAGACATCCAGTATCTAGAGGCTCCACAGAGAAGGCTGAAGAAGAATATCTAGGAGGATGGAAGACTCCAGAATGCTATTGATATGGACATATGTTCACAAAAGTTTTCCAAGAAGGCGATAAACAACTGTTATAATATGCTGCTAAATTAATTAAGATGAAGACTCCAAATTGGTCATCGGGTCGTATTTAGGTCATATATCCTAGGCAATATTCAAGTCACTGGTGACGCTGACAAGAGCCCTGGTTGTGAAATGATGCATCCAAAACACACCTACAGCACATTCAAGGAGAAAAAGGAGGAGAAAAAAATGAAGTACGTTAACAGAGATAAGTCTAATGAAGAAATTCAACAGTCATGGGAAGCAGGGTGCTAGGGACTAAATGAAGAGTGATTTGAGGTCTAAAGGTGTTTGTTTTAAAGATGAGAGGATTTTTTTTTTAAACTAATGGGAATCTTCTAGAAGAAAGAGACATGAACACTTTAAGAAGGAAGAAGGGTGTGTTAATTAGATGAAATAGGATGGAAGCTAGCATGCAAATAAAAAGATGACCTTGTACAAGAACATGGGTAATAACATTCTTACGAACTGTTGCAACAACAGATCATTAGAACTAAGACTGTCTAATTATTATGCATTCTCAGACCACACACGCTCCACACAGCAAAGCAAGTTGGTATCCCCAACTGCCTCACTCCCTGTCTTGACCATTAGTCTGGGATACAAACACTCCACTAATCAAAGAAAACTGGTGCTAATCACCCACCAGTTTCTTTCCAGCAAACATTCTAATCCTTAACATAGAGAATACTTAACTTCAATTCCAGGCATCCCAAACCCAGGGCTATAAAAAAGTGAATTTAAAAAATCCTAACTTGAAAACTCAGGGGAATTATTCTTTAAAGAAAAAGATGACAAAATTAGAACAGAGTGTGTTTTCTCTAAGAAGATTTAAGAAGACACAATCTCTTCTCAGGCAAATGGAAAAAGAAAGTGGGAAGGGGCCTGGCTTTTAAAAATGCAGAAAAAAATTCAAAATGCACTAGAAGAACTGAAATCTTCACTGAAGATAATTGTATAAGACAAAGGGAGAAAGACAGAAGAGATATAATACATACAACTATTTATCCAAAATATATAAATTATTCCTACAAATTAATAATACAAAGACCAAAACTTATTCATACTATGAATTAGTAGAAACTAAATGTCACAAACATTGATTCAATTAGTAGTATAAAATCTGAATGACTCCAAATTTTGGAATATACTGAAAGAGCTAACAAGATGTTACTTCCAAAAATATTCCAAAATTCAAGTGACAAAATTCATATACTATTAAAATTCATGCAATTAGCTACTGAAATGTATGTTAGTACATTACAAATAAGTAATGTACAAATAAGTTAGTACAAATAAGATGTTAGTAATCAGTTAAACTGGATATACATGTATGGGGACTCTATACTCACTGCAGTTTTTCTGTAAACCTGAAAATGCTTTGGATTAATTTTTTTTAATGTTTTTAAAAGTAATAGATATTTGCTAGCCAAAATAATCAGCTAGAAAATAAAATGGAATATAAAAGGTCCATTAAGCAAATAAACAAATGTGTGTCTGTATGCTCAGCCGAGTCTGACTCTGCGATTCCATGGACTCATGGCTCATCAGGCTCCTCTGCTCATGGAATTTTCCAGACAAGAATATTGGAGTGGGTGTCATTTCCTTCTCCAGGAGCAAATATTCAGGTATAAATTTGGCTAAAAGTAGTCTTTTAAGTAGACTATTAAGAGTTCAGTTCAGTTCGGTTCACTCCAGTTGCTCAGTCGTGTCCGACTCTTTGCGATCCCATGAATCACAGCATGCCAGGCCTCCCTGTCCATCACCAACTCCCAGAGTCCACCCAAACCCATGGCCATAGAGTCGGTGATGCCATCCAGCCATCTCATCTTATGTCGTCCCCTTCTCCTCCTGCCCTCAATCTTTCCCAGCATCAGGGTCTTCTCAAATGAGTCAGCTCTTGGAATTTCAGCCTCAACATCAGTCCTTCCAATGAACACCAAGGACTGATCTCCTTTAGGATGAACTGGTTGGATCTCCTTGCAGTCCAAGGGACTCTCAAGAGTCTTCTCCAACAACACAGTTCAAAAGCATTGATTCTTTGGTGCTCAATAAACAAATATAAAAGTAGAATCTAAAAGTAAATGATCCTTTACAGGCAAAGTAATAAATATCATAGAAATACTTATTCTTCCTAAATTAAAAGTTTACCTCAACCAAATTCCCCACAAGGTACATTTTTGGGGACAATAGAATGAGAAAGATAAACTACTAAAATATTTTTTGTTTTAAAAGGGAAGGTTATTCAGTTTTTCCTCGTCTCTCATAATTTAGGTTGGGAAAGCAATAAGTGAGGGTCGCTCAAGATAGGTGGAAATTATTCCAACTCTGATCATATAAATGTAGTGGTTCCAATAATGAGATGATTTGCACAAGAAAACATTTTTAGTAATGTTAGTTGTGTGTCACTTTAAACAAAAAAAAAAAAGCAGTTTATGATTTAGTTGAGATCATAAACTAGACTTATATAGCAGCAATTTTGGAAAAAATATATAGTACCATAAAAATCATAATAATCTTGTCTTTTATTTAAAGTGTATTTCCCCATGTACAATGAAAATAATCTTTAACTTCAAAGTGGATAAGGAGGTATATTTCTTCAATTCTTATCATTTCTGTTCACTCACAGATATGCTGTCAGATTAGCCCTGGCCAAATGTTATGGTCCAGATAAGTATGTGTTACTCATACATTCTCCAAACGGAGGAACAAATGCTCTTCAAATAGAACTGTTAACTAGGTCAGGCTAAACCTTGGATTTTTGCAAGTCATACATTTTTTGCAAGTTCATTTTACTATAAATGTTGATATAGTCAAAGACACAGAAAAACAATCTTAAAGAAACACTTTCTCATCTATTTATTTGTTTGCAATGATTCAAATCATAAACTAGGATAAACTCTCATTATTTTTTGTAGAGTAATAAATTATATGTTTCTTTTTAGTATCCTTGTCTCTAGGTTGGCCATATATTTCATATTATCCTAATTTTAACTCATATTCTCCCTTAAATTTCTCTGAGGAAGAAACATAGTCTTTGGGGAAATTTACTAGTTAAGCTGACAAAGTGAGTCAATCATCCTGAACAAGCCTTGTCATAATTGGTGCATTTTAGAATTAGGAAAAACCCAGCAAAAGGACCAAAAACTTGGAATAATGCCATCCTCATATGAGAGAAACTTTTAAGCAAATTTTGCTACAAATGGAACAGATGGAACTAATCTTGTTGTTGTTCAGTCACTAAGTCATATTCAACTCTCTGTGACTCCACGGACTACAGCAAGCCAGGCCTCCCTGTTCTTCAGTATCTCCCGAAGTCTGCTCAAATTCATGTCCGCTGAGTTGGTGACGCCATTGAACACTCTCATCCTGTGCCACCCTCTTCTCCTTTTACCTTCAATCTTTCCCAGCATCAGGGTCTTTTTCAATGAGTGGGCTCTTTGCATCAGGTGGCCAAAATATTGGAGCTTCAGTTTCAGCATCAGTCCTTCCAATGAATATTCAGGGTTGATTTCCTTTAGGACTGACTGGTTTGAACTTTTCGCCATCTAAGGGACTCTCAAGAGGCTTCTCCAGCAACACAATTCAAAAGCATCAATCCTTCTGCCATCAGCCTTCTTTATGATCCAACTCTCACATCTGTACCTGAGTACTAGAAAAAACACAGCAAAGTGATGTCCTTGCTTTTTAATACACTGTCTAGGTTTGTCGTATCTTTCCTTTCAAGGAGCAAGCATCTTTTAATTTCATGGCTGTAGTCACCATCTGCAGTGATTTTAGAGCCCAAGAAAAGAAAATCTGTCACTGATTCCACTTTTTCCGCTTCTATTTGCTGTGAAGTATTGGGACTGGATGCCATAATTTTAGTTTTTTAATGTTGAGCTTTAAGCCAGCTTTTTCACTCTCCTCTTTTACACTCATCAAAAGGTTCTTTAGCTCCTCTTCAGTTTCTGCCATTAGAGGGGTATCATCTTTGTACCTGAGGTTGTTATTATTCCCAGAAATCTTGATTCCAGTCTGTGCTTCATCTACCCCAGCATTTTTCATGATGTATTCTGGATATAAATTAATTAACCAAGATGACAATATACAGCTTTGTCCTTCTTTCCCAATTCTGAACCAGTTTGTTGTACCATGTCTGGTTCTAACTGTTGCTTCTCGACCTGCATAGAGGTTTTCCAGGAGACAGGTAGGGTGGTCTGGTATTCCTCTCTCTTTAAGAATTTCCCACAGTTTGCTGTGATCCATACACTCAAGGTGTTTAGTCAGTGAAGCAGAAGTAGATGCTTTTGTGGAATTCCCTTGCTTTCTCAAGGATCCGGCAAATGTTGCCAATTGGCTCTCTGGCTCCTCTGCCTTTCCTAAACCCAGCTTATACATCTGGAAGTTCTTGGTTCATGTACTGCTGGAGCCTAGCTTGAAGGATTTTGAGCATGACTTTACTAGCATGTGAAATGAGTGCAGCTGTATGATAGTTTGAACATTCTTTGACATTGTCTTTCTTTGGGATTGGAATGAAAACCTTTTCCAGTTCTGTGGCCACTGCTGAGTTTTCCAAATATGTTGCCATACTGAGTGCAGCACCTTAATAGCATCATCTTTTAGGATTTGAAATAGCTCAGCTGGAATTTTATCACCTCCACTAGCTCTGTTGGTAGTAATGCTTCCTAAGGACCACTTGACTTCACACTCTAGGATGTCTGGCTCAAAGTGACTGATCACACCATCATGATTATCCTGGTTATTAAGATCCTTCTTGTATAGTTCTCGTGTATGTTCTTGTAACCATTCTGAATCTCTTCTGATTCTGTCAGGTACATACCTTTTCTGTCCTTTATCACGCCTATCCTTGCATGAGATGTTCCATAGATAGCTCTTATTTTCTTGAAGAGATCTCTAGTCTTTCTCATTTTATTGTTTTCCTCTACTTCTTTGCATTGTTCATTTAAGAAAGCAGTCTTATCTCTCCCTGCTATTCCCTGGAACTCTGCATTCAGTTGGGTACATCTTACGTTTCTTCCCTTGTTTTCTACTTCTATTCTTTCCTCAACTATTTATAATGCCTCATCAGACAACTACTTTGCCTTTTTGCATTTCTTTATCTTTGGGATGGTTTGGGTCATTGTCTCCTATACAGTGTTATGAATCCTCTGTCCATAGATTTTGAGGCACTTGGTCTGCCAGATCTAACCCCTTGAATCTTTGTCATCTCCACTGTATAATCATAAGGGATTTGACTTAGGTTATACCTGAATGGCCTAGTGGTTTTCCTTACTTTCTTCAATTTAGGTCAAACTTTGCAATAAGGAGCTCATGATCTGAGCCACAGTCAGCTCCTAGTCTTGTTTTTGCTGACTCTACCAACTTAGGCTGCAAAGAATATACTCAGTCTGATTTCAGTTATTGACCATTTGGTGATATCCACGTGTAGAGTCATCTCTTTTGCTGCTGGAAGAGGGTGCTTGCTATGACCAGTGCCTTCTCTTAGCAAAACTCTGTTAGCTTTTGTCCTGCTTCATTTTGTACTCCAACTATCTCCTGACTTACTAATTTTGCAATCCAGTCTCTTATAGTGAAAAGGACATCTTTTTTGCGGTTAGTTCTAGAAAGTCTTTTAGGTCTTCATGGAACCAGTCAGCTGCCGCTTCTTGGCATCAGTGGTTGGGGCCCAGACTTCTATTACTGTGCTGTTGAATGGCTTGTTGGGAAACGAACAGAGATCATTCTGTCGTTTTTGAGGTTGCACACAAATACTGCATTTCAGACTCTTCTGTTGACTATGAGGCTACTCCATTTGTTCTAAGGGATTCTTGCTCACTGTAGTAGATGAGAACTAATTGAAAGGGGCCCTAAAGGGCTGACTCAAAACTCCCCATTCTATGAAAGACTAGCTAACGGCAGACTAACACTAACACATCACAAAATAAAGGGGAGATGAACCAAGAAGCAGCGTGTGTGCCACGGCAGGTGTGTACAGGGTGTACCAACTGGAGGAGCTTCCACTTGAACAGATGCTGACTGACCTCGTTCTTGCCCTGGACCCACCAACCTACGTCAAGTTCTTCTAGATACAGACTCTGAGAGAAGATCTGAGGGCAAATAATTTACTATAGGATTACTCCCAGGAAATGGAAGGAGGTGGGAAAAGATAAGGAAAGTGGAAAAAGCAAAGCAAGGTTACAAAGTCAGGTCAAATTTCAGTCTAGTCCTGTAGGCAAGAGTGGAACATAAATTACACTACAAGGTATGTCCAGCCTTGAGTCAGAGGAGCTGGTCCACTGCATTCCCACATCAGTCATACCAGAGAGGAGAGGTAAAAATGAGACCTTCTCTAGTACTTACCTGTTCGTCCCAGGAAAAAGAAAGCCCTAAGGTGTCCTGTGTCTAAATTCTAAACTCCCAGGGTAAGCTGTGAATAACAACAGGGGCCTGCCCACTCCTGCCAGCTGTCAGATCTTAGAACTATCAGTTCAGTTCAGTTGCACAGTAATGTCTGACTCTTTGTGACCCCATGGAAGCAGCACACCAGGCTTCCCTGTCCATCACCAACTCCCAGAGCTTGCTTAAACTTATGTCCATCGAGTTGGTGATGCCATCCAACCATCTAAATCGCTGTCGTCCCCTTCTCCTCTTGCCTTCAATCTTTCCCAGCATCAGGGTCTTTTCAAACGAGTCAGTTCTTTGCATCATGTGGCTAAACTAGTGGAGTTTCAGCTTCAACATCAGTCCTTTCCATGAATATTCAGGACTGATTTCCTTTAAGATTGACTGGTTGGATCTCCTGCAGTCCAAGGGACTCTCAAGAGTCTTCTCCAACACCACAGTTCAAAAGCATCAATTCTTCGGCGCTCAGCTTTCTTTAGAGTCCAACTCTCACATCCATACATGACTACTGGAAAAAACCTAGCTTTGACTAGATGGACCTTGTCAGTAAAGTAATGTCTCTGCTTTATACTACGTTGTCTAGGTTGGCCATAACTTTTTTTCGAAGGACCAAGCATCTTTTAATGTCACCATTTGCAGCGTTTTTGGGGCCCCTCAAAATAAAAGTCTCTGACTGTTGTTTCTATTGTATCCCCTTCTATTTGCCATGAAGCGATGGGACCAGATGTCATGATCTCAGTTTTCTGAACATTCAGTTTTAAGAGAACTTTTTCACTCTTCTCTTTCACTTTCATCAAGAGGCTCTCTAGTTCTTCTTCTTCTAACTATAGAATCGAATAAATGTGGAATTCTCTTTCTTTACTTTCTTTTTCCTCCACAATGTCTCTGTATTTTCTGTTTTCATTACAAAGAGTCTTTCCTCTTCTTAATGGGAGAAGTTATACACAAACCACACTAATTTTTGAAAGAAGTGCATTTTAACACTGCCTAAATTCTGAGGGAAACAAAATTCACATCTACAAGAACAAAATTATTTGTCTTGGGTGACTGTTAATTTTGTTCACAACAAAATTCCAAATGATGCATAAATAAAAGGAAAGCATTTGATATATAAATATTATATCAGTAGAGACTGCAGTCAAATTAAAAACAGAACGGGAAAATTAAATCAAAGACTAAATTATGAAAAAAATCACTTAATGTAGAAGATTAATGGAAAAACAACTTATAGAATCAGAGGTGGTGGGCAAAGGACTAAGACAAATGATAAAAAGCATGAAGGAGATAGGAATTAGATCCAATCTTCATATACTGCAGAGAATAGATAAAGAAGGAACCAAAAAAAAATGATTGCATAAAACTTCCTTGAGGTGGAATAAGATCTAAGCATAACAATCAAAGATAAATATATAAATGGTAACAACAAGGAAGGGGCTTCCCAGGTGGCTCAGTGGTAAAGAATCTCCCTGCCAATGTGGGATTCGACCCCGGGGTTGGAAAAATCTCCTGGAGAAGGAAATGGCAACTTCAGTATTTTTGCCTGGGAAATGCCATGGACAGAGGAGCCTGGCAGGCCATAGTTCATGGCTCTGCAAAAGAGTTGGACATGACTTGACTAAATAACAACAACAACAACATCAAGGAAAATGAGGGGGAAAAGCTCAATAAGTACACACAATAAAACACAAACTCAATCAAGACAAATTTCTCCCAAATGAACAGAATTAAAACACATCACACACAGACTTTGTTGACTGCAGCCATGAAATTAGAATATGCTTGCTCCTTGGAAGAAAAGCTATGACCAACCTAGGCAGCATATTAAAAAGCAGAGACATTACTTTGCCAACAAAGGTCCATCTGGTCAAAGCTATGGTTTTTCCAGTAGTCATGTATGGATGTGAGAGATGGAATATAATAAAAGCTGAGTGCTGAAGAATTAATGCTTTTGAACTGTGGTGTTGGAGAAGACTCTTGAGAGTCCCTTGGACTGCAAGGAGATCCAACCAGTCCATCCTAAAGGAGATCAGTCCTGAATATTCACTGGAAGGACTGATGGTGAAGCTGAAACTGCAATATTTTGGCCATCTGATGCGAAGAACTGACTCATTTGAAAAGATCTTGATGCTGGGAAAGATTGAAGGTGGGAGGAGAAGGAGACAACAGAGGATGAGATGATTGGATAGCATCACCGACTTGATGGACATGAGTTTGAGTAAGCTCCGGGAGTTGATGATGCATAGGGAGGCCTGGCGAGCTGTAGCCCATGGGGTCGCAAAGAGTCAGACTCAGCTAAGTGACTATGAACTGAATACACAAATTAGCAGAAGTTTTTAAAGCACTTTTCCCTTTTGAGGGGAACTATTATGAGCTCATAAATTTATACCTGATTAAATTTTTCTTGTTCACAAAAAAAAAGAATCATTCTCCAGTATGAAAAATGAAGCATAACCCCGTTTCTTTAGCTTACAAACTACTAAATATGTAAATCAATTAATGGAGATGAAAAAATAAGAATTAAATTATGAATGAGTTGCAAAACTGAATAAATGGTACTGAACAACAAATCATCTGAACATGAATTAAAACATAATTGTTGAAATATTTATAAAACCATGCAAATATGATGAATCTTTAAAAGATATTGTAAAGGAAAACCTCTGCCAAAAATTCAAGATTATGTAAACACATCAAACAGTGGTAAAGTTTACATAAAAGTATGCCACACTGTTATCTCACATAGATGGAACTGAGTGAGTAGAGATAAAATGACCCAAATTTGTTCCTAACCTTGTTAATTAAAAAAAAATCATTCAGACATGAAGGCTTCTTTTTCTTTTAATCACCGTCAGAATAAAACAGAATAAGTATATTTCAAATTACTAAAGAAAGAAAACAAACAAAAACAGCAAAAATACATACAGCTACAGGCTGAATTATTACACAGATATTACACATCATTCTGCTTTAGGATATTTAACAAATGGAGGAAAGGCTCATAACATTAAGGTGCACAGCTATTAATACAATTCAATGTCAACTTTATGAAAATAAACCACATGTGCACAGAAAACAGAAACACCATCAACTGATTTATTGGTTCCTCAGTATAGAGGAATTATAAGGAATCATTTTCCTTCTTTATTGCATTTCTCTCTATATATATTTTGCATTTATAAATATAAATATATTTATTTCTGTACATATAATCAAAATAAAAATATGTCACCTCTATTTGTCTTTGCATAGCATTAGGTCACATCAGTTACTGCATGTTGATTATTTAGATAGAATACACCATACAATAATTAAAAAGTGATGACAACAGAAATATTTTCGAAATGGAGACTTTCCTATATATTTCATAAACCTGAAAGGGCAGATAGTTTTCTTATGTGAAAACTAACAACAGATATAAGCTCTTTGATACACCTAAAGCAAAACATGCAGAGACCACAGTAATGTGTGCCCAGAAGATTAAAAATGGCTACAATTCCAAGACACACCATCTGTATTCCTATCCCTTGATTCTGGGTGGGTTCTTTGACTGTTCTGATGAATAGAATACAGTGGGAGACTCTGTGAGCTTTTTACCACAGCCTCTTTCTTGGAACACTTGCTTCTGGATTCCAGTCACCATGCTACAAGAAGCTAAACCACACAAAGCAGCCAGGTGTTGAGGAGACACTTAAGTTAGTCCAGGCTGAGCCCTGCGTAGTCCTGAAATGATACCTGCATCAATCGCTGGCCATCTAACGTCCAACCCGTTTGAGCCTCCAACCTAATGGAGCCTTTAAAAACCTAAACTCCATCTACCATCTGACTTCAGAGGCACAGGAGACTCCAGGCAGGAGCTGCCCAGTGGAGCCCCCAAGAATGGTGAGAGAGAAGTTGTTTTAAGTCAGTTAATTTTGGAGTGGTTTATTCTGTAGCAATAGATAATTGCAACAATATGAGTAGATACTGGGGTGTGTGTGTGTGTGTGTGTGTGTGAGAGAGAGAGAGAGACAGAGAGAGAGGGAGAGGGAGAGAGAGAGAGAAGTACAGAAAGTGAAGTCTCTCAGTTGTGTCTGACTCTGAGATGCCGTGGACTGTAGCTTGCCAGGCTCCTCCATCCATGGGATTTTCCAGGCCAGAATACTGGAGTGGGTAGCCATTCCCTACTCCAGGGGATCTTCCCAACTCAGGGATCAAACCCAGGTCTCCCACATTGCAGGTGGATTCTTTACCATCTGAGCCACCAGGGAAGCCCAAGGATACTGGAGTGAGTAGCCTATCTCTTCTCATGTGGATTTTCCCAACCTAGGAATCGAACCAGGGTCTCCTGCATTGCAGGTGGATTCTTTAGCAATTGAGCTACCAGGGAAGTCCCATAATACATATAGATTACATTTAAATCCAGTAAGCCTTGGCAAGATTAATAATAGGGTCCTTTGTTATAAACAACTCTTCCTTCAGATACATCAAAATCATCCCTTCAGGCATTGGAAAACAAAAATATCATTAATAATTCATTTTCAAAAAAGAAATATGTTACACAGGCTAAATTCATTAGTAATCAAAGATAAATTAAAATTAAATATCAGGTTCAGAAACACAAAAAATTAAACCTAAGGGCAACTCTAAGTATAGTTACTGAGTGTTAGGTTTTATTGCTTTTCTTTCACAGCAACTCATCAGCTTCTGAAAACTATAAAACTAAATTTTGTATGTTTCTGCTTACATAAGTTGTGTTGGTGATACAGCACCTCTGTTAGGATGAAAGTATATTTAAAAAGCATTACCAAGATAGTATCAACTATGTTCACAATTACCAAATGAACCATGTTGTACTTCATGCACAGTGCACAACTGATGAATATGCAAAATAACAGGAAAGTGGAACTAACCTGGGCCATTCAAATACTGTGTAAGAGAACAGTGTAATCGGACAATTATAGGTTCTGTTCGAATCACTTCCCATGCCACAGCAATCTCCTCCTATGCAAATATTTGAAAGATAAATTAATAATCTTTTGGAGTTCTTGATTTTTTTTCCAAAATAAAAAAAATATACGTTTTTAAAACTTATTTTGAAGAAGTGCTTATCATTAAGGCCTACAAATTATCTCAAAGACTTACAGGTCTGTGAAACAAAAGTCAAAGTACTTTCAATTTTTGCCTTCATTTGAAAATTCAAGTGAAAACTTAACAAATAAGGACATACTATACTACTGATACAAACCCATAATTTTCAGAAAATATTAAAAAACTGATGGAAGAAAACATACAAAATCTCTGCTTTTTCAACCAGTCATAGCATTTCTTCATAAAATCACTTTAACAAAGTCATTATGTTTTTAATAGTATTATGAGAAACTAAAATTAAATTTCTTCCAAGAATAGAAGTGTTTTTTAAATGCAGCAATCATATAAGTTGATACTTACATCAAGAAAGCTAACATCAATATGCAGATCAATATCTACATCATCAATGGCTCCATATTCCCTGAAAGTAAAGATTAACATTATTGTTTCATTTTCTTTAAAAGACAGTGTGTTATAGGTTATTTTAAATTAAAATTTAGTCATGAATTCTCATCCCTGTTGCCCACGGATAGTTCAGAAATGACTGTGGACATAAATTAACTCAATTTAGTTGCACTGTGGTCTCGTGTGACCTCTTTATACCATATACATACCTTTCCATCTTATGTACAGGCAAATACGTACATGAACTCGAGAGTTACTTGGTTCATAGTTTCAAATACCCCCGGTTCTATTTAAAAAATTAAACGATCTTCTCATGTGATCACTTGGTGTTCACAGTGCTCTCTGAAGATTCAGAGCTGCCTCTAAGCTCAAGAAAGGAGTCTCTGCCACGAGGAAGGGGTGGAGGGATCATTGCCACAATAACAAGCCCATAGATTTTCCTGCCACGTTAGAACATCAGTGGTTCTGAAACTTATCCAGGTGTTCTGCCACTTAAATGTCACTGATGTTTTGATAGGCAGTTTTACATATCTGATGTATCCAAATTAAAACAAGTCACAACAGTTACTTTGTGTGTTATTCCACACAAACAGGCATATTTTTTAAGATAAAGGCCATAAAACAGTAGTTTTTTCATTCTCCATACACACACATCTCTATTGTTGATATTTTTATAAAATTCTGAAGCTACCAATGCAAATTATAGTAAGGGGAAAACTATGATGATAACAAAAATTGTAAAAATTAATGGCCAGGGGGCGCGGGGGCAGCCGTGGGGTAGCGAGGCGCCTCTCGGAGGCTTGAGGGGGAAGAGGCCCTTCACGGTGGGCCTTTCACGTCCAGAGGCCCCAGAAAGGATACTGTGTCGGAGGTAAAGCACGTTAGAGTCCTTTGTAACCGGAAGCTGCCTTTAAAAGCAGCTCCAGATTTGCTCCTGCTACCTGGTAGGATGGAACACCTGACCATGGGACATCAAGTGACTGCATGAATAATCAAACCACCCATCGTGAACTGATGTTATCTGATTCACCAAACCACACAGCTGGATGAGAACAGAAGCAGTCCACTTCCTGTTAGACTGGGAACTGGCTACAACTAAACTAAATGAGCAGGAACTTAGTGATTTGGCCCGTGACCCTCCAGCACAATGTTCTGCAGGTCCAGTTGGGGATGATATGTTTCATTGGCAAGCCACAATTATGGGACCTAATGACAGCCCATATCAAGGCGGTGTATTCTTTTCGACAATTCATTTTACTACAGACTACCCCTTCAAACCACCTAAGGTTGCATTTACAACAAGAATTTATCATCCAAATATTAACAGTAATGGCAGCATTTGTCTCGATATTCTAAGATCACAGTGGTCTCCTGCTTTAACTATTTCTAAAGGTCAGGTTCTCTTAACACCAGGCACCTGGTATGAAGAAGACTTTAATACTATTTTCCAGTTCTTTTATCCATTTGTTCACTGCTATGTGATCCAAACCCAGATGACCCCCTAGTGCCAGAGATTGCACAGATCTATAAAACAGACAGAGATAAGTACAACAGAATATCTCGGGAATGGACTCAGAAGTATGCCATGTGATGCTACCTTAAAGTCAGAATAACCTGCATTATAGCTGGAATAAACTTTAAATTACTGTTCCTTTTTTGATTTTCTTATCCGGCTGCTCCCCTATCAGACCTCATCTTTTTTAATTTTATTTTTTGTTTACCTCCCTCCATTCATTCACATGCTCATCTGAGAAGACTTAAGTTCTTCCAGCTTTGGACAATAACTGCTTTTAGAAACTGTAAAGTAGTTAAAAGAGAACAGTTGCCCAAGATTCAGAATTTAAAAAAAAAAAAAATGGAGCATGTGTATTATGTGGCCAATGTCTTCACTCTAACTTGGTTATGAGACTAAAACCATTCCTCACTCTAACATGCTGAAGAATCACCTGAGAGGGAGGGAGATGGATGCTGAGTTGTCACATCAAAGGAAGCAGCATTATTCTAGCAGCATCCATTCTTGTTTAAGCCTCCACTGTTAGAGATTTGAGGTTACATGATATACTTTATGCTCATAACTGATGTGGCTGGAGAATTGGTATTGAATTTATAGCATCAGCAGAACAGAAAATGTGATGTATTTTATGCATGTCAATAAAGGAATGACCTGTTCTTATTCTACAGAGAATGGAAATTGGAAGTCAAACACCCTTTGTATTCCAAAATAGGGTCTCAAAACATTTTGTAATTTTCATTTAAATTGTTAGGAGGCTTGGAGCTATTAGTTAATCTATCTTCCAATACACTGTTTAATATAGCACTGAATAAATGATGCAAGTTGTCAATGGATGAGTGATCAACTAATAGCTCTGCTAGTAATTGATTTATTTTTCTTCAATAAATTTGCATAAACCAATGAGTTAGCTGCCTGGATTAATCAGTATGGGAAACAATCTTTTGTAAATGCAAAGCTGTTTTTGTGTATATACTGTTGGGATTTGCCTCATTGTTTGACATCAAAGATGATGTAAAGTTCAAGAGAGTGAATATTTTGCCATGTTCAGTTAAAAGTGCGCAGTCTGTTACAGGTTGACACATTGATTGACCTGATTTATGCAGAATTAATAAGCTATTCAGATAGTGTAGCTTTAGTATGCTGCACATGATACTGGCAGCCTGGGAGTTCATAGATGGACTTGGGACCCAGCAGTTTTGAAACATGTATATGGAGTTTAAGAAATTTATTTTCCAGGTGCAACCCCCATCTAACTAAATTTTTTCTTCACCTAGTATGCTTGACAGCTGAGAAGACCATAATATGGGAGTAATAATGAGTCAAAATTTACAAAATAAAGTACTGTTTTGGTATGGGAGTTGTTATGAGGCTATATTGAAGACTTTAACTATGTGGGATATTGAGTTTTTTTAATGGATTGAATATCCATTAAAATGGATTTGTTCAGCCATTTACATTAATGAGCATTTAAATGCAACAGATACCATTTCAGGTGACTTAACATGAATGAATAAAAGTCAATGCTATTGGATTAAAAAAAAATTAATGGCCAATACTTATTAGGCACTTACCTGCCAGAAAGCAGTCTAAGGATTTTATATACATGTGATCATAATGCACAATAGGTACTACTTGTTGTTTAGTTACTAAATCGTGTCTGACTCTTTTGCAACCCCATGGACTGTAGCCCACCAGGCTTCTCTGTCCATGGATTTCCCAGGCAAGAATACTGGAGTGGGTTGCCATCTCCTCCAGAGAATCTTCCCAACCGAGGGATCAAAACCATGTCTCCTGCATTGGCAGGTGAGTTCTTTACCACTGAGCCACCAGGGTACTATTACCATTTCCAATTTATACGTCTATAAACTGAGGCTCAGAGTAATAAAGTAACTCACCCACCATCACTTTGTAGCAGAGCCAGGATTTGAACATATGCTTCCTATTTAAATATTTATGCAGGTGCTTAGCTCTTTATTCAATAAACTATCACTTTGTGTTGGAAACCAGGTCAAACAATGATGGATGATCTCACCAAGTCCTCATCATAAACTTCTGACAGTGATAATATAATCATGCTCATTCGCAAATGAGGAAACTGAGGTTCAGGAAAGTGGAACAAGTTGCCAGAGGGCAGAAAAGTTGGTGGAAATTCACACACAGAATTCACATTCAATCTCAAAACTGTCAAGTGCAGTATCTGGCACACAGTAAGTACTCAGTGAATAGTTCTGTGTATGATACTATTCAAATAATGCTAATGTTGTACCAAACTATGACACTTTTATAAGGTTCAGAGAATGCACTTTTATAATGATGAAATGGCTTATGTAATTTGAAGAAGAAAGGAATGCAGAGGGTCCTTTTACTTTTTTATGTTAATGATCAAAAAATGCAGCATGTTAGAAACTAATAACTCAGCCTCTATGTTTTCTCCATTCTCTCCTTAAAAATATATCAAAACACTGAGCACATTTTCATTATTCATAAATTTACACTTTCTATTTTTTCATGGTCATTTATAAAGGTTACATAAAGAAGGAAATGGATAAAATTATTTACATAGGAATTAACTTTTTAATCGCATGCTTCAAAACATCGGTGTTATAGAAAATAGATAAAATTATTCACATAGGAATTAATTCTTTAATTGCATGCTTCAAAACATCTGTGTTAATCATAAAGGATAAAATTTTTTATAATCTTCTGCAAATTTAGACATGATATGCAAATTTAGATGTAAACATATGCCAATTTAGTTATGAAATTATACAAAAACTAAGGCAATAATAAGGATCAAGCACACGAACCATTGCTTTTATGAGTCTAGTTCGGGGTTCAGAAAACTTTTCCTGTAAAGGTCAAAATAGTAAACCTTCTAGTTTTTACAGGCCATATATTCTCTTTCTCATATTTCTCTGTATTTTGGGGTTGTTTTTTTTTTTACACTCCTTTAAGAAAAGCAAACACCATGAACTGTTCAAAACAGATCCCACGGCCCACCGGTCATAATTTGCTAACCCTGGACATCAGCATACTATTCATAAATACAAGAAGTCAAATATCTAAAGTCAGACACGTCAAAAGGGAACCATTAAATGCAATGATGAGGACAGATCACTAATGATGTTCAAATGACATTTTGGTAAGGGAAAGAGACCTTGATTACAACCATTCCCGTAAAATTATAATATGTACAAAGTAGAAATTAGGAAAAAATGAATACTGAATAATGAGGAAATACTTAAACTATGCATGATGATATAATTTTTTAAATTATCCATTACTAAAAATTTTGATATAAAAATATTTAGTATCATGAGGGAAATGTTCCAAATATATACTGTTCACTGAGAAAGTAGAGTACCAAAACATTATGGAGAGCAAAATACTTCTTTTTAAATAAACAGAAATAGGAAAATTTAAAAAGTAGGAAGAGGACTTGTATATTACATATAGGCTTTGGATAACGTTTATTTTATAAAAAAGGCTAAAGTATTTTCTAAAAAATCTACTTTTTCTGATTACAATGACAATATAGACTCATAAAATGTGAGAAAGAGAAAAACAGACAATAAATGACTTGTAATAAAATTTAGTACCACTCAGACACAATAGTTTTTTTTTACATTCATTCCAGCCTCTTTCATATATTAATATATCATTATAATATATATTATTAAGGATAATAGGTATGTAAAATTTTTTGCCTTGCTCTTCCACTTTTTGTATAATGAGTACTTTTTTTGCCTGGTGGAATATTCTTTAAAACTATAAACTTAAATCTATAAATTCATATGAATAAAATTATATAACATTAGGGTGCTCATAAATTTCTTACACTATTAATATTGATAAATGGCCCTCTGGATAAAAGTCTACATGCAGCTGTCTTCTCAGAGATAAAATCTAGAATTAATAATTAAAATAAATAGCATAACTATATTTAGTAATCCTTATACTGCTTAGTTACTATTTTTAAAAAGTTAAAACAAGTTATAATCACACCAGCCAGGTTCTCACAGTGACCATTTCCCACATCCTCATCATCACCAGGCATTTTTTTCTCCCATCTTTGCCAATTTCAGAGGGGAGAATAACTCTGGATTTACTTATGATGGCAAGACGTTGGTATATTTAAAAGCAGAGAAAAAGGCAGCAGAGATAACAAAAGTCAGTACAAATCTCACCCTACCTGTTTTCTTCATAAATAGATTTCCAGACCACTTCAACAGAATAAATCACAGAGTTATGATTAGAATGTGACATATGTTCTTTATAAAACCTTTAATATGTGAATTTTAAAGAATTCTAATTTTTTCAACAGTTTTGTTTTATTTGTTAAAGAGCTTCCTGGGTAGCTCAAATGGTAAAGAATCTACTTACAATGTGGGAGACCTGGGTTTAATCCCTGGGTTGGGAAGATCCCCTGGTGAAGGGCATGGCAACCCACTCCAGCATTTTTGACTGGAGGGAGAATCCCATGGACAGAGGAGCCTGGCAGGCTAGAGTCCATGGGATCACAAAGAGTCAGACACGACTGAGCGGCTCACTTTCACTTTCTTTCATTTTCAGTTAAAAGTATCTTTAATTTCTAATACTATCAATTTCTTTAAAAAAAAAAAAAACAGGAACGAAAGGGTTACAAGTGCTGTCTTTCACCATAGCAGAGCAGAATTTTAAGGAAGCAGAGGCATTAAAGATTTGCAATTAACTGGATTCTGCAGGTGTAGGTCTGTAAATAGTTATACCTCTTGTTTTTATGCCACACTTCAAAGAACTCACAACAACACTGTGTGTATGCAAACCAATTTCTGTTGTGATGCCTAAAACGGGCTTATAATGCCATTCATTTCACGTTTCCCACTGTGAGATTACAAAGCATGATTACAGTCTGCCCAGATGCAACGACCCAGTCTCAGGATTGCTTCTGTATCTGAATATCTTTCAGTAGCCCCAATCTCATGAATAGCAAATGCAGAATCAAGGCAAATGCCTGAAATATGAATGCAACTTGAAGTGTGAAGCCTGATATCTGATTGTATACCGAATGCTGTGTTGGGTTTATAATAATCCAAAATAACTCTGTGCCCTGCCTGCATTTATTCATTGTGAAGAGATCACATCAAATTGAACTTGAATACTTTTTTAAGAGAAGGGAAGCGACACATGATCTGATGTAGTTGTTTCTCTTAGGGACTGAGATCTTGAGAAGAACTGCTTCACAAATTTCTTTCCTGACATCTGAGTGAAGTCTTTGAATAGACAGATCTTGAAATCCAGCCATTTGATTTGGAATATTTACATGTGATCTAGTTCATATGTATAAAGAACATATTTATGAAATATATGCTTTCTATAAACAGGCATTTTTGAGGGCACCAGGCGTTAGAACTCTTAGCAATTCATTCCCCTATTTTTTAATGGAACTTATTAAGATAACATCTTCATTAATGACACCACATATGCACCTACAATATATTAAATACTTGACTGTCTATGTTGGTCCTCCTTTATAAAACCACAGCTTATTATACTGTGTGCCGTTTTATAATACTATCTGATCAAAATTAGCAGGGACTCTTATGGTTATAAAAAGCATAGCTTTCTCTTATCAACTGTCGAGCAAATCACATGTATAATACACATACATGAAACTGTACCACAAGTTTTTGAGAAATAAACTTCTACTGCTATTTACTTACTGCTTTCAATAATTGGACAGTTATATTTTGAGAAGAAATATATTCTGTGAAGAAATATACACCTCCTTCTGACATCTGAAACTCAACAGCTTTTGTGTCTATCTCTGCATGCCTACTCAGTGTGTGTTTCATGCTCAACGTGGGAGAGATGCTTGTGAATGGGCCAAGATTATTCAAACTCAGTAGTCAGGAAGAAATCTTGGCATTTTTGCAAGACTGTATTCACAGTAGCTATATATTTCTCTAAAGGACAATAGGACTGAGATGAATTTCAAAATTAGATCTGGGTAAGAAAGGAAACCCATCTAAACTAAGAGTGTAGAAGAAGTACAGTGTAAACAGTTGCTAAAACTCTGCTCCCTATTTAAAAATCCTTGGTTTTGCTTGAGGAAAGCATAGGCATTGGAAGCAGAGGTGACTGTCGGGGATCTGACATTCTGAAGCTTGTATCTAGATTTTATACCAGTGCTTTTGAAAGAGTCTCCCTTTGGTTTCTTTCTTCTGTGTGCCTCCTGCCATCTCTTTCCCGTAGTGTTCAGAGTCAGACTGTTCTCGCCTCAGCCCAGAAGCAGAAGCAGGAGAATCAACTTGTTACAGAAGACATTACAAACACCCAACCCAAGATCTGTTGACAAATGGCATGCTTCAGCGCAGGGTACCTTATACTGTAGTAACCGATGTCCTCCAGCACTCACTGGTTTAACACGCGGGAAGGATTTACATCTGACTCACACTACCTGCTCACTGCAGTCGCCAAGGGGCCCAGAGGGTGGCAGAGCCCTGAAGACCTGGGAACTCACACACTACACTTCGGCTCCTATTTCACCGGCCGGCACTAGGTTGCCTTCCGCTGCTGATGCTATCAGAGCGGGGCAAATGCCATCCTGCCATCTTCCAGAAGAGGACAGCCAGATTCGTTAAGCTGTTTTACTAACCCACTGCTTATGGAAATCCAGAGACACTTAAAGTGGACCACTCTGATTTATGTGGCTTTTTCTTTCCTTTTACTTTCTTTCTCTCTCTTCCAGGAGATGTATGTTTGGGTGGTGGGCCTGCATATAGTAGTATAGCTTCCTCAAAACTTAAAAACATCTTCTGCATGCCCTGTCCTCCAAAACATCAACTCCAAAATTATTCATTCACTGCAAACACACAATCAACCAACTACAAAAAACCGATCAAAGTGCAGAATAGTCACAATCTGGTAATCTTCCAACCTACTTTAAGCATTAGTCACAATCAAAAGGTTAGAATATTACTCAGATGCCTTCGATTTTTTAAATGGATGATGGATGGCCATGAAGCACAGGATATTTTATTTGGGGTGAAACTTTCAAACATCATAAGCAAATTATCAGCATCATTTCATCCCTGAGCAGATGAGAATTTTGTGACATGTAATTCCCTACTTTCTAAAAATATTAATCTCAAATTGTTTTCAATGATATGGATCAATTTTTTTATGAATACTGATTACAGGAAAAAATTTATAATGAAAACATAAAAGAACCTCATTTTGTTGCATGATTCAAGATGAAACACATTCACACTGATTAGAGGGTTGATCGCGTTCCCCCAGAGACCAGTTCATTTCCTTTACAAGAGCCTATGAATTAAAATTGTCATCAATGTTTACAAGTATGGTTCAACCCAACCAGAATGCTGTTTTAGAATGATTTGGCCAAGTAGAACTAAAATTACCAACTTAAGTAATAAATTTATCATCAGTCATTTTTGCTAAAGCCTCCTTCACCTACTTTAAGAGGGTTTTGCCCCAACTGAGGTAATCTCTGTTATTTTCATCTCTTACAGAGAACTTAGATGTGGTTAGCTGCCTTTCTCATTAGATGTCACATAAAAAAAAAAGATACCAAATAGCCTATTATGCATATTGAGGTACTTTTGCTCTTCAAACTCCATTAAGTTCTTATAAACCTCAATTAAGTAAGTTCTTATAAACCTCAATTAAGTAAAAGAACAGCTAATTAGAACAGTCTGTTTCAATAGACTTAGAACTTTGCAAAGAAGATGACTCCAAGACCTTAGGCCTAACTACTCCTTCTCTCATGTGTCCAAGCCATGGTATTTTAGACCAGACGGTAAATTCATTCTTATTTATTTTAAGCAAATCAAACTAGTCCTGCTGTGATTCACTTATATCATGGGGCCTCTGGGAGCTTATTTATTCTGGAAACATCCTCTGTAGTTGGAGAAAATCTAGAGCAGACAAGAACATGACTTGCATTCATTAAGATTTAAAGTGGATCAAAACTTGTAAGTGAAAGAAGCAAGGGGAAAACAATCAAAACCACTTATGACTTTAGATACTTCACTTGAATGAAATTCCATACAGTAATCTAATTTCAACAGCCCATAAATTATCACTATTTTATTAATAATGGAAAGTACTAATAGAAATAAGTACTTAGTAAATGCTTGCTGAAGAAACTAAAAAATATTCACACATAAATAATGGTATGTTTGAGGCCTAGATAGCATGGTGTGTGTGTGACACTCAGTCGCTAAGTCCAACCCTTTGTGCCCTCATGGACTGTAGCCAGCCAGGCTCTTCTGTCCATCCATGGGATTCTCCAGACAAGAATACTGGAGTGGGTTGCCCTTTCCTTCTCCAGGGGATCTCCCCAACCCAGAGATCAAACCTGCATCTCCTACACTGCAGGCAGATTCTTTACCAAAGATAGCAGGAAATATGTGTTTTTTTAAAAAACCAAAACTTTAATTTTAAAAGCAATCAAAATGTGTGGTAAAGTGATTCTCTAAACAAAGATACATACTTTAGATGAAAGTAGTTAAGTTCTATGCTGTGTTGAGTCATTGACTTCCCAGGTGGCGCTAGTGGTAAAGAACCCGTGATTAACCATATACAGACTTTTTTGTATATGGGATAGAAGGTTAGGTTTCTGTGATTAAAATTTTAAGATTTCAAGCAAAGTCAACTAAAGAGAGAAAAAAAAGATCAGTCATTGTTTCAGACTATTTATTTTTTTAGGCAGCTTATGGGATCTTAGTTCCTTGACCAGGGTTCTAAAGCGGACCCTCAGCAGTGAAAGTGTAGAGTCTTAACCACCAGAGAATCCCTGAACAATTTATTGATAATCCCTATTGCTCTCTTCATTTATTCACTCTG
This sequence comes from Antilocapra americana, assembly GCA_007570785.1. Lineage (NCBI taxonomy): Eukaryota > Metazoa > Chordata > Mammalia > Artiodactyla > Antilocapridae > Antilocapra > Antilocapra americana. The sequence continues at coordinate 12,576,229 of ML661338.1, forward strand.
TAATACTTACTAAATCTCCATATTCCTTATCCTCTAGCCATAGCATAGATCAACTGTGAAATAATCACAGCTAATTTGCTAAAACTTAGCAAATCTCTTAGCCTATCTCTCTCACCCAACTGCAGCCTAATATTCCCCCATGAGAGGGAGAGAGTGTCTGGGTATGTGCGCTATTCCGTCACATATACAGTGAGTGTCTGATTCTGTGCAACACTACAGACCATAGCCTGCCAGGCTCCTCTGTCCATGGGATTCTTTAGACAAGTATAGTGAAGTGGGTTGCCATGCCCTCCTCCAGGGGATCTTCCCAACCCAGGGATCAAACCCACGTCATTTAACATCTCCTGCACTGGCAGGCGGACTCTGTACCACTAGTGCCACCTGGGAAGCCCCATCTGGGGTACACAACCTCAGCCTATTTAGCCTGCAGGTGGTTATGAGTTTCTGTTTCTGCAGGTAAAATGAAAGTTAGCAATAATAATTTACAGCCGTGTTATACTTCCCAACCACTAGAAGTATTTGTTTGCTTTCTCAAAATCTGGGTATGTCCACTTGAAAAGAACATAGCCAAATAATATGAACATTTTTAATGGTTGTTCTGCTGAAAACAATCAAGAAGTCTCCAGCTTGGATTTCATATATGCTCTGCACTATAAAGCTGGATTGAAAACCAAACCAAAACAAAGTACATAAACAACAAAAAAAGCACAGAATTAAGAGTCTAGAGGGGGAGAAGTAAAGCAGTAATGACAAGACATGAGAGAATAATAAATGAGATAAGAGACAAATGTGATAGGAGGGCAGAAGGCAGAATAACCAGTCTGCACTGGAGCTTAGAGGAAGGCTCAAAGAAAAGCTGACCTTTGGACTGGGGCTTGAATAAAGACAGCAACAGGTTTGAGAGGGAAGTGCTGGTTGGGCAAATGCCAAAGTCAAGGAGAAGCAGCATATTTGGAGAATAGGAACAATCCTGTTTGGGTGGATGAGGCTGGAACTGCGGTCAGGCAGTAAGAAGGACCTGGAGACTTGGAGACCACCTTTTAGGAAAACAAAAATCTAAATAATCAGATCTGACTGATGGGAGGCAACAAGCATGATAGCAAAAAAGGGTTTTTTCTTAAAGAGGGAAAAGAAAGATTAAATAGGAATGGCTGGGTCTTCTCAATGATTAAAGTAATAAAAATTGGTCTGGAAATTTATCACCAAATAATCTATTAAGTAACTGCAACAAAAGATACATTATCATTCAAACACACACTCCACACAGTTATGTCTTTTTTTCCTTTCCTTTTTAAGGGACCAGATTACCTATCACAAGGGCTTCCTTGGTGGCTCAGGTGGTAAAGAATCTGCCTGCAATGCAGGAGACTCAGGTTCATTTCCTGAGTCGGGAAGATCCCCTGGAGAAGGGAATGGTGACCCACTCCAGTATTCTTGCCTGGAGAATTCTATGGGCAGAGGATCCTGGCGGGCTGCAGTCCATGGGGTCCCAGAGTCAGACACAACTGAGCACTAACACCTTCACTCTCAATACTTTACTTCTCACAAGGTGGCTGGATACCAGCGGTTGTGCATTATTTACTTTTATTGTTCACACAGGTATGTCTTTGATTTATGAGAACAGCGTGGGCCCAGCTGACCAAATCTACTACAGGACTTGATAATGATACTTAAGACTGCTATTTTATCAAACTAACTCTACAAAATAACTAATTTCTGTAATGAAATGCGTGTAACCTTAAACTACATGTACAATAGAAAAATCATAGCCATAATTATGCCATTTTGTTTAAGCAGAAACATAACAGACTCTCTCATATACTTTTAAATATAATTGAGCCCAAGAAAATTTCCACTTAAATAATTCCAACAGAAAATCCCAATGACTTTCCAAATAATTTTAAGTTGTAATCACCAAAGGTATTTATTTACCTGAGAGAAACTGCATGTGGCCCATATATCTCTCTCACTGCCGACAAGTCAGCTTCAAGCTGGGGGTGTTTGTGCAGCTCCCCGTCATAGTTCACCTGATGAAAAGGCATCATTTAGGAGTGACATAGGGTGAAGAGAAACAAAAAAAGCAAAATACGAACAATCTCTTGGACAGGTCACCCTGTAGTTCTGCCACGGGCATTTTCATTGCCTTCATAACAAAAATATATAGATAATTCAGCAGTATATTCACTAAAGTTCTTAGGTTCACATACATCTGGTATAATCCATTATGCTTAAAAAATTATCTGACTACTTTGATATGAAGACAATGCCACTGTTAAAATGAGTGAAGTAAATGGCAGATAATCTAGTAAAACTTCTAGACTGAAAAAAGAGCATTTACTTCCCCTCTTTAAGAATTGGTGATATAAACAAAAATCAAAACTAGAAGAATTAGTTTAAATACTGTTAAAGTGTTATCTGGTTAAAGAATTTTAGGAAAAATACTCTTTATAGTAAGGCATTCCTGGAGAGAAATCTAGTTTTGTTCATGTCCACCCATACTTCTACTGCTTTGCATATGCTTGATAGACAAAATTACTAATTTTGTTTCTGAATGAATAAATCAATTTGTGTTCTTTACATAATAATAACAACTTTGGCTTTAAAGCATCTCTTTAACAAATTATCTTCCCATCATTCTATCCAAATTACAAAGCATATTTGATCAAGTTTACAAGCATAAAACAAGACACCTTATACAGCCATATCCTAAAATCGAATGCTCAGTTTAAAACTTCAACATTATCCTAAAAAAATATAATGAATTATTTTGCATAATGCATGCATATGCAGCAGTGCCATTTCCATGTATATAATTTATGTTTCTTCGTAACAATTGATCAACACTTTACATTCGTATAGAAGAAAAAGAAAGTAAATACAAATAATGAAGATGCTTGATAACAAGGGCCCATCAATTTTTATAAAGGTTAATCACCTTCCATTGAAAAATAACAATCCACGCTTTTATTAGTGTCACCATTTCAAAATATTGACTGAGCACAATATGCTTGATAAATGTAAAAGTTAAAAGCATAATACGATGCTATCCGCCAAATATTTGTAATGAAGGCAAATGACTTCAATGTAAATACATGATTACAGTCAAAGAATTGCAAAAGCAACCTTAATTTCTGAAACTATATAGAGAATGAGCAACAGATAAATTATACGAATTTCCTTGTTAGTTACAGGGCCCTGCAGAACACGTAGGTCTTTCAGATGACGAGCACAGATTTCCACCAGAACATGAATGGCTATTTCTACCTTTGAGAGTGGATGTTTGGAGAACCTCATGTGCTTACCTGTCCTCCATAATAAAATTCTTCTGAGTCATTATCTCCTTCAGAATCTTCTTCCACTGTACTATTCTGTCTTGACTCCTTAAAATAATAGAGTTAGAAGATAATTTTAATGGTCAAACTAGTTTTCCTCCTTCTGAAAAAAAGTTAACAAATGGACATAAAAGGTAGGTCTTGTGTATACCACTTAGATTTTAAATAAAAGCATTCTTGGTGCAATATAAACTAAAAATGAAAGGTAATAACAGATAGTTTTGTGGTGGGTGCATTAAGCTCTATGTACCTGGTCTTGAGTTTTATAATTTAATATTTGATATGTATAAAAAACTATGTTAATCAATTACAACTTTGGTTTTGTTCTGATAAAACATCTGACAAGCTCATACTGATTCAATTTTTTATTAAAAAATTCCTCAGCATTATTTATCCCAGACTCTTCTCACTTCCACTGCCAACTCCACATAATGGTATGAAAGAAAGTGTACTTTGAATCTAATAATATAAAAATCAAATTATGCATAGAAATACAAATACATTACAAAGATAACTTTCAGTGTGTAGAAATTATTTGCTTTAAATATCAATTTTCAAAAGGATGTTTAATTAAATATACTTGAAGTACGAGTTTCTAATTAACTGAACCGTATCTATTATGTGTCCAAAGTACAAATGACAAAAATTCATCTAAAGTAACTATTCCTGTCCCGGGCCCTGTTAAAATAACTAAGAGAAAGGTAGCTGCATTTAGTCACAAGAATCTATTAACTTGATGTTTTGTGATCATCCCTAAATTTCTAGACCAAATTTCAAATTATTAAAGAAAACAAAATGAAACTAGAAAAGGGAATTTGGGCTTTATAAAATATAGTGTTTGGTTTTAACAATGATAATGCTAAATCAGTGGTGCTCACTTTGGCTACTGAAGTACAGAATGAATGGTATAACACTAAGAGGAAAGCAGGGTGACAATTCAGTGCATAGTTTTTGTTTTATTATAAGATTACTTGATGCTTTTTTTCCTTTTTTGATGTGGACCATTTTAAAAATCCTTATTAAATGTGTTACAATATTGTTTCTGCTGTTTTTATGTTGTTGTTCCTTTTTAATGGCCACAAAGCATGTCCCCAACATTGGGAGGCAAAGTCTTAACCAAGGGACCACCAGGGAAGTCCCAATGTATAGTTTTAAAACCAAAGAATTGTTGGTCCCACCATCATTTTGTTTGTTTAATGTCTCAGTATTTATATACAGATTGAAGTAAATTTCCTAAAGGTGCTGTTGTTCTTTTAACACTGGCGAAAAATAGTAAGATTATACCCAAATTCTGTGCTCCTTTAACTAGAAAGACCATCTTTTACAGATAAAATTTTAAAGGTCTCATCAAAGTTATGTATACCACATACAGTCATTCTAACTACGTTACATAAGTGTTCTTCAGCCAACTATATTATTAGATGAAAATACAGAAAATAAGTTAGGTTTTGTACACACTTTTTTTAGATTTAAATCAGATGTTCTATTACTTTAAAGGTGGCTAATTTTAGGACACTATCTTTCCCATACATAAATCCCTAAGCCAGCAGCATGAACTTCATTTACTACACGCAATCTTAACCTAAATAATGATGTTATTAACCACAAACACACGGTAAATTTCAAATACATCTATACTGTTTTGAAGAAATCTAATGAAACATAAAATGTAATTTACATACCTCGCCATTTTCCTTCTGTAATTTGGATTTTATGGATAAGCAACAGTTAATGTCATTTGTCTTTCTTAATTCTGAAATTTATAATTAAAGAATCATTTTAGTTTTCAGTATACTATTTACCAAACATTTATAAGTTTCAGTATAAAAACACCCAAGGATGATTCTTTTTTGCAAGAGAATTAAGAAATATTTTGAAATTATCTTATGTTAGAGAATTATATACAAACTATTCTGATTTTTCATTGGCATGAAATTGTGGTCAAACTAAAGTGGCCACAGTACAAATTCTTTCAGCTCTCACTATATATTTCATGGAATCTACGTTGTATTGTTTTTCAAACATTCAATTTGTCTAGCTGTATTGTTATGCATGAAAATATTTTCACAAAAGCAAATATCAACAAAATGTGTTTAAGTGGGGCTTTTTTAAAGTACTAATTTATGCATTTAAAAAACTGTTGAGAAACAAACTAGTGATGTTAAATAGAAAATTTGCATGGAGAACCAGGTTTATTGATTCCAAAGATAAATATCTATTATATGGGTTAAAAGAAACCAAAAAACAAAGCTACCTACAATCAACAAAATATTAACCAGGAACTTAAGAAAATAGTGTATTCCCATTACCTGTTGCTAGTCGATGAAAAATTACTGGAATTGGCTCTGTAGTAACTAATACATCTTCATCATTTTCTGAACTTGACACATATGTATTATCTGTAAAGAAATATAGACAACTAAAGGCATAGTAACTTGAAAAAGTACAACCTTTATTAAAAACAATTAAGGAACAGCCACATCATTTCCAACACTCATGAGGTACACACTACTGTTCTGATTTAATCTGGGGAAAAATGAAGGAAATTACAGGTTTATGTGCAAATTAATTACAGATGTTTTCTTTAAAGATGCTTGCATCTCCTGGAGAAATACAGACTTGGACAGAGACTATTCAACCACATCTCTAACATCTCATGCAATAATGGATCATTTGGAAGTAAATGGTTGCCTCAACTCATGGAAGAACATCCTTTGCAATATTGGTATAAGTCTATGGTAATATCTGGGCTTCCCTGGTAGCTCAGCTGGTGAAGAATCTGCCTGCAATGCAGGAGACCCCAGTTCGACTTCTGGGTGGGGAAGATCCCCTGGAGAACAGATAGGACACCCACTCCAGTATTCCTGGAATTCCTTGGTGGCTCAGATGGTAAAGAATCTGCCTGGAATGTGGGAGACTTGGGTTCTATCCTGGGGTTGGGAAGATCCCCTGGAGGAGGACATGGCAACCCACTCCCGTATTCTTGCCTGGAGAATCCCCATGGAGAGTGGAGCCTGGCGGCTATAGTCTATGGGGTCGCAAAGAGTCGGACATGACTGAGCGACTAATCACAGCACAACACGTGATAACATCTGGGGCTTCCCGGGTGGCACAGTGCTAAAGACTCTGCCTGCTGGGTAGGAAACATAAGAGTCGTAGGTTCGATTCCTGGGTTGGGAAGATCCCCTAGATGTAGAAATGGCAAACCACTCCAGTATTCTTGCCTGGAAAATTCCAGGAGGAATCTGGTAGGCTACAGTCCAAGAGGTCACAAAGAGTCAGACACGACTCAGCACAAGCACACAGCACACACATATTGTAACATAATACATAGTTGCTATATTTTTTGCTTACTGATGATTACAGGGCATCTGTGACATAACTACTTAACAAAGATTTCACCGATTCTTAAATAATGGTCCTAAAATATGCTCATCAATGATGTATAAAAATGTAAAATTTATATATAAAATGAAAGTATAAAATACATCCAACAATAATAGAAGTCTGCATCAATTTCTACTAGGAGAAATGAGTGTTCAGATGACTTACATGATATTCATGACTTACATGAATACATGATAAAAGATCTTGGGCCAAGTTTTCATAATATTATGTCACTGCAGTGAGAGCTATCAAACTAAGTCATTATTTCCAAAGATACATCTGTACTGTTTTTAGGCCTTGAGGAGTGAGTAAGTGAAAGTGATATGTATTCACAGCACAGCCACAAGAGACTCTCAAAGTTATAAAGCTTTAAGTTATTTAGGAAGGTGAGAGGTGATGGGGGTGGGTTGGACTTGAAACGAAGTAGGTTTGCCTCATTACTTTGTTCTAATTACAAATTTTGCCTTATTTCATTTTCAACTAGCATCTAGGAGGGTGGGAGATTTCTGTGCTTTATCTAGTGAGACCCCAGATTAAGAAACAGATTTTATAGAACTTTTAATTACTGTCTTGTCATATTAGGTGAAACTTTGACTGCTTATCTGGAGTCTCTTCTGTCAGTAACCTCGCACGTTCAAGTGAGGATCAAAAGCTGCTCTTAAACCTAGTTTTTAAATTTCTTAACCTTCATTCAGAGCCTCACTGATTCAAAGTTATCTGTATGGAATCAATTTAGTTAGCCTTTCCCCATGCACAATGGATCCAGAGCATTAAAACAACAGAAGCAACAGCTAACCACCAACTAGAAGGGAAGATACAGAAAAATCTGTAAAGTGGACACAGTATCATGGAATATCTTGGTGTCATGGAATGAGGAGGTTTCTGCTAAAGCATCAAGAGGCAAATAAATTAGAATTTTCTGTTTAGGAAAACAAGAAAGTGAATAATTCAATTTAGAGGATCAAATGGCTTATTAAAGTGTTGACACTGGAAGTGAGGTGTGAGTCAAGAGAATATAATTTGCTAAAAGACAGGATTATGCATTTAACATAACATTTTTTAAGAGATTTTCCACAGGTTTGTATTTTGATTAGTATTTAAGCATCAGAACCCTTCCCATTTCTGCTTTTGGCTTAATTTACCCAAACCAAAATGTTTTCAGTTTTAATGGATAACGGTATCCATTAAATCACCATTACAATACAACAGGCTAGATCACAGAGGAACATCCAGGTCAAGAAGAGAAATGGAAGAGCAGACAAAGCACTTCAAATCTAGACTCTGCTACCAATTAGCTGTTGATCCCTTTAAATCTAAGCCACCTTCTGCTTAGTTTAAAATGAAGAGGTTTGCTGATGGGGGAGCTTTGAGGAGCATCCCAGCTGTCTGAATGGATTCTGTGTTCTCCTTTGTTGTTGTTGTTTAACTATTTTTAAATCTTCCTCAAATTATTTTGACATCTGTAATAATACATCATCTTTGTTTAGACATAGGAAAATAGTACGTAAAAAAGGTAAACAATGCATTTAAAGTAACAGAATGAGTCAGTGACAGAATGCTTTCAAGCTCAAATTCCTTTTCTGTAAAAGTCTCCCACTTGAGTTTAGGGCTGACAATTTCTTTTCTTTCTAAAAGCTTCTGGGGACAGTTAGGTTCTTTAACGTGTACGTTTTGTAGAGAACCTATATAGATTCTTGTTAAAGGCTGTTACCAATATGAATGTTTTCCATCCCCTTCCCTGCCAGACTATGCAAGCATTACTGGAAATTCTGTGGACAGAGGACAGATAAGTAGTGAGCTACGAAAACATGTGTTTTAAACCACTGCTTTTATTTTATTTCATTCTATTTCTAATTTAAGCTATCATTCTATTATTCATTACTATGTAACTTCATAGAAATAATTACAGATAATACCTGTATTGGTTTTATAACATAATCTGTATATTTCCCCCATATATGACATCCATACAAACCATCCAACCCAGTCAATTATCAATATCATCCTTATTTTAAAGATGAGGAAACCAAGACTCAGAGAAATTAATTCACCCAAGTTATTTAAGTAATTAAAATAATCACACATAGTGTAGTAAGTGGTGAAACTGTCCAAATCCAAACATCAATGCTTTGCTATTTTTTTAATATCAAAAAACAGAGAAATGAGAGAATTCATACTCTCCAGCAGGCAAGCATCCTATTTAAGGTGGTAACCCATGACAAAGAATTCTGCTGGTCTGTCCCAAGAGTCACAATCTGTGATTTGCCATACACATGCATGTGTGCTGATTGGCTTCAGTCGTGTCCGACCCTTTGCGACCTCAGGGACTGCAGCCCACCAGGCTGCTCTGTCCATGGAATTCTCCAGGCAAGAATACTGGAGTGGGTTGCCATGCCCTCCTCCAAGGGATCTTTCCGGCCAGGGATAGAACCCAGGTATCCTGCTTGACAGGCGGTTTCTTTACCACTAGTGCCACCTGAGAAGACTGATTTGTAATATAATTAACTTTAAAAAACAGAAAATTGTCTACAGTATAAACTCCATGAAGAAGTACACATAACCAGAAGGCTGCTCTATTTCTTCACTATTTTGAAAAGCCAATATATATATATTTCATTTATATACATGTCATTATGTATACCTAAAACTTAAAGACCTCTAGATTTTCATTTTCACAAAAACAAACTAAGAAATGAATTTTGATAGATGGCACAGGTAACTTAAGTTAAGTTATAAAATAGCAAATCTGCTCCTAAGGAAATAAATAAGACGCATAATCTTGAATTGGGAAGATTATGCTGATACATGTTCGCAGGATAAAAAAAATTCCATACTGTATTTTCAAACTTAAATAAGATAATCATTAAACCATAAATTCAGAAAAAGTGGGGGGGGGAGCCTGACGAACATTATCAGAAGGAATTAAGAAAAGTACTATCAAGATTACTGCCTTTAGAAATTAGAAGCAACACAAAAGAGCTATTTGTTTGAAATAGTTTTTAAAATAAACAAACATTTTGGAAGAAAAACAAAGAGGGAAAGACAAAAACAAATGTAAAATAACATAAATAAGGAAGGGGAAATAATCACAGAGATGCAGATTTTAAGATTTAAGGCTGAATACTATTAAAAGACTTTTTGCTAAAAGAAATTTGGACATTTTTCCAACATAGTGAACTTCAAGAGGAACACATGTTAAAAAATGGCTAAATAAATAGAAGAAAAAAAAAAGATCACTAATCATGGCAGAAAACTATAACTGCCCTAGAACAATCTCTAAAAAGATACCAGGCCAGACAGATTTGCTAGCAAGTTCTATCAAATGCCAAAGAATAGTTTAATCTCTTCAGCAATTTGAAGTCTTTAATAACAGAATATATGACAAAATACACATAACTCTTATAGAGCAACATTAAGATATCTGCTAATATAACTTGTCACCTTTTGTTCAAAGGAGAAACCATATATGATACCTCATTTGACGCCAAACAAGAATTGGATAAATTCTAAATATTCATTCTTTAAAAAAAAAAAAAAAAGCTTGGTAAATGAGAAAAGGAATGACACTTGCTTTTCTGAAAGCGACTAGAAGCAAGCTCACTAATTTTGAGAAAAGGAAGGAAGCTGCCAACTTTCATATCTATTATTAAAAATCATTCTGGAAGGTCTGGCTAGTGCAAGAAGAGAAAAATTACAGGTATGAATACTGGAAAGGAAAAGCAAGCATCTAATTTCTATATAACATTTTATATATATATTTATATGAAAAACCAAGCATATTAACTGAACTCATAGTACAAATAACTAGAATTAAATTAAATAATGGGGGAAATATTATCATAGTAATATTCACTTTGAAGAAAGCTCCATAAAAATACTGCTGGTACTTCTTCTCCAGAAGTATCTTCAGAAGGGACAGGAGCCAGAACTGAATTAGAGTCTTGGTTACCAGCAAAACTACACAGCCTTGGGGAATATTTAGCCTCTCTCAGCACACTTCTTCATGTACAAAACAGCATAACACTTGTTCTGTCTATACCTAGACTATATTTAGAATAAATTCAATCATGTATATGAAAATACTTGGTTCTATCCCCAAATTCACCGAGCCTCTCTCCATCGTCATGTTTTATTTACCTTCATTTTTAATAGATTAAATTATATTTTAAATTCGCTACTAACTTGCTTCATGAAGAAAATTCAATTTTAAAAAAGCACCAATGATAACCAATACTTTATTTTCAATTTCTGTATACTGTAGTTCCAAGTGGGGCTCTTGCATAGTGAGAAAAACCAGAGTAATACCCCATGGCCACAAGAGGGAGCTACACATTTACTTCACTTAATTAAAGGCACCTTCTACCATATCTCCTACCCTACAGGATAATTCACTTACTGTCTTCAATTTGGCTTTGATTTGTGGCATTATTTCTACCACCTTGACTTAAAAGCCCTGCATCTCTCATGGCTGACATATCTAGAAGCCACCTCAGATGAGACACACAATAATTATATTTACAATAAAAAGTTGAAGGCAGGAGAAAGGGACAACAGAGGATGACATGGTTGGATGGCATCACTGACTCGATGGACATGAGTTTGAGCAAGCTCTGGGAGTTGGTGATGGACAGGGAAGCCTGGTGTGCTGCAATCCTTGGGGTCACAAAGAGTCGGATACGACTGAGCAACTGAGCTGAACAATAAAAAATTAGGGCTTTTATTTTCCTAACATAGTTAAGCAAACATTCAGCATCAAAAGCATACTATATCATAAGGGAGAGGGCTAATTGCAAAACCATCCAAAAACTTTTTTCTTTATGTATTTCATGTCTTGGTTCTTCCAATAATATCTGTCTAGAATACTTTTGATACTACTATTAAAAATAGGTATATATTTAATAATGAATCACTCTCCTTATGAAATTGTACAATAGTTTTATAGAATGCTACACTTAAAATATATGGAGATCACAGCAAAGTAACTGTAAGGGAGTTTGTGATTTATGAGAATTATTTTAAAATGTTAAATTTGATTTTACAAAAAGGCTAAATGCAAAATGCAAATTGTCACAGGAAATACTTAGGTTAAATGTTAAAGAAATACGTTTCACAATATTCTGACACCACATTATTAACTAATTATTTTTTTAAATGTCCAAAGTACATATAATCAAAATTACAGCAATCTACTCATTTTATACAGAAATTATGATCTCAATAATGCATAGTAAATGAATAAAATAGCTAGATTTAAATAGGAATTAGAATCATGACTTCAACTTTTAACACACATAGGTCAGTTTGGTAACCATCACATTTTATTAAGAATGAATACTGGAGTAAGTATACATATGAAATGTAAGCAGATAAAATTTGCTAATCTTTTCTACAGTGCATGATAAACAATAGACTCCCGCATTATACTTTTTGGGGTAAACTGTGTACTTAGTTGCTCAGTTGTGTCCGATTCTTTGTGACCCCATGGACTGTGGCCCACCAGGCTCCTCTGTCCATGGGACTTCTCCAGGCAAGAATACTGGAGTGGGGGGCCATGCCCCCTCCAGGAGACCTTCCCAACCCAGGGGCCAAACCCATGTTTCCCGCATTGAAGACGGATTCTTTACCATCTGAGCCACCAAGGAAGCCCAAGAATACTGGAGTGGGTAGCCAATCCCTTCTTCAGGTGATCTTCCTGACCCAGGAATCGAACCGGGGTCTCCTGCATTGCAGGAGGAGTGTCTACCAGCCAAGCTATCAGGGAAGTCCTAATCAAGACAAATGTAATCTTCACTAAGTCTACAGTGCTCATGCTCTTACTCAAGATAAAATTATACACATCATTCGTGAGGGAAGAACTAAAGATAAACAAATTTTGTTCATGTCTTCAAATTATTATCATAAATGTTGGCAAGCACATCCTGGGCTCTAGAGAGATTACAGTGAGTCTAGAAAGTGAGACTGGGCATAGCCTTGAAGAAAGACACTGGTTTGATGTATAAAAAGATGAATCTACAGTGATCTCACATTCTGTTTTTTATGCACAAGTGTTTGTGGCCCTAGTAATCTATTTCAGGACACACAGGGAGGACAGCTGTGCATATTTAAGAAGCCCAGTACAGTCTAGCAGTACGGTCCACGGGCTCTGGACTACTGGGTTCAAATTACAGCTCTCTCTCTTAATAGCACTGTCCTCATTCATCTGTAAAATGGGGACACTATGGTAACAATCTCATAGGGTGGCTGTAAGAATTGTTTAATTATATATACACTTAGAGAAGGGCTTCCCTGGTGGCTCAGATAGTAAAGACTCTGCCTGCAATGTGGGAGACCCAGGACTGATCCCTGGGTCAGGAAGATTCCCTAGAAAAGGGAGTGGCTATCCACTCCAGTATTCTTGCCTGGAGAATTTCGTGGACAGAGGCGCCTGGAGGGCCACAGTCCACGGGGTTGCAAAAACTAGGACACAACTGAGCATGTTATCACATACACATATACTTAGAGAAACTGAGAACGGCCTGTTATTTTCAACCATTACTATTACTTTTAGCTATTATTTTTGCTGTTGCTCCTACCTATTATTTTTAGGTTATGAGAAACCAAATGATTTGCCCAAACCAACAACTAAATCAGTTTGCTGCTGCTGCTGCTAAGTCGCTTCAGTCGTGTCCGACTCTGTGTGACCCCATCCCTGGGATTCTCCAGGCAAGAACACTTTAGAGAACCTTTATTTTAACCATAATGAGGTACGTACACAGGCTGACACTATCATATGGGTTCAAAGGAAGAATAGTTTTCACAGGGAAACTATTTTGATTCTGGACTGCATCTCAGGGTAAGACATGTACCTAGCAGACAATCAACAGAATTATATCTTTAAGTCTTCCCCTGCCAGTGATTTACCCTTGGATATATTTATATACATTTCACATCTCCAAAAGAAAAAAATATTCAAAGGAATCATGGCATAAATATTTGTAATAAAAAGAAGGAAAACATACCTGGGTAATCTTCAGATACATGTACTGAATAGGATACACTGTTAAAACAAGGGGGGAAAAAAGAAGAGACAGGCTCAAATTACTACTAAGGTAGACATGCATTTACACAGCAAAAACCAACCCCAGGTTACTCATTAATTTATATAGATACAAGGATAAACAGAAGTCAAAATGGATTAGAAAACATCTTTGATATCTGACACAGGAATCTTATAGATTTTTTAAATACATGACATAGTAATATAAATCTTCTGTGATACTTTTTTTAGTATAGCTAGGTCTTTTTATCTCAGCAGTGTCTAACATTCAGTTCTTTATAACCATGCGCATTGTTTGTGTAGGTTTTATCAAATCATCTTTTCTTACCAAAAATGAAGTACTCTCCCATGTAGTATAGTACTTAAGGATCTAAACATTTATAAATTTAAACATTTATTTTTAATATTGCCTTTTCATAATAAGCTGTGCTTTTTGAAACAGGTCCTTTCTTTTAAAGAATTAACAAAATGGTGACGGGGTAATTAATAGGTATTCATAAGTCAATCTCTCATCATCACTACATATAGTAAATAAACTACCTCCTGTACTCAGAAGGATTGGGTTACTTCAAAAATCACTTTTACAACTCCATTCTCAGTAACCCCACTGTTTCTATGTACTTATCTCATGACACATAGGGATTTGTCATACTTTGTTTATTCTCCTTCATCAACTAGATTGCAAGTCACTTGAAATTAAGGTCCATTGATATTTGTATTTTCAGCACAGTTACCTATGCTAGACATATATGCATGATCTACAGCACGTATTCAGTATTAGCTTTTTCATTGGATCAGTGGGGCTGCCACTTGTCACAGGAAAGTCAAAACTGAGTTCAAGTTCAGCCAAAATAACGACCTGTTCAGACCAAAACTTATCAATTGTCTTTGAAGAAACTTACAGAATACAGAGCCTATGTAAAGTATCATTCACAAAGTCAATACAGTCCAAATTACTTGACAAACTTACAAATAAAAAAAACTTGAACCTACTTCAAAAAAAATTTTTTTGACTCGTGTTGAGATTAGCTCTCAATGAGGTTAAAACAGTAAATAAGTATGGTTAAGGATGTGAAGGAAAATCTAACCTCAAGAAGAAAGAAATACAAAGAGACAATCAGGGTCTTATGGAACACTAGCAAAACAGCAAATATTTTATATAATCAGAGGTTTAAAAGATGAAAAGAGAAAATAAGGCAGAAAAATAAAGCTGAAAGTCTCCAAATTTGGGTGAAAGACATAGATGTGTAAATTGAAGAAGCTCCAAAAACTCCAAACAGGATAAGGGCAAAGACATCTATCTACTCCCAGGTACACATAATCAAACTACTGAGAAACAAATATAAAAAGAAAAATTTCACAGAAGAGAAACAAAAGACACATTACATACAGGGAAATAAGAATCAATGTTAAGTTTTTGCAAGAAACTACAGAGGACACAGGACAGTAGAAAAGTAAAGAGTAGGGCCAGCGGCAGGAGGAGGAGAATGGGGAAGTAACAACTATGAACCAAGAATTCTTTATCCAGGCCATAGATCTGTAAAAAATGAAGGCCAACAAAGAACTTTTCAGACAAAGGAAAATTGTGGACATATGTCTCAGCAGACTTAAACTATAAGAAATCCCAAACAAAGTTCTCCAGGCTGACTGATAATTAGAATTTCAAATACCTGGAAGGAATGAAGAGCACCAGAAATTGTCATGCTTTGTTTGACACAATATAAAAGACTGTTTTTCTCATAATGTTTTAAAAACACACATGGGTGTTTAAAGTAAAAATTCTGCACTGTGTGATTTATAACATGTAAATGTAGTACCCATGATAGTTACAGAATAGTGTGCGGGAAGGGTTAAATGGTCATATATAGCTTCAAGGTCCTCAACCTTATGGGAAATGGTAAAATATTAGCCCTAAATAACACCTCTAAGAAACCGTAAGAATATACATTGTAATTCCTAGAGCAAGCCCAAAACAAGATTAAAGACAATAATAAATTACATGGAATTCTAAAATCATTCTAGATCCTTTAATCCCAAATAAAGCAGGAACAGAAGAACAAAACACAAGGAAAAAATGGAAAACAAATACTAAATAGTGCCTGAATCCTACCATAGCAAGAATCGCCTTAAACGCTGATGGAGTAAACACAGTTAATAAAAGGCAAAGATGGATAGATAGATTAAAAAAAGGTAGATCCAATTCCATGCACACTCTTTAAGAGATCCACATTAAATAAAAACACAGGTAGATTGAAAATTTTTAAATGGAAAAGATACATCATGCAAACGGTAAGCATAAGAAGACTGAAGAGTTTAATAACCTCAAGACATATAGGAAGATACCATTCATAATTATATCATTCATTAATTCTTTTGGATTAATGAATCCTCCATCAGGATGAAGGCACAATAATCACAAATGTGTGTGTACCTAGTAACAGAGCTTCAAAACATGTGAGACAGAACCTGACAGGATTAAAGGGAAAAACAGACAATTCAACATAGTATGAGAAACTGACAGAACCACCCCCCTCCAAAAAAGAGATCATTAAAGACGCAGATGATTTGACATACATTTTCATAGAAAATTACAACCACAAAAGATATTCAAAAGACTTTTTCTCTCTAGATACACATGGGTAAAATGTCCACCAAGATAAGTCATATACTGAGCTATAAAATTAGTCCTAATAAATGTGAATGCATAGACATTCAGGGTTCGCTAGTTTATATCCTGGTTTTCCTGGCTCCTCTTGTCCTTAAAACACTAAGGCTTAAGTCCTCGAAAAGCCACTGCCTTTTAGAATTTGTGACTGGGCATGTTACCTTAGCCACAGACAATGCAACTCTCCCAGTCAAGCCCAAGTCTCTAGGACTCCACCAGTCAGATCCCTGGCATGTTTGTCTAGTCCTTGGAAAGTAATTAGTCAGGGACAAGAAAGACTAAAGAGGACAGTAGGAAAGGAAAATGGTTAATATGAGACCAAGCACTGATATGCTGGTTCTTTCATAAAGCATATTTAATTATTCAATTAATACAAGAAGTATTTCTTGGTAACTGCTAAAAGTCAAACTGTGTTAATGCCAAATAAGATTTAGGTTAAAAAAAAAAAACTGAAACATGGCTAAAGTATTAATTCAGAGGGAAACAAAGAATATGTAATATAATGAATATGACAGACCAAGAAATCCGAATATTTTAAAGCACATCAGACTCTTTTCTTTTTGCTATTTATTTTTAAATAATCATAGAGGCACGAGAAGTTACACCGATAGTGCAGAGAAGTCTCATGTCTCCTTCGCCCAGTTTCTCCACTGACTGCGTCTTATGTACGGACAGTTCGCCACCAAAAGGAGGAAACCGACATTAGAGCGCATGTCATCTGTTCACATCTGCCTCATGCACCCACTATCGCAAATCAAGACACAGAACGATTTGATCCCTCAAGATCTCCCTCTTCGGAGTCATACCTATCTGCCCTCACCCCTACATCCCTAAACGCAGGCAGCCACTAATCAGTTCTCCATCTCTGTAATTTTGTCAGTTCAAGATCATTATTATGTAAGTGAAATCAGAGTATGAAGCGTAGCAGTATTTTAGGTAAAATTAGCATTTCAAAAAACATTACTATGATTGGGAACATTTAGGATAGACTGAAGAGGAGAGGGATGGAATTAAGTAATAAAATAAGAGCAAACATCAGTGGGGAGGTATGTAATGGGAAGGAGAAGCAGGAACAAATGGCAGATGCTGGACCCCAGCCAAGAGCCCAGCTTTGGGCCCTGAATCAAATGCCAAAAATTAGAAGATAAAATAAGCATGCCTCAAACAAGCTGGAGGAAATATATACTATGACCCCATGAGAATCCATCTTCCCACAATTCACTCCCTTACAATGGAATGATACTATGTAGAAAGGAAATTATGGATGATCAGGGCAAACCTTTATCTGGCAGTACTGTGTGACAGAAGCCTGGGAACTCGCCAAAGATTATGCTCAGTCCTGAGCTGAATTGATTCCCGACAGCTTACCATCTCAACCTACGGCACTTGGATGCATTTTTCATCCGCATCAGTGTTTAGAACCAAAAGGAAGCCTTAGTACAGTCCCACGGCTATCTTCAATTAGGGAGGCTGCTGTGGTTAGGCCAAGCAAACTGGATCAAATTCCAAATTTGAGCTGGGTGGCGTAAGAAAAGTAGTTTCTATACACTCAGCTCCCATCTCTTTTCAGTAAAATGGGGGAGTCCAGATCCACCTTACCAGCCCGCTGTGATGATTTAATGGCTTAACAGGTGTAAAGCCCCCAGGACAATGCCAGACACTAGCAGCAGGTGCACAGTAATTTTAGCTTCCAGTACAAGCAGCGGAAATTTACAGAAGTGAAATTTTGCATGAATGAGTGTTCTCTGGGGAACTCAGTTTGTTCAAAATCACAATATAATGCATTTTTTTTCAGAGACCAAAGCTAACATGGATGATTTTATTTTATGGTTGTATTATCCTCAGGATATTAGGAGACATTCCCATGTTCATGATCATGCCTAATTTTTCAAATACAAAAGAGAAAACAAAAGCCCTACAAAATGATTCATCAGCTCCTGTGATGTATAGCATCTTCAGGGTTGTACACCAGAAGGGAATTCACTAGGGCTGTAAAATCTGAATCAGTTTCACTTACAGAGTCCTTAGGGAAATAATCTAATAGAAACAGACATGGATGATTAAAGCTAAAGGACCTAATAGGTAGGGCTAAAAAAAGAACAAAGAACCAAGCTTAAATAGATATGAGAGTAAGTGTAGCACATGCAGTACATAGTAAATGCTAAAGCAGGCAAAAAAACTGAGAAGTGAAAGTGAAAGATGGTGAGCATGAGAAGGAAGAAAAACTTGGAGCAAGCTCTGAAATCTTATTTTTGAAAATGCCTTCAGATATTTGGAATTTGCTAGATTAAAAATACACTGAGGTGCTTTGACAGAGAAATTCAAGTCCATCGATAGGTATTTGGCATTTACTGAATGCACCATACTAGGGTCTTAATATCAGAAGTTTAAAACTAGCATCTGTAAGTTATTTGTATTATCTCAGTAATTTTTTTGATAAAATGGCTGCTTCTGCCTCTTATTGCTCTGAAAGCATCTATCCCAAAGATACCTTCCAATAGCCAGGAGCCTCTGGAGCAGTTCCTGGAAGAGCCTTCTTGGATGCTGAGTATCTACCTAACCTTGTACTTTGTTTATGTATTTGTTTACTCCTATAATTAAAATCATTCATAAGGTCATTCTTGTATCAATTCATCACTTGCTCTATTATCTTTCTCTTCCTTCTGAAATATCTGCAGAGAACTGAGAATAGGTTGATTTTGGATCTAGTTCCCAAGCTCACAGATCTAAGAAAATTCTTTAAGAATACGGAGGAACTAAAGGGCTTTCCCTGGTGGTTCAATGGTAATGAGTCCACCTGCCAGACGAATGGATAAGAAAGCTGTGGTACATATATACGATGGAATATTACTCAGCCATTAAAAAGAAGGCATTTGAATCAGTTCTAAGGAGGTGGATGAAACTGGAACCTGTTATACAGAGTGAAGTAAGTCAGAAGGAAAAACATCAATATAGTATACTAACACATATATACGGAATTTAGAAAGATGGTAACAATGACCCTATATGCGAGACAGCAAAAGAGACACAGATGTATAGAATAGTCTTTTGGACTCTATGAGAGAAGGCGAGCGTGGGATGATTTGAGAGAATAGCATTGAAACATGTATATTATCATATGTGAAACAGATCAGCAGTCCAGATTTGATGCATGAGACAGAGTGCTCAGGGCTGGTACACTGGGATGACCCTGAGGGATGGGATGGCGGGAGGGGAGTGGGAGAGGGGTTCAGGATGGGGAACACATGTACACCCATGGCTGATTCATGTGAATGTATGGCAAAACCACTACAAAACTGTAAAGTAATTAGCCTCCAATGAAAATAAATGAATTAATTTTTTTTAAAAAAAAGAATCCATTTGTCAAATGCCGGAGATGTGGGTTTTATCCCTGAGTAGGGAAGATCTCCTGGAGAAGGAAATGGCAAGCCACTCCAGTATTCTTGCCTGGGAAATTCCATGGACAGAGGAGCCTACAGGCTATAGCCCATGGGGTCGCAGAGTCAGACAGGACTTAGTGGAATAAACCACAAAGGAAGATAGCAGTTTTAACATTACAGAGAGGGTAACTCCAACTTGAAGATGAAAGAATTTTAGACTGAGTAGACCTTTCGGGGGAAATGAATTCAGTATCTGTTCTACAAAGCTATGGCTTTTCCAGTATTCATGTATGGATGTGAGAGTTGGACCAAAAAGAAAACTGAGTGCCAAAGAATTGATAGTTTTGAACTGTGGTGCTGGAGAAGACACTTGACAGTCCCTTGGACTGTAAGGAGATTCAACCAGTCAATCCTAAAGGAAATCAACCCTGAATATTCACTGGAAAGACTGATGCTGAAGCTGAAGCTCCAATACTTTGGCTACCTGATGTGAAGAACTGACTCATTGGAAAATACCCTGATGCTGGGTAAGACTGAAGGCAGGAGAACAGGACAACAGAGGATGAGATGGTTGGATGGCATCACTGACTTGATGGACATGTGTTTGAGCAATCTCCAGGATTTGGTGATGGACAGGGATGCGTGGCATTCTGCAGTCCGTGGGGTCGCAAAGAGTTGGATACGACCGAGCGACTGAACTGATTCTACCACTTAGCCCCAAATGCTATGACTTTCTGCCATCTCTAATTTAAACCTCCTGAATCCTGAACTCTTACTTCTTCAGTTACACCCAGGGGTTTTTAAAGAGTAAGCAAGAAACCAATGTTTTATTAGTAATATGTTTTTACCTTATTCTCTAAAACTTAAAGTTGTTTCTCCAATAAACCAAATATTTACATATCTTTTCTTTCCCAGTAGATCACTTTCAGAATTTACACTAGAAAAGGCAAAATGAAAAAAACTATCACAAAATTGCAGGCAATGGTGATGCTTATGAGTACAGGCTTATATTCTCTGTGTTCACTTAAAAGACAAGAGCTTGTTCCTGAGGATACATGTAACCCTACCTACTCCCAGACCCACTGGGAGCTGCTGAAAGGAAATTCACTCCAGCACTTAGAATTCTGTCTTTCTTTTCTTCAGTGCTACAGGGTGAAAAAGACACTATCAGGCCACCCATCTCCATACCGATCTTGCATCTCAAGCTAGAAGGTGATTTGGAGCATGTTAGAAGTTCACATTTGCTATTTTGATACCATCTACTCCTCAAAACATTTACCATCACCTTCATTATCACTTCTAACTTTCACCAAAACATTTTCTAAATATCCAAGTCAACTAGTTACAGCATCCTCATTCTTTACTATCATTAGCTACCAAACATTCTGTCAATTATCCAAGATTAGGGATTTTGAGGGCACTCTTCTTTACTAAAAATTCACACATCACTTACATCCATATTAACAAAGGTAAGCTATATATAGTTCCATGGGGACTTCCCTTAACTTTGGCTCACCAAATCCATGGCTACGTCTTGGACCTCAAGTTGGAGTATAATGGCTCTCCTTCTAATATCTCAACTTCTATGTCCAACTTTCTAGCCACAAACGTATCATTTCTCAGGCCTCATTCCTTTATTTCACTCATGTTATTGTCCCTTTTGGCTTCATTTCCTTCTTTACATGACTGTAGGCATCTAACTGATAAAAAAAACTGCCAAAACCTACTGGATCATCGAAAAAGCAAGACAGTTCCAGAAAAACATCTATTTCTGCTTTATTGACTATGCCAAAGCCTTTGACTGTGTGGATCACGATAAACTGGAAAATTTTGAAAGAGATGAGAATCAGACCACCTGACCTGCTTCTTGAGAAATCTACATGCAGGTCAGGAAGCAACAGTTAGAACTGGACATAGAACAACAGACTGGTACCAAATAGGAAAAAGAATATGTCAAGGCTGTATATTGTCAGCCTGCTTATTTAACTTATATGCAGAGTACATCATGAGAAACTCTGGGCTGGAGGAAGCACAAGCTGGAATCAAGATTTCCAGGAGAAATGTCAGTAACCTCAGATATGCATATGACACCACCCTTATGGCAGAAAACGAAGAGGAACTGAAGAGCCTCTTGATGAAAGTAAAAGAGGAGAGTGAAAAAGTTGGCTTAAAGCTCAACATTCAGAAAACTAAGATCATGGCATTCGGTCCCATCACTTCATGGCAAATAGATGGGGAAACAATGAAAACAGTGGATGACTTTATTTTGGGGGGCTCCAAAATCACTGCAGATGGTGGCTGCAGCCATGAAATTAAAAGACACTTACTCCTTGGAAGAAAAGTTATGACCAACCTAGATAGCATGTTAAAAAGCAGAGACATTACTTTGCCAACAAAAGTCCGTCTAGTCAAGGCTATGGTTTTTCCAGTGGTCATGTATTTGATGTGAGAGTTGGACTCTAAAAGAAAGCTGAGTGCCGAAGAATTTATGTTTTTGTACTGTGGTGTTAGAGAAGACTCTTGAGAGTCCTTTGGACTGCAAGGAGATCCAACCAGTCCATCCTAAAGGAGATCAGTCCTGGGTGTTCATTGGAAGGACTAGTGTTGAAGCTGAAACTCCAATACTTTGGCCACCTCATGGGAAGAGCAGACTCATTGGAAGAGACCCTGATGCTGGGAAAGACTGAAGGTGGGAGGAAAAGGGAACGACAGAGGATGAGATGGTTGGATAGCATCACCAACTCAATGGACATGAGTTCAGGTAAATTCCAGGATTTGGTGATGGACAGGGAGGCCTGGCATGCTGCAGTCCATGGGGCCACAGAGTTGGACATGACTCAGTGACTGAATTGAACTGCTCTCTACACACCACCTTTACCTCCTCTACCATGCGCCCCCAGCTTTCCCATGCAGGTTACCTACCTGCCTCCCACCACCAGGTTAATTCATGCTGGCCATTCTCAACTCCTAGCCCTGGGCTCTGAGTGCTGCTGGAAAGGACAGAGGAACTAAACCTAATGGCACACCATGTGGTGTGTGACACCAGCTATGCACAACTAACCCCAGAGCCCACCTCTCACAAGCTCCTTTGCTTCTTCTTAGTAGTCTTTTCAAACCCCCACATCTTTCCAACACCTTATAACTATTATTAATACCTGCCCTTTCACAATGCACATTAAAATATAGGAGATGATCATATGGTTACTCCCTCAAGGCATTCCCTCAATTGTTTCTCCACCAACCACCTACCGGCTCATACTTCTCTTCTGGCATCCAGAAAGAAGGAAATTTCCATCTTTTTATCTAAGACAAACACATCTACATGATTTATAGATCCCATAAGCTCACAGTCCATTTGGCACCTTTTTCGATTAATTTAATCTAACAATGACATCATTTAAATTAATCAAAATTTGTAACCATGCAAGTGAGAAGAGATCTGCCCACAAAGATATTAATGGTAGTACCATTTAAAAAGAAAAGTGCCCCCCAAACCATAAGTGCCAATAATAGGATTATATCAACTATTACATGCACACAATGTGATGCCTGGCAACTATGAAAAAATAACGGTGTAAAATAATATATAATGAATGAGATAAGTGTTTCTGATACATTAAAGTACATACAAAAAATCAGACTGATGTAAACATATTTGCATTAAAAATGTATAAATGCACGTCTACACAGATAGAAACATGGCTTGAAAAATAATGACAAACTTGAATAGTTGTTATCTCTTGGTAACTGGATGAAAGGAAACTCTACTGTTTATATTATTTCGATCCTTACAATAAATGTATACTGTGTAAAAGGGACAAACCTAGTAATGTTTAAGCTCTCCTTTTACCCTGTAGCCTTTTTTCATCACTCTACTTTTCTTCTCAAAGTTAAGTTTTTATAAAGAATAATCTAACCAGTCTTCACTAGCTACCAACTTTACAGGCACCTTAAAATCTGGCTTCCACTCCTACTACTCCATCAAAATTCTACTTCTCAAGGTCACCGTCAGCCTTTTTTATTCCTAGTTATTTTCTTACATGAATTCTCAGGTGCAGTTAACAAAAACAAAGATATCATGAAACCCTCCTTCCTTGTGTTTTGAACTCCACTTCTCCCTGGGTCCCTGCTTGCTTTTGATATCTCCTTAAACTCTTTTGATATTTCACAGTTCATGTTGTTTTTGTATTTCAATGCTTTCCGCTCTATTTTTTCAAATGAGTAATCTCAACTACATCCATGAGAATCTCCTACCAGCCAAAAGCAGAAGCCTCAAATATTCCCAGTCTCTAAATCAAGCAGGCAGCTTCTTCTTTTTTTTTTCTCTCACATTTTCAATAGGATATTCTGCTAGCAAATTAAACCCAACTCATACATAACAGATGGAGAAGGCAATGGCAACCCACTCCAGTACTCTTGCCTGGAGAATCCCAGGGACGGAGGAACCTGGTGGGCTGCCATCCATGTGGTTGTGCAGAGTCGGACACGACTGACGCGAATTAGCAGCAGCAGCAGCATACAAAACAGAACTCACAGGCTTCTTCACATGAATTTTCAACTCAGCAGATTAGATAGCAAGAAATTCAGTGCAAATAAGAGCAGCAGCTGCTGTTAGGGAACTAGGGACCGATTTACCACTTGACCGTATCAGGGCACAAGCCCCTTGGCCACTTTCTGGAGCAGGAAAATTCTGATTCAGGAGATCTGAAGTGGAACCTGGGAGTGTATATCTCTACAAAGCACCCAGAGTGATTCTGATGAAGGTAAGCTCTGGATCTTGTTTTCAAAAGCATATAAATACAGGCCCTATTGAGTAAAATTCTAACTCCTTAGCATGTCTTCCAAGGCTCATCATGATTTGACCCGTAAGTTCTTAACCAAAATCCTCACAAACATCCACAGACCTTGACATCTAACTATGTCAGGTTCTTCCATTTCCCAAGCAGGTCATCTTCTCACATAAAGGAAACTGGTTCCAGACTGCTGGGCTCTACCATTATTAACTGTGTGACAGCTAGATAACTAACCATTCTCTGCCTCAGTTACCTCATCTGTAGTACCTATCTCTTAGGACTGTGGTGAAGAGTAAACAAGTTAACACATGAAGCACTGAGAAGAAAAAAAATGACACTAAAGTATTTTATAAACATTAGTTGTTTCATTAATAATATTATTACAATGATTATTACTTCTATACATAGACTTACTGAGAACACACCCCCTATCCCCTCAATATTCAATCTCAAAAGCAACTTCCTATGAAACTTCCAAAACTTGGGCAGACTTGAGTGCTTTTTCCATCATGTCCCACTTCACCTTGATCTTAACTGTCCTTAGACTAAAGCTACAGACCAAACACTGCCATCTTCAAACCCCCACAGCTCTGCCACAGTAACTCAACAATTAAATAAATTCTCAATAAATGAACAGATCATTTATTTTTCCAAAATTACTTGAAAATAGACCATGCCATTCCTAGACAGAATACCTACCATGTCAAAGGCAGTACTCAAATATTCAATAAAAATCAGATCAGCAAATGCAGTAACCAGTGGGTACATACTGTACATGTGTTAGTCCCTTTCATCACATTCTTTTCACAGGCTTTTCATGATGTATAGAAGTAGAACAGGTTCTGAACGCCAAGGTC
This sequence comes from Antilocapra americana, assembly GCA_007570785.1. NCBI lineage: Eukaryota > Metazoa > Chordata > Mammalia > Artiodactyla > Antilocapridae > Antilocapra > Antilocapra americana. The sequence continues at coordinate 12,601,679 of ML661338.1, forward strand.
ATGTGTATTCTCTTTTCATTTTTGAATCTACACAATGAGGGTGTGACACTTAAAATTATTTCCAGACCTGATAGCATCAGCTGAAATTCAGTGACACAGTATAGGAGAAGATCTCTGAGATGCTCAGAGAAATGGAAGCAACAGTTATGTTCACAAAAGAGTAGGCATATTAGGTTTTCAAACTGATCAGTAGCTTTAACTATTTTACTTGCCATGAGAATGCTACACATGAAAGGTCTTTATTTAAGTTACTCCTATCTTGAAAGTATGGAAGAAAGAATGTCAGTTCGCCTAGAAGAAAGAGGCAGTGGTATAGAAAATGTTCCATGAAAGGAATAAGTATGCTTTATCCAAGGCCTTCAGTGAAAACCCTGTGAGTGTATATGACCTCCTTTCTTCCATTCTACTCAACAGGAATACACAAACAGGAAGCTCTCACTCAAGAACAGAAGGCTCATCTTTCCCACCAAGGAAATACATTGTTGATACGAGGCAATTTTTACCACACCTTGTTTGTGTGTGTTTGTGCAAAGTCAATTGAGTAATGTCTGATTCTTTAGGACACTATATACTGTAGCCCACCTGGCTCCTCTGTCCATAGGATTCTCCAGAATGGGAATGAGTTGCCATTTCTTCTCCACAGGATCTTCTCGACCCAGGGATGGAACCCAATCTCTTAAGTTTCCTGCATTGGCAGGTGGATTCTTTACCACTAGCATCACTTGGGAAGCATCCTTTACAAAGGTTAAAGGGTGAAGATGCTTGCCCAATTAACACCGAGTTTCTCAATAATATGCTTGTTCCCATTTTCAAAGCTTTAAAGTTACACTTTTAGCAAGATCAAAAGTGATGATGTTCTTTTGTTTGACTTTAGGGAAGTGACTGAGTCAGCAATTTTCTGTGCTTAAATATTACACTGTAGGTTGAAGGCAGGAGGAGAAGGGGACAAAACAGGTTGAGATGGTTGGAAGGCATCACCGACTCAATGGACATGACTTTGAGCAAGCTCCAGGAGTTGGCGATGGACAGGGAACCTGTTTGCTCCATGGGTAGCAAAGAGTCAGACATGACCGAGAGACTGAACTGAACTGATAGGTTGAATGTTTAGACTTGTAAGTAAACCATCTCTTCAACAAGGATGAACTTGAAAGGCTTAAATCCAATGTTGATTAGTAACTTAGATGCATCCTTTATTTATAGTATTAACAAGCCATAATTCAGTAAGAGCAAAATCATTCTTCTATACTGCCTTAGTTAAAAAAAGCCAACAGCTTATTTAAATAAAGTTCTACTTCTCTCTTTAATCATAACCAAAAATAGAGGAGATTACAAGTACAATTCCAACAAGACATGAATATTGGAGAGAATGCCAGGTCATCACCTCCCAGTTTTTGTTGTTCAGTCTCTATAGTCATGTTCGACTCTGCGATTCCATGGATTGCAGCCAGGCTCTTCTTTCCTCCACCATCTCCCAAAGTGCCTTCAGATTCATGTCCATTGAGTCAGTGATGTTATCTAACGATCTCATCCTCTGCCACCCCTTCTCCTTTTGCCTTCCATCTTTTCCAGGATCAGGATCTTCTCCAATGAGCTGGCTCTTTGCATCAGGTTAATTATATATAACTACTACCTGACACCTTCACTAGATTATATATATACTTTCCATATTTCTTCCCTCGAAGTTTAATGTTTAAAGTTTTCTTTTCTGCACAGTTTCCAACTATAATTAATTCAATACTGTTTTGATAAATATTCACTAAAAAGGAGATGGGCTTCCCAGGTGGCACCAGTGGTAAAGAATCCACAGGCCAATGCAGGAGATGCAAGACCCAGGGATTCAATCCTTGGGTCAGGAAGAGCCCCTGGAGTAGGAAATGGCAACCCACTCCAGTATTCTTGCCTGGGAAATCTCATGGACAGAGGAGCCTGGTGGGCTACAGTCCATGAGGTCACAGAGTCAGACACCACTGAGGACACATACAAAAACCTTTATCTTCACCATTTTAGATCTAAGCTCAAGTTACAAATGGTTTTAAAGTTTCAAGGTGCTACAAATTATTTGCATAGCATGACAAGGCTGAAAAGTTGAGCATGATGAAATAATTCTGTAACTGAAGTAAGGCTTCGGAGAGATAGGAAAACATGTTTTAAAAAAACATTATAAATACTCAGAGAGATACCTGTAATAAACATTCAGATATTACCTCACCAACTTTCTCCAATAGTTAAGGTACACAAAATCAGTTCTCTCCAAGAAACCTGCTTGTGGAATATCAAGCAAAATTCTTAATACCATCTGAAGACCCTTCAGGATCCAGCCTATCTCCTCTTCTCATCCTTTTGCTTCTTCACTCTCTCTCTGTTCTACCAAAAAAAAAAAAAAAAACCCTCTCTCAGTTCTTCCCCATGCCTTGCCCCCTCTGTTTGGAATTCTCTTCCTCCTCCTGTTCCTTTTTGCCCTGTGACCGCCTCACCCTTCAGATCTTAACTCAAATGTCACCTCCTAGGAATAAGCTTTCTGATCAGCCTTTCCAGACCTGGACAGATCATTTAGGACTGAGCAGTTGCCCAGTGTGTAATTATGCCCTTATTTACCTGATGCTAACATCTGCTTCCCCCATGAAATCTGTCAGATCCAAGGCATCTGCCTTCCTCATCATGCTTTCTCAGCACCTACCGTACACCTGGCATCTAGTAGGATCACTGCCATTATCTGTGGGATGAATGTCTACTTTAAATGTATACATCATTTTATCTTCCAACTCAGAATAAACTTCCTCACAACGTTACTTAGCAAATATGACTCGGTTTACAACCTGAAGAGTGCAGGAGAAAGACCATGGACTTTAGAATATATGCCTTTACCAAGCCACACAAACCTGAGAAAATTAAATTGGCTAACTTTCTCCTGCTTCTTTCTTAGGCGAGGTAACATCTATTTTCTAGTCAGTCTTGTTGACGACAGTTACATGGAAGACGTGATGTGGAAAAAAGAAGCTTGTGGCATGGGAGGAGATGATCAAAGAAAGTGATTTATCAACTTCCTCCCCCCCCCCAAAATTCAAGCATGAGAAGATGTTTAATAATTCTGTGATGGACATCCACAAGGTCTCCTAGCTCATTGAAAGAAGAAGCTCTTAAACTTGTTGAAGGAGAATCCCTTCTCTCAGGCTGATCAGAATTGCCAATTCCTCTTTCAAAGCAGAAAAGAGAAGTCAACTAGCCTATATCTTGGCATCAGTGGTTGGTTCAGAGTGATTTGTTCAGAGTAAAGCCTGGAACTTTTATTTAATGGTTTGGGAGGTGACACTCGCTCTTCCTGTTTGTGGATAAGGAAACGTATAGCTATAGTTTCTGTTGGTAGACTCCTAAGACCCATGGTGAACAGGGAAAGGCAGAGCTAAGAAAATTCCAGAGACAGAGACAGAGGCAGGACTCAGATCAAAACAATCTTAAATTTCATTATCAATAAACTTCATGGCAGGAACAAACTTTTACAGTTAAAGTTAGCATAAAATAGTTTTGTTTCTTTTGACCAAAATCATATTAATTTGAACATGGATCTATTAAACGGCTTGAGTTATGTTAATGTAAACATGTACAAGCTATTTACATTAAAAACTAATAGATATTTGGGTTTTTCCAGGTAGCTCAAACGGTAAAGAATCTGCCTGCAATGCAGGAGACCTGGGCTCAATCCATGGGTAGGGGAGATACTCTGTAGAAGGGCACGGCAATTCACTCCAGTTTTCTTGCCTGAAGAATTAATTCCATGGACAGAGGGGCCTGGTGGGCTACAGTCCATGGGGTCGCAAACAGTCGGACACGACTGAGTGACTAACACACACACAGCAAATACACAAGTGATTTATTTAGGGTTTTAAATCATATTCATAATTTTAATAGAACATATGACCTGAAAGCAACTGTAATACATTAGATATTGTACACTGAAAGCTGCAAACAATTTATTTTTTTCTGTTTGTCAAAGATTTCTTTCAAGTATAACATTTTTTTCTTTGTGGTAAAATGATTTTTTTTTCAGTCTTTCATGGGAATTTGATTTATTATTTTATTTGAATACTATATGTATATAAAATTGGATTTGGAAAGCTGTAGTCCTAGCCATTGCTTTTTTTGTTTCTTTCTGGACTACAGCCTTTGGGAGGTCAGCAATGAAACAGGAGACTTTCGGACTGTAGAACTGTATTTCCTAATGCTTGCTAAAATCAATTAGCCTTTCACTCTTCATTAAGCTTTTGAAAAATGATTTGTTCTCACAAGATTAATGTGGAAAGTGTAATTATTTGAAAACAAGGGTAATGTACTTAAATATGACATATTTTGACCACAAAGTTAATTGATTACTAGATATTCAATTAGCAAATGCAATTCATTCTTAAGCCAGTGAATATGTAACTAAAAGACAGCCTCAAAGTAACAAATATTTAACACAAAGAGCTCCATGTGGATGGCTTAACCAAGGAAAAGTGGTGAGTTTAACAAACCAATTACAATCAGAATACCTGTTTTGAATATATGTCTAAATACAACATGTGGATGTTTCTTGTAAGCAGAAGGCCAAGGCAGACTACTGACCAAAGATCCAATGAAACAAGAATGACAAACAGTTGAGTCAATTGATCAGGAATATTTAACCATAGCTATCTGTTGAGATATTGTTGCTCCTGTTTTAATATTCTATTTTCTATCAAATAGATAAGGAAGAGTTTCATCTTTTTTCTTTCTTTTTGAGCTGTCTCTAACTTTCAGTTTTGTCGACACTGTTTTTAGAAACTAAAACAACATTTAGAAAAAGCATTTAGCTCTCACTGATCCTTCCAGAATTCAGAAACTCCTAATGAGTCCCCTTATGTTTCATGACCATAGTTACTTTCACAGCTTCAATAAGAATCTGCTTCTCTCTTTTACCAAGATATTATTGGACAAAGCCATTGTGTAACCAAAGCTATCCCGAGAATATCATATTTCAAAATGATTTTCATTTAATCAGAAATGACAAGCAACTACTGAGGGACAAGAATTGACTTTTATATGGAACTAATGCTGACAAATTTCTGCCAGGAAAATTGCTTGGCTGGTAGATTCCCAGAGTTACAGCAGGTGAGAAAGGTCATTTTCTGGCAGGACTCAACTAAACAGCTATTCATCCAATTACATAGGTACTGAAAATGAAATCTGTTGTAACTTGTATCTTGGTTTTGTTTTTCCAGCCTCAGAGAAGCAAATAATAGAGGCTTTACAACTCCAATCTAAGATTTCTTATGAAAAATTCTGGAGGGAAGTTAAATTACATCACCGTAATAAAACATGATTCTAGACCTACAAGCTCAAGGAGGCCTTTATGGCTAATAAATACTCTTGCTGATGCTTTTTGTGATGAAGAATTACCTTTGGAAATTACTTATGATCAGAGGAGGAGTACTACAGGAAAAGGTGTAGAAAACATGAAAATAGGCCAAAAGAATTCTGAGTGTTTTCCACTGGAACAGTGGGCCCTGCAAATGAGTATCTGATTCCCAAGGGATTTCTGATCACTTCAGCTATTTTTCTACTCTACAGGCATAAAAATTAGGCTGTAAAAAAAAAAAACCTGATCACAATGCAAATAATTTGTGACATTGCAATTGAGTTTTTTCTGAAAAAGAACATGTATATCAATAAATTAAATATCTGCACCTCCAATTCTCATTTGAATGATATGAACATAAACAAAGAAGCTTCAGCATTTATAAATGAAGGTCTCTTTATTTCATATTTAGGTGTTAAAATAATAAAGTCAACTTCATAAATACTGTACACTTTATCTAAAGTACTTTTGGGTCACTGAAAAGTTAGAAGGAACTAAAAAGTTCATGAAATCTCACTCACTGTTGTGGCCCAGGTATGCATGATAAGTCGCTTCAGTCTTGTCTGACTTTTTGTGACCCCATGGACTATAGCCCGCCAGGCTTCTCTGTCCATTGGACTTTTCCAGGCAAGAATACTGGAGTGGGTTGCCATTCCCGACACCAGGGGATCTTCCTGACCCAGGGATAAAATCCAAGTCTCCTAAGACTCCTTCATTGGCAGGAGGGTTCTTTACTGCTGTTGCCATCTGGGAAGCCAAGGTCCCAGAAGTTCAAATCATGCATATTGTATCTTAAGATGTGGGCTTCCCACATGGCTCTAGTGGTAAAGACGCCACCTGCCAATGCAGGAGACATAAGAGATGCAGGTTTGATCCCTGAGTCGGGAAGATGCCCTGGAAAAGGATATGGCAGCCCACTCCAGTATTCTTGCCTGGTGAATCCCATGGACAGAGGAGCCTGGCGGGGTGTGGTCCACAGGGTTGCAAAGAATCAGACACGACTGAAGCAACATAGAACGCATGCATGCATCCTAAGATATGCTCAAAATATATGTATAGCTTCCCTGCATGGATACATACTGAATCACTCTTAAAATGACAGAATAAGTTTTTTATGCCTTATGAAAGTTAAACCATCGAAATCCAATTAACTTAAGTCTATTTATAAGTCTGATTTTAGGTGATACGAATAACATTGTCACTCACGGAACAGACTTTTTTTTAAAATATATGAAATAGATTAAGGGAAATAACTTGGCCTTTAATGTGTCTGCATGAAACTAATCATTGTTGCGGAATTTTATTGTGCTGTATAACGTCCTAAATGAGAGAACACGGGAGTCACATTGCCTGTGTTTATTATATATACATGCAAAGGGTTCACATACCTTCATCTATAATTCAACATGCTCAAAATCATGAAAATATTACACTTGATATTTGCAATGTTGATTATAATATCTGAACAAACCACAAAAGGCACTGGAAGATCTTGAAACTTCAATATTTACAAGCCATGCAAGTATGTTTAAATAAATTACAGAAACTATTCTGTTCGGCTAGCTCCCCATGAGCCACACAGATGTACACTGGAATCCTATTACAGCACTATCAAGGAGAGAGGAGAGGGGCGACCATCAATCTGACTTACAAAAATATTCTTCCAATCACTACAAACCCTTCACGATGAATTTCCATTGTAGTAATACATTGCAGTGATACTGATGATATTGAGACTCTAGAATACAGTTTGTCTAACATGTGGGCCTGCATAAATCATCTTTCGAGGGTTTCAATTTAGGATGGGCAGAAAGATCTCCCTCTCTTAGCTTCCCTTTCTAGGCAATGCCTGGCTAAAGAATGAATCTGTGTTTGGGCATCCTTGGTTTGGGTGCTGTGAATTCACCGAAAAAAAAATGGGAAAACTCCAGCACCCATGGCAAGTCACTTCTCTGTTTCTAAAAAGTGAGAAAACTCTTCATCACAGGTAAATCCATGAAAAAGTTTCTCAGGGCAAAGAATGCAGAGAAAAGCAAAGCAGAGAGGGAGAGACAGAAAATGAGAAAGAGCATTAGCTGTCTTTGTTCAGTCGATCTGAGATATTATAGAAAACGTACACTAGCTGTCCTGGGAACATTGCAATTTGGCTGGGAATTACACAGTTCTAAGGACAGAAATAGGAAAGGAGAATCAATTTTATACAACAGTAAATATGTTAGTGACAAATTGACTTGTTTGAAATGACTGTGATTATTTCTGCAAATAATTCACTGACATGCCTCCCTATGTCATCCCATAGAATTATGTATAATTATGATTATAATGATTAATTTACTCATCCAGGGATAGCCTAAAGCAAATGAAGAACTAGATTCTCTGCTGCTGCACCATCACAAAGGTCTTTTCTACTCCTTCTTCCCTTTTCTTTTCTTAAGAAGGCCAGTGAAAAGGAAAATGAAATTTCCTGTATTAGATTTCCCAACCCCCAACTCTACTCAAGAGATCCTTCATAAACTATTATCAAGTTCACATATACCAACTGAAAAGAAGTTGTGTTTGTCCATATGGGATCTGAAATAAAACCTCCATAAAAAAGACAGATAAAGTTGAAAGGTAAAAATTTTTTTGCAACTCTTTCTATATTTTCGCACTTAACATCATTAGTTCATAAGCTGCCACAAGATTTCCCAACATGATTTTCCATAACAAAATTTGTCACTTAAGTTCATTTTCATTAGTGAAGTTCTCAGTTACTGTACAGAGTGTGCGTGAAGTAAGGAAATGCTCTGCATGGCACAGGCAACTGAAGGACTGAAGGAAGGCTTCTGGAGGTCAAGATCACACTTGGGAACACACCAGAAACTGATGAGTCCCACAGATTTAAGGAGGAGATGAACAAACATGAGAACCAGGTATGTAGGGAACTGTAGAGAATCTGACTTAGTAAGAAAATAAGTAACCATACTGAATTTTAAAACGAAACCTCACAAGAGATTGAAACAGATAATAAAGCCTTAGATTCTATCATATACACTGACAAAGGCCCTTTTTTATGTAGAACAAATTGTGAGGCATATAATTGACACGCCATTTCCTAAATTATTTAACAACTACCTTTTCTGACTCTGAGTATAGTTAAATTGAAATCTAAGCAAACATATATATACAGGCTTCCCAGATGGCTCAGTGGTAAAGGATCCACCTGCCAATGCAAGAGACATGGGTTCAATCCCTGGATCCAGAAGATTACCTGGAAGAGGAAATGGCAACCCACTCCAGTATTCTTGCCTGGAGAAATCCATGGACATAGGAGCCTTGCAGGCTACGGTCCCTAGGGTCGCAAAGAGTCAGACACAACTAAAGCGTCTTAGCTTTCACACATGCAAACATAAGGAATACTGGAGCGGGTTGCCATTCCCTTCTCCAGGGTATCCTTATGGACTCAGGGATTGAATCCAGCTCTCCTGCATTGTATGTAATCAGATTCTTCACCATCTGAGCCACCAGGGAAGCCCATAAAGCTGTTACAGCTTAATATAATTATTCAAAAAATGTCTTACAAGAATATTAAGTTAAAGTTAATAAGGAAAACATTTTAAAGTTTTTTTAAAAACTACTTCAAAACTAATTTTAAAATATAAAGTTTTCTAAGCAATGTAAAATTTTCAAAAAGTATTGGTATCACAACAAACTAGTGAACATAAAAAAGAAGCAGATACAAATACGGAGAACAGACTAGTGTTTACCAGTAGGGAGAGAGGAGCAGAGAGGTCAACACAGAGGTAGGAGATTAAAAAGTATAAACTATTAGGCATAAAATAAAGTATAAGGATATACTGTACAACAGGGAGAATATAGCCAATATTCCATAATAACTATAAATGGAATATAACCTTTAAAATTGTGAATCATTATATTGCATACTTGTAAGTTATATAATATTGTACATCAACTATACTTTAATTTTGAAAACAGTGATGGTACTAGTAACTGAATTTTCGGTTTATTTTAAAAGTCAAGTTGCCCACCAGACGGCCCAATACACACCATCTGTTATGTCAGGAGCAAGCTTTTCATCAATTTTGAATGTCATCTATGAGCACAGATCAGAAATTTGAAAGCACTTTTATCTGAGAATTAGTCACAATATCATTCCTATCAGTTCAGTTCGGTTGCTCAGTTGTGTCCAAATCTTTGAGAGCCTATGGATTTCAGCACGCCAGGCCTCCCTGTCCATCACCAACTCCCTGAGTTCACCCAAACCCATGTCCATTGAGTCAGTGATGCCATCCAGCCATCTCATCCTCTGTCCTCCCCTTCTCCTCCTGCCCTCAATCCTTCCCAGCATCAGGGTCTTTTCCAATGAGTCAGCTCTTCACATGAGGTGGCTAAAGTATTGGATTTTCAGCTTCAACATCAGTCCTTCCAAAGAACACCCAGGACTGATCTCCTTTAGGATGGACTGGTTGGATCTCCTTGCAGTCCAAGGGACTCTCAGGAGTCTTCTCCAAAACACCACAGTTCGAAAGCATCAATTCTTCAGCACTTAGCTTTCTTTATAATCCAACTCTCACATCCATACATGACCACTGGAAAAACCACAGCCTTGACTAGACGGACCTGTGATTTAAAAATCACAGGTACTATGCACTAATTCTGATAAATAAGTACTATCATATGCTTTGTGTTTGTTAAGATCTTCTCCCATATTGTGCATATTTTATTTTTCCAGATTTGAATTCCAATGTTTTTTAGGGGCAATTCACTAAATTGCTGTCTAAATTATTGCATTGTATTTTCATTAACAGCAAAAATGAGTAAGAAACCAATACTCCTTTGTTCACATGTTAATCCTTTGGGAAAATTAATAATAATAAAGATCTCTGTCTCTTATCTGAATCCCCAGTGGCCAGATGTATTTTGAAATTCAGAGTTTTTCACATTATAGAACAGTAACAGAGTGCATATTTTACAGCTTACCATCAAAAACAGTAATACATACAAAGGAAGATGCATGAATGTTCCCACTATAAATAACTTCATGTCAGTTCAGATCAGTTTGTCGCTAAACATGGGCCAAATTTACAAAATAATTCTGCTTCAATTTTCAGAGTATTTTTGATTTAGTAATTCTGATAATTGAATTGTGTAACTGAAATATATCAACTTTTAATATTTTAAAAGCATGACTTATGAGGCCACATTCTGTAGTTAAGCAGTCACATAACTATTAGAGTAAGAAATCTACACACAAACACCTAAGCATTGAGTCCTATACTTTATGCTTTCCCAATAACTATATCCAAAGTAGGAGAAAAATATCTAAAGGAAACAATGGACATTTCCCACCATCATAAGACCAAGATGGATACATCTTCACAATGGAAAGGACAAAAAGCTGTCTGGTGGTCCTTTATTTAAGGTTCAACAAGCACATCTTTCTTCTTTAGATACAGATAAATCTGAGATGTCTACCAGATTTACCAGATTTATATGGGCCCAGACATGTACAGACAAATGCACAATGCTATGAGTTTTCTATTTCATGTGTTCATTTGACTCAAATCCAAGAGATGAAGGTGCTCATTCCTTTGGACAAAGAGTGAAAGAAATTAAAAATGGAGAGAGTCTGTTTTGATTTCACTCTCTGAAGACCAACCAAAGGATAAAAAAAAAAAAAAAGCTTTGGAAATGGAAAAAAAAGGTGTTCATAATATGATCTGTACTTCACAGAGTGTTGAAGTGGAACAGAAATCAGTAATCACCTCATGTACACTCTCATTTTACAGATGGAAAAAAAAAAAGTGAAGTCGCTCAGTCATGTCTGACTGACTCTTTGTGACCCCAGAGACTGTAGGCTCCTGTCCATGAGATTCTCCAGGCAAGAATACTGGAGTGGGTTGCCATTTTCTTCTACAGATTAAGAAGCACAAATACACAGGGATTCATTTAGTTCCAGGTGGAACCAGAAGCATAGCTAGGATTTCTGACATTCTCCTTTTACGTCTTCTGGCCTTCTATGATTTTGCACACTAAGCTTCATTAGGGCAAGAAACTTCTAATTATTTTGCAAAGAGATCTAATCTTCTTCCTTAAGGCATTCTTAAACATTGAGATGACAGAATAAAGCCACAGCCCCAAAGTCAGCCCACCTTCCCCAGGTATCCTTTCCCTCACAGGTTACATCTTGGCTTCTAAGTTTATACAGTTGCTTCTTCATCTGTTGTATTTCACCTTTGATCATCATAACAAAAGATCTTTTTTATATTCTAAAAGTATAAATTATTTTCAAAGGAAATTATTTAAAATATAAAAAAAACATCTCAACAATTTTGGGCAATGAATAAATATTTCATCTACTAAAGTACTGATTAATAAACCAAACATAACTCAGTTCTGTCATATCAGTTTTTTTCAAGTCAGAGAAGTAGGTTTGAGATTTACAGATTTACAGAAACTAACAAAGAAAAAAACTGATAAAACTAAGACAAACAAAATCCAGTTAAAATCCATCTACAATCCATGCTGATGACTTGAAGTTTTGTTTTTTAAAAACCTGTTTCAATCTTAAAAGAGGTAATATAGCCAGGTGCTTGCCCTAATCAGTAAAAGACAAGCTAAAACACTCCATCATACCTCAGTTAATATAGTTCCATACGTGTTCACTTTAAGAAAGTATCTGGAATGTTTATTTGTCTATAAATGGGTTCTCAAATGAATCTAGCTCCTTTCTTCTCCCATTTTAAATTCTGAAATAAATTCTGTTCAAGTAATGAATATTTTTTAAAAGCAAAGAAATATTTCAAAGCTAGGCTTCACAGTACTAATGCAAACATTTTTTCCCCTTTTAAAACCAATGAGGACTTTTATGTTTAAAGTCTGCAAGGTGATAAGAAGGATACTGAAGTTGTCATCAGTGTCAAGACAGAGTCCAAATTTACCGGTAAGAAAAGGAAGGAAAAACATTCAAGACAGCTAATCTGGAAAGATGGATGGAAAATGCCTGCAGGAGATATTCATACCCAACCAAAAAAGAAATAATTCAAAAAGAGTTAACTTTCTGAACTGCAAAGAGAGATAAAATTTACTCTCATAACACTCAGAGTTACAGGCATAAAAATGGACCATATTTCTGGGCCTCTCATCTAATAAATGAGGAATTAAGGTCCAGAGAGGTCTATCAATGAGCCCTTAGTTACATGGCACTTGGTCCAGAACTTTGGTCTTCTTTGGTCCTGATGTCTTTCATTACATTTTATCACTTTTCACAATTATTAAATTGAATCTCTACAGCACATTTATTAACATTTATATGTAGCACAACACCAGCTCTTGCTCCAAGTCAGACATCATTCAATTTAAATAAATTATAAAATGCATTTAACAGCCAAATGTGAAAAAAAAAGTTATTGTTCCTCTGTACATTGTTTCCTTAGCAAAGCAATCTTTGTGAATGGAGATAATGTGCAATTCTATTTGGACCAATTTTGCAAATCTATATGAGTTACCAAAGCAAACATCCTATAATGGTGAGGTGACTGCTAAAAACTTTTACTTAGTTCACAGTTGTGAAAGCAGTGAGAGGAAACATTTATCAATTTTTTTAAATGAATGAGATTTTCACTTTAGAAGAGGGGTAATTTTCAACAACTGCACATTTACATGTACATCATAAGATAGAAGCAAAAAATTATTAATATCATAACTAAGTACACTTATGAGAAAAAAGTTTAAATCTTCAGTCAGTTTGAATAGAAAATGAGATATTGGCTAGTTTTCTCTACATCAATGAAGAACTTTTGTCTCATCCCAGTAAATAGTTTTCAAAGTAACATCTGGGTGCCCCTGATATGAAAGGATATGGAAAGACTCTAAAATACTTCATATAAAATTTCATCTTGAGTGCTATCAAAATCATGTCTTATAAATTTCCACAATGTTTTAAACTTTGCTGGAGAAGCTATCAATTAAAAAATATTGCATCCCTTGATATTAAATTATTAAAAATATTAAAATACTAGTTTTACTTCTCTTTTGCAACTATTTCTATATCAGGCACTCTCAGGAAAGAAAAGGCAACTAATTAACGGAAGGGTGTAACCAAAAGTCCCTTATGGGTGTCAAAAAGACAAAGTAAAAACAAATCTGTGAATTTCTTTAAGAACTGAGGAAACCATATTACCTTAACTCTGAAAGTGTGATTCCTAAGAAAACAAGGGCCTGACATAAAAATAAGACAGTGTGACAAACAGCAAAAAAAGTGAAGCTGAGATAATCATCAATTAAATTGAACTCAGAATGGTAGAGAGGAAAAAGAGTACAAGAACTGGGTCAATTTTAAAAGATTGTAACAGAATATCAACAAGAGGACAAAAGCTGATCAGAACTCAAAATGTTAAGATCAACAGAATTGCTTTTACCATTTTAAATGACTTGGTTCCTAGACACTTCAAAATACACATCATTCTTGTGCCTCAGCCTAATTCAATAGTATCCATTCATCACTCACACCCACTCGGTTTCTTAAAATTGCAAAACATCAATGAAGTGTCTTCACTGGACCCTGTGATTTAACAAAGGAAACAAGATAATGGCTTAGAAATATTCATTAAAATTTAAAGGAAAATAGCTAACCCTTAACTTACTTCCACCTAGAAAAATGGCAGAGGACTAACAAATGCAGGAGTTGGTCCTGTCTACTCCAAGCGTTATTTCTTAATCATGCACCCACTTAAACAAAGCACTCATATATTTTAACCCACTCAACCAATCACAGACATGACTCTGAGAAAGCAATTCAGAGTGATTATCCCATAACTAAAAATACTACAAAATAAAAGAAAACTTTTAAAAGGACGGAGGAGAGGCTTTGTAAACACAGCAAATATTAATCAGCCCTTGAGAGAAATGACATTCACATTCAGAGTGAAAAGAAAGAACAAGAAACTGAATTCAACAATTAGTTCTCACCACTCATTCAGAGAATTCAGTATTCATTTAACCAAATATGGACTAAATGATTATTGAGCACCTACTCTGTGCCAACACAGCTGAATTAAAATAGAGAGGAGCCCTGAATTCAGGAACTTTCTAGTTCATAGAAGGAAAACACAAAGAAAATATCATCCAAATATAAAAATTACAGTTATTACAAATGCTCTGAAGGAAATATTCACCTTAAAGTGGAGCATAAAACAAGGGCACATGACTAGCCCCATGGTGTGGATGGGGGAAGGCAAGTTTCCCAGACAAAGTGATAATTGGGCAGAAATGTGTAGGTGAACAAAGGTAAAGGATTGGAGTTTCAATGTACTACTCTCTTCAAGAGTTTCATTTTCTAGCCTTTAGCTTCCAAACTAAGTGTAGAACTCAGACCTCTTTATGGGCAGAAAATGCATTTTCTTCATCGATATATCTGCAGTTCCTGTAACCCATGGCACAGTGCAAGGTCCAAATCATAATATACCTTAAAACATTTTGTTGAAAAGAACTGAATATAAACTACAAGTAATGTAGATTACTGCAAGTGTTTTACTTTTTTAGAAATACTGTACACATCTGCCATTCAAATAAGTTTGATCAAACCACTTTACATAGTATCTACACACACACTCACACCACACGAAAAGAGGGATACAGCTTGAGTGGATCAGTGTCCATCTTTTCCAGAGGAAAAGTGAAGGCCAAAGGGAAGTAGAAGAAGTTTGCAGGGACTGGGCAAACAGAAGGGAGTATGTGGCACACGACAGCCAGGGCTGATTCACCTCGCTTCCAAATGGGTCTACAGCTCTTTGTACAAGGAAGAAGCTCAAATGCTCTTTACAAAAGGGGTAAGTGGTCACAGTAATTCTAGAGCCTTGCTGATAGGGAGTTGAGGATAAAATGATAACCAAAACCATTAACAAGGCGATGATCTGTCATTCACAAAATTACTCCAATAGTAAGCACCTGTTTCTCCTACAAGCTTCAAAGGCCCTGAGAAACCTGAGATGGTTTTTTTTTTTTTATGATTATAAATGTCACCATAGCATGGGATTACCTTGTACTTTTTTGTGGCTTCCCGGTAACTCAAATGGTCAAAATCTGCCTGCAGTGTGAGAGACCTAGGTTTGATCCCTGGGTCGGGAAGATATCCTGGAGAAGGGAATGGCAACCCACTCCAGTATTCTTAACTGGAGAATCCCACAGACAGAGGGACCTGGCAGGGCTACAGTCCATGGGGTCACAAAGAATTGGACAAGACTGAGTGACGAACCCTTTTTTTCCTCTATATATACATATGTCCATTCTTTTTCAGATTCTTTTGCTGCTGCTGCTAAGTCGCTTCAGTCGTGTCCGACTCTGTGCAACCCCATAGATGGCAGCCCACCAGGCTCCTTTGTCCCTGGGATTCTCCAGGCAAGAACACTGGAGTGGGTTGCCATTTCCTTCTCCAATGCATGAAAGTGAAAAGTGAAAGTGAAGTCGCTCAGTCGTGTCCAACTCTTTGTGATCCCATGGACTGCAGCCTACCAGACTCCTCTGTCCATGGGATTTTCCAGGCAAGAGTACTGGAGGGGGGTGCCATTGCCTTCTCCGCAGATTCTTTTGAAATTTGGGTTATTACAGAATATTGAGTAGAGTTCCCTGTGCTGTAAAATGGTCCTTGTTGATTACCAACTTTATACACAGCAGTATATATATGTTAATCCCAAACTCTTAATTGATCCTCTTACACCCCTACTTTTCCCCTTTGGGGATTACCTCGTCCTTAAACTACCAAAGGGAAAGTAGTTTCCATGGCACACTCTTCTGGCTGTTTCCACAGAAAGAAATAAAGGGAGCTGGAATGTGTTATTCTAAGATGTGAATTTCCTCAAAGGGCACCTCCACCCACCCTTTACCTCCAAAGAAAGAAGTCTTGCCTTTTGCATGCAGAGTGGCCTGGCTTCTGCCCTTTGGGTGAGCCTCCCCTCTCCAATACTGAAATCAAATCTGAGGTACTCATATCAGAAAACACCTATTTATAAAAGGGGAAAAGAAACAAAGCTTGAAAGACAACTAATGAAAGTTTATGCATACTTCCTTGATTCAATATGTTTTCACTCAACATCTGTTATGTACCAAGCACTTCACTAGGTCATTTAATAAAATACCCTAAATCTACTATTACTGTACAATTCAGACTCCAAAGTTTAAAAACACTCCCAAAGTCACATCCTAAAGGAAAAAAGTGAACCTTCAAACCCAGATCTGTTTGACACACAACTAAGAAAAGAAAAATTTTTAAGCTAAGAGGCAAACAACTTGAATCAAAATGGCATAGCTGTGGAATTCTTGCTGTTGCTTAGCAGCTAAGTCATATCTAACTCTTTTGGGCGAATTTAATTCAGATGACCATTATATCTACTACTGTGGGCAAGAATCCCTTAGAAGAAACGGAGTAGCCCTCACAGCAAACAAGAGTCTGAAATGCAGCACTCAGGTGCAATCGCAAAACGACAGAATGATCTCTCTTTATTTCCAAGGCAAACCATTAAATATCACAGTAATCCAAGTCTATGCCCAACCCCTAATGCTGAAGAAGCTCAAGTTGAGAGATTCTATGAAGACCTATAAGACCTTTTAGAACTAACATGAAAAACAGATGTCCTTTTCATCACAGGGGACCGGAATGCAAAAGCAGGAAGTCAAGAGATACCTGGAGTAACAAGGACGTTTGACCTTGGGGTACAAAATGAAGCAGGACAAAGGCTAACAGATTTTTGCCAAGGGAACGCACTGGTCATCCCAAACACCCTCTTTCAACAACACAAGAGATACCTCTACACATGGTCAATAATGAAATCAGATTGATTATATTCTTTGCAGACAAAGATGGAGAAGCTCTATACAGTCAGCAAAAATAAGACCAGGAGCTGACTGTGGCTCAGATCATGAACTCCTTATTGCAAAATTCAGACTGAAATTGAAGAAAGTGGGGAAAACTACTAGGCCATTCATGTATGACCTAAATCAAATCCCTTACAATTATACAGTGGACATGACAAATAGATTCAAGAGATTAAATATGATAGACAGAATGCCTGAAGAACTATGGATGGAGGTTCGTGACATTGTATAAAAGGCTGTGATCAAGACCATCCCCAAGAAAAAGAAATGCAAAAAGGCAAAACGGTTGTCTGAGGAGGCCTTACAAATATCTGAGAAAAGAAGACAAGTGAAAGCCAAAGGAGAAAAGGAAAGATATACCCATCTGAATGCAAACAACCAAAGAACAGCAAAGAGAGATAAGAAAGCCTTCCTCAGTGATCAATGCAAAGAAATAGAGGAAAAAATAGAATGGGAAAGACTAGAGATCTCTTCAAAAAAATTAGAGATAGCAAGGGAACATTTAATGCAAAGATGAGCACAATAAAAGACAGAAACGGTATGGACCTAACGGAAGCAAATAATAATAAGAAGAGGTGGCAAGAATACACAGAAGAACAACACAAAAAAGATTTTAATGACTCAAGTAACCACGATGGTGTGATCACTCACCTAAGCCAGACATTCTAGAATGCAAAGTCTGGTGGGCCTTAGGAAGCATCACTATGAACAAAGCTAGTGAAGGTGATGGAATTCCAGATGAGCCATTTCAAATCCTAAATGCTGCTGCTGCTAAAGTGCTGCATTCAATATGCCAGCAAGTTTGAAAAACTCAGCAGTGGCCACAGGACTGGAAAAGGTCAGTTTTCATTCCAATCCCAAAGAAAGGCAATGCCGAAGAGTATTCAAACTGCTACACAACTGGACTCATTTCACATGCTAGCAAAGTAATGCTCAAAATTCTCCAAGCCAAGCTTCAACGTATGTGAATGGAGAACTTCCAGATGCATGAGCTGGATTTAGAAAAGGCAGAGGAACCAGAGCTCAAATTACCAACATCCATTGAATCAAAGAAAAAGCAAGAGAATTCCAGAAAAACATCTACTTCTGCTTCACTGACTATGCTAAATCTTTTGAGTGTGTGGATCACAATACACTGTGAAAAATTCCTAAAGAGATGGGAATAGCAGACCACCTTACTTGCCTCTTGTGAAACTTGTACGCAGGTTAAGAAGCAAGTTAGAACTGGACATGGAACAAGGGACTGGTTGCAAATTGGGAAAGGAGTATGTGAAGGCTGCATATTGTCACTGCTTATTTAATTTCTATGCAGAGTACATCATGCGAAATGCCAGGATGGATGAAACACAAGCTGGAATCAACACTGCCAGGAGAAATATGAATAACCTCAGATATGCAGATGACACCACCCTTATGGCAGAAAGCAAAGAGGAACTTTTGATGAAGAGCCTCCTGATAAAGGTGAAAGAGAAGAGTGAAAAAGCTGGCTTAAAACTCAACATTCCAAAAACTGATATCATGGCATCTGGTCCCATCACTTCATGACAGATCGATGGGGAAACAGTGGAAACAGTGCCTGACTTTATTTTTCTGGGCTCCAAAATCACTGCAGATGGTGATTCCACCCATGAAATTAAAAGATGCTTGCTCCTTGGAAGAAAAGCTCTAACAGACCTAGACAGTGTATTAAAAAGCAGAGACACTACTTTGCCAACAAAGGTCTGTCCAGTCAAAGCTATGGTTTTTCCAGAAGTCACCTAAGTATGTGAGAGTTGGACCATAAAGAAGACTGAACACCAACAAATTGATGCTTTTGGACTGCAGTTTTGGAAAAGACTCTTGAGAGTCCCTTGGACACAAAGGAGATCAAATCAGTCAATCCTAAAGGAAATCAGTCCTGAATATTCATTAGAAGGACTGATGCTGAAGCTGAAGCTGTAATACTCTGGCCACCTGATGTGAAGAGCCAACTCATTAGAAAAGACCCTGATACTGGGTCTGAAGGCAGGAGAAGGGGCTGACAGAGGATGAGATGGTTGGATGCCGTCACCAACTCAATGGATATGAGTTTGAGCAAGCTCCAGGATGTGATGAAGGACAGGGAAGCTTAGCGTGCTGCAGTTCACAGGGTCGCAAAGAGGACTGAGTGATTAAACTTTCTGAACTGGATTGCATCCCACCAGGCTCCTCTGTCCTTGGGATTTCCCAAGCAAGAATACTGGAGTGGGTTGTCATTTCACTCTCCAGGGGATCGTCCCAACTCAGGGACTGAGCCAGCATCTCTTGCACTGGGAGGCAGATTCTTTATCACTGAGCCACCAGGGAAGTCCAATGTAGAATAACCGCATTATAAAGCAACAAAATTATCTGCTTTCTAAAAAAGAGGAACAGAAACAAATACCAGAGGAGTAGGTGGCATTGCTAGAAACAGTTTAGTCTCTAAGGGAGGCTTCTACAGTCATGATTTAAAGGAAATCTCGCTTATATGCACAGAATTAGAAAAACTAAGCAGAACTGCTTACAAACTGATAAGGCCAACATTAGCAAGCCATATTGAAATACAAACACCAACAGAAAAGAACATACTGATTATATTTTAGAAAGACTGGCTGAGAACCTAACAGATCTTCTACTGCTATGGCAACGTAACTAAACTGTAAATACTTGTTTTAGCACCAGTGTGGCATAATGTATAAACAATTTAAAATGTGTGCCATGGAAAAAAACAATTAGTAAACTGATGCATTACCCTTTAATTTACAATGTTTAGCCCACTCATTCTGCTTTGGTTAAGACCCATTATTAGCAGTAAACTCATGAAATTATGTTTGAATTTCTCAGACATGCTCTGATTGAACATGTACTTATGTCAGGAAGCAACAGTTAGCCTATACTTTCTCAGATTAACAGTGATGATAAACAGAAAATCAAATATAAGATTTTTATTTTAACCTAGATACAAGTATTTTATTAAAAGTATAATAGGTAAATAATTCACTAATTGCTTTTCTTACTTTAGACATTAGTCAACATTCACTTCCAGCTAATACACATACACACAGACATTATGTAAAACGCTTTATGAAAAACAACTAAATTAATTTAACTGGTATTAAACTATAACCAATCAAAAAAGTTTCAACATTTTAACTCCAATTATAAAAATTTAAAAAAAGAGTATCACATACAACCGAAATTATATCATGTATTGTTTTCACACAAAAAACTAAAACAAATAACATAATTACATTATTCTCCACTAATAAATTGTAGACAGATGGGGACAAGAGGGAAGAGTTATCTAATATTTCACCATACATTCAAGAGCAATCATTTCTTTTGGACACAACTGTGATTCCTTCTCATCTACACATCATTCATAAATATCAATTCATGTAGCTGCAAATTCATTTTTGAACCAATCAACTTCTGTCTTCAATAAAGGATAACCAAACTGATTTCTTCTTTTGCTGTGCTGGCACACAACTGTGTCATTTAAAAGGAAACAAAGAGACACATTTGATTAGCTATAATTTATTTTAAATGCATCTACTGAAAAGTAAGCAATTTGCATGCTTTATAAGGTAGGTAAGAGTAAAGAATCAATTTCCACACATACAATATAATTTCACTGAGCTATATATTTGTCCGTCCAATCCAAAAGCAGAAAGGAAAGGCATGTAATCTGAATAGACAATTATATTTTTAAGAATTTCTACAGTTGGTCCTGAAGAATATTTATAAGAACGTCACTGCACAGATATACGTGGACCCAAAGAGAGTAATTTCTCCTGGAGGATTTCAAATACTCTACTGAAACTTTAAAATGAAACTAAATTCCTCATAAATAAATGTTAGAAAATTTTGATATTTTTAGAACTTAACACTTCGAGAATTATTTTAAAATCTCGCAGTTTCCTGAAGGGGCTTCCCAGTTGGCTCAGGGGTAAAGAATCCACCTGCCAATGCAGGAGACACTTGTTCGATCCTTGGTCTGGGAAGATCCCCCATGCCATGGAGCAACTGAGCCCGAGAGTCACAACTGTTGGGCCTGCGCTCCAGAGCCCAGGCAAGAGCCACAGCCACTGAAGCCCACATGCCCTAGGGCCTGTGCTCTGCACAGAGAAGCCACTACGATGAGAAACCTGTGCAATGCAACAGAAGAGTAGCCCCCACTCGCCGCAACTAGAGAAAAGCCTGCACAGCAACGGAGACCCATCACAGCCCAAAATAAACAAATACAATAAAATTACATTTTAAAAAAGAACTTATTCTCACCTCTAGAATTACAGTCACCAAGGATAAAGGTACTACCTCCCATGCAAAAATTATAAATTCAATGATCACAGAGCTTTTGTAAAGGGCTTCCTAACTTTTTCTGTTATAGGTATGAATGAACGAGAAAGAAAGGCGGTTAAGAGATTTATTTGCTATTACTTAGCAAGAAAGTGATAGAATTAGGCCCAGAATCTAGTATTCAAGCAAACCCAAACCACCTAAATGCAATTACATAGAAACCAACCAAAGCCAAACAACCAGTTCTTTTAGAAAAGACAGGCCCTGGCCTCTGATATACAAAGACTTAATCGTATTAACATTATCACCAAAGTCTTCAGAAGGCAACTGTTTGATCTGGGAACTGAGAAAGAACAGTTTCTTCCTGGTAGAAAATGTACTAATTAAACACTTGGGCAAGAGTGTAAGAAGGAGAAATTTAATGTCCTTCCATTGCTTCCTAAAACAGCAAAAACAGACATTCACTTCAGGCGAAATGAGTTTTTAAAACAAATCTAACTCTAAAACAAGCCTCTGAGGACCAAATGATGACATTTTTTAAAAGCATCATCCATTGAAGGCCTGAAAGTTGATTCTTGAGGAAAAGGAAATTTTAGTTTATAACAATTTTTGCATGCCAAGGAAAAGCTATTACCATATTTAAGAGGCAAAAATCCACTTTAGCGTTCACCGAGTAGAAAAGCTGAGCACAAATTAATAACTTATCTCTAATCAGAAAATTATTTCAAATGGCTTCTGATAGCTGTTGACAGTTGCCAACCTGCATTACAGATCATTCCAGTGAGCTGGCTATGAAACAGTGTAATTACCAACGTTAATGATCAGCTGCAGAAATATTCATGGTTCAGAGTGAATTGAAATGCCGTCTATGCCGAACCTTCCCAAACATTCCTAGTGAGTATACAACCCACATCACTTTGCAGGGTTAGGAAACATCTGGGATAATGTTAGATGTATAGAATTTTCATTTTAAGCACTTAAAAACATCCATGCCTGAAAATGTGGGCAAGGTAACTCTGGCAGAGACAGTGTCTTGTCTTCACTAAATCCTATTTCCTCCAGAGCACATAGCTTGATTCTCAGGTCCTAAGAGCTGAGAAGCATACACTCATTCGTATCAATTCTTACATGAGTTTCAGCAGTTTAAGCCTGCACTGACTTCTCATCCACATAACAATAATTCTGTTCCACAGAGTCACTGAGGGCTCCAGGCTTCTGGTCTGTTGTCCAGCCATCAGCCAAGGCTTCATCCTCCTCAGCATTCAATCACATGCTCAGGAAACAACATGGAGGCCATGGAGAAGAGTTTCACAGGCAAAGTCTTGGAATGACATATGTCATTTCCATCCACACTTCATTCTCTGGAACTCAAAGGCATGATCATGTTGAACAGGCAGGGAGGCTGGAAAATGTAGTCCAGCTGTGAGAGCTGGTAACACACGGAAGTTTCCCACAGCATCTTTTACCATTATTAATACATTTGGCTTAGTGTCAAATGTCATAACTTTGAAACGCTTTTGTTAACCACAGACCTTTCCCAGTGCTCTTAGTTAGAAATTAAGGGTGAGAGAAAAACAAATATAGGTAATTTTTAAGCAGATTTCAGTAATCCCCTAAACTTTCACAGAAAACAACTATTTTGGTTCAGCTGTCTTTCATCCTTCAAATAACACTGAAACATTCACTATGAAAACTGTAACATATTTTAACCGGACACACTGAAAAAGGAATCAGCTTGGGCATGAAAAATAAAATCTGATTCATCTACTCAGTCACATTCTTAACACTATTACAAAGCTACATTTTTACAGCATGATATAAATTCACAGAAAACACATAAAAAAGACTATATCACAGAAACTATGTGAAAAAATTCAGAATGCAGCTTTAGTAGTTTCTTTAAATCATAACATGTTGCAAACAAAGGCATGATTTCTCACCAACCAATATGAACTTTTTGTTTTTCATTAAGGAGAAAATATTTCTATGAACTCACTCACACTTTCATGCTAAATAGGCCTACTGTGTAAAACAGTTACAGGAGAAGAAGACAGTTTCAAACTCATTCCCAAATTAGTACCATTTCAGTTATACTCCACCCATGTAACTAACCAGCTAGTCAATAGAAAGCACAGAACAATACAATTGGTTATTTAAGAAGTCTTAAGTACTTGATTTGGAATTCAGAGAAAATGGGAGAAGAGATTCAATGAACTGAATATTCTCTCAAGGTTAGCTTGATACTCTGAGATAAATTATCGAATTTGTGGACTACAACATAAGCAAAATTAGCTTCATGTTTCTTAAACATCAGGCCAATTCTCATCTTTCCAATAAATCATATATCAGGGTAAGACTGCATTACAAAAGTTAATGCTACCCCTAGAAAACAAACAAGAAATGTAGTCTCCTGTACCCACTGGAGTTTAAGTGGTATGCTTTCTGAGACAGAGGAGGCATCCACAGCTGTAACCTCCAAACAAAACTACACCGATACAGACTTCTCTTCGGAATAGGGAGACTGCTATTGGAAAGTTTTGCATATAGAGATACTAAAGAACTGGAACAGTTTTTTTCCATCTCAAAAATATTTCATACATAACCCCTGTGGAAGGTAAAAAATATATATATTTTTACCTCATGTCACCTTAATTAGATAATTTGATTGCTCTCCTCCCCACAGGTAGCAGAGGACACAGAAGAGATCTCAGAGCAAGGAAACAGGGCTGCCATGGGCAGTGGCATGAAGTGGGCACTGCACAAGGGCTCTGGGCCAAGAGTCCCAAGAGAATGCTATCCAGCCTGCACTTTGCTTGGGAAGACTTGAACCCTAGCATAGTCTGGCTGGAAGGAATGTATGCCATTTTCTTACTCTCAAATATCTATGTAAAACAGATGTGAAAGGCAAGAAGAAAGATGATCAAGAGTATGTATATTTCAAGGAAATGCAGACCTCTGTGATGTCAGGAGTTGGATGCCATGGCAGAACTCCTTAACCCAATATTTACTTCATGCCTTTTTCTATGGAAACTGAATGCTGACCCTGGAACATGGATGCCCCAAATCAAGACTGTATTCCCTGGGCTCCCCTACACCCAGGTACTATGAGATGGTCACCTCTGGTAACACGATTCACACAAAACTATCCTGCAGCAGCTTCTAGGTTCCTCCTCTAAGAAGCAGCTGGTAAATGTCCCTTTGCCTTCTCCTCCATTCTCCCTTCTTTTGGGGAAACAGGCATACCACTCTGGCCCACCAAGAAGGGATGAGCTGGAAGAGCTTGAACATAGAGACCAGACTCTCCCTGAAAAACCAGTGTAAAAAAGGAAAAAAACTCAATTATTAAGTTTTTTTGTTAATTGCAGCCAAATTATTAGAAGACACTAGAACTCAGAATACACAAGAGGGGAGAAGAGGGGCCCGAAATGCACACCACTTCCCTTGTCTAGATCCCCACTGAACGCAAACTGCTGCCTGAGAAGTAGTAGTAAACATCTCTTACAATATAAGCATTGGAAAGTACACTTTGGGAGCAATAATAGGAAGATTTCTAAAACATTGCTTTTGAAAGGTTCTCCATTAATGATCATATGCAACTATTGATGGGGTCCATCCATAACAAGGACACAAATAAGTCAATTATTCTCAAATAACTTGCCTTAAGGATTATATGGCTTATAACAGGTATACCTAACAAGACACTGCAGATTCTGTTAAGTCTCTCAGAGTTCAATTACTGGCATGAAACTGAACTAGAGTTGACTTCGACTTTTCACGATGATCATTTCTGAAAATGTACTGCATGTTTTGTTTCCAATGGGCGCTCTTTCTCTGGGAACTCTGTGAAAATATTTCTTTTAATAATTCCCCTCTTTATCTTTTAAACTACTTAACTTCTGAGAAGGAAGAAGGTCACAAATTTTAATATGATTCTTCTTAAAACCTGTAACAAAGGACCAAAATACTGATAGTATTCTCTGGCCAAATTCCTGTTGGCACACCTTCAGAGAGAAGATCTACATATACTTTCTCCATGGTTTTAAAAGCATTTCCTATTTACTCAATAATATGTTTGCAATTTTTATCAGGAAGACACAAGATTTCTTCAAGAGAGAAAATAGTTGTTAAGATCAATTTATCTATGTATCACTTTCAAAATTTGGTGTAAAAAGAGTCATTATGTTTCATCAAACTTTTTACCTATGGTCAAATTCACAGATTTTAATATGAATTTCAATTGGTCACAACTGTATAACTCCTTGATGCTTAGACTCTCAACTTCTTAACAACTTCAAGTGTAAAATTAGCCTGTTTGTCATCACCAAATTCTCCTTATCTCTTTCCATCAGCATCCAAATATATAGGCATACTCTAGTATACCTAGAATAATTTTTCTGGGCTCCCAACTTATTTCTCTGTTCTACTTCATATAAACATTTCTTGAAAGAATTGACCATACTCACATTTCTTCTATTTTCCTAGCTAGTGTTTTTCCTTTAACCTATTTAAATTGGCTTCTTATTTATATAATCCACAACTTCCTTGTTCCAAAATCTGATGATCAGTTCTTTCTCCCTATCATAGCTGAACTCTCATTAGCTCTGGACAATTAACCATATTCTCTTTCTTGCAACACTTCCTTTTCTTAGCTTCCATGACACTATCCTCTCCCTGAGTTTCTTGTCTATGCCCCTCCTTAGTTTCAACTGCTGAACCCAGGTTCTTGCATGACCACTAAATTATGGAATGTTCCAGGGCCCAGTCCGACAATTCTTTCTGTCTCCTCTATCTGCATAGACATCATATCATTTATGCCTGGGGTTTAAATGTCACCTTTATTTCAGTGAGCCCCAAATCCATCCTTCCTGCCTTGATCCCCCACTTAAAACTCCAGACTAGAAATCTGACTTTGTATTTGACTATTTCCTACTTCACCCCAGACTTCTGTATCTTGACCATCTAAACACCTGCTCAGGCCCAAAGCTATGATTAATTCCTTTCCTTTCCTCAACCATCCTTTCACATCTGTCTACTGTACCATAAGTCTTGCCAACATCACCTTCTGAAGCTGTTCACTTTTCTGCATCTCTTCTCTAACTCCAAGGCAAGCCACCATCATTCTCCCCCTGAATAACTTGATGCCTCCATCCAGTCTTCCAGCTTCCACTTTGTTTCTCCAAATAATCCATGATATGCTGAGAAGCCATAGTGATGTATTTATAAATCATGTAACTTACATATTTACAAATTATGTAACTTTCCCACTTAAAATCCTTCAATAGTTAGTTAAAATAAAAGTCAAATTTTATAAAATGCCCCATCTGAGCGGGGTTCAGAAGGGGGGTACACATGTATACCCGTGGCTGATTCATGTCAATGTATGGCAGAGGTTACTGCAATACTGTAAAGTAATTAGCCTCCAATTAAAATAAATAAATTAATTTTTAAAAATTCACCAGCTGATCTTCTCATGTTGACTCTGCTTTTGTTTACTATTGTTAACAAAACTCCAAGAACAGTAGCTGATACACAGTATCAACAACACTATTTATTGAATGAAATAATGCATGGAATCAATATTAAGAGCATGTAGGAGAGGTGAGTTCTATCCTTGGGTCAGGAAGGTCCCTTGGAGATGGAAATAGCAAGCCATCCAGCATTCTTGCCTGGGAAATCCCATGCACAGAGGAGCCAGAGCATGGCAGGACACAGTCCATGGAGTTGTAAAAAAGTCCAACACAACTCAGCGACTAAACAACAACAAAACATATAGTATGTTTATTCAAACACAATTTACATTCACTAGTAGCAAGAAAATTTTACCACATTTCTTTACTCTGAGAATCATAATGTTATCCAGGCATTTAACATCATTTAACATCAAACTGTTTGATGAGCAAGTAAAAACAATGATATTCACTTAAATCAGAACTCTCCTACATTATACAATTATTCTCACTTGTAAAGTTCTGTGCCACATCATCTAGTCATCTTTCTTTGTAATTTAACAGAATTCTAGTGGAGTAACAGAATCTTCCTTTCTTCACAGAAGGCTCCAACTTAGCAATTCTCAGCCTCTATGTGAAAGCACAAGAATTTTAGATGATCATTTTGAAGCACAGAAAATTTTTGAAAAGAATTACTCATTTTGACAAAGCATAATAAATATGAGATTCTTGTTATACTGTCAGTTTCATCCATTCACACCCGAGAATTCAAGAATAGAATTACAGTTAGAAACCTGGGAACTCAACACTCAAAAAAAAGATCTATTACAATGTTCATCTTTAAAGAACAACTTCTAGAGAATGAGAAATCAGCTCTACATATCTGCTCTGTAAAGACCTAATAGTTACAGTTTTCAATTATAAAGAGACATGAGACACTTATATTAGCAAATAAAAGTTATAAGGTAAACGTACCATGTTGTTGTTCAGTCACTAAGCTGTGTCCGAACTCTTTGTGAACCCATGGCCTGCAGCAAGCCAGGCTTCCCTGTCCTTCACTATCTCCCCAAGTTTGCTCAAACTCATGTCCATTGAGTCGGTGATACCATCCAACCATCTCATTCTCTGTCATCCCCTTCTTCTCCCGCCCTCAATCTTTTGCAGTATCATGTGCATTACAATGCAAACACAGGGGTTTTATATTTTTTAAATTAATATTTACTTATTTCCCCTATTAATATCACCCTTGATAAGGTTGTCGCTGTTGTTATTCAGTCGCTAAGTTGTGTCCGACTCTTTGAGGCCTCATAAATGCAGCACGCCAGGCTTCTCTGTCCATCACTATGCCCCTGAGTTTGCTCAAACGCGTGTCCTTTGAGTCAGTGAAGCCATCTAATCATCTCATCCTCTGTTACCCCCTTCTCCTCTTGCCCTCTATTTTTCCAGCATCAAAGTCTTTTCCAATGAGTCATCTCTTTGCATCAGGTGGCAAAAGCTTTTTGGAATTCCCTTGCTTTTTCTTTGATCCAGCAAATGCTGGCAATTTGATCTCTGGTTCCTCTGCCTTTTCTAAATACAGCTTGGAAATCTGGAAGTTCTCCGTTAACATACTGCTAAAGCCTAGCTTGAATGATTTTGAGCATTATCTTGTTAGCATGTGAAATGAGTGCAATTGCACAGCAATTTGAACATTTTTTGGCATTGCCTTTCTTTGGGATTGGAATGAAAACTGACCTTTTCCACCCCATGGCCTCTAATGAATTCTCCAAATTTGCTGGCATAATGAGTACAGGATCATACTTCACAGCATCATCCTTTAAGACTTGAAATAGTTCAGTTGGAATTCCATCACCTCTACTAGCTTTGTTCATAGTGATGCTTCCTAAGGCCCATTTGACTTCACACTCCAGGATGTCTGGCTGTAGGTGAGTGACCACATCATTGTGGCTAAATGGGTCATAAACAGGTTTTTTGTACAGTTCTTCTATATTCTTAACACCTCTTCTTAATCTCTTCTGCTTCTGTTAGGTCCTTGCCATTTTTGTCCTTTATTGTCCCCATCATTGAAAGAAATGTTCCCTTGGTATCTCTAATTTTCTTAAAGAGATCTCTAGTCTTTCCCATTCAATTCTTTTCCTCTATTTCTTTGCACTGGTCACTTAAGAAGGCTTTGTTATCTCTCCTTGCTATTCTCTGGAACTCTGCATTCAGTTGGGCATATCTTTCTCTTTCTTCTCTGCCGTTTGTTTCTCTTCTTTCTCAGCTATCTGTAAGGCCCCCTCAAACAACCACTTTGCCTCCTTGCACTTCTCTTGGGGATGGTTTTGATCACCACCTCCTGTACAATGCAGGGACAGTAGCTGATACGTCCATAGTTCTTCCAGCACTCTGTCTACCAGATCTAGTCCTTTGAGTCTACTTGTCATCTCCACTGTATAATCCAGGTCTTATTTTTGCTGACTGTGTAGAGCTTCTCCATCTGCAGCTTCAAAGAGTATAATCAATCTGATTTAGGTTCCCTGGTAGCTCAGCTAATAAAGAATCCCCCTGCAATGCAGCAGACCCTGGTTCAATTCCTGGGTTGGGAAGATCTGCAGCAGAAGGGATAGGCTACCCACTATAGTATTCTTGGGCTTCCCTGGTGGCTTAGCTGCTAAAGAATCCGCCTGCAATGCAAGAGACCTAGGTTCGATCCTTGGGTTGGGAAAATCCCATGGAGAAGGGAAAGGCTACCGCTCCAGTATTCTGGCCTGGAGATTTCCACTGACTATTCCATGGGGTTGCAAAGAGTTGGACATGACTGAGTGGCTTTCACTTTCACTTTTCTTCTGGTGATGTCCATGTGCAGAGGCATCTCTTGTGCTGTTGGAAGAGGGTGTTTGCTATGACCAGTGTATTCTCTCAGCAAAACTCTGTCAGCCTATGTCCTGTTTCATTTTGTATTGCAAGGTCAAACATGCCTGTTATTCCAGGTATCTCTTGACTTCCTACTTTTGCATTCCAGGCCCCTATGATGAAAAGGACATCTTTTTTGTGTGTGTTAATTCTAGACGGTCTTGTGGGTCTTCACAGAATTGTTCAACTTTGGCTTCTTTGGTGAGATGTTGAGGCACAGACTTGGATTACTGTAATATTGAATGGTTTGCCTTGGAAATGAAGAGAGATCATTCTGTTGTTTTTGAGACTGCCACCAAGTACTGCATTTCAGACTCCTGTTGACTATGATGGCTACTCCTTTTTTTCTAAGGGATTCTTGCCCATAGTAGTAAATATAATGGTCATCTGAATTAAATTTCCCCATTCCCGTCCATTTCAGTTTGCTGATTCCTAAAATGTCGATGTTCTCTCTTGCCATCTCCTGTTTGACCACATCCCATTGACCTTGCTTCATGGACTTCACATTCCTAGTTCCTATGCAACACTGTTCTTTATAGCATCGAACTTGTCTTTCACCACCATATGCAACCACAGCAAGGCATCATTTCCACTTTGGCTCAGCCTCTTTATTTTTTCTGGAGCTATTTCTCTGCTCTACCCCAGTAGAATATTGGGCACCTACCAACCCAGGAGGTTCAACTTTCCGTGTCATATCTCTTTGACTTTTCATACTGTTCATGGGGTTCTCAAGGCAAGAATACTGAAGTGGTTTGCCATTCCCTCCTGTAGTGGACCATGTTTAGTCAGGCCCTAACCATCAGGGACATGCCGATCAGCCTCTCAACATAGCTGGATGACATGCCTGGTGCCCTGGCTGTACTACTATTGGTCCTTGATATGGTGGTCTGAATAATCGTTTAAAAATGAACATTTAAAATTCTGATTAATCATATCTTCTCCATATTAAGTGGCAATTCTGGTCATCTCTTTGGCAGTATTTCATTTTTATAAAAGGTGTTTATAAATACCAGGATACTGTGACCCACACACACCCAAAAATGTATGCACTGTAATTCCCTTTCCTCCCCCAATATGGGAAAGGAGCTCATGAAAGTATGAGTAAAATCCCAGAAAATTTGGAAAAAATATAAGTGAATTCATATAAATCTGTCCCCAAATATGAAATGCATCTATTACGAATATTTTGGCAGGCTGTGAACAAGCACTGCCTCCTACCTACTGCCCTACCACTAAGATTGTATGGAAAGATTATTAAAGAGCGCAAAACCCGTGGGTGCTTTCATGATAACCATGTGAGACATTTTCCCTCTGGTCATCTGGCTGAATTTATGCTCTTGTTTGCAATCTTTCCAGGGTACTGAAGTGAGAGGAGGCACCGCCATGGGTCAAAAATTAATATGCTGCTTGGCGTGAGCATGGCTGGGTTGACCGCAGATTTCTGTTCCTTGATGAGCTCTTACTAAAATGAGCATAAAGACAGGGAAAAGATGGCATACATTCGCCAGGACAGGAAAGCAATGAGAGAGCCACCAGTGGAAAAGAGATGTCTAACACTTTTAGAAAAACAAAAGGGGCTAGAAAAGTATTCAGTGATTTAACAGAATAGAAAAGCCAGTGGTGAGGCTACCTGCAAGAATGTATCTCAGGGAGAAGAGAGGCGATCGGCCACATTAAGAGCCAGAGACTTCAGGACTTCAGGAGCGTCTGACTGCAGGCCCCAATCAGACTCCAGGTCCTGGGCCGCCCGGTTACTATTCACTCACAAGGCTTCGCTGCCTGCAAGCCCTGCTTACTCATGCCTCAGAGCTGCCGGTAACCTTGTCAGTGATTTAACTTCCCAGAGTACATTTCCTCGTTTGAGAACAAGAAATGTTTATTTGTTTTCTACTGCTGCTCTAACCAATGACCACAAACTCCATGGCTCAAATTGATACAAATTTTCTTGCAGCTTGGAGGTCACAATTCCAAAACTGGTTTGACCAGGCCCAAGTCAAGTTGCAGGGCCATGTGCCACATCCCAACTTATCATTTTTCAGTTGCTAAGTCATGTCCAGCTCTTTGCAACCTCATAGCAGCACGACAGGCTGCACAGTCCCTCACCATCTCCCGGAGTCTGCTCAATGTCATGTCCATTGGGTCGATGGTGCCATCCAACCATCCCATCCTCTGTCACCCTCTTCTCCTTCTGTCCTCAGTCTTTCCCAGCATCAGGGTCTTTTCCAATGACTAAGCTCTTCGTATCAGGTGGCCAAAGTATTGGGAGCTTCAGCTTCAGCTTCAGCATCAGTCCTTCGGATGAATAGTCAGGGTTGATTTCCTTTAGGATTGACTGGTTTGGTCTCCGTGCAGTCCAAGGGACTCTCAAGAGTCTTCTCCAGCACCACAGTTCGAAAGCATCAGTTCTTTCGCACTCAGCCTTCTTTACGGTCCAACCTCCAAGGAATGAGCAGAAAATCTGTTTCAGGCATTTTCAGCTTCAAGCACCTGCCTACGACACTCCTCAGCTCCTGTTGCCTTCTCCCCTCCATCTTCTCAGCCAACAGCGCAGAGTCTTCAATCTATGACTGCAACCCTCTGCTGTTCGCATTGCTGACTCTCCCGCCTCTAAGGATCCCTGTAATTACACTGGGCTCGCTATGATAATCCAGGATGATCTCCTCATAGTGAAATCTTAACTTAATCCCAACTGCAAATTCCTCCGTGCCAGGCAACAGAACATGTTCACAGGTTCTGGGATGAGAATGTGAACACTGCGGTGCCATTATTCTGTCTCCCCCATCAGCTTGTCATACTAGTAAAAAGATGGTGTGGTATTATGCAAATAATAATAATAGCTACAGTTTATTGATCACTCTGTACATGCCAAGCCCTCTTCTAAATCCCTTAGAGATTTAACTCACTGAAACCTCATAGCAGCCCTATGACATACAGAAGGAAATACACCACAGTTCCTGTGCCTAAACTCACACAGCAAGTATTAGACAGAAGGGGATTAAAAATCCCACCTCCACTCCTTAACCACCACCCAGTAAACACTGGGTAAATTTTAGTTATTATTATTCTATCTCTGCACCGAGTTTTTTTTACATAAATCTCATGCTGTGAACGTAAAAACATGATCAAGTTCAATATTAGCATTTAGAACTTTTTAAAATTAAAGACACTGTGTCTCCCACTTTCCTACTTTAAATATTCCTTATACCAAAATACCTTTCTTCTCCTCCCTACAGATCTGTATTTGGTTCTCATCTTGTATGTCCCTACAGCTCCCTGTACTCATCTGTACTGTCACAATATTAGAATGAATGGTAATGTCTGACTCTTAATCTGTCCCCCGACCTGTGAGTGTCATGAGGACAGGGATTTTTCCATACTCAGGGTGGTCTGTAGAGCCTGGTCTTCATTGCTTACTGAATGAATGAGTGCAGAAGGAATAAACTGCAGTAATTTAAAAACCTGAATCGGTTGTTTTGGCAAGAATTGTTACCAACTGTTACTATTTTGTACGTTTCTTAGAATAAAATATCTCTTATATTAACATAAAATCAATATGAAGTTGGATAGACTCTAAAATATTACCGTTTCTTTTGTTTCTGCAATCAACAATACAGTAATTAAAGTATGAAAAACATGGTCATTCAGTGGCTTTATAGGTGCTTTATAGAAAACAGCATATACTCACTATGGAGAAAGAGGAAAGCTTTTCCAAAAGCTTTTTTTTTTTCTTAAATAAAATGCCATATATCTCTTTAGAAATATACAGCTCTGGGAGTTTGGGACTGGTGTGTACACATTTCTGCATTTAAAACAAATAACCAACAAGGATCCACTTATAACCCAGGAACTCTTCTCAATATTCTGTAATAACCTAAATGAGAAAAGAATTTGAAAAAGAATAGATGCGTGTATCAATATATGTATAACTGAATCACTCTGCTCTACACCTGAAACTAGTAAAATATTGTTAACCAACTATACTCCAACATAAAAAAATTTTTTTAATTTAGAAGATTTTTAAAATAATAATAAGTAAATAAATACATAGCTCTGGGGTAAGTCTACAAAATGGTAACCAGTGACCAGAAGCCAGTACACTGTGTGTTCTCATTATTTTGGACATAATAAGAGCCATTCCACTTTGTAATCTATCTTAAACCATCTGGAATAAAGCTAAGATTAATAAAACTTTAAATTGATAAGAAAATCACATTGCGGAGTGGGGAGAGGTGGGCAAGAGGGGTAAGGCACATGACTGGATTAAACTAATGCCCTCTTACCCGTGACCTGGGGAGAAGGTCACTCATTTTCACTAAGGGTGATTTCTTAAATAAAATTGGTTTTCTCTTTGCCTAGAAAAAGGTAGGAACTGATGTCTGATAGACAATAATGTTTGAAACTTGAGAAACGAACGGTGTCATAGAGTTAACTCTGCAATCGGCCAGATTAACAAGCTCTGAGGAGGCAAGATAAAGGAGGAAGATTTTGTTCACCAGAAGAGGAATCAAGATACCATTTTACAGATGGCTGGTAACAAGAAATCATTCAATTTCTAAAACCATTCACTTTCTAAAAAGTAGTTAAACTTATTACTATATGCTGAGGCTAGGAAAGCATTCAAATATACTTGCATGCACACACACACATATATATGTATACTTACACACCTTTCATACTTTCTCAATCTATCAATTAAAATGAGGATCAAGAATATTTCAGATATGCCCATCTCTGTGTGTGTGAATGTATAACATACAGACAGAAACAGAGATAGAGACAGATACACAAAGGCTAGGTTAAGTCATTCAACCTCATTGATCCAGAATTTTCGGATACAATCATTTTTAATCAGATATGGACCTTGCAGACATGGAAACAAAATCATGTTCTTTTTCAAAAGTCAACAGCAGAGTTACACTGCTAAATCTGTTACACTTAAATACTGACACTTTCAAAAGGGCAAATGGAATTCAAGAAAATCCATACCATGAAGGAGCAGACACACACACATACATACACACACAAGTTGTTCTTCACCTTTCTCTAAAAGGCTGCTATCAGAACAAAGATACAGAAATGAATTAGCAGGACTCAGTGAGACAGGGTACCACTGAGTGTTAAATTTATTCTAATCTACGACTGTTCCAAATAGAAGGATTTCCTTTATAAAAGGATATAGATAAGAAGTGCATATATTTCTCTATTACTATTACTGATAAAAGTTTTAAGGCAACACCAGCCACTGCCTCATAAATGAGCCCAATATAAAGATAAAAATCAGTAGAAGACAAAATCTAAGCACGATTCACAAAATTACCAGAAAAACTCAATTTATATCTCAGGTTGAACGAGACAGGCAAATCAATCTGAAGTGTGTATATAAGTATAATAAGCTGATGGAAGGTACTCACTTTATCACCTTTCGATAATCAAGAAAGGACTACTTCAGGAGTAATAGTGTAATAAAATTAAAATGTAGTAGTTAACCCCAGAAAATTATTAATTGAATTTTCTCATCATTTTTTTTTCTGACCAAAGTTAACACAAAGCTTCTCTCTCCTGAAGAGTCATTAAATTTACTTCAAAAACATTTCTGAACATATAATCTTATTATCATTTATTCTCTCCTTTTTCTCCCTTTCCCCTTCCTCCTGTATTCGTACTTACCAATCCATCGACCCATCTTTGATTCTTAGACTCTGAATCTCTGTCTCTTTCTTCATGGCTCTAGGTCTTTCCCTCTGTCTTATTTTCCCCTTCATTTTATGCTTTGCAACAGCAGCAGGTTTTAATGACAGTGGGTATTTTTTGAGGGAGGGAGAAGTACATTTCTGGATGAAAGCTAAAACCAAACAGTCCTCTAAACAGTGTGGCTACTGCGCTCCAGAGTTTCATTGATTACAGTCTCTTATGTTTACATATGTCATTACTATATTTTACCCAGAGCCTTTGCAGTGGACGATCACTAGAGATTTGAGAAAAACCTCCAACATGAATGTAGGAGACCAAAACAAACAGAGAAGGAACCTTGGAGAAAACAGAAATGATGAAGGAAGTAGAATAAAACTAAGTTGCTACAGAGAGACACATCCAGAAGACATTAAGTACATAAAACAAAACGTTTTAAGAAAGTATTTTCAAAAGGAAAAAATTAGGAAAAATTAAGAGTTAAGAAAGAGCCTTGGAAATAAATAAATATATATATATATATATATAGCAATTAAAAATTCAACAAAAAGGGTTGAAAGATAAAATTGAATAAATCTTGAAAAAGCAGAATAAAGAGATAAAGACATGAAAAGTATGAAAATAAAGATAAGAAACACAGAGGATCATTTTAGGAAGTTCAACAGTAGACAAAAAAAAAAGAGGTAAAGAAATATTATCAAATATATAGTGCAAGAAAATTTCATAGGACAGGAGCTTCTATACCAGAAGACCTTCCTGTGAATGCCAAGTCTAACAGACTTTCTTAGAAAGTCTACTCTAAACTACATTATTGTGAAATTTCAAAACTTGAAAGTTCTAAAATCAGGCTTCCAATGAGATACAAAGACAAGTTAAGTATGTAAGAATCAGCAAGATACTGGATTACTCAATAGCACTAGATCCTAGAAGACAGTAGGGCAACATCTTCAAAATTATGAGTGACAATGAGTTCTAACCCAGATTTTCATACTTTCTCAAGTTGTCAATTAAAACAATCAAATCAAAATATTTTAGACATTCTCAGAATTTAAAAGAAAAAAAAAGGGCTTCCAACACAACTTTTCTTTGTCAGCTAAAAGAGTATGTTTTCCAACAAAAAAGGAAAAGCATGGCATCCAGTACACAAGGATACAACACAATGCTATGTTGAAGGATAGTACATGCGCATTAGACCTATAGACAAAATGGGACAGAATCAAGAAAACAACAAAAAAACTCAGGGAAGGTTGTCAGGAGTGGAGAGAGATGAGTCATTGATAATTTATTTGATGTGTTTGACCATTTGGGAAAATTATTGAGGGCCATGACAAATGTTCTGAAATAATTGAGAAAAAATAGATACATAGTCAAATAAACACTAATGAAAAAATTCACAGGCAAGTTTTAACCCTAGGAAAAATTAAAAGTTGTGTAAGAAAAAATATAGTTATAATAGTGATATAGTCAATGTATATGTGATGTTGATTTAGTGATGCAACCACAAATGCATCAATGCAAGACAGAATAAATACTAATATAACAGGCATTCAACAGAAACTGTCTAAAATTGGCAAACTAGTAAAAAGCAGTTAAAGCATTCTAAAGTACGGTGAGTACAGTTGATATATTTTGTACTTAGGTATGTGTTGGGAAGATCCCCTGGAGAAGAAAAGGCTACCCACTCCAGTATTCTGGCTTGGAGAATTCCACGGACTATGTAGTCCATGGGGTGGCAAAGGGTTGGACACTTTCACATGTCAATGAATATACACTTTTTTTTAACCTTCCATTAATAACAAGAGATCACAGCAAGTAGAAGCAGGACAATACCAGCATGCATTCAAATTCAAAAGAAGCAGTCAATATAATCAGCTTTACAATCTTGGCAAGCAGTATGGTCTCTACATTTGACTGTTGTTCTCTGAAAAGTAGCAGAACATGTCCCCTAATGAGCGAATGAGTGAATTAATCTCTCTCCCTGGAGGGGGCTTTCCTGGTGGCTGGGGCAGTTAAGTATCCGCCTGCAAAGCAAGAGATCACGGTCTGATTCCTGGGTTGGGAAGATCCCCTGGAGCAGGGGATGGCAACCCACTCCAGTATTCTTGCCTGGAGAATCCCACGGACAGAGCAGCATGGGGGGATACAATCCATAGGATCGCAAAGAATCGAACACAACTGAGCAACTAAGCATGCACCATTTGGAGTATCCCTTCTGTAGTATTTTCTGAAGAATAAGCCTTAAAATCAAATATTATATTCAAATATTAAGAGGTTAGTTTTAATGACTTACGGATTTTAATCAAATCTTTAGAATTTGCCATATTATTTTTACAAAAAAGATTATTCATTCTATACCTGTCAACTCTACTTAATTTTTACTGTGAAATGAGTTATTTTAAAAAGCTAAATTTAAAATATCTGCAAAACACAAAAACACCACAGAAAAGTATCAAATTAGAAACAACTGTAACTTCTATGTATCAAAGAGGAGGTAAATACTGACTGATCATATATTTATGTTAATTGAATGATGAATTATGTACTCTGTCTAAAGAACTATGCTCACACTATATATAAAGAACAATTTACACTGATACATGGTTGACAAGTATCTGATTTATTAAATCAATAAATGTTCTTATGACTGTATAAAAAGATTTTATATCAGTTTACAAAGAACATACTGATTTAATGAACTACATACATATATGCAAATCTAAGATTCAGACAAGACTACCCAATAAAAAAGTAGCTATACAGATTTTTGTGTAAATTATGAAGCCTTTGAGTAGTGATTTCATAAATAAGATATATGTCTACAGTATATAAAAACTGGAGAATCAATCACTCTATGCTTCTAGCATCACAATGGACTATTAAAATAAGAATTAGGAAATGCTAAGATAACCAAGTATTACTTAAGTAAAGGCACCCTGAAAGCAAAAGCTATTTGATGAAATGAACGTTGTTGGTGCTATTCTTTTTCTTATTAATAATAATGATTTATTACTTCCATTCATTGTGGGTATGGTTTCGAGCTCTGAGTCAAGTATTTGTGTGTGTATGTGTTTATTATAGTAAGTTACTATTCCTATGTACAAATTAGAGAAATGAAGTAACTATCCATGATCATGAAGTGCCTGAATTCAAACTGAAACTCCTGGATTCAAAACTATAATCTTAACTACTAAAATTACTGTTAAGTAGGCTTGTTTCTTACATTAACCATCACAGGAAGTTTATAATCAAAAGGCTCCAAATAAAGTCAAATGGGACAGGAAGAGTATTACATGATTTTTCAGATAAAAGAAAATTGGTACCATATATTAAAGGTTCTGCCTCCATAAGCCAACTCTTCGGAATAAAGAATTCATAAGAGTAACTAAGAAAACTATTTAAGACCCAATAAAATAGATGCAAAAGAATATGAAACTTCACAGAAACAAAGTTCCAAATTTTCAATACTCAAAATACCCCAACTCACTAATAATCAGTAGATGCAAATTAAAATAAAGATGGGACATGATTTAACACCCTAATAGTGATATAAATTTTAAAATGCAACATCAATTACTGGCGAGAAAGGAGAAATGATGACTTTCAAGCATTTCTGCCTGACTGTATAAATTGATACAATGAATTTAGAAAGAAATTTTTGATGATGAGCATATCTTAATCTAACTATTCCACTTTCAAAATATACTCAAGAGAGAATCTAGCTCAAGTAAATAGACATATGGTGACGTTCAACAAAATTAGTACCTACGCTACCTTGAAACAACCACAAAATAGTAGAACATGATAATTCCATTACAATGAAATTGATAGAAGCTAATACCCTAGCTCTTTCTGTTGAATATGAACAAAGAAGCAAGAAAAGTGCTGATTGTTAATGGCAGCCATCCTGGAAACAAGAGGAAAACCAGCCTTGGGATGAAGCCTACACAGCCAGTTCCTTAATGACATCACTTAGTCCCTGATGTATGCCCTGACTGGTAATTCCCTATGTGCTGCCCACAGTGTTGCAATTGCAAAATACCAACAAAATACTTGCTTACCCCCAAGAATTGGGAAATAAGACCACTGACATCTTACTCCTGATACAGAAATTGTTATTCCCCACCCACCACTATCAGAAAGCACTTTGAAAATCTCAATACTATGCTGTTCAGGACTAGCTAGAATTGTATACTATACCAATACTAATGAATTTACAGTGCGCATTCATTTTAGTTATTGCTGAGATAATTCACATGTCATGAAAATTTGCACCGATACACTCTAACATCTTAAAAAGATTCTCACACTTAAATACACTTAAGATTCCACTGGGGGTATATATACATACATGGACTATTACTTAGCTATAAAGAAAAAATTACTGCTATTTGCATCAATCCAGATTGAAATGGAGAATATTATACTTAGTGAAACAACACAGGAAAGGACAAATACTGTATGATGTTACTTCTTTGTGGAAACTAAAAAAAAAAATACACACAAGTATATATGCAAAACAAAAACAGACTCACAAATATAGAAAACAAATTTATCTTTACCAAATAAGAATTTCAGAAGTACAGCATAGTACTTCTGTACTATAGGTGGGTGGGACAAATTAAGGGTATGGGATTAATAGATACAAACTACTATATACAAAAAGACAAGCAACAAGGATACACAGTCCAGCACAGGAAATACTTGTTATCTTATAAAACCTATAATGGAGTATAATCTGCAAAAATAGTGGATCACAATGCTGTACTTCTGAAACTAACATAATTCTGTAAACCAAACATACTTTAATTTTAAAAAATTTAAAATATTCCACTGAGATTCAAATTAAAATACAGATTTCCAGGCATCACACCTAGAAAAACAGAATTTTTCTGAGACTTAGGAATCTAAATTTTACATGCACTCCAATAATTCTAATGCAGAATTCTGAATCACATTTTAAGAATCATCTTTCGAGACTAAATTAAAAGTGTATGTTAAGGAAATGTATACAAGTAGCAACAACTTAAATGGTACATGTAGCTAGCTTATCATGAAAATCAATCTTAGTCCTAACCCACCAACTCCTTTTTTAATGTATGAATTTTAAACTACTTGATATAAAGTTATCTCCATATTGTTTGTATCTTATGTTACCTACCTCCTTTACAATATTCACATTGTAGCTATAAGGACTCTGTTATTATATTTAGTTTTTCAACTGGACTTTGGTGATGTGAAACAATATACCTAGGTCATTATTTCTTATTTCATCGATTTTTGTCAGCAACCTGAGTCTCCTCTACCCTTCATAATTAAGCAGATACTACAGAAAATAGTCCCTAGACACCTGATCAAAAGGCATCATCAATGTCCTTTCATCTTTTACTTCTAAAATCATACATTCTCCTGAGCCATGCTGTCAGAATTCTGAGCCAACTGTCAGAATCAGTGCACTATTTTTGAAAGTAATAAAAGTATGTGCTTTAAAAACTTCATTTTCAATAATTTATTTCATACAAGTAATTATGTTTCCAATTTGTATATACTATACTGAAGACTTCTGATTTTAAAAACCAAATGAGCCCAGGTAACTAAAAACAGGTCAGAAATATTTATCATATTAGTATTTTTCTTTCCTCACTTGTGTGACACATTAGGAAGTGGCAATTAAAAAAGAAGCAAGTTAATGAGCTACTGTGGTTGTTCTCCCATAATCAAGTGAGGCATATAGTACTCACATGAAGAAAACCCCTTGATTTACTTTCGTGTCTGGAAACATTAAAGCATAACACAAACCCAAAGTAAATCTCTGACTAGTACTGACTATAGCACCAGTCGGGTCAAGAATCACAATTTTAAAATAAAACATTGTACAAATTTAAAACAAAGGATTTCCACCAAAACATTTTTCCTTGTGTATATTAGTCTCAATTCATATTGAGAAGATAATCAAAATGGAAACAAAGACACTGCTCTGGCAGCTTGCAGTCTGTCCATCTGTAAATGTCATGTCCATCCCACACACAACATTAAAACGCTCACTTGCTTTATTATTGATCACGAAGTAGTTCTAAATTTAAAAATTACACTGCTCTAGAGTGATCTTGCATCTCTGCAAATAGATTAACAAATCCAGCCTTCCAAAACCATTTTAAAACATTCTTTATGCATTCCTATTTTAAAGCAGCACTGTCTAAAAGAAATACACTGAAAGCCATGTGTAGAGTTTTAAAACCGTCACATTGAAAAGGTAAGAAGACATAGATGATGAGACAGACAAGGGCTTAATCTCCAAAATACACAAACAGATAACACAACTTAACAACAACAAAACCAAACAACCCACTGAAAAATGGAGAGAAGACCTTAACAGACATTGATCCAAAGAAGACATATAGATGGCCAGCAGGCACATGAAAAGATGCTCAACATCACTAATTATTAGAAAGATGCAAATCAAAACTACAATGAAGTACCACTGTACCTCATCATTCTCCATCTCAATCCAGCGACATTTCAAGTACTCACCATCCACTTGTGGCTAGGTGCTACCATCCTGGGGAAGGACAGATTTGAAGGAATAATATTCAGAAATGTTGATACTACTACTGCAAGTCTTTAGAGGTGAGCATTTAGGGAGTAAAGACTCAAATAAAATAAAGCACCATGTGCTTACCCAGGTAATTACACATTGGTTGGGGTAGTTTTTCAAAGATGGTAGAAAAGTAAGCAACATTTTCTGATGATGACTTGAAAGAAGACAGTTATATGGCCTTTCTGAGGGGGAGATGGTGATCAGCATCTAAATACATCAAGGAGAATTATCAGGCTATCCAAAATGACAAGGACTTTGTGGCACCTCAAGTCTCAGAGGTTAGAAGTGAGCCAGACTCTCCAGCCTGAGGTTGAATAGCACCAGATTCTCTAGTGAACGCACACAAGATGACTTCTAACACAGGAAAAGATGTAATCAAGGGCAAGACAAACACATGCTAAATTCAGCTCAAAAACAACAGCAAAATCAATCATTTCAGTATATTACCTATTAAACCTTAAATTTTGCTTTATGCAGCAGGTACTTTCCC
Source organism: Antilocapra americana (assembly GCA_007570785.1). Lineage (NCBI taxonomy): Eukaryota > Metazoa > Chordata > Mammalia > Artiodactyla > Antilocapridae > Antilocapra > Antilocapra americana. The sequence goes on from ML661338.1 coordinate 12,644,332, forward strand.
CTATAATTCGCATCTAAATATGGAAAATTAATGTTCAAAGAATGAATGTTCAGACATACAAAACTGACAGGCCCAGAGGACCCAAAAAAAAAGTTGCTGAAAAGTGAAGTCACTCAGTCGTGTCCGACTGTTTGAGACCCCACAGACTGTAGCCTGCCAGTCTCCATCATTTATGGGATTCTCCAGGCAAGAATACTGGAGTGGGTTACCATCTCCTGCTCCAGGGGATCTTCCTGACCCAAGGATCGAAGCCAGGTCTCCCTCATCGTAGGCAGATTCTTTACCCTCTGAACCACCAGGGAAGTACCTAGGAAGACCCTTAAGTATCTAATGGGAATGACAACCCATTCCAGTATTCTTGCCTGGAGAATTCCATGGACTGAGGAGCCTGGCAGGCTATAGTCCATGGGTTGCAACAAGTCTGACACAATTGAGCAACTAACACTCACAGAACCTTTTACATAAGAAAAGCTAAAGTTGTGAGATATTGAGGCTTTAACATATGGACATCAACAAACATACAGCAAAGTTGTTATTTATTGCTAATGTACACTTCTTGTGACTGGACTCTCATTTCTCACAGAGCTACATCCCTTTCATTGAGTCGGGGGCTAGAAAACTTAAGTGTGTTCACCATGCCCACTTCCAAGTATACATCATCATAGAAAGCATTGTAAATGTACCTGGAAATATCCATCCAACCAACAGGTCAAGTACCTAAAAGTTAACATACCCACTGCTGGAGAACATTGCACTTGTGACCCTTTTAATCTGAGTACCAGTGACTATTATAACTTCCTTCCTTTACTTTAGTACTCTCATTTTACTCAAAACTAATTCATATGGTAGACCTAGATTTTTCTTAGATGTTAGGATTTTAATAGGTCTGAGTAAGATATGGACAGAAAAGTTAAGAACTGTAGGAAAGCTTTTAATAAAAAAATTTAAAAACGGGAGTATGTATGCAGGTAGAATTAAGACAATGCCATGGACAAAGTCAGATTCTCTAAACAGACAACTGATGCTGAAAAACAGAGAATTCCGGATTATGTCAAAGGTAACAGCATGTGTGACTGGGAAGGCCATGGAAAAGAAGTTATAAATATAAGCTTGGGCTGTTCACAGGCTCTGAACTTCAAGATAAGATCTGAGGAAGCTATACCAAGCACAATCTTAACTGGGAAGAAAACTTCTGGGCTGAAACGCAAGTCAAATACAAGCTTTTGTAACATAAGTTACTTATTGTAACATAAGTTACATCCATCACCACTGGCCTCCCAGGTGTCTCAGTGGTAAACAAACTGCCTGCGGATACAGGAGATGCAGGAGACCTGGGCTCCATCCCTGAGTTGGGAAGATCCCCTGGGGGAGGAAATGGCACACCACTCCAGTATTCTTGCCTGGAGAATCCCATGTACAGAGGAGGCTGGTGGGCTACGGTCCTTGGGGTCACAAACTGCTGGACATGACTGGGCACACTCACGCACAAGCCCCCTGTGTTATCTTGCCACAATTATAGTTTTGTCTTCATAAGTCCACCAATATGACAATGATTTTAGTTGACTCCCATCTTTTAATGGTTTCCAAAATGAGACATTATGAGACCTAAGGCTGTGCATTTACAGCTGCTTTTTACAATAAGCAAACTGCTTGGTTTCTAAAACTTGAAAGAAGGGAGGGGATAATTCATTTCTTAGGTTTGTTTCCTCCACCAAGAAAAGTCCAATGTTGTGGAAGAAGTTCTGAAGTGAATAAGGAAATGTGGCTGTCAGGTCTCTCTGGGTACACGGGGGCTGTGAGGTTCCTCACCATCTGACACAGAAGACTGTACCAGTTAAATGCTGAATCTTCGCGATTTCTGTGTTCTCCTTAAGACCAAACACTGAAATGTAAATTTAACAAATGCCTCACTTCCTTAGCTTTGCAAGCTTTCAAGAAGATACAAAAAAAGTCAAAGCAGCACTTCAAATAATTAACAATTTAGGGGTTAACTGTGAAAAGTCAATGATTTTAAAATAACTACCAAAAGTTTTTTTTTTTTTTTAAGTTCATTCTTTTCAAGTCATTTTCTCTTTCAGTTCAGTTCAGTCGCTCAGTCATGTCCGACTCTGCGACCCCATGAATCGCAGCATGCCAGGCCTCCCTGTCCATCACCAACTCCCGGAGTCCACCCAAACCCATGTTCATCAAGTCGGTGATGCTATCCAGCCATCTCATCCTCTGTAGTCCCCTTATCCTCCTGCCCCCAACCCTACCCAGCATCAGGGTCTTTTCCAGTGAGTCAGCTCTTCACATGAGGTGGCCAAAGTATTGGAGTTTCAGCTTCAACATCAGTCCTTCCTATGAACACCCATGACTGAGCTCCTTTAGGATGGACTGGTTGGATCTCCTTGCAGTCCAAGGGACTCTCAAGAGTCTTCTCCAACACCACAGTTCAAAAGCATCAATTGGAATGCCCTTATATTACATTATCTACATAAGTATTTCCTACAACAAGGCTTTGTTATGTTTTTGTCATGTATTTTCCTACGATCTCATTTTCATCACATTTCTGATATAACTGAGATGATAAGATAAAGGAAGAAAATAACTCTGACAAAGTTTTTAGTATTTAAATAATAATAATTTATTTAAAGAATTTAAAGCTCAAAAACAGAAAATGTCAGCTCCAAGTAAATGACAGATTGTGTACATGTGTGTGTGTTTGTAAAACTATCTGGAGCAGGTAAGTGCCAAATAAGTGTTAACCAATTTTAATGTCATTGTTATCTTCCTGGGGCTTCGCATGTAGCTCAGCTGGTAAAGAATCCGCCTGCAATGCAGAAGACCTCAGTTCTATTCCTGGGTTGGGAAGTACACCTGGAGAAGGGAAAGGCTGCCCACTCCAGTATTCATGGGCTTCCCTGGTGGCTCAGATGGTAAAGAATTCGCCTGCAATGCAGGAGACCTGGGTTGGATCCCTGGGTTGGGAATATCTCCTGAAAGAGGGCATGGCAATCCACTCCAGTATTCTTGCCAGGAGAACCCCCATGGACAGAGGAGCCTGACGGGCTACAGTCCATGGGGCCACAAAGATTCGGACAAAGAATCTTCCTAGATACTTTTCTGAATTACATTTATGTTTACGAACCCAGTGCCTCACCCAAGGCAATGCAGTTTCTCCTTTCTCTGAATTATAATCATATATGTAGCCAGTATCATATGACATTCATCTTAGTTTAACAAAATTTCTTCACTAAATTAAATTTTATGAACTCTGCCCCATTACAGTTTTCTTGAAAACAGGGATCTTGCTGAACAATTATCACATCACATTTTCTACAAGAGTACTGGAAATATTTCATTAAGTACTTTTTGCCTGATTGCATAATGAAATCAAGCACATTCACCATGCTTGTCATCATATTCTCAGCTGCCAGCAAAGTGCCTGTCACATATTCTATACAAATAAAACGTATAGAATCAATAATAACATGCAGTCCATTATTCTTTTCTAGCCAGCTCCCCCAAATGACATTTTTCTTGCCTAAAAAGTAAATTTAAAATGAACCTCTCAGTCTCTACATTTTAAGAATATTTTGAAAGTTCAAGTTCTTAAGATTAAACATAAATAACAGCACATTTTAAAACAAGTCTCAAGGCAAATATAAATTATTAACCAAATGTAAGAACAAGCAATTTATTACTGGCCTCCTGCATCTGACATAAAATCTTCAAAACAGCACTTCACAAGGTCTCCAGATGAGTCTCTCCTTAATGAGACAGTATTCCACTAGCTGAAGACAGCTCTATTGTTCAAACCCTAGTTTTTGACACACAGATAAAGGCCCTCAAAAGTCAGTAATGCATATGCTGCTAGATCAGTGGTCTCAACACACAGCGTGTCAGTCATTAATATTCACCAGCGTCTCACCTGTGAAGAGCAGTGTGCAAGGTTCTAGGGAAACAACTATCAGTAAAAGGAAAGAGGTAAGACAAGCATGACTAAGTCCAAAATCTAACCCCCTGATTTTATCTCTGCTTCACTTTCCCAAGCCTAACGGTGGGTACGAACAAAAAAGCAAGTTCCCAAGTACGTCTTCCCCTTGAAGCTTTCTTCTGAGAAGAAAGAGACCTCCAGACAGTTGTTCTCAAGGTGGGCTTTATCAAAGTAGCAGAGAACAAATGGCAAGCTCACTGAGATCAAGGGATTTCAGTTTTGTTCTCCACAAACAGAAGAGGGCCTAAAAATATCTTTATTTTTATTTCTCTATTTGTTAATCACACAGTCATGTCTGACTCTTTGCGACCCCATGGACTGTAGCCCCCCAGGCCCCTCTGTGCATGGGATTTTCCAGGCAAGAATACTGGAATAGATTGCCACCGGGCTGGCCAAAAAGTTCACTAGGGTTTTTCTATATGAAAAACCAGAACATACACTTTTTGACCAATTCAGTACAACAGGCACTCAGTCAGTACTGCTGGCCTGATGAATAAACAGTGGCAGTAATAGTATCGTGACTCCTTCAAAGGCCAAACCAAAACCCCAAGTAAACCTCCTAAGAAATGAACTGACCTGGCTGGACAGTTCAAGTACCTTGTCTCTATACAGAGTACTGTTAGTCATTCGGTCGTGTCCGACTCTGCTCTCCCATGGACTGCAGCCTGCCAGGCTCCTCTCCCCATGGGATTCTCCAGGAAAGAATACTGGAGTGGACTGCCATTCCCTTCTCCAGAGGATCTTCCTGACCCAGGGATTGAACCTGGGTCTCCTGCACTGCAGGAGATTCTTTAGCGTTTGGCCTACAGGGAAGACCCTCTGCTCTATACTCTATAACCCTCCACTCTGTATAGAGTAAATAATGAAAACAAGAAACCATTTCGTTAATCAGAAATAGCGTTTCCCAGGGATTATCTCATCATACCCTCAATTTACTTTCAAAAAACTTCCTATCATCTGTACTTATCGGGTTTATTTATATGTCCATTTGTCTGTCTGCCCTACGAGGTCAGGGTCCCAGTCAAGTTCTGTCACTACTATATCCACTGTGCGTAGCACAGAAAAAGGAAGCACACATGAACAATGACATAGACAAAAGGCATATATTTTCCTTATTGTTTCCTGCCGGGAGCCATCAGATGCCCCCCTCACTCGGATGACAAAGTCATGAGACTGAGAAGGAAACTGCAAAGTGGATTTTCCTTCAGGGCATCCCAAGGCAAGGCCCCTCCTGGTATTTTTCTTGGGAAGTTCTGTTTACGCTCTGAACATTAGCTCATCTCAGTAGGTCAGTCCCAGTTAGAAAAAATTCATCCTGAGATAATTCCCTCAGACCTTATTTCCCTCAGGGAATCCGGGAAGGCAGATTCCCTTTCCCAGGGACTAAGGAGGAATAAGGGACATTTAAATAGATTACTACACCTCCTACTCATTACTGGGGAGTTTACCAAGAGTTCTCTGGCGGTCATGGCAAAGCCACCACCAGAAGGGCTCGTACTTGGGTCACCTTTCCACATCCCACTCCCGCCGACCACTCCACGGAGGAGGCTCCCTTCCTTGAAAAAACCAGGCTGGAATGGGACTTAGGAATGCTCATAACTGTGGCCAGCATAGTTGGAGACACTGATTGCTTTAGGGTAGTGTAGACATAGGAATTCTTTTCAGTAGTTGTAAGGTTTATAGGGTTTCATTGTTAAAGCAGTGCTGCTAAACTGTCTCTTTGTCTTCTTTTCTCTTTCCTTGTAAAAACCAATATAGGTTAATAGAATAAAACAGTTTCAAGCTTAAGCCCCTCTTTCTAGCTTCTGCATAGTTGCACCTTGTCAGGGAACATTTGGCAGGAGGCTTCCTGTGTCAGTCCCTGAATATTCAGAGATGAGTGGAGAGGCACACCTTTTCCAGGGACAAAAGAAATGCATACATTCTTAAAGTAAAGTAACCATTTACAGCCTTCTTCCCTCTGGGATATGGAAAGTGAGTTTTTTACAACCCCCTCTTTTTGAGATAGATTCTAGCCCTATGTTTCCTGGATAAGTTGCTGAAAAGGCTATCTTGTAAGACAGTGAATATTTGCCCGCATTATGCTAAATAAAGGTATGCTAGAGACATTCAAATGGTAAACATACTATTATTAAGTCTGATTATGCAGTAATCCGACCTTTTGTAAGGAAAATGAGCTTAATGTAAAAGTTGTTGATGGTAGGCAGAAAACAAAAGCTTGCATAAAATAGTTGTGATGTAATGGGGATGTTCTTTGGCTATAAAACTGTAAGCTAACAGGAATAAAGTGAGAGACTTCTCCACCTCCTTTTGGAGAGACTTCTCCATCACCCCACAAAACTAACAGCAATAAAGAGAGACTGCTTCATCACCACACACCGACTCAGCTCAGTTCTTCTGCAGACGCCACTCATCCCTCAAGACCTTTGGACCCCGCTGGGGCTGGACCCCGGCAGTTTCCTCTTCTTTGTAATGGATGGATTCACCTAATCCTTATTTTTGCACTTAGCATTACTGGATCCTCAATTATTTGGACAGGAGGATTAAAGACATAAATTAATAAAACAACCAACTCCTACTATTTTCATTGAATAGAGTGGAGAGAGGAATTGGGTGGAGGAAAAGGGCTGTAGCAGTGGGATTTGAAATTTTATAGGCTTTTAAAATAGAGATAAGAGTGAAAAGTCAAAAGCAGGGGTGTCATCTACTAGACTCTTAGTTCAGGATGAACTAGGGCTTTTTTTTTTAACTTAGAATGAATTTTAAATACTTTGAAGAAAATTTTTAAAAATGTGTTAGAAAATCATAGAACACTGACAAGCCTTGAAAATTATCATTTCATAATACTTCCACTTTGACAGGAAGGTATGAATTTTTAAGTCTGGATTGTTCTAGAGGCCACCAATAGAGTAGATATTGGTTTATCTACTTAGAAAATAAAATTTTACTTTCATGCTTTATCAGTGATCATAGGTCAAGTTATTTATTATCACAAAGACTAGGTCTAATTATGGCAGTTGTATGATTAAGGGTAGTATAATATCTATCTTTAAAAAAACAATATTCTTCCTTAGGGAAATTAAGTAAGATTTAATTAGAAGTTTAAAGATGTTTCTTTTATTTCTAAAAGGACCAAATTTAAGAACACTTATGTAAACTGTACAATTGAGAATGAATACCTTTTTTCAGGTTTCAAATCATATATTCTGCAAATTAGTCTGCAAAGCAGGAAAACTGGATGCTGTTTTATTTAAAAGGTCAGTTGTCAAAACAAGAAAAAGTATCATTTATATTTACAAGATACAACAGTCACAACACCACAATTACACCCATTATTTTCATGAGTCCGAGCTGGAGGAACAAGGTCAAATTCTTGAATTTTTAAAACATAAAATTGTGACATAAAAGATTCCAAGTTTCTAAATAATAAAGGAAGAAGTTCTAAATGCTTTGTATCACTGTGTTGCTGAACAAAAACCAAAGCAAATTTCTCAAAGCGTACCCTCTCTGTAGCCCCTTGAGTAAGACAAGCTCTTCCTTGGATGTGGTTAGTATCAAAGCAAAAGAGTAAACAATTTATTTTAGAATCGTGAATCAATACCTACTTTAAATGGTCTTCTCAAGCAAACTTCAACTCTTTAACTACTTAAACATTTTCCAGATCTCAAAAGAGCCGATCTTGTTAACCAAAATCACTTCAAACATGATTACTCAAACTGGAAGGAAATGTAATTACTTAATTTGAATGTCATGTGTATTATAAAATTATAGGAAAGAGAGCAAATTGATATTTACAAAAAGGATTCAGGTAAAAAGCATATTCTTTTCATTAGAAGAATTAAATAAAGGCTTTATACTCAGTAAACCAGATTCACTATGCTGCAGTCCATGGGGTCGCAAAGAATCGGACACAACTGAGCGACTGAACTGAACTTAGACTTTGTTTTAATGAGATCCCCAAATTCCCATCCCATATATGCAATCAACACAGCTTAGCCTACACATCCAATCAACACCAGATCCTGCCATTTAACATAAATTCATCCACTTACATCCAGTCTTATGGCCACTACAACAGTCTCCTCCTTCTTAAAGATAATTATATAAAACCCTTTTGTTTTATCACGCGACTAAGAAAAACTGAGTGAGAAGGGGAACAATGACTGAGGCTGTGGTCTTTTAATCTGTGTTAGGTTAACTGAACTCCCAAAATTAAAATCTGTATTGATTTAATTCACTGATTGAATTCCTGTCAGTCATTAAATATAAACACATCTAAAATTAGAATTCAAATAATGTGAGATTTAAATATAAATTCTAATACAAAAAATTCTCCACAGTATAACCTGGGGAATTTCCACTGTCTCAGAGATGGAGCAATTCAGAAACTCCAATACCATCAGAAAGTGTTACAAGAATGCAGATGGGTCTGGAGTACTACTTCCAGGATTATCTAGTAATTATTTCAAGTATGAGAGTGAACATTACTAAGTACAATGTTCATTTTAAGAGAAAGCTTTTGCCAGATTTAAAAAAAACACATGGAAGTTTATGGAATAGTAGCTGACTTAGTATGACCACATTATCACATTAATATAATACTGCATTTGTAGGAGGAAAATATAATTTTGAAAGATGATGCCTGACACAATTTTCAGTTATTAAGTATAAGCAATAGTTAGGAGACTAAAATAACCCTAAAGAGACCAAAAGAAAGCAGTTAAAATCAAACATATATTCCAATTCTTACTAATTTAAATACTTGCCTTAAAGCATTGCTTAATAAATTTGGATCACATTATGTTTAGTTCTTTGTAGTTGATCAAATTAAGTCTCAATTTCACTGCATTACAGAAAAGCAAAACAAAAATTTATGTTTGCAAACCACAGGCTACTTAAGGAAAGAAGTCTTTATGTGCAAACTTATCTTGTCTCCCAACTGTGAATGAAGATATCTACAGAATAATCAATAGTGAGCTGCAATTTGGTTTTCTCTGCAGAGTTGTATGCTCTCAGAGAATTTTAAAGAGAAAAATCATAAAAAAAAACATTCTTTTTTCAGCATAGTGACAACAGATTAAAAACACCAGCTCTTTTTACCCCTAAACTAGTGCAGTTCTTTTTTTTAGAAGTTGATTCTGTCACATCTGGCCCTTGGGACAGTAGGAAGAGGGAAAATGTTGATTACTGAAGACTTAAGTCTAATATTTTCTTGATCTTAAACCAATATTATCATCTGAAAGCCTTTTCTCACCAGAATGCCTACAGTTGGACTTTTAGAAATGGATATGTATTTAATCTGACTTAATTCCCTAATTTTCAGTGAAGACAGGTTCCGTGAGTCATGGTGTCTGTCCTTTTGTGTTTTAATGAGCCAACGGGTGATGTTATCCTATCAAAAATGGATCAGCCAGAGAAAAACAATAGGAGACCTTAGCTGCACCCAAAGAATTTCTAATGTCCTAGCAACTTGCTACTACTTGCAATACGGCTCACAGTTCAGCAGCACTAACTCACCTGGGAGCTTATTAGAAATATCTCAACTTGGCCCATCTCAGACCTACTGAATCTGAATCTGTGTTACATGTTCGAGTGATCCCTATGACATTCGAGGCTGATATTCAGCACACTTGCTTTATCATCATATTGAATAACGGAGATGGCACTATAAATAAGTTGGCTGATTCACAACAGTCTCTCTAGGAACATTTTGGGAGAAATCCTAAGCAGGTGATGATGGCTTACTGAACCTAATTGATATGACTACCTCTACACAGTGCTATGCTCTCAAGACGACTGGGAAAACTAAAGCAGTTCTGAAAATGAGATCACATGGAAATGTATGCACAAACACTCTGTAAATGGCGAGGTCTTAAGTAACTGTTGGTACTGCGATTTTTTTCCCTAAAGATCCCAATTCTGTGAAAGATCCATGTCCTTTGGGTTGTGAACTTGGCAAGGGAGGAATTTAAAGAATCAAGAAACCCAGCAATTCTTCCCATGTTCCCATATGGAAGGCCCTCCGCAATCTTTCATTCACTTGGTCAGTCATTAATCACACCCTTACTCAACACTACCTGCGTCCTGCCATGTGAAGGAAAAGAATTACAGTCACTGGGAGAGTGACACAGACACGACCCTGTCTGTACGGGACCCATGTTATCATGGGTCGAGGACAGGTTATCATCTCTTCCAACCAGACACACAAGACCCAATGGCAGCACAGTGGCCTCATTTCCCGAGCAGAGGGGTGTGGAAAAGTCTCTTTCCACTATAGTTCCAAGGAGGCAAAGTTGGAAATTTTTCCAAAGAATTTTTTTTCCTGTGAAACTAAGTAAAATCCTGTTCTAAGTCTTCCCAGCGGGGGATGACATGTCTTGAATAGATTCACTTGGTACATTTTTAACTTACCAGTTAGAAGCTACAGATCATCTTGGCCAGCACTCCTTACATAACACCCAGTCTTCTAATCCCTTTCCTTCCTGAATCCTTTCCAAGGAACCCCTGGCCCCAGAGCTTCTTTTCAGACTTTTGTTTGTTTATTTTCCATTTATTTCTTCCAATAGTTTCTCCTTCCATTCAGAGAGAGGGTAAAGCAAAACTCTCATCAGGATAAGAGACTGATTATTCTTTGATTGACTAATGGTCTCTGGCCTTTCTGCTCTTCCCTGTGCTGTGGAAGGGGAGGGGCAGGGGGAATCTCATTTCCATTGAGATTCTGCTGCACATTAAACTCTTAGGTATAACTGCCAGCTTCATATAAGGGAAACGGTCATGTGTCAGAGTGATAAGAAGTGAAAAGATGCTAAGGAATAAGAGGGGCATAAGAACATGCTAGAAGGTAATTCATTTGAGAGTATTTCAATTACAACATTCACTGAATGTTCCAGGATTCTCAGCAAACTTTGGAAATAGTGGAAGCTTTAGATTAACACAAACACCTACGGTGCAAGGGGTCACACTGAATTCATCTTTGTCTCCCTAGTGTCCATGGCTACTGGAATGATGGGCAAGTAAACCAATTAGTAAATATCTCACAAATTTTGTTCTTAGAGGTTTTCTTATCTTTATCTTTATATTCATTCATTTATTAGGCACTCAACTGAGAAACAGTCATTGAGTATCTATTGTTTACCAGGCATTGTGCTGGGCCCAGGACAACATAACACCGAAAGCCCTTGCAGAGTTCACAGTCCAGAGAAATTAAACTCTGATCAAGTAATCATTTACAAATGTATAAAAGTTCAGTTGCAATGCTAGGAGAAATGTCCAGTGACTTTAACCCAGGGAAAGAGAGGAGGCTTTCCTAGGACACTTCATCAGTGAAAGCTGCAAAGGAGGTAAAAAAGGAAAGAAGTGTTACTGACCCAACACAGTGATTATTTTCATCACTAGTTATAATAAACAACAGTTTATAAGCCACATGTTAAATTTTATTATGGGAGACAAATGAGAATATGATTTACTTAAAGGATATGGCTTTGTCAACATCTATCACCACCAATATATTTATCAAAAAAATGATGCAAATAATTGTTTTTTATTTTTTCTAGAATTGATGTCTTTTTAATTTATGTCTTGATTTAAGTGCCGATTTTTCTTCTTTCAAATACTGTTGGCCAGAATTTCAAACAAAAGAGACAGGATTTCCAGAAAAGATTCTGGCAGCCTGTTCAATAACTTTCCAAAACCCTCGAGTTTTGGACTCAGCAGGATATGCGAATGTTTTCCGACCCATTCTTTTTAATGTCCTAAGTGACAGATGTGGCAGCAAGCCTGGTCTCACTATCCTAAATGAGAATAAGAACACCCAAGGCAAGAGCAGTAAGTCCCAGAGTGCAGAGAGAGAGATAAGAAGGTTGAGTCCCCAGGGCCTGACAGACGCAACTAAATTTGCAAAAGCATAAGAAATTCCAAAAGCCACAGCATCAGTTAAGAAAGGGGCAAGGAGATTAAGGGGGCAAACAAGCAGACAAAGTAGAAATGTGGAAATGTCAAAGCCTGAGAAGCGATCAGAGAAAGGGGAAACAACAAACAAAACCAGGTGAGATGTTAGTAAAGTCAAAGGGGAAAAGACTTTATAGAAGGAAGACACCAAGTAGAGGGCACCAATTAGAAGGACAAGGGCAGGGGCAGACAGCGGGTAACGAGTAAATGGAAAATAAAGAGCACAGAACACTACTGAAGCAGGAAAGAAGGGAAAGAGCTAACGGGTAAAACAGGACAGGTACTTTGTTTTCAGGTAATCAAATCCTGTCTGCCTTACAGTTTTTATCCTTTCATATTGAAGCTTATAGGTTAATCATTCAAGAAATTTAACAGAGGGACCAGAAATTTAATGGCAGTCCAGTGGTTAAAATTTCACACTTCCACTGAAGGGGATACAGGTTTGATTCCTGGTGGGGGAGTTAAGATTCCACATGTTGTGTGGCGGGGCCAAAGGAAAACAATCTAATGAACATTTTCTACATACAAATATGGTACTTCGGATGTCCAAATTTAATTTAAAATTTGGGACAATTTTAAAACTTTTAGCTTTTATCCAGGTAAAGTTTTAAAAATTCTATTAAAAAAATTATTTCTGTAAGGTAGCCTAACTAGTTGAAAAAGTGACTACAGATTAAACCACAGAAGGATTCAAGGTATAGTCTGATTCTCCTCAATCCTTTGCTATAATGTCTATTCAAAATTACAGGCTTCCCTGGTGGCTCACTGGTAAAAAATCTGCATGCAATGCAGCAGATGAGGGTTCAATCCCCGGGTCAGGAAGATCCCCTGGAGAAATAAATGGCAACCCACAGTAGTATTTTTGCCTGGGAAATTCCATGGACAGAGGAGCCTGCTGAGCTACAGTCGGTAGGGTCACAAAAGAGTTGGACATGACTGAGCAATTAAACAACCAAGCAACCAACCTATTTGAAATTAATCTGAAGTAATTAGTTTTCTTTTCCTCATTTAAAACAAAATCTTTTCTCTCTCCTGTAGAAGCATTAAATTATGCCCTCTAGGAACTTCCCTGATGATCCAGAGGTTAAGACTTCATGCTTTCAATGCAGGGGGCTTGAGTTCCATCCCTGGTCAGGGAACAAAGATTCCACATGTGTGGCCAAAATATATAAAGAAAAAAAATGATGTCCTCTAAGTACTGATGTACAGATTTAATTTATAAGATTTACATAATCCCTAACAATAAAGGACAAGTGTTTCTTTCATCTAAATCATGCTTTTGTCCAAAAACAAACAGTAATTTAAACTGAAACATATCAAGATGCCATAGTGAGGGATAATGTTTAATTCACCCAGGCGAAAATTTTTGAAACATAAATCCCAGAGTAACTCTAAATCACAAAAACATTGTTCAAGTACACTAAAGCTTAAATTTTACACATTCAAAAGTATATCAACTTGTAGTGCTTCTGGAAGTAATAATTCCTTATCTACTGAGTTATTTTTAAATCAAAATAATGTATTGTTGGGGGAAAAATTTAGAAATAATCTACTACTATACTATATACTGAAGCAAAGATTTAAATTAAAAAGAAGCAAACTGAACAATAACCCAAAAAAGTGATTCACATTTTTTTAAAGCCATTAAAGAAACATTTATAAAATATTTTGCTCTTCTATTGACAATAATGATCATTAATTAGTACACATTATTAATACAGATAGCCATTGGCTTTTATGAAGTATGTCTAATAAATATTCAGTGGGCAAAACTGGTCAGACTCCAACCATCATTAGCAACCTAGTTCACTGCTTTAAGAAGTCTGAGTGACTAAGCAGGAACCTGGATTAGGTTGTTACTTTTTTCATTTTCTAAGCAACTTGGGTGTTGCATGAAGTCAGGATCCCACCTAGAGCCCAGTGCTACCCGAGCACCAACAATTCAGTGATTGCTAAGGCACCTGTCACACACATTATTCTCACTCACTTCTATACTTGAGAACAGATTATTCCATAGAGAACATATAGCCAAGTGCACACGGCCCCATGGAGAAGCTGTACCGACAGGCTCATAGTTAAAACCAAGGTTCTTGAAGCCATAAAAAATGCCTTGAAGACACCAAATTTATGTAAGCAGAGATGAAACCTGCTTCTGCAGGTATCAAGTTCCTCTAAGGAAATTTTGACCAAATCTAGTAGAATAAACTAAACATGAAAGCATATCAAACTGACTACCAATTAAATAAATGCAAATTAAAACTATAATGAGATCCTACTTTGTGTGCATGGACTTGGCAAAAATTTAAAAGAATTTTAACACCCTGCTCGAGCTAAGTCATAAGAGTGCTGGCAGGGGTGTAAATTGGTGTCACTTTCCTAAGGGCAATTTTGCAACATGTGTCAAAAGACTCAGAATTTTCATTCTAGGAATATATTATGAGTTAATAGACAAGTACAAGAAAACATAAGTGCAAGGATTCTTGTTCACTGCAGGACACTAAAAGCAACAAAAAAATTCACAAATAGTTGCTTCAAGCATAAAGTATCGTACAGAAAGGGGCTGTAGCCATTTATCATCGTTATGTGGAAAGAAAAGGCTATTCACAAAACACCATTTAGAAATTTAGCATAACCTTTCTTTATACATAACAAATAAAAATATGGAGGAGAGAGAAAACATGCAAATATGTGTCTGTAACTGGACAGAAGAATACATTGAAGATATCATACTGTTAATCCATTAATTTTGGGTGCTGAAATTATAAGCAATTTTCTTTCTTCTGCACTGCCAGGAATATAAGAACAAGTATGTGCAACTCTAAAGTTATGGGCAATGTAAATGTGAAGATAACCAAAAACGCTTGGAATCTGTTACCCTAGACTCTGAACATGTTCTTCTGTAAACACAGTTAAGTTCTATCCTGAAGTAGGTTCTGACCTTCTAAGGAAATCAACACAATCAGCAACACCTGGACAGGCTTAATTTTCTAATGGCTGCAGCGCATGGCTCAGATTCAAAATGCTGGCTAAATGTAATTCATCCTATGCCCAAGGATGCTTTCAACCTTAGTCTCAAATGAATGAAGGGTAAGAAAACACCAGGCCATAATAGCTACTTCCCATGCTTATTCAAGTTTTATTTGAGACAGACCATTTAAAAATCAGTGGGGGGAAGCTATGGTCAGTTGTAACAATTATTGAACAGTAAGGGAAAAAAAGTATTTAAAATATTCCTTTCATTTACCATCAACTGATATTTTTGCTTAAAATCTACCAATGGCATTTGAGTTTGATAATTATTTGGAGAACTCTTATGTTTTACTTACAGGAAGAATTGCTAAGGGTAGTCTTATATTTAAAATTTTAAGAGCTCCTCATTTCCTGGGTCAGTCATCTAGAGACACAGTTAAGAAGAGCATATATTCTTGCTCTGAATAATTTAAAGTCAAGAAGTAAATATAGGCAGGAAAACAACGATGATAAATCGTTTAAAGCACTATAACAAATATGCATGAGGTGCCACAGAGGTGCAGATTAAGTGCCTCTAAGACAAGGTAATGACTGACCAAGTGTGACTACTTAAATTGAATCTTAGATATTGATAGTAAGATTTAGTCAAAGGGGTTAGAGAAGTAAAGGGTTTTAATTCTTACCATCTTATGGAAGTAAGAAAAAGCAACCATAACAGAGAATTTCTCATTAATAGGCCTGCCTAATTAGGTCCCAACAGCATTCACTCCTTCATTCAAAAGTTCTGATTCTCTGTTTTAACTTGGGCACTGTGCTAATCGAAAAAGAAACAGATATTTTCTTTGAGGGAGTATAAAATACAGAGCCATAAACAGGGAGTTTTAATCATGAAGTCACTATACATACAGCTAAATATTAGGGGCCACTGTTTCATGGAAAACTTAGAAGAAATGACATCTAAACTGAAAGCATAACACACAGAAGTAAAGTGAAATGCAAAATAAAATATCAAAAGAAAACAAAATGGCAAAGATCAATGATTTAGGTAGGAAGATCAAGAGATGCCTGATCACAAGGCAGCTTTTGAATGACATGATGAAGATTTTTAGATTCATTCTGTGGTAAGTACTAGAAGGAGTTTTAAGAGGAGGAAGTAATCTGATCAGATTTAAGATTATTTTGCTAGGGTAGCATGGAATGGACTGAAGCAAGACAGGAAGAAGAGAGACTAATCTGGAAAATTAAAACCAAGAAAGAAATGGTGGTGGTGGTGGTGGTCAGAACAAAGACAGAGGAAGTTGGGATGGAAAGTAACCATCACCATTCAATATCAGTCATTTGAGTGACATCAAGGAGTTAAAATATAAACAGCAACGTGATGATCAATTCTAAGTAGGGAGTGTGGGAAACAAAGTCATCCTGGATATCAGCCAAGTCTGTCACATGTGTAAACATGTGTGAGCAGGGAAATCATTCAATGGCACAGAAACTTGGAAGGGGGCAGAAGGTGAGTTTCATTTTTGACATATTTAGTTTGAAGTTTCTTAAAACGTCCAAGTTGTCGTGCTTAGTAGACTAGGAGATATAAAGAATATTGATATGGGCTGAAAACACAAAGCATCAGGGATTCGGGAGACCTGAGACATGACAATAATGAAATTAACTCAACACACGGGAGTTGATGGAGATTTCCCTGGGTATTTGGAGAATTCTATGGACAAAGGAGTCTGGCAGGCTACAGTCCACGGGTCATATACCACTGAGCAATTAACACTTTCACTCTCACTTTGGTGTAGGTAAAGATGAGGGAAGAGAAGGAAATGTTAAGTTACCCTGACATTTGCTAAATTGGAATAGGGAATGGAGTCCGTAAAAGGATGTGGCAGTCAAAGACGTGGGGCAGGACCAGGAGTCTATCATGGAGGCCAAGGGAGAAGAGCAGTTCCAAAGGGAGGACTGATTAACCCTGTCAAAGGCTACATTCAAGCAAGTCAAGCAAAATAAGAGCTGTGTCAATGGAGCGTGAGAGGCAACGATCAGCATTGCTGTTCAGCTGAGAAAGGCTGAGGATGTAAAGAAAACAACAGAAACGCTTCCATCAGAGAATCTGGCTTTGGAGGGAAGGAAAGCAGGAAATAGAGAAGAATGAGGAAACAAGGGAGTGTTTTGGTTTTTTTTTTTGTAAGCCTGTTTGCTTTTTTTGAGACAAAGAAACTAGCAAGAAGGTGTGTGAAAGGGGAGTAAATTGGGGAATAGGTGTGTTCACATTAGCCATGGGCTCCTTTCCAATGAGACTGAATGATGGAAGCATAGATGATGGAAGAAAACAGGGTTGTAGATACCTGGCAAAAAGGGGAAAGAGTTGCTACCTTTCAGTTACTGATTTTAACAACAATTTTGATGGAATGTCATTCAGAAGAAGGTGGAGAAATACGAGGTTTTTGGAGGTAGAGAGAAACTACTACAGAAAATAGAGAGCAAGCTGAACAGGGAAGTAAACAGCACTGGCGTGTGTCTCCCTATTCAGCATCCTTTCAACAACTGATGTAGTAAGTGATACGTGAGGGATCAGTTGAGGTCGGAGATCACACATTTAGGAACATTAACTGTCACCCCTGAGTTTCTACCTGCAGAAATGTGAATCAGTCTAGGCATGGAGTCACTAGGTAGACAAATCTTAGATGCAGTTTAGCTAGATGGGTGCAACAGAAAGCTAAAAGGACAAAGAAGTTGAGAGGATATTTCCAAATGGGTCTTTCAAATGGTGCAACAGATTAGAAGGGGAAGAAGTAAAATTAGAAGTTAATAAAGAAAGTAACAGGTGAGGAGATCAAAGGTCTCAATGAAATGTAGTAATAACAGAGATGAAAGAGGGCAAGCTGACGAGGTCAGAGAGTAACGTGTATGGGCTAAATACACCAGTGTTTAAGCAGTTCCAGGAGATGGTAAGTTCCAGAGGGTGACTATGACGTGGGTGGCTAAAATGGGAAAATACTCTGGTTGTGATAGCCAAAGAATGAAAGGCCTTTGTATATTAAGCAGAGCATCGGTGTGGATCCTGAAGTCACTGGTATGTTGCCTGGATTTAGGGTTGATTGGAAAATTGATTGGAAAACTGCAAATCGGGTGTCAAAGTCCTGAATTGTGAGGGAGAATGGTGCAGACAAAAGATTAAAAGTAATAAAAGAATAAAAATAAATGTTCAAATTAATAATCTATCCTAATATGAAATTTAGACACTAAAAATCATGTTTTAAAGATATTTATTGATATAAGAAAATATTCATGATACACTGACATATACAACAAAATACCAATTTTATCTGAAAAACAGTAGCTGTATTTGCACGTCTACATATTTGTATGTGGGCATCCCTGGTGGCTCAATAGTAAAGAATCCACGTACCAATGCAGGAGATGGGGGTTTAATCACTGAGTCAGAAAGATCCCCTGGAGAAGGAAATCACAACCCATTCCAGTATTCTTGCTTGGGAAATCGCATGGATAGAGGAGCCTGGAGGGCTACAGTCCATGGGGTTGAAAAAGATTGCCACATGACTTAGCAACTAAACAATGACAACAGCAGCAGCAAGAGGGAAGGGAAGGAGGCACAGTAAAAATATCATGGGCTTTACAACAGCAGAGGGTTTTGCATAGTATGGAAAAGAAAGCACTGGGGATCTCTCCTCCCTGCTCCACATCTCTTCACAGTGACCATTCCAACTTCCTTAATCTCTCCATTCCTCTACCTTCCTTTAAAAAGAAATGGAAATCATCAAATGGGAATCTTTGTATCTTATGGCCATCTCACATAACTCACAGGTCCTATCTCCCGGTGTAAGCCTAAGAGCAGCTTTCTTGAGAAGGTTACAGAGAGATGACCTCAGGGAAGGCTCAACCTCCAGCTAAGGATAGAAATGGATAAGCCTCACTGTGTTAGCAGCCAGAAGGGCAGAGAGTGTTTCCAAAATGAGTTTCCAATACAAAACACCTGCAATAATCCAGGTACATGGTGAGACATTAGCCTCATTTAGGAATTATCAAGATCTATGAATTTCAAGAGAACATTGTACCAAGTAAGGTAGGTAGGGGAATGAGTTAATCTCTAGGAACCTCACCAAATGTTCAGAAATTGTAAACTTTTCCAGGACAGAGAAATACTGCAGGTGTAATATTGCTCACTGACATTCTTCTTGACCCCTCTCTCTATAACCCTTCTAGCTGGGCAGGTCTCCATGTCTGGTGTGAGCCTGTGATACAGCAGAGGAAGTGCTGTGTGTCGCTTGGTCTGGGGTATGAAAGGTCCAAGTAGAATTCTCCAGCTTCTTTCTTTCTCTGAAATAGAGACTGAGCAAGGTGTGTTTCCAGATAATACACAGGCATGATAGAGGATCTTCAATCCTATTCCTTGAGTGAGTACATGAAACTCCTACCAGCTGAAGATGGATGTAGACAGTAAGACCAGAATAAACCTTAGCAGAATGAAGTGATTCAAATTTCAGTTATTTGGTTACTGCAGCATAACTAGTCTAAACTTACTGACCATAGAAAATGCTTGTGTTGGCCAAGAAAATCAAAAGCTGTGACAGATGACAAGAATGGATGGGGTAGGAAAAAGGAGTAGCCAATTTAAAGGTTCAGGCCACCCAGCTCCCTAGAAAAATCACAACTCAGCTAACTGGTGGACTGACTAGTCTCTTCCTCAGAAGGCCAGAGGGTCAAACAACAGCTAACAATCCCCAGGAAAAATGGAGCATCCCCTGAAAAACTCAGCAGGAAATAGCCTTCATATTTAAACATCTTCCCACACCCCACCCCATTCCTTCGGCACAAACAAGGAAGTCGTTCTGAATGATGAAATTTGTCCAAGATTACCAACGCAATCATTTTCTTGTTTGAGTGCCTTGAGCCACAGCTCAACCAATAATATATCAAGACATTCTTAATTTTCTGAACTGACAAAGCTATATAATAAAAGGAATAAAACAGCATAACAACTCATCACACATAAGTGGTTTTCTTTCAGTAAAGAATTTAAATGCTACTTGACGAGTCAAGCTAGAATTAACTTCTAGGCATTATATAAATGTTAAGTTAGAACTTTCATAATTACAATTTAATGAGATGATAATTATTTATTTGAATTTTAACTGCCATCATTATTAGTTTTAAAGTATTAATAAATATGTTAAGACATACATGTGAGTTTGAAATCGCATCAATAATATAAGATCAAGTGAACTGTAGAATATTATCTAAAAGAACAAAATATTTACCAATCATTATTGCCACCCTCTGCACTGGAAAGACCTGGTTCATTATGACATATTCTGACCTGTTTCCCAATGAGTATTTCCTGTGAAGTCTCTTCTTCTGCAATGCCTCCTCACCAGGGATCTTTGAGATTTGTTGCAAAAGTACTGATAGTGGCTACAGAAGCCTGCCCCAAGCACACTCAAACCAAGCAGAGTCCTTTGTTTGTAAGAGTTGTGTGTGAGAATGAACTACTCTCACGTAGCACAGTACATTTATTTGTTGAAGATAAATCCAATTGTTCTGTAGCTTTTCCAAGGCCAAACAGGAAAATACATCACGAAATGAAAAAAACTCTCTCTGGTGAACTTTGTGGTTGTCATCTATTCGTTTTTTCCAGAAATGTTCCTACTGTCCATGACTGTATCCTATCTTCCTCCGGGTAGCTAATTTGAGGACAGCTAATTTGATACTCAACTCTAGCAATGAGACATGGAATGCAGGCTCAAAATAATCAGCTTCTGAAAGCATCTCCCCTGTTTAGATACAGAAAAGGAAAAAACACTGGAATGGTTTGCAGCTGTCTTGCAATCCCTGGAGAAAGTGACACATACTAGCTGACATGGAAGACAAGAGTCAACTTTGGAAAAAACCAAGTAGTTGAAGACACTGATAAACTCTGATTAATCAACCCATAAACTCAAATTTTTCACTGACTCCGGAGTGAAATAATCAAGAAAAATCTTTTATTTCAGCCAACTGAGTTAAATATTCCATTATTAGCAAATGAAGGCATCTTGACATACACAAATGTCAAGACACACAGCTTGTGTGTGTTCCATGCTCCGAGAATGATCTGCACATTCCAGAAATCCTGGCATGCTTATCCCTATTCTCTAATCAACTACAAATAACACTTTTATGTGCAAAAAAAAAAATAGAAATGTCATAAAATCTGCATTTTCTGTAAAAGGAGCCTAAGTCTAGGCTTATCTTACAGGTTATAAGTGGGACAGCAGAAGCCACAGAGATGTTGAATGATTTGATCTTCATGGGAATGGAGCTGCAGCAGAACCACAGGACCCCTGAGTGCCCTGCAAGCTCGCCACCTACAGAGAGACTTCCCCCACCTTCTGCTTCTAGGAGAGGAACAGGAAGCAGAAATAGAAAAATATGTTATTTGTTACACTTACTAAACTCCTTGCTTTCAAAGTAGCCAAAGTGAAAAAACCATTTTTAAAAACTCAAGCTATAAATATGGAAGTCAAGTGAGTCCTGGGAATCAATCCTGACACTGGCTCCAAATAACATTAGGTGAGCCCCAAAATATCCTCATAAGGTTTCTGATGGGCTCATGGAATTGAAGCAGAAGTTGGACGCTGGTGCTCTGTCAAGACTACATTTAGGTATTTTATCATTTTTATAACATTACGTAAGATGAAGAGAAATAGAATATATGAATATATATAAAACTTCAGTTGTCACTTGTCGTTATTCTTCATCCAGCATTTTTTCATCCCAGCCCAGGACACCGTCACAGCTCTGTTATTGGCAGTGACAAAGGCTACAGACTCCAGCACTATTTTCCTTCTCCAAACACACAGACCTAAATTGAGAGGTAATCAAGGAGAGAAATTCCCTTCTCTACTCATTTAGGAAGGAGAGTCTTTATTTCTTTTCGAACCCAAAGGAGAGAACCAGGGACATATTACAAATTTATCTACTTTCACTTGCTCAGACTAAAATGAACGACTAACACTTTCAGGCTAGTAGTCAAAATTGTTCACTCATTATTCAGTGAACTTCAAGAACCAATTAGCTATAAAAGTCATCTAAGCTAGGAAATTTTCACCAGCCATTTTGGAAAATAGTGTGCATTTTTCTACTAAAATAAATTACAAATGCTTATTGGAAATGTCTAAATTTTTGTCTTCGATAATTAACATGTATTTTAATTCAAACTGCAGATTGATTTATGCTTCTTTAATGCTAATTAAAAAACACAAATATTAGAGACTTTCTTTTCTTAAATTCTACTTAGCAATATTTTCACAAATACGAATATGTGGTTAAAATCATTCTCAGTGTGCCATCTAACATATGACCTATATATTTAATGGAAGAAGTATTATATGAGGGACCTAATTTAATTTACTATTATAATTTGTGTTTTTCTGTAAGAAAAAGGCATCCATATAGCAATGATTATAATATAGAAAAATGTATATGTTGTGCCTCTCTTACAGTAGAAGGCAGAGCAGTCCTAAATTTAGAAAAGTGAATTTACAAAGTAAAAATATGTATCAGTGAAGTTAGTGAAAGATTAATTAATTGCTGAGACTGGCAATGTTATGTCCCTGCACCATCACTCATATTAGAATGGAAATGTTTAAAATAAACTATGAGGGCAGAAGCCGCCCTCAGCATTCATATTTATGTTCCCAGTTAGAGCTCCTTGCTATAGTGTCTTCACTGTAACTGATATTCAACAAGTATCTGTAAAATGAATGAATAAGGAATGAATGATGAGAAAATAATACACAGCTCCTCTGCCTCCTGGGGGTTCAATGTACTACTTTCTTTTAAATTTAATTAATCCTCAATGTCCTTGTAAAATAGCCAAAGGGGAAGTGTACGTGCATTACATCTAAAATTGACGGAATATATGAGAAGGGTTAAACTTCTTTCTCAAAGTAAATAAAGCATTCACACTCGGTATGGCACCAGGGTATTTAAATCATTTCCTAGGTGGAAGGCTTTCAATGTGATCCCCTGCAGCATAAACCACAGGAATTCTCCTCAATCTCTTCAAGATAAATCCCTGGGATTCCTGAGCTCTGCTGCTAATCCATCCTCTCTACTATTCATTCTTTTGCTTTTAAAGTTCCTTTTCACTACCTCCCCTTCCAAATCCACAAAATTTCCAGGTCAGCCCTAATTTGAAGCATTTCATCTTGCCTTCCCCAAATGTACTCACACTTGGACCATATGTTTTGACTTTCAGAAAGAAAAAAGAAGTCATCATACGCATATATGAGATCAAGAAAAATAGTATACCAACATTTGAAAGTAACATTACTACTCTGTTCACCTCTGCTGATCCACAGCTAAGCAAGTAGTAAGATATAAATATAACTTATCTTCACTATTCATGAGGATGCTACTCATGAATTAAAAGTCTGACACAACATTTACGTGACCTCATTTTGAAAATTTAAAATAGCATAAGGCCTCTAGGCTTAATTTTATCACTGAAAGATTAAAGAGACACAAGCAAGCAGACATTATCTCTGCTGTGGGACACTGGCAAGTTCTCTTAACTTAAAACATCTGATATTAAAAATGCCAAACTTCTGTGTGTCTGCAGTAATAAGGTGATTATCACACTGAATACCATTTATGTACTTTCTCTCTAGCAAGTAAAATTAATATTAACACGTGGACTGAAAATGTTAAGCGACTATAAATAAGCCCAAATGATTTTATTAAAATTTATCTTTGCAAAATGTTACTTTCATATTCTTGGTAGCAAAACTTCTTATTCATATTAAAACACAATGAACAAATTATAAGGAAAGGAAGTAGCACCAAATGTTATTCCCCATACCACCTCCCCTTGCTGTGTATTCAGTTATGCTTAGTTCAGACCTAGATTTCTCCACTCAGGAGAAATACTCAAGAGTAAATACTGTTACATGGGAAAACAAATTTCTAATGGCACAGTCTCACTCAAACAACAAAACTCGAACCATCTATCAATACTCTGCCATCTGTCAACATGACAATGATAATATGTGCAACATCTACACTGCTTTGTATTGTTGTTGTTCGGTCACGAAGTAATGTTCAACTCTGAGACCCCACAGACTGCAGCATGCCATGCGCCTCTGTCCTCCACTATCACCCGGAGTTTGCTCCGATTCATGTCCACTGAGTCGGTGATGCTATCTAACCAACTAACTCATCCTCTGCTTTGTAGCAAAAGCTGTAAGTGTGAGCATATGAAACAGTGACAACCATGAAATTAAACACAGAAGAAAACAAAACATACAAAAACATCTTAAACTATCAAAAAATATGTCATAAAATATGTCCTTATGTCCCCTCTGATCCCCGAACAAAGTCTGTGCCATTTTAGACAGGATTCTAACAAGCATGGTTATTTGGTTTCCAATCACACTATACTCAAAAAGAAGAAACTGATGAAGAAGAAATTGAAAAAGAAGAATGGGGTGTGGAGAGACAGAGCACAGAAAGTGGGAGATTCAGGATTGGAATATTCCTCAACCAGGTCACAGTAACTACAGGAATAGCTCCCCCTTAGTAATCACACTATATCACACTTTTTTACTTATCAGTCCTTGAACTCACAGACTTTCAACTTCAGGTTGAAAGAAACTCTTCTGATTCTTGAGAATCGTAACTTCAAAATGAGGACTTTAATTCTATTTTCAATAAACTGCCTCACAAGTAGCTGAAACTGAAATTAAATTTCATAATATGAGGCTCTTAGACAATTTGAGCTGTAAGAATGAATCCGTAAATTTGCTGCTCTAGATACCAAAGAGAAATATTCACCCTCCTTTTCAGCCACCCAATGCTAACTAATCCCTCTGATTTTAAGTAAACAGGATCTAGAAGATGCTTATAAGTGACTACCCACATCCAGGATGGTAACCTGACTTTTGGCTCATTGATCAGTAATCCAACAGCTCTTCAAGAATGAATAACTGGATTCAAAGCTAAACTCACTTAATTTTTAGCTAAAAAAACAAAACAAAAAACAAAAAAAACTTAGATACTGAAAGAACAAATCTCAATGCTTAATTGTATTTTACTGAAGCTATTTTTTTAAATGAAACAAAACAACACTTAGCTATGTAGTTAAATTCTTGTCATTTACAATTTCAAGAAAAAGTAGCCTTTTCTAACAGGATAGGATACATTTGATTCTTATTATCTCTGGTAATATACATTCTTTAAAGTTGGAAAAGAAAACTCACTCATACCCTATTATTAGGGAAACTATCTGTGTAAATTAATTTTTAAGAAAAACTAGGGTTGGGTTTCCCTGGTGTCTCAGTGGTAAAGAATACGCCTACCAGTATAAGAGACACAGGTTCGATCCCTGATCCCACATGCTGCAGAGCAACTAAGCCCATGTACCGCAAGTGTGGAATCTGTGCTCTAAAGCCCACTACTGACTCCACGCACCACAACTACTGCAAGTCCATGCGCCTACAGCCTGTGTCTGAAACAAAAGAAGCCACTGCAATGAGAAGCACGCACACCACAACTAGAGAAAAAGCCTGTGCAGCAACAAAGACCAAGCACAGCCAAAAATAAATAAATAATTTAAAACAGAAAACTAGGATCTATCTTTTGAATTCACAAAAAAGATAAAACTCAGCAATTGATAAAATTTCAACCATCTGCAAAATTTCTAATACAATTAAGTAATGCATGTGCTTTTCAGTAGGGTATCAAAAATAACTTTTGCTTGCTTCTTTGAATGGCGACACATGGCTTTTATGAAAATCAGGCATGCCCTCAGGTCCTAACAAAGGACACGGGACAGATGGATTTGTACCAAATATATCAAGATTTTATTTTTATTTATATCTGATTTTGCAAATCTGCCCTCTTACCACATACATGGCTTCCAATATCACTTAGGAACTAACCCTTAGAAAGAGGAAGCTTGAGTTAGTGGAATATGGAAGGCATATGAAAGTGAAACATATTTTATGAGACACGTGATGTTTTTCTTCAGAGTGTAGTTAATCAATATACTTAAGCAAGTTTCGGTGGGGGGAAATCATCTAATTTTATCTGCCAACTGGTATTTCCTTCGAGAAAATCAATTTCCCCAGGTTTTAACTGTGATAATAGTTGCTCTTAAAAAACTTCATTTCTGCATGTAAAATGTATATTGAAATAGACATGCACACAGAGAGAAGCCAACAGAGTAAATGGAGGAGCAGCAAGAACACAGATGGTTTACAAATGACCTCTGCACTTATTCACCCTTCCCATTCCCCACTTTGCCTGGCCTATCAGCTCCAAGAGTCTTGAGTGCATGCGTGCATGCTCACTCATTCAGTTGCGTTCAACGTTTTGCAACATTTTGGACTGGAGCCTGCCAAGCTCCTCCGTCCGTAGGATTTTTCAGGCAAGAATACTGGGCTGGGTTGCCATTTCCTCTTCCAGGGGATCTTCCCAACTCAGGGATCATACCTGCGTCTCCTGCACCGCGGATGGATCCTTTATGGCTGAGCCATCCAGGAAGCCCTAACAGCCTTGAGAGTCATTGTACAAAAATAAAATTAAAAAAACAGTGCATAGGGTGTGGGAAGCAGGTGGGAGGGTGCTGAGAACAAGGGGTGCTGATGCAGGGTAATGGAGGAGACAGAGGTGGTCAGCCTAGTGATGACTATTTCGTCCCTAAATTAACCTCTCCACAAAATCTGAAAAATCCCTTCATTACATTGCTTCAAATTAAATTATCAAACAGAGACTTTGATTAAGCATGTTAATGTCTAGGCTATCAGAATACATAAAGTTATTCCAGTCACCTCTTTCTTCCGACAGCTTCTCCAGCATGTAAAGGACATGGAATGAATGAGAAATCTGCTTGGGATCAAAATGTAGGAGGCAATTCAGAAGCAGAAATTAGGAATTATTTGCCTATCTTAAATTACTGGCCCAGTAAAGTCTCTGTTTTTTTTTTATTGCATTTCCCTGATTATAAGACTCATGTTTCTATGTATTATCACTAAAATATATATCAAAGGATAAACTTCTTGTAGTTGTGACATTTACCTGCCAGTGTTAGCAAGAGAGAACTCAGACCTCAACAGAACATTTCACCTCATTTGATTGTCACCCCTGGGTCACTTGTGTTGGAATCACCACATGCCTGTTGCATAAAGCTATGACACAGCCTAAAATAAAAAAAATTTTCCCCTATGGAGACGGTCACACTATAGGTCAGACACTGCCAGAAAAATCAGAGGAAACTGCCAAATGTATCAGAATGTATGAAGACATTCTAAGGATGGGGGAGGCTGGGAAAATAGGAGGGACCTGCCAAGAGGAGGGCGCTGGTAGTGACCGTAAAACACACTTTAACTGATTTTCCAGAGAACTACTTAATTTTCACAATTACACAACTCGATGAAAGAAAGGGAAAAAATACAAGGTAAAGCAAATAAGAAACGTAGACAAAAATCTGTCATTTTTCAAATTAAAAGAAAAAGAGGCCTAACTATTCTAAAGTTATAGGTGAAGATGAACCCAGAACTTGGGAAAGGCAAGTCAGTATCACTAGAATACAGCAGTGACGTAACAATGCCCAATGATTCCAGAGGATCTTCAGACTCTAAAAATGGCAAAGGTTTACACTTTGACTTTGAGACACTGAAAAAAAAAAATAGTATGCAGTTATATAAGTGAACATACGCTATGGCTATCTTTTTAACTGTGGTGTATACTTAATACAGTTTTTATTAAAAGTTGTTATTCAATGATAGTGCACCTTGCAAATTAATGCCTTTCTAAATTGAGAAAATTTTGTATTTCCAAATCAATCAGGGCAATTGTCCTATCCTAAATAGGGCATTTCTCCCCTTATTCTGCCTGCTCCTGGGGTCTAGACTCCAGGAATTAGCATCGGGTTTGTTGCTATTGTTATTCAGTCACTAAGTCATGTCTAACTCTTTACAACCCCACAGACTATATAGTCTGCCGGGTTGCTCCATCCATGGAATTCTTCAGCAAGAATACTGGAGTGGGAGTAGGTTGCCATTTCCTTCTCCAGGGAAGAAGAATAGTTGTCTCCTGCACTGTCAGGAAGAGAATTCTGTACCACTGAGCCGCTCCCATCACTTCACTGCAAATAGACAGAGAAACAGTGGAAACAGTGAGAGACTTTATTTTGGGGGGCTCCAAAATCACTGCAGATGGTGACTGCAGCCATGAAGAAAAAGACGCTTACTCCTTGGAAGGAAAGTTATGACTGACGCAGACAGCATATTAAAAAGAAGAGACATCAGTTTGCCAACAAAGGTCTGTCTAGTCAAGGCTATGATTTTTCCAGTAGTCATGTATGGATGTGAGAGTTGGACCCTAAAGAAAGCTGAGCACCAAAGAATTGATGCTTTTGAACTGTGGTGTTGGAGAAGATTCTTGAGAGTCCCTTGGACTGCAAGGAGATCCAAGCAGTCCATCCTGAAGGAGATCAGTCCTAGGTGTCCATTGGAAGGACTGATGTTGAAACTGAAAGAAACTCTAATACTTTGGCCACCTGATGCAAAGAGCTGACTCATCTGCAAAGACTCTGATGCTGGCTAAGATTGAGGACAGGAGGAGAAGGGGACGACAAAGGATGAGATGGTTGGATGGCATCACTGACTCAATGGACATGAGTTTGGGTAGACTCCAGGAGATGGTGATGGACAGGGAGGCCTGGCATGCTGCAGCTCATGGGGTCACAAAGAGTCAGACACGACTGAGCGACTGAACTCAACAGAACTGAACTGAGCCTCTAGGGAAGCAGAATCAGGGCTAGTGCTTTGAATAATTACATCAAGTAGTGCCTTCTCTTTCAAGTCTTGTGTTGGACACAGCAGGAAAGGGTTAACTCGGGCCTTCAACATTCAAACCCTGCACATTCCCAGGAAAAGTCTGTCTTTAAGACTGGCCCTTGGCCAGTTCTTAGGATATGAGCTTGGAGTCCTTGGAATCAATCTTCTGCCTGACAAAGGTGTTCCTGTAGGCCTGTGGTCTTGGATTTGCTCAGAAAGTTATGCCAACAAATTTTTTTTTGCTTTGTGGCTGGAATCTAAGTAGCTGAGGTCAGTCACAAAGGGACATCATGCCTGTGTTGTGCTGTGTGCTTATTTGCTTAGTCATGTGCAACTCTTTGAGACCCCAGGCTCCTCTGTCCATGGGTATTTTTCCAGGCAAGAATACTGGAGTGGGTTGCCTGTGACTGACACCTAAGAAAAGCTCTGGACATCAAGACTCAGGAGAATTTCACTGGTTGGCAATACCCCGCATGTGTTATCACACATCATGGTGGGGAAAATCAAATGTGTCCACGTGAAGCTACTGACCAGACTCTTGGGAACTTGTGCTGGTTCTCCTGGACTTTGCCCAATGAGCCTGGGCCCTTTGTTGATTTTAATCTTCATCCTTTTGTTAGAATAAAATATAACAGTGAGTTTAACAGCTTTTGAGTCCTGTGATTCCTTCCAGCAAACCACAAAGCTAAAGAACAGTCTTCATATCTCCTTTCCAAACTTACTGGGCTTCCCTGCTGGTTCAGATGGTAAAGAATCTGCCTCCCAATGCAGCAGACCCAAGTTTGATCCCCAGGTTAGGAAGACCCCCTGGAAAAAGAAATGGTAGCCCATTCCAGTATTCTCACCTGTGATATCCCATGGACAGAGGAGCCTGGCAAGCTACAGTCCACGGGGTCGAAAAAATCAGACATGACTGAACGACTAACAACACACTTTTCTAAACCTATTATCTAGTTCAGTCCTCCAAACCCTGCAGTATAACTACTGCCATTTCATAGATGATAAAATCCAGACTTTGAGAGGTTAATTCATTTGACTGGTTGATTAAAATAATCCAAACTAATTGTGCTATACCATGCTGCAATGTTACAGGTTATAAAGAATTGTGAAATAACTATATCAGTTAACCTACATTTGCAGTCTTTTCTTTGAAAAATATAAAATACAATTTCATAATCTCTGAATATTTAAACAAAAATTAATCTGTAAACATAGCAAAACTTATAATTATTAAGAACTTTATGTATGTTTGTGGTGGTTCTAAAAGCTATAAATGGTACCAAAACTTTCAAAGATTATATGATGCTCCTTGCTTACTTATCCATCCCCACTAAAAAAAAAATTTTCTAAGTAATTCAATGCTCTGTGCCTCCAATCTTTGAGAACCATATGGGGATGTGTGTATGTGAGAGAATGAAATAGGCAGATTATTTTCTTAATGTCTGCAAATGTACTTCAAAATGTTATCTTTGTAGGTTGAGGGGGAAAGCTTAACATGCACTGTCATTTCAGGGTTTTGCAGGTCTGTGCATATGTGCATGTGTGTGCAAGAGAGAAATGTTTCAAAAATATGTTATGTTTAAGTTCAGTATTCAGCCACAGAACTATCTGATAGCACCTAGCTCTACTTGGTTTTAAGAAATTCACTGGCATTATCAGTATTGGATTTCTATGGTGACTAAGGGCTTTTCTGGAGGCTCTGATGGTAAAGAATCCGCCTCCGGTGCGAGACACCTAGGTTCGATCCCTAGGTTCAGAAGATCCCCTGAAGGAGGGCATGGCAACCCACTCCAATATTCTTGCCTGGAGAATCCCCATGGACAGAGGAGTCTGGCGGGCTACAGCCATGGTGTCGCAAAGAGTCGGACACGACTGAGCAGCTAAACACAACACAGCACGTGGTGACTAAAATTCTGGAGGCATAGAAAACTTGTAATAGTTACTGCTATCTCCTGGAATACAAAATACGTATTACTTAGTACAGCTTTGTAATTTCTATTTGAGTAAAATTGATTTCTAATTTAAAACTGATTTTCCTTTACAAAATTAGCTAAATGCTAAAACCATAATACAGGTTACCATTTCAGTTTTGCACCAAGACACTTTTATTTAGTAAAACAAAATAACTAATTTTATATTTTCCTAATTTAAATTTATACACCTGTATAATACAAAAAGAAATCCTTAAACTTTCTATAGATCTGAATCATACATTGGAGAAGTTTTGGCAAGTACCTTCCTTTTTTTCCCTGGCAATTTTTTTAAACAGACTTTTTGTTTTAGAACAGTTTTAGATTCACAGCAAAACTGAGCAGAATATAGAGATTCCTCATAAAAAGTGTGTGAAGGTGTTAGTCACTCAGTCAATGCCTGACTCTTTGCAACCCCGTGGACTGTAGCCCATCAGGCTCCTCTGTCTATGGGATTCTCCAGGCAAGAACACTGGAGTGGGTAGCCATTCCCTTCTCCAGAGGATCTTTCTGACCCAGGAATCAAATCTGAGTCTCCTGCATCGCAGGTGGATTCTTTACCATGTGAGCCACCAGGGAAGCCCAAACATACTCTTGACACTCAACACAAGCACAGCCTCTCCCATCACCAACATGCCCCACCAGAGCAGTATGTTTATTACTAATGAGGAAAGTAAACTACACATTATTATTATCCAGAATCTACAGTTTATTTTTAGGGTTCATGCTCCATGTTGTACATTTTATGGACTTACACAAACACACAATGACATATATCTACCTGTATGGTATTACATGGAACAGTTTCAATATCCTAAAAATTCTCTGTTCTACCTATTTAGCCATTCCTTTCTCCATTAACTCCTGGCAACCACTGATCCTTTTACTATCTCCATAGTTTTGACTCTTACAGAATGTCATGTAGTTGGAACCACACAGTAGGCAGCCCTTCAGATTGGCTTTTTTTACTTTGTAGAATGCACTTAAGTTTCCTCCATGTCTTTTTTTTTTTTTTTGGACTTCCCTGGTGGCTCAGATGGTAAAGCGTCTGCCTATAATGTGGGAGGACTTGGGTTCAGTCCCCGGGTCAGGAAGATCTCCTGGAGAAGGAAATGGCAACCCACTCCAGTATTCTTGAAAATCCCATGGATGGAGGAGCCTGGGAGGCTACAGTTCATGGCGTCACAAAGAGTCGGACATGACTGAGTGACTTCACTTCATGTCTTTTTATGCCCTGCTAGCTCATTTCTTTTTAGCGCTGAAAAACATTCCACTCTTGTCTGGATATACCACGGTTTACTTATCCATCCACCATCCAAAGGAAATGTTGGTTATATCCAGGATTTGGCCATTTTGAGTAAAATTGCTGCAAACATCATGTGCAGATTTTCATGTGGACATTCATTTTTCAGATCTTTTGGGTAACTACCAAGGAGTGTGACTGCTGAATCACAGGTCAGAGTAGGTTTAGTTTTTACAAGAAACAATCTATCTAAACTATCTTCCAAAGTGGTTGGACCTACACTTGGCTTTCCCACCAGCAACTCCTACAGCTCCACATCTCTGACATCATTCGGTTCTTGCAGTGATCTGGATTTTGGCCGTTCTAATAGCTGTTAAGTATTAAGCACCTGAATTCTGATTTCAAAGTACGTTTGAAATGTAACATTTCCCAAATGTCAACATTTGCTTTAAAAAACTCTTTTGTGAAACTATTGCCCTGAGTAGAATTTTCCCTACCAATTTTCCCTACTAATTATTTACAGTTAGAAAAAGTCAAACTAGTATGATTTCAAAAAAATTAAGTTTAAAATCTTTCTTGGCCAAAGTTTCATCAGTGGGGGGACAAACCAGTGAAGAATATGCAACTCTGAGTGAAATCATTTAATGGAAACTCACCGAATTCACTGTTCTAGGCTGGTTTTCTCAAAATGATCGGCTGATCTAAGAAGAATCAAGAAAGAATGTGGCTTGCACTGAACTATTCAAACATCTTTCTTCATCAGCTAAAAATGAAATGGCAACCCACTCCAGTATTTCTGCCTAGGAAATCCCATGGACAGAGGAGCCTGGCGGGCTCCATGGGGTCGCAAGAGTCAGACAGCACAAAGCAACGAAACCACCACCACCAATCACTATAGAAATCATATCAAATTCTGTAGTAATAATAAAGCAATGACTGCTTTTCGCTGGAGGGCCTGTTTCCTTCCTGCTGCATATCTAGCTGTGGTGCATTTTAATGAGAAAGGATGACTGCACCAGCCTTTATCCAGGAAGCAGATTTTAGCCTTCTGCTTAGGCCTCCCTCATGCTAATATGGATGACTTTGTTCTGAAGAAGATCACTGATACGAATGTATGTAGGTGAATAAATGTATTATCACAATTACAAATTCAATATTAACATTTTACACACTAACTTCCAAATGAGAAACCTAGAACTAACTAGATTCTCAGTATGTGTGAGGTTCCACTGAATCACAACAGTAGTTAGCACAGAAAAAAACATCAAATGTTAACATGAATCACTTTGAATACAGACCTGACCCTCTGTCCCCAGGAGTGCACTTTAAAGCAGACAATTCATTCTCCACACATATGTTACCACAAGTAACGTGTGTGCATGCTAAGTCATTTCAGTCGTGTCCAACTCTTTGCGACCCTATGGACTGTAGCTCGCCAGGCTCCTCTGTCCACAGGATTCTCCAGGCAAGAATACCGGAGTGGGTTGCCATGTCCTCCTCCAGGAGATTGTCCTGACCCAGGGACTGAATCCTTGTCTCGGGCATCTCCTAAATTGGCAGGTGGATTCTTTACCACAAGCACCACCTGGGAAGCCCAAAGTAATGTATGGCTGCCTAAAGTTTAATGACTGACACTGTGTATTAGAGTTTATTTCCAGACCAGTGTTGAAAAAATTCTGAGGAATGTTTGAAAACTCCTTCAAGTAATTTTCTCATGTGGTCACTGGGAGGAAAATGATTTTACAAAATAGATACCTCATTGATTTATTAAATGTAATTTGTCAAAGAAAGGAAACATTCAGATAAATTCCAGTCTTCTCTCACCACCAGCTTCTCCCAAAATATATACTCCATCAAAGACAGCTCACTAAGATGCTCTACTGCAGTCAGAGCAGCAGAATTTAAGAGGACATAACGAGTCCTTCTGCTACACAGAATCATGATCCATCTCTAACACGTCCTTAAAAGGCTGACTTCTAATCATGTGCCAAAGAGGGCCCTGCTAACTTCAGTGATTTCATAAAGAAGAATAGACAAGAACTCTCATCATAAATGACTTCAATACAACTGAGGAAACAGTGAGAAGCCCAGAGAAATAAGTTCTCATATGGAAATGTTGGTGGCATGAAATGCCAAGTGCCTTTAACTAAGACTTACCCTGTCATAAAGCAAGTTCTGTAAAAATGACTGAAAATAAATTCTTCGGGGCTCAATATGAATCAGCAATTTCCATTTATATTATACTGTTGTTTACTCAAAAACTTTTTAATGAATAGGACTCAGAGTTTGCCAAAGTGTTTTCCACAAAACGGCTCTCTTGAGATGTTTCAGATCTGTAATCAAATAAGTCTGAAAAGCCCTGAATAGTTAATTCACCTCTTGGGTATGTATAAGGCACACTAATACACAAAAGCCTCTAAGAAGACAACCATTAAAATTGTTTAATATTGTTTAACTAAGCATTTCCCAGACATATTTGGCTACATATCTAACAGCTAATTAAACAGTTTGGGAAATGCTATCACATACGAAAAATATTATTATCATTTAAGAAATATTAGGCAATACTATATACTCTGCGCACTCTGCTAAAAAGAGTTCTAGTTCCTAAACAGAGTACCGATTTTATGTGTGTGACTTATTTTATTTGAATTATCACTGTTTCTTTTATATAGCTCTATCCTTAATAGTATTTTGGTCTGTTGTTTTCCAGTTTTGCCTGAACTTTTTTTCTGCATAGATATAAAGTCTAGCAAATGTAAACTAGTTATATTAGTCTCTGGCTCAATTCTCTACTTCAAACACAGTAAATATTTTACAACTAAACCTTGGCTAATAACAACCTGTATTTATTTTTTAAACAAAACAGTGATGAAAATGCAAATAACTACAGCACTTCAGGGTTGGTTAACAAATTCTAAGAATACTTTCAAGCCATTGGGAAGA
Organism: Antilocapra americana; assembly: GCA_007570785.1. Lineage (NCBI taxonomy): Eukaryota > Metazoa > Chordata > Mammalia > Artiodactyla > Antilocapridae > Antilocapra > Antilocapra americana. The sequence continues at coordinate 12,679,225 of ML661338.1, forward strand.
TCTTTCCAACCTACATTTCAAAATGTTCAGAAAGAAACTATCTTGGTTGCTACTTTCATGATAAGGAAAAACGATCTGACTGCTCAAAGGCTTATGTGAATGCGTTCCTTTTAAATTTAACACTGAATCATTTGCATCCTCCATTTAATATCAAGAAGGTGTCAGCCACAAACCGGATGTCACACAGATGCAAATAAACTACAATTGAGACCAGCTGTTGTTATTCAGTAGCAGATAGGGACTGATCTGTTTATATTCTCATCCCACCCACCCTCCTCAGGTTTCATTTTTGTCCTCTCAATCTCAACTTGTTCCACTTGGGGTCTCCCTCTATCCTCTTCTGTGTGAACACATTACAGATTTTGACAGAGATGCCACTTGTGGTCAAAGGAAAGATGAAATCAGTCAGTCTTTGTGATAATAAAAACCATGATCTTGATAGCCAAACCAAGAATATTATGCAACACAGATGTCATCTATCAATAAACCTCAAAGAGCCATATATGCTTAATGCACTGAATTAATACAAACTGTTGCTATTTAGAGAGATGAGGTCAGTAGTGCTGCTGCTGCTGCTGCTGCTGCTGCGTCGCTTCGGTCCTGTCCGACTCTGTGCGACCCCATAGACGGCAGCCCACCAGGCTCCCCCGTCCCTGGGATTCTCCAGGCAAGAACACTGGAGTGGGTTGCCATTGCCTTCTCCAATGCGTGAAAGTGAAGTCGCTCTGTCATGTCTTACTCTTCACGACCCCATGGACTGCAGCCTACCAGGCTCCTCTGTCCATGGGATTTTCCAGGCAAGAGTACTACAGTGGGATGCCATCGCCTTCTCTGGATGAGGTCAATAAATACACAGTAGTGAGTTAGCGTTTGGAAAGCTGAGAAATATATATGAATGGATGGGAAAGGTGGCTCTTGAAAGTCAAGAATGGGAATTAAATTTAATCCGGAGAAAATCTTGGTTGCATTTGAAAGTTTCTGAGCAGGTAAATGCTTTGATTAAATACATGCTTAAAGAATTCAGGTATAAATGAACCGAATGGGTGAGAAGCTGTTTAAGCTGTGAGTATTTTAAGACACTTAGTTAAAAGTGACTGACCTAAGTCAAGGTGATCGGGGCCCAGACCAAGTGTGGGAGCGAGCGATGAAGGTGCCAACAATGATTTCAAAGTAAGAGCTGGTGGAGCTTAGAAGGTGAAGAAGAAGGTGGGATACATGAAACCTGAGACTGAGGTTCCCCACACCAGGCTCAAATGACATGAAACTGACCAGGGAAAGGCTGAAGAGAAGCTTCTTCAAAGTAGGTAATGCTTCCATGTGTTGGGTTGAACTGCCCAGCACTGAAGTGAGATAACTGAACAGAAAACCTGAAGTATGATCACAATAAGACAAGAATGACAAGTCTTATTAATAAAAACATATTTTGATTAGTCTTTCCTGGGAGCACATGGGAGACAGGATTGCAGAAATGTAGAGAATGAAAAAAAGAAAGGTTACATATCAATAACTTGATTAAAATTCCATACTAAGTCAGTGACACCTGTCTTAGACAACACTTATCTACTATAGCACAATCCATCCAAAAGCAAATGTGTGCAGAGAATTACAAAATATTTTTCAGACTGATGAAATTTCACTTTTATGCCTTTTTTTTCCCCCTTTTTTCCCCAATGTTGCAGAAAGAGATGATGGGGAATTTAAATGGATGGGCCCAATATTTGCACACGAATTCCACAGTCTATCTAGATAAGTTTCCTCTACCATTACTGCTTAGCACTGGGCTCGGGCACTTCCCCTGGCAACAATAGATTTTTAGTACTGCCCCTGACAGACATTCCACCAGCAAAAGCAATCCCTGCCCAGGCTCAAACATTCCCAACTATTCTAGTCACACCAGTTCAACCCAGGTCCCTTAAAACCTCACAAAAACATTGACTTACACTGCAGTATATCCCTACTCAGCTTCTTACTAATCATAAACTATTTAAACTACCCAACAGTTTCTTTGGCTATAAAATGTATAACAGCTGACAAAATATCTATTGGTCTTCTTTGTTGCAAACACAAAATGTAAGGTGGGCACAAAAGCTTGCAGAGACCATGCCCAATAAATATCATTAGCAGTATTATTTTAACCCATGAAATAAATGGAGTTTAATTTTTTTTAATATATAAGCTTCAATAAAAGTTAAACTTGTGTTAAATTGGTGGTTACTTTAGGTCAATGGTTTTAAAACTCACTTACCTATGAAACATTTTTCAAAGAAAATGTTATACGGGAACAGAAAGAGCTAGATAGAGCAGCTGTAATTTTCAAACGGATGTGAAAGCTTAGCTCTCACTCATTCAGCTTCCGTCACACTCCCTTCCACCAGTCACCCAAACCTCCAAGGCAGGTTCCCAGGGGTCCAGCGAACACACTTTTCAAAAACACATCATTTTGGGAAATAATTGATATAAACCAAAAATTATGGAAAACAGGTTCCCATTGGTAAGAGAAGCATTCTAATTTTTTCTTATTTTTTAAAAAAATGATCATTCTGTTCATTCTGACACCTTCAGGAGCTCTTGAAGGTTTCAAAATAATTACTTATTTCAAAATTTGAGAATGAACATGTACTTCTTGCACAGTGAAAATGGATGCATCTTTTTTGAGATGCTGGATTTACTTCTCCACCCTCCCAGTTCCCCAACTCCTGCACACGTACACACCTCCTTTCTAAGAAACTCAAAAGAAAACAAACGCACTTTAGACGTCAACTGAATCGCCTCTTTCCATAGTATCCCATGAGTAAAGGACTGTGCAACGGGAGCCCCGGTAGATTAGGATCCCCAGTAGATGTGGTCGACCACCAGAGTGGGGTTGATTTTTGTTGCTGAATTAAATACTCTGAAAACACCAAACTCTCCAGTGCACCACAACCCCCTTAACTCTCTGTCACCCTAAAAGACTGCATTATCTGTCTCCTGGAAGCATCTGAATGGGTCTGAGAATAGGGCTTATAACTTGGGTAAGCAACTTCTAGATTCATAAGAAATTCCACCAGATTGGGTGGGGGCTCTTTGGACTATCTGAGTATCCCTATACCTGGTCATTTGGGTTAGAAAATTGTTTTCCACCAGCCAGAAGACCTGTCAATCCGGGACTTCCCTGACGGTGCAGTGGCTGAGAATCCACCTGCCAATGAAGGGGAGACCCGTGTGATCCCTGGCCCGGGAGGATCCCACACGCCACGGAGCAACTAAGCCCAGCGGGCCCCAACTACTGGGCCTGCACCCTAGAGCCCAGGAGTCACAACTACTGAGGCCGCACGACAAGAGAAGCCACGACAATGAGAAACCTGTGCACCTCAAGGATGCATGGCCCCATGCTCCCCACAACTAGAGTAAAGCCTGGGCAAAGTAATGAACACCCAGCACAGCCAAAACAAATTACCTAATTCAAAAAAGTAAAGCTGTCAGTCTACCCATGGACACACAATAGAGGCAACTCTGAACATTCCACCAAACATTACATTTCTAATTTATTAATAATTTGTAAAATAAATATTAAATTTCTTATCATGCACACTCCTTGATTGGGAAATTCCTAATTCGATAAATATTTCTTTACTCTCATATCCTTTCTAAACGAAAGACATTAATGTTATATTCTTGGGTGAAAAACAGTGAGGTCTCGAGAGGATAATAACAGTCTTTGGATGTGTACATTTTATATGCAGACAGACACATCAAAATTCTGAGCGAATCAATTCTAATGTTAATAGAAGATGGAGAAATCATGTGCTTTTTAATTTAACTTCATTTTTGACATCGCTTTTTCCATTTTTTTTTTTCAAACAATCAACATTTAAAGCCTCATTTATATCTTCCCAATACCTTCCTTGCTAAAAGCTCGGTCAGGGAATCCTACCGGGGTCGGCGGCAAGGCTCCCTCAGGGCTCCCCCTACTCTCTGTCTTTAACCTCTGGCCCTAAGTACTCGGCCTGCTTCCCCAGCCCCTCAGGAGCTGTCACCACTCGCTTGGCCCTTTCTGTTTCTTCTACCACTGACTGTACAACCGACCGCAAGCGAGGTGAAGGACAAGAGCCTCAAATCTCTGTGGTCTTAAGTTTACTACCAACCAGTAAAGGAGAAAGAAAAAAGTAAACAAACAGCATGACAAAGTACAGGGAAGGAATGAATTTGCATCAGCTTACAAACTGCATACAATTGAGGCTCCTGGTTTATAGTTTTTAAGCACACCCATGAAATTGCGAGGCAGCATTCGGGAGGAGACCACAGCAGGCCCAGGACTACTGATGACTGAGGAGTTCTTCCCAGGAGGCCAGGATCAGAAGCACTGTAAGGATCAGTGCTACAGTGAATTAACCTTGCCTGATATACATACGCCCAAGTTTTCAAGCATACGTAGATTGCATTAATAATCAATTCTTAATATTTAACACTTCTTTTCTCATTATGTCTCATAAATCTACAACTCTCAGGTAAACATCTGCATCATTTTTTTGATGTTCAAGAGTCTCAAAAGATTGTTCAAAGAAGCTGCGAACACTAGTGTACAGAAAGGAGGACAGGTCTCAGAAGTGAGACAGAACAGACTTTACATGGCAGCTCCATCATTAACTGAGCAAATCTGAACAGGTTCTCTAAACTCTCTGAGCCCCAAGCTTCCAAATACAAAGCTGAGGATAATAATAATTCCATGGACCTTCCCATGAGGGAAAACTGAGTGAACCCAGTCTCCTAGCTGACCATCTGCTCCCCTTCAAACCTCATCTGAAATCCACACGGACAGAAGGGCAAATGTAAAAGGCACTCTGCCCCTCTCACAACCTCCAAATGAAAGGCCCACCTACTAGGCCGATGGCCAGCCCTGATACACTGGCCTCCTGGCACGTCCTCTTAGCCACAGAAACACACACAAAAAATTTTGTGAAAAAAAATTTTCAGTATTATTTCTCTTTTTTTGAAGAATAACATATCAGATCAACTTCTGCCTCAGAACAGTATAACTATTCTTGGAGAGTGTCAGAGAGGAAACAGCAGATTAAGTTTTATCTACAACCTGAATTGAAAATTATTCTTGAAATCATGTCTTGAACATAAATGTTTTCAATGGTTTAGATGAAATGATAGCACAATATAATTCAAGATAAACATGGACTATCTCTCCAGAAGATCTCCATCTTTCTTTAATCAGGAAAATAAGTCTAGTTTACACAAAATGACTGAGCACCTTGGAACTGATGCTTTTGAATTGTGGTGCTGGAGAAGACTCTTGAGAGTCTCTTGGAAATCAAGGAGATCAAACCAGTCAATCCGAAGGGAACCAACCCTGAATACTCATTGAGGCTGAAGTTGAAGCTCTAATACTCTGGCCACCTGATGTGAAGAGCCGACTCATTGGAAAAGACCCTGTTGCTGGGAAATACTGAAGGCAGGAGGAGACGGGGGTGACAATACTGGGAAAGATGGAGGGCAGGAGGAGAAGAGGGTGACAGAGGATGAGATGGGTGGATGGCATCACCAACTCCAATGGACATGAGTTTGAGAGTGAAGGACAGGGAAGCCTGGCATGCTGCAGTCCATGGGGTTGCAAAGAACTGGACACAACTTACGGACTGGACAACAACAATCCAAAATGACACTACCAACTGAATATAATAAGTTGATAAGCATTTTAAATCAAAACAAGGGTTATTTCATTTTTAGGTGTCCGATTGACACACAGCAATGAAAAATACATAACAAGTATCAAACTCTAATACAGACAACGTAGTTCATGAAAACAATATTTTTTTCTTTCAGAAAATTTATTTTCTGCCATTAGCTACAAACCCATAAACGGATAATATTAAAGGTATTATTATTAGAGTACTAAAACAATCTTTTATACGTTGGTTTATAGAGCAAGCTTTTGGAAAGACAAAGCAATCACATCAACAAGTCACAACAATCTTTAAAAAGCAAGCTGTTACACATTACATATGCAAGTGAACTGTTATTTAAATCAGGAAGCAAGGAAAAAACTACCCTTTAGGAGGATAACATAGGGAAGGAAACATCTCTTAATTTAAAAGCAGCCACGGTATTTGTTCCTACACTGAAAACTGATGTTATCTTAATCAGTTAATTATCCATCCCAATCTCCAGGCCTTGCTCCTGGAGGCAGTTATAACTTCTCCACCTCTTGCTGTGTTAACACTAGTTCAGTAATTTCCTGATAAAGAATCTTAGTGCAAACACATCTTAGTGATTAACTGTAAGGTTCATCCCCTTCTTGTACAGATAAGTAAACTGAGGCCAAAACAAGTATCTTACTGTTAATAATAAAGCAAATTAGTTGAAAAGCCTACCCAGGGCTTTCCCAGTCTACACCTCTCATGAGAACAATTGAGAAACAGACAACTCAAGCTGGTATCAACCCAGAAGCATGGGGAATGGTTTCAGTGGGCCACACAGCATATTTTTAACTATTAAAACAATTCAAGAGGTTATTGGTCATACACCAGCATCCTTCGGATAGTAAGTGTAGGAACAGTGTTAATTTTACCTGAATCTCTTCTAAGTATTCTTTTTATTCAAAAATGACAATACTATAGAAAATTTAGAAATACTGTAATTTTAATAAAGTCCACACTACATATGTTGTATTTTCAACTAGTAAATCAAATCAATATACCATTCCTGACACTTAGGTACACTGTGCCTATGGAAAATGTGATAACTATTTCAATGCAAGCTTTTTTGAAATGTACACTGCAACACAAATCCTCAGCATTTTTAAGATTCACATTTATTCCAAGCTTTTTAAAAATGTATTTACAGAAGAAAGCTTCTTTTGCAATTTATATGTTCCTAAATGTCTCCATTAGCTAAAACATATTTTGGAATATGATCAAACGGTATTGAATGTCAGGTTCTAACAACAAAGCTAAATGTGACAGTTCTCAGATGTGGCCACTGCTTTTAAACCACTGTGTCCCCAAAGGTCTAACAGGGTGAAAATTCTACCTTAACAAGTGAAAACAGCAAGGCATATGTTAATGGTTTAATTTCACCTCTAAGTGGTAAACAGGAAATTGGATTTGGGCGGCTTCACACTGCTAACAATTTAACATATGCACCTCTCACTCTTCCTCCTCAAGAAAGAAGTTTACACATTCCAGCTACATGTAACTTCCAAATTCTTTCTAACTATGAAGACCAAAATAGGACTCCTTAAAAAAAAAAAAAAGATGGAGAACTGGCAGACTACATGTTTATGTCAACCTACAAAAAACATAGAAACGAGCAGCTCCAGCTCACCAGAAAAATCACATGTGACCAAAGTATTCTGTGACATCTTATGTCTTTCATGCCCAATATTCTGGTTTTGCATTCGCCTATGTCAACCCCTGAAGGCTCAAGAGCTAGGTACTACTGTAGAACACCTTTGGCACGAAGAGTGTGAGAGGGCTCTGTTGTTGGCCCGTGGCGTGATCTTACAAACACTTGAATCAAACCTATTTATTTCCCTTCTGCTACTTAAAACCGAGAGACCTCAGGCTTGGGACATGGCTAAACGACAACAAGAGAAGAAGAAAAAAACACCCGAACACGGAAAACGCTAAGAACAAAGGAAACACCAGCCTGTGAACAGGAAATGAAGCAACTCTATACACATAAATACCTTTTGGGGCCGCCAACGTAGGTGAAAGTAAAGGTGGAGTCTGAGTATCTGAAATCTGAAAAGAAAAGTCTTGTTAAAAGCTACCCCTGGAGTGGATTTTTAACCCTGGTCCTGACTCGGACCCCTTATTTGATGGAGCCAAGGGGAGGCCTGGCTGGGCGGGAGGCGAGAGCTGGAGAACCCCGAATTCCCCTCTCCGAGCGGAGCCGGAGGGGATGCTGCGCACCCCGCGCCGGGAGCCGCGCGTGGCCGCCCCCCGCAACAAGTGCCGGGTGCCATGGCAACGGCGGGAATTTCCCGGCCCGGGCGGCCGGAAGCGGCCCCCGCCGAGCTCGCGGCTGGGGGGACAAAATCCTGTCCCTCTCCAGGGGGAGCAAAATGGACGAAAGACGACCCCCAGGCAGAGGCTCGGGGCGCCTCAGGGACCTAGGGCATCTCTTCTCTTTCCGGGGCATGACACTGCCAGTCGGAGGTACCGGAGGGAGCCGAAGCGGCCGAAGACCGGCCCAGCGCTGCCTCCCGGGGGGCCTCGGCGCCCGGCGCAGCCAGCCAGCGCCGCGCAGCGCAGCGGGCTCCATTCCCGGCCGCCGCCGCTCAGCCCATTGCGCAAACCCGGCGGGTCCTACCAGCCGCCTGGGTGGCTGCCGCTGAAACCCCGGAGGCGGGATCGGACCCTCCGGGCGTCCACAGCGGGGCAAAAATACCATGCACGGCTCCTTGCCTAGACCCCCGCTCGGGCCACCGGGGTTCTGTCCCCAAAGCTGGTGACCGCCCCAGACGGCGGGGGAGGGGAGAAGGGGAGAGGCTGTTGCCCCCTCCCCCTTTTGGCCCCCGCTCCCGCCGCAGCAGCTGTTGCCAAATGAACCCTAGAATGGGGACATGCAACCCACCCCCCATCCCCAGCCACACACCTCGCGGCCAGAAAACTGGGCAAAGGGGTGACGGGCGGGCAGAGGAAGCTGGCGCTGGGTCCGAGGCTCTGGGAAGGCAAGAACTCACCTGCAAACAGGCAGTCCTTCTCGGCTCTGGACTTCTGGATCACGACGTCGATATCCTTCTGAATTCGCTCTTGCCTTGAACACATCCCCATTAAATAAATCCCTGGAAAAGAAGCAGCCGCTATTTTCCACCCCACCCCACCCCCTCGCACGCTTCCAGCTTTCGTAAATATTCAGTTAAAAATGAAACCTCTGGCCGAGGCAGGGGCTGAAGGCGAAGTGGTTTCGGAAGTGATCCCGGGTGAGAGAGGAGGCGGTGGTGGCGGAGGAGGAGGCGGGGGAGGTCGGCTTTGCATTCCCAGATGTGACCGCCCAGCTGCTGCTCGCGGCTGCTGGATTCCAATTTCTTCCCCTCCTGACAATGGATGGCGATGACACCGACTCTCACTTTCTCCCTCCCCCCGCCAGGACCAACGGCCGTGGGGGGGCCGAGGGTGTTGGAGACCGCGGGAGAGCGATCACCGGCCGGGCGGCGGGCGCCGGCGAGGGGCGAGCCCCGCTCCGCCTCACGCGCGCACACCCCTCGCGGCCCGCACGCCGGCCTTCCACACCCGCGCACACTCGCGCCCGCGGGCGGCTGCGGCCGTGCCGAGGCTGCTGCAGCGCCGCCGGCCGCCGACCCTCCCGCGCCCGCCGCCCGGTCACCCGGTCCCGGCTGCCCGGGCTTCGCCAGTATCCCCGCCGGCCGAGCGCAGGCTGGATTCCCCAGGCCGGCCGCGGCTCGCGCCGGGGGCTGGGTGGGAATGTCGGTGGTGAAGACTCCCTGGGGCTCCCAGCCCGCCTCCCCACCCCCCGCCGCGCTTCCACCACTTTTATGAATTTGACTCCACTTTAGGAAGGAATTATGAGTCATATGGAAAACCCAAACCCGAGTGGCTGGAAGGGGAGAAGAGGGGCAAAGCGAAATCGTTCAAAATGGGAAATAAATAAATAAAACGAACAAATCCTTCCTTGTTGTCACATCAGGCAAGATGGAAAAAGCCTTGAAATGACTCCAGACGTACACCCTCCAGTGCCTATACTGCCAGTCTTTTTTTCTCCTGGATGGAAGTAGTTCAGCCCTTCTGGAGCGCCCTTTAGGAAACATAGCCCCTTTGGAGAGACTTCTTCCACTTGCAGAGACTCACCCGTTGGGCTCTGCTCGGTCTTTCTGTCCATGAAAAATTGGCAGAATCAACTGGCTCGTGTTAGGGTCTCCGTCAAGGATGGATATCTGTTTGGCTTGTTTTAAAATGTTACCCTTTGGCCAGTCAGTCAAGAGAAAGCTGCTACAATCCTGTTGTCTTGCTTAGAACTGAGATAGTGCTCTGAGCCTCACTTTCTGTTCTGCCTAAGGACAACTTGGCCCTGCCTCTGTACTGCCATGTGCCCTAGGACAAGCTTGTTAATCTTTTCTCCGCTGGGACAGCTTCCCTAAGCAATGCATGTCTCGCCTGGTTCTGCATCCCCAGTGCCTGGTGCAGTGCCTGGAATATAGCAGGGAGGCGGAAATGTTTGCTGTCTGAATGCATGAATGGGTGGTACCTTCAGCCTCTTTATGGATATTCCAGCTTCAGTGTGCTTTCTTATCACTATGAGTACCCAAGAGTTGTCAAACTGGCTCAGACCCTTAATCAGTCCAGTTCTAATGCTGACAGTGACTATGTGTTCTTTAGGAGAATTAGGAAAGGCTGTGATCCTTTATGTAGTCTTTAGACTCGAGAGAGAGAAAAGCATCCAGAGATCATATGCCCCAACTCCTCTGTCTTGCAGAAAGAAACCACAAAATGATTTGTTGTACAGCCTGGAATACATCACATTCGTTGTGAATTATAAGAGAAAACATTCGTCTGCATTACTTGGACCACTGCAGTCTTCAGGAGTAGAGGCACAGCTCCTGCTCACCCTCCTGAAATGCTTCTCGACTAGGGCAGGACAGGTTCACATCTTTCCTGGGCATGTTGCTTTGTGCAGGCCCTTTGGCTACCAAGAACACTTTCTTCTCTTTCTCATAACACTGGGTATCACGCGCACTTCCTCCTGCCATCCTGTACTCTAAATTTCCAAAAAACTTAAACTCTATAAGCTCATGAGAATTAATTTTATAGTTGTCTATCCACCAAGCTTGTGTTCCCAAAGTAGTGCCCTTTCCACAAATAAATTTGAAATCATTTTAAAGGCACGGAATGTTTTGGCCCAGATCGCCTCCTGGTTTACTACTCACTCCATAAAACAGGCCTTCTTGTGATTTGCCCTACATTGGTTTTTTTTGTTTGTTTTTCCAGACTTTACAGGCTGCCCTGTTTTGGTTAAACAAAGCTAACCTCACTCTGTCCATGCCCTGAAGGTGCAGTATATTTAAATATTTTTAAATTTTAAGGGATAAGAAAAAAAATTAGAAACTTTTTTATCTGGTATGCTTACCTACAAGTGAAGTTTCTCAAATAAAAACTAACAAGCCATCAGTGTTGCTAAGCTAGATCTTTATGACATGGTGCTTTCAAACTCAGTTCACAAGCCAGTGTCCTGCTTACTCCACCTCATCTCATACTCTTATTTAAGCATTTAGATTATTTGTGGTCTTATTAAAAACTATATTCACCTGTGAGATGAGGAGGTTATATCCCTACCTTAAACACTTGTGTGCACACAAACACACACATACATGCCTTTAGGAACATAGTAAATAGTAGGCCCTCAATCACTGTGCTTTAAAAAGAAATAATTTTTCACAATGAGAGACAATTTCTGTGATACGCTATAGTAACTGGACATAATAATCTATATATTAGATGATAGAGTCTAGCCAAAAAATTTCCACTGGTTTAGAAAAATGATCCCAAGCTAATGGGTAGAATTTACTGGAAGAAAAAAAAAGCAAATTCCTCACCTATGCTAAAATATTCAACTGCAGAAGTGTAAGGTAATGGAAATGTGGCAGCAAGTTCAATGCTGTGATGTGGATATTAATAACTCATGCTTATTCAGAACTTAGTAGCCCAGCCTGATACTGCTGTAAAAGTTTTACTTAGGTTAACATTTAATTCACAATAACCCTATAGGGACGCTATACTGTTATTCTTCATATTTTACAAAAGAGAAGACTGAGGCACAAAAGGGTTCATTAGCTTCTCTAAGGTGGGACCTAATGGGCAATGAACCTTTTCCTCTCTCCTAATCTTTCAGCAGTTGAACTGAACTTTAAGGAAAATAAACGTTCAGAAGTCTCACTGCTGAGTAAACTGGCCCCACTAATGGCAGCAGGCCAGGAGTTAGGCCAACAAGAAGTCCTATAATGGATTCTGAGGGAGGCCTGGAGCCTATGCATTCTCAAAATAGTCTCTTCTAGTGGCAGTTACATTTCTCTTTCCTGAAGTGAACTTCCTTTCCTAAATGAATCCCAGCCGTCAGTAAAGTCTGAAGTAAAAGCCTGACCTCTGCTATTCCATGGGGATTAAGAAAAGAAGATGGGGGCAGGATTGGCAAAGACAACAGTCCGCTTTCCCAAATGGTGTTATCAGTAGCAAATGCCCATGGGAATGCCCAGCAGACATGGTCAACCATGGAAACAGCACTGTGATAACTTGCCTTGGTGGTAGAATCAGAGTCAAAAAGAGAGAGGTTGAATCTGAGCGGTTGCTATGGGAAGGGGTCACCAAGGGCCTTAAGCTAGAGTGAGGAAGTGAGATTTTATTTGAGAGAAATGGGAAGCTACTGGAAGGAAGCAATCTCAAAGCTCTTGCCAATTTTTAGATTTATATAGCTTCTTCTTGCAATTGTTCTGTAATGGAAACAAATCCATACAATTCAAAATCCTGCTAGCTAGCCCCAACTGGCCTCCTAAAACAATTGGATTTGGACACTTCCTTATAAAGCAGTTGATAGTTTTGCTTTGGGAGAAACTAATCATGCTATCTTGACTTCATCTTACTGATCTAAAAACCCAAATAGGGGCAAACTAAAGTCGACCTTGAAAATGGAGACTCTTAGGTGGTATGATATGAAATTCATATGAATTTGATCCTTACCACACTCCCTAACCTAAGGTCAGATAGAACAGCACAGTGGTAATGTGGAGGCTTTATGGTCCTTCCTCACAATCCTAATGAATTTAACAAACACTGAAGCTATATAGCATGAAACCTGAACTGCTCTTTCTAGTTCCAAGGGTCTCTTTAACTTAGTCCCAATTGTCTCTCATTAAACTTTAATTCCCGTTTCTACTGTAGATGCATCCACAGCCCTAGTTAGATTAGATTCATCACCATCCCATGCAAACTCATCCTACTCAGCTTGCACTCAGTCTTTATCTTAATTCTTTGTTGTTGTTGTTGGGTAGCTAAGTTATATCCTTCTCTTTTGTGATCCCATAGACTATATTCCACCAGCTCCTCTGTCCAGGGGATTTCCCAGGCAAGAATACTGGAATGGGTTGCCATTTCCTTCTCCAGGTGTATCTTCCTGGCCCAGGGATCAAACCTGGGTCTTCTGCATTGGCAGGCAGATTCTTTACAGCTGAGCCACCAGGGAAGCCCCGTCTTAATTCTGCTTTCTTTAAATGCCTCTTCTTTGTTTATTTTTTAAACTGCATAAATACTGCATGAACGTATTCTCAGTGCAAACCATTTAAGACATGTTAGTACACAGAGTACAATGTGAAAATTCCTATCCATCATAACCTGTAACTCCACTCCTCATTCCAAAGGTAACTGGCATTAATAGTTATAAAAGAATCCTCCTATTTTTTGCATTCATCTAGCCACACACAAATGTGCATCTGTTCATAGATTTATATGTATATATTCTAATTTAAAAGGAACCACACAATACATCTTGTTTTGCAACTTGATTTTTCTGCGGTCTTGGAGAACTTAGTTCAAAGAGATCTAGCATATTTTTTTTTAGCTACTGCAGAGTTTTATCGAATGGATGCACCATCATATATTTTAACCATGCCTCTGCAGTCATGATGGGATTTTCAAAATGTTCTGGGATTAAAATAATTTGCAATAAATGCACATCTTTATGCAAATTTTCCACTGTCTCTTTGGGATAGAGTGTTAGAAGTGGATTGATTGAATCACAGGGAACTGGTGTTTTATTTGATAGGTACAAGCAAATTGCTCTTAAACTCTCTTGTTTTATACTCTGCCAACTCTTTTTGCAAATACCTAATTCTCTGCAACATTTCCAACAATAGGCACTATCAATCTTTGAATCTTTTTCTAATTGGTTGGATGAAAAACATATATGTTTTTATTTGTATTTCCCTGATTATTAGTGAAGTTGGGCATTTTTTCAAATGCTTATTGGCAATTTATAGTCTTTTGAGTATATAAGTGTAGTTGATCATGACTGCTTGTTGTAGTCTTTCTCTATTTTCCTATTGGTTTTTCTGGATTTTTATTATTTTTTCCTAGGAGCTTTTATGTCTTGTGGATAGCAATACCTTTTCTTTTATAGACACTGTTTAGTTAGTAATTTTAGGTCTTTATTTATTAAAAATTATAAACGAGAACCCAGCATGCGAGACAGCAAAAGGAACGCAGATGTATAGAACAGACTCGTGGACTCTGTGGAAGAGGGCAAGGGTGGGATGATATGGGAGAATGACATTGAAACATGTTAATTATCATATGTGTAATCAATCGCCAGCCCAGGATTGATGCTCAGGGCTGGTGCATCGAGATTTCCCGGGGGAAGGGAGGAGGGAGGGAGGAGGGAGCGGGGTTCTGGAGGGGGAGCATATGTAAACCCATGGTGATATCATGTCATTGTATGGCAAAACTAATTTAAAAAAAAAAGAAAAAATAATAATAAAAATTTAAGCTAACTCTTTCAGACCACATACTCTTTTCTTCAGAAAAGTCTATTCTGATTTCTCCAACTCACTAATATTTCCTCTTCTCTAACTCTCCATTTCTAGATTGTAAGTTCCTTGAAGGCAGGAACTGGCTTTACTCAATTCAGTAACCACTGCAGAGCTTAGAAAAGAGACTGTTTAAATTCAATGTACAGTAATTTAATGGATAATTGTTGGATTGACTTGAAGCTTAAGTTACTGTCTTTTATTGCTTTGCTTTAAATTCCTTGAAATTTATATTGCCCCTGTTACTTATGCTGTTTCTGTTGCCCATAAATAGCTCCTGGCACAGTGCTGAGTGTATTGAAGCTACTCAGTACAGATGTATTGATAAATTGATTTCACTTTGTTATGACCTTCGACAATTCAAGCTTCTGAAAAAGAGAAGCATTTCCTCAAAAGTATCCGATGGGATATTAACTTTATATTATATAAAGAGATTTCTCCCCAAGATGTCTCCAGTTTCCAGTAAATTTGAGGGAAAGTGGATTACATAAAGTTAATTAGGTTTTTCTCTAATTGATGTTGAGTCTGTAATACACCTAACTAAGAGGAATACGTGGCATTCCCAAATATTTTGAGATGACTGAACATTTGGGGTTTGTATTTGTTTGCTGGCAGTGAATTGGGTTCTGTGTAATTACAATATTTTCTTACTTCAGCTAAAAATTTCCCTTATATGTTCTTTCTCTTCTTTGTAATATCAACTGTAGAACAACTTTAACACTCATCCCACTGGGCTTTGGAGTAAAACAGGATCAAATCCTGGCTCTCTAACTTACTAGAATTGGGAACTTGGGCAATTTATGCAATCTCAATTAGTTTTCTTATCTGAAAGATGAGGAGACCAATGTCCCATAGCCATTAACAGTTGAAGAGGTTTAAATGAGATAAGCCCATGTAAATAGAAATATTGTGCTGTCCTCAGTTTTTGCGACCCCATGGACTGTAGCCTTCCAGGCTCCTCTGTCCATGGAATTCTCCAGGCAATAATTCTGGAGTGGGTTGCCATTCCCTTCTCCAGGGAATCTTCCTGGCCCAGGGATCAAACCTGCGTCTCTTGCATTGGCAGGTGGATTCTTTACCATTGCACCACCTGGGAAAACCAAAGAGAAATATAGGAGTAGCTTAGTAAGAATTAACTATCATTAAAGAGATGCTTTTAAAAACTTCTATTCCTCACCCCTATCTACAGTTGACTAGTTTCGTCTTGGCTTCCCCAATTTAGTTGGTAGTTTTCTGTCACATTGTCTGGACGTATTTGTTATAAGTGGTAAGTCCCTGCATAGGGACTTCCTCTTCTTCATGTCTGTAGGCCTTGTCCATGTGCTCCGTGCCATCTGGAAGCCCACACAGACTCTAGGTAGAGGAAGGAACAGGAGGAACATGAAACAAGTGCCTCAAGCTGAAGGTGCAGCTTTTATAAGCCAGTCTTAACCTCCTCCAGCTCACATGTAGGGTCACTATACTTGTTGGGAAACGTTTGGTTGCATCACAGAACTCTCACTCAAACCAGCAAAAGCAAGACTTGATATGCTGGCTCTGACAACTGAGAAGTACATTTGAGTGGCGTAGTGGACCAAAGCAAGAGCTGGCAGACCTAGCAGCTCAGGAAACTGAACTGGAGCTTCAACTCAACCCATTTTCTCACTCTTCTTATTTCCATTTCTGCTTGGCATTTTCATGTTTCCAAATATCAGGGAAAATGGCCCTGTGGTAATCTCAGTCCTATAACATTTCAGTTTATTAAGCATGAGTAGAGGTGAAAGATGGCTTCTTTTCCCCGGAACTCTACATGAACCCCAGGATAAAGATAATATAATTAGCTGCTTTGGGTTAAAGGTCAATCTTTCAGATAATCGCTGCTGTCAAGTAGATGAAGTATTCTGATTTGTTAAGCCCAAGTCAGTTACTCATTCCACATTTAGGGGCAGATGTGGAAAAGAATGAAGGCAATATCTCTTACTGGTCTCATTTACTACACCAGTTTACTGCATTGCTCTAGACTAGGTCTGGGATGTTCACTAATATTTGGGGAGGTGAAATATCTTTAAAAGGTACTATTTTATTCCTCCCAGTTTGGATTTCTTCTCTTCTTATTCTCACAGTGAAATACTGAAAATGCTTGCAGACTATGCTCCACGCTGGTGCCACTCCATTGCACTCACCACACATACTGTTTGTCTGCCTTTCTTACAAGCCTAAGCAAATGTGCCCCGAGTCTGAGTAATTTGCTCTGTTCAATAGAATTTCTCTTATACTTAAGCTAATGTGGGAAATAAAGAAAACACTCAATAAATGCTCATTAAAAGAAGAAAGGAGAGTAACCTCCCACAGTGTGAAATAGAAACACAGACATCAGGCATATAACTCAGATGAGCTGGAGGTGGGGGACAGGTATCAGTGATGCTGAGTGTTGAAAGCAGAGTAGGAGTAAAGAAAGTGAAGAACATTCTAGGCTGTGGGAAGGTCTGGAGCCAGTGGTGTGCCTGAGCTGGCTCCTGTAAGCTTGCAAGATGTTGTATGTACCTCGTCCTCACTGAACATTCAATGATTTCACACTGGTAGCTTAAAATCAGCTAAAATAGGGATAGTCACCACAGAACTCAGAATCACTGCAAAGCAGGCACTCAACTTTCTTCTCCAGAGAGCTGACAGTGAAACATTTACTATGCCACTGCATGAAGCATGAGGAGGACAGAATATTACTACAGATGAAGCTAGAAAGCTACTCAAAAGTCAAGTTATGAAGGAACTTATGTGTGAAGCACAGGCATCTGAATTTCTTAGCCACTGAAAGATTTGGAAAGGGAAAACACATGACATGACTTGCTCAATATCTGCTGGCTAGAGCTCTTCAACAGTCGCTTTGTATGGCAAACTTGGCAGGAGGTGACGTAAATAGTCACACTTTATTAAATGCTTGCAGTTCTAGGGAAGTTATTGCCTGCCCCAGCATATCGATCTTAACCAACAGCTTGGCCTAGAGCTATGCCAGGCTCAACCTAAGCTTGACTTCATCAAGACCAAGCATGGCCACAGAAGCAGCACTGCTTCAAGTCAGTGCCAGTAGCTCATACATCCCATATAATGCAAACCTGTTTCCTCTTGACACCTGGCACACCAGCCTCCTGAAATGTTGACATTAGCAAACTTCCAGCTGAAAGTTTGCCGACTCTTGCCATATTTTTTTTTCTTTTCTGTCTAGGTTGTTTTAGCTATAGTCCAGTCTAAGAGCAGAGGTATAAACTTAAATGGGCTTTCACATTGCTTCAAATTTATGAATATGTATAGAAAAAAAGCTTATTTAAGAGAGGAAGAGTTTGAGAGAGAGAGGAAGGGAAGGAAGGAGGGGAGGGAGGGAGGAAGGAAAGATGGCAGGAAGAAAGGAAAAGAGGATGAAAAAGTAATAGATTCTTTCCAGGACTGTTGAGATGAAAACACATAGCAAAAGCAGCAGCAGCAGCACGTGTGATTTGAAACAAGCAGCTACCTTGGAGCACTCTTTTCAGAGTCACTTTGTTGGTTTTTACTTAGGGTTTTGCTTTTTGAAAGCAAGAGGACAGGTTCTTAAAAACTCAGTGGACCGGTTCTTGAAAATTTCTTAACTGACTTCACAGCAGTCCAAGAGCCTTCTTCCCTTTCCCTTAGTTTCTGATCCCTAAAAGCAGTTTCAGGGTCTCAGTTCCTGAATCTGACTTTCTCTTTTCTTGGAGTCTCTGGCTTTTCTACTGCCCTGTTTAGGGAATGTTTTGTGTGTAAAATGATTGTTCTACCTGTGTAAACTTATAGTTTACAAGGGAAATTTAAAATAGAATCAGGAATTAGAATTAATATTGCTGTCACTAGTCACTGTCATAGAAAAGTGGTTACAGAACACCTTAGTGAGGAAAAACATAAAACTGTGTGCTTCTTCTCCTATCTTATGAAAGTGAGTCATCATGAAAAGCTGTCATAGGGCAAATTTCTATAAATCAAAAATGTAAGTACCATTGACCTTAACAGTATAGAATCACTTCAAGAACTGACAAAGCAAACTTAAGATATCCAATGTTGGTACTGAAATTTAGTGGAATAGATTTTGTTGTTATTCAGTAATTCTCCTGCCCACCAATCTGCCCGAGCATACTGCTAACTGCTGCTGGAGATGAGACTCTATCTGGTCTCCTCTCAGATATAATGCACATTACTGCCTTTGGCTTTGAACTGGTCCATCAACTTGTTGTGGCCAACAGGTTGTTCAGAGGTGTGAAACAAGCAGAAGCTTGAAATGTGCGAGTGTGGTTGGACTTGCTCTCTTGCACCTGTGCCATTACCAGGGGGAGAACATAACTTAAGTAATCTGTTGGTTCCCAGACAGACATGTAGGGCAGATCTGGATTCAACTTGCAACTTGGTGCCAAGTCCTGCCTACTCCAACCTAAATGATGAACTGACTCATAAATAAGAATGAATGATTGCTATTTTAAGCCATGAACTTTGGAGTGGATTTGTTACTCAGCATTGTTGTGGTAATTGTTGACTGACATACAGAGTAAAAACAAAATAAATCAATAAAAACAATGTAAACAGTCTACCAGACCATTGCTGGTATGCACTAGAAAACTATGAGTTTTTTGAAAAAAAAATTAATATAGAAGTAACCAACTTTTTACATACAAAGACACCTTCATGCCCTTATGGTGGCTCCCATTTTTTTCCACTTAAAAAAAAATTAATGGAAGGGTAATTGGTTAACAAAGCTGTGTTGGTTTCTGCTGTACAACAGGTGGCTCCGTTTTGTTATGGTCAACACTTGCCTTGTAGAATGAAAAGACAGTATGAAATCAAACTTTTACAAAGTAAACTTCTTTGCATCTGAATGGTCATCTTTCACAATGTGCTTGAAATGTTATTACATCACATTAAAATGTTAAAAGTATTTGTCTCTGAATATTGGTATTATGAATATTTTAATTTTTTATTCTTATTTTAAATTTTTTAATAGTTATTCATATTATTGTCATGCTTTTCAAATGTTTTCATTTATTTTAAACAAATTTACCTTGATTTTCAAATAATAGATTTAGTTAGTTCAGAACAATAACAAAAAGATAGAAAGCGAACGTTGTGGCTCTTCCATAACTGAGGTGTTTATTTTACTTTTACTTACAGGCCATTTAGATATTGCTTATCTCACATTGGTGGAGGACTCTGTAGTAGGGATATGTCTTACTGAAACTGAGCAGGACCCTTTGGGACCTTCTCAGGGACCAACTTCCCCCATATCCCTCACCTCTCAGTTAGAAAAATATTTTAGCCTCGTAAGCCTTCCCTGAGTTCTATAGAACAAGCTTAATTAGAAAAGTGACAAAATGCCAAATAGCATATTGAAAAGCAGAGACATTACTTTGCCAACAAAGGTCTGTCTAGTCAAGGCTATTGTTTTTCCAGTAGTCATGTATAGATGTGAGAGTTGGACGGTGAAGAAAGCTGAGCACTGAAGAATTGATGCTTTTGAACAGTGGTGTTGGAGAAGACTCTTGAGAGTCCCTTGGATTGCAAGAAGATCCAACCAGCCCATCCTAAAGGAGATCAGTCCTGGGTGTTCAGTGGAAGGTCTGA
This sequence comes from Antilocapra americana, assembly GCA_007570785.1. Classification (NCBI taxonomy): domain Eukaryota; kingdom Metazoa; phylum Chordata; class Mammalia; order Artiodactyla; family Antilocapridae; genus Antilocapra; species Antilocapra americana. Next base: position 12,699,344 of record ML661338.1, read on the forward strand.
TGTTGAAGCTGAAACTCCAATACTTTGGCCACCTCATGCGAAGAGTTGACTCATTGGAAGAGACCCTGATGCTGGGAAGGATTGACGTTTGCTCAGAGCTTGGAGTACTACCTATATCTGAAAAGCCTAGGTGTGAAAATGTTACCCTAAAGTGTCTTTCTGATTTTAACTTAAAGATCTTTTGTTTGAAAACAATTTCAAACTTAAGTTTGAAATCAAGCAAACAAAAACACCAGTAACACCTGTAATACCCATATGTACTTTACTCTAATTGTTAATATTTTTAGCAAATTTATATTATCATCTTTTCTCTTTTTCTCTCAATATATATTCCAACTTTCAATCCTTAGACCTGGGTCTTACAGAAACCTGCAATGTGATGCTTGGCTCTGTGCCTGGTGGAGACAGTGAATTATTTTCTATCATTCTGGTTCAGCTATGTATTTTAAAAGAATCCTCTGTCATATTTTATCTATTATTTCTGTATATTTGAAATAGGAGTGAGTTCTTCCACATTAATACAACCTTGAACATAAATGTCTCAATGTAAATGAAGAGCTATATTGCAGGAATTCTTGAAAAAAATGCACAAGGATCAAAAATAGTATTATTTTTCCCTTCTGCTTATTTTGTTAATATTTTACTTTATTTCTGAGAGCAGAGTCTGCAATCTAAAAATAGCAGAAAGAAAGAGAGATGTGAGACTTTTTTCTTCGCTTGCTCTCCACATACCAGGAAAGAATGCTCATATATATACATGTACGTATGTATGTATATATATATATATATAAAGGGCATCTATCTATGTGTGTGCATATGTATATGTTTTTATGTATACATAAACATCTATATTCTGTATTAGTTTTTCCAGTTTGCTCAAACAAACACCACAGACTGGGCTGCTTAAACAACAGAACTTATTTTCTCCCAGTTCTCCTCGGCTTGTGGATGGCCATCTTCTCCCTTTGTCCTCACAGGCTCTTCTTCTCTCTGTGCACGGACACCTGTGTTAACTTTCTTCTTCGAATAGGAGCACCAGCCCTGCTGGTTTATGTACCACCAGTATGACCTCATTTTCCTTAATTGCGTCTTTAAAGTCCCTCTGTCCAAATACAGTCACATTCTGAAGTCCTGGGGGTCAGGAGTTCAACACATGACTGGGATGGGGGCATAACTCAGCCTGTGACATATCACATATATCAGTGGTCCCCAGTCTTTTTGGAACCAGGGACTTGTTTCTTGGAAGACAGTTTTCCCCTGGATCTGGGGCATGGGTTGTGGTGGTGGTGGTTTCGGGGTGATTCTCATTAGGAGCCACTGCACACCCTAGATCTCTCACATGTACATTTCACAGTAGGGGTTTTACTCCTGTAAGAGTCTAATGCCACCACTGATCTGACAGGAGGCCGAGCTTAGGCTATAATGCAAGTGATGGGCCACGGCTGTAAAAACAATGAAGCTTGGCTGGTCCACCTGCCACTCACCTCCTGCTGTGCAGCCCAGTCCCTAATAGGCCACCTATCAGACCTGGTCCGTGGCCTGGGGGTTAGGGACCCCTGCTATATATCTACAACATATTTATATAATATATGTGATTATATAAATATAATATAATCTCTTGATTAGCTTTGTGACTCTAGTGATAAAGAAGGAAAAGCTTCAGGTGACTATCCCTTTTGTATGAGGAAGAATTCTGTCTGCCCTTAACATAAGAATGAAGTAGAGAGAAATCCATTTAGGGAGCAATATGAAAAAATTCTAAGATTTCACTCTGATACCATCATTTTTTCCAGGGGTCAAATGTTAGCATATGTGGCATGCCATAATGAGACAGAGTTTTTCAAAGCCATATTTCAAAGCCAGTTGTACTGGCTCACCATCTCATACTGCCAGCATTCATCTAGCACTCAGTTGGAGAACTGAGCTAAAAATCAGGCTTTTCTATATCAGCAGAGTAGCACAAAATCTGACCTTATTCCTGAATTTCTACTCTATGATGCCTTGCTTCCAAACTGAGCCCCACACTCAATTTTTTCTTGTTAGAAGTTCAGATTGATACATTTTTGAAAAATAATAAGACAAGAATAGCATTCTTGGAAAAATAATAACTGGCAGAACAAAGAAAAACCATTCATTCATTAATTCAGCCATTTATGAACAAACTTGTTTGCTTCATTATTAACACAGCCTCTTGGTGATTAAGTAGATATTCTTTTGTAAATATCTTTCGGTCATTCATAAGTATGTGTAGTTTACCTTTTTCAGGAAACTATAAATTCTCAGAGGAAAGACCTGTAATTTCTTTCTTTTGATTCCCTTTTAGCAACTGATAATCATTGACAACTAATTGAATGTTTATAACAACTATCACAGATTAATAAGTCTTTCAGTGAATATTTTTCATCATTTTCTAATTTCCAAGCCCTGTGCTATGCTCTGGGGAATGCAGAGATTAATGCATCCCCTACCATACAGTGGATTTCTTAGAGAGAGACATGAAAACTAAGGGTTGTAAATGCTGAAGACGTTGTTCTAGAAATCTCAAAAGGAAATAGCTGCTGTAGAGGCAAAGTGCTCCCACTCAGACTCACGTTGCCTAGATTTAAACTCTGGTCTCACCACTTCTTTTATGAGTTTAGGCAAATTTCATGAGCTGTTCAGACAAGTTTCATCATCCTTAAATAGAGATAAATACTCTTACCTCATAAGAGTATGATAAGGATTAAAAGCAATTATTCGTTGATTGAATTTCCTCAGTGCCTCACACTGGTAATGTTATTCTTTGCTCAACAATCAAATGGGAAAAGGTGATGTATCTCCAAGGAAAATTTCCTGTATGTGGTCTGGAAGATTCCAAACCTAGCACTACTAATGGTAAAGAGTAAAATTGGTTTACATAAAACATTTTTTTAAATCTTTCTAAATATCAAGAAATTCCATAATCATTGTTAACAGCTTGAGAAAGATTATTAGAATTATATGCAACTGATAAGGAGGTCATTTTTAAAACTACAAATTATTAAGGAAATGGTGAAGAACCCAACATACAGATGAAAGGTAGACGATTTGGGTAAGTAAATCTACCCCTCACTTTTTCGAAGTTCACTTTCTGTTACTTCGCTTTCACATAAGATTTATATTAGCAACTGCTTTCTCACTAACTGAAAGAAGTCTAAAGAAAATTTTTGCTTCTATAAAGTAAAGGTGAAAAAAATAACATTCAGCATTTGTTTTGCTGGGAACTCTCTTAGAGGCATCACCCACCACCAGCGTTGTCAAGCACCTTCCTGGGAACCACACTCAGCAACTCAGGATCAAGGCGCCAATAGCTTCAAACTGTGTCTGAGCATCTGTGCTTTATCTTAATTTGTGTTGTGGGTCCATTAGCAAGATGTGTCCTAAGGTGATTGATTTTCTGTAGGCCATTTTCGCCTGGGAAATGTTTCACAGGAACATTTTGCTTTTTGAAAGCAGGGGAAACCTATACACATAGAAAAAGAAAAGCAACAGAGAAAGAGAGGCAAATCACCAAACATGAAAAGATGCTCAATCACGTTGATAATTCAACGCATTCAAATCCAAATAGCATTGACCGCCATTTTCAACCAATAAATTGGCAAAACATTTCGTAATATATAGCATTGCCAACTACCTGGTTGGGAACCAGGGCTGTGCTCACCCACAGTTTTGGAGAGTGTGTATACTGATTAAACTTCAGGTGTACAATTTAGTGGCATCTACCAAAATTAATGGGGCTTCCCTGGTGATTCAGTGGTAAAGAATCCACCTGCTTATAAAGGACACACACAAGAGATGTGGATTCAATCCCTGGGTCAGGAACATTCTCTGGAGGAGGAAATGGCAACCCACTCTAGTGTTCTTGCCTGGGAAACCCCATGGACAGAGGAGCCTGGCGGGCTACAGTCCATGGGGTCACAGAGTCAGAACAGATCGACTGAGCATGTACACACACAGGCACCAAAATTAGTAGTGTATATTCTCTTTGATAGAGCAAACCCTACAATATATGTACAATAATATATGTGTAAGGATTATTCATTTCAGAGTTGTCTGCAAGGCTAAAATGGGAACAACATAGATAGTCACTGATAAAGGAATGAATAGATAAATAATTGTACATCTGAATGATGCAGTATGCAGTAACTAAAGGCCCTAAGACATATTATTAAATAATAAAATCCAGGTTCATGAATGGTGGTGGTTGGCAGTTTAGTTGCTAAGTTGTTTCTGACCCCTGTGACCCCATGGATTGTAACCCGCCAGGCTCCTTTTTCCATGGGATCTTCCAGGCAAGAATACTGGAGTGGATTGCCATTTCCTTCTCCAGGGGATCTTTCCAACCCAGGAATCAAATCTGGGTCTCCTGCACTGCAGGCAGAGATAGCATGTATACTAGCGTAGGACACTACTTTTTAAAAAAGTAAATGAAACATACAAGGTTGACAAAGAAATTTATTTTTTTCTTGACCAAGAAATTATTAACAGCACCTGCCTTTGGGCAATATTGTAGATAGGGGAGAGGGAGGGAGACATTTTCATTTTAAACCCAATGAGTTATTTAAATATAATTCCATTACATTTCTGATGTTTATGATTAAATAAACAATGAAATACACTTTTAGATATAAACATATAAAACTACTCTTAAAAGCTAGAAATCATTGAGTGGAAATTAGACTATAGGAAACTCATGTATCACAACGTTTAACTAGACTATGTCCTTTAGCATCCCAATTCTTTTTGAGAACATTTAAAGCTTCATCTTCTAGACTTCAAGTAATTCTTGGAATTTTATTTGGCTCTTTTCCTGTCCAAACTGCTAACTCTTCTCTCTGACAGGTTAAACTTTTTTTCTTAAAAAAATTGATTTTTTTTCCCTTACTGCATTTTATAGGGTTTTTGTACTATATCTGGTTCTTTAACTGTCTGATTAATCTTTATTCTTTTGGGAAGATTAGTCCTGGTAGACCTCTTTCTTCAAAATTTTCCCAGTTCTTATGGCTTGTAATCAAAAATCAATTTCTGACTTATTTTGTCCTAGAGAAGCTTAATGGAAGTTATAGCAAGCTAAATTGGTTATTAATTAAAAGTATAAAACTTGCAGAAACATAATATGGAGGCTCTAACCCGAAGACATTTCCAATAGTTGATATAGCCATTCACTCTCTAAAACCAGCTATTTTTCTTTTGAATGTATTACCTTTAATTCTGTAAATTGAATGTTATAGAGCACCAGGCAAACTGCTGTGAGTAATTATAATACTCATTGCTGAGTGATGTGACTTCTTCCTCAAAGCTAAGCTTTTTAGGGAAATTGCATGATTAGGTCCCTAGGTGTCTTGGCTTGTTCAGGAATCATGTTAGCCCTCCAGGGAGCTAATGTGTCTTTAATTATTTGCAGGTTCACACGAGACCTTTATAAATATAAGCACGTTAGCTCAGTAGCTAAATAACAGTAACATGAAACATGGCAGAGACAGTAGAAAGAACTGCTGGAAGCAAACGCAAACCTAGGAGCTGCCGCCTCTATGGCACATCCTGTAGCTTTCCATCAGTAATTGGTTGACAACTGTAGACCTCTGTGTCTGTATGCAATTATATATGTTAGGCCCTTCTGAAATATAGGGGCCTTATAAACTTCTGTAGAGGAGGCTGAGGAGTAAAGTACATCTACTATATACTTTAAAAAATTATTCATTTATTTTTGTCTGCAGTGGGTCTTCCTTGCTGCGTGTAGGCTTTCTCTAGTTGTACAAGTAGGGGCTACCCTCTAGTTGCTGTGTGCAGGCTCCTAATTGCGGTGGCTTCTCTTGTCGCAGAGCTTTGTTGCCCCAAGGCATATTAGATCTTCCTGGACCAGGGATTGAACCCATGTTCCCTGCAATGACAGGCAGATTCTTAACCACACAATGATCAGGGAAGTGCCTACCATATACTTTGACATCTTTTAGGTGAGAGCCAAATTTGTTTAAGGGATCTCATCTTCTGGTCTTAAAGCAGTGTTTAAATTTATGGGAGATCACCATGTGAAGACACAAATAAAGGGAAAAGAAGTCTGTGTGATGATGGAGCTAGAGATTAGAATGATGCACCTATAAAACAAGAGACTTGAAGGATCACTAGCAAACACCCTGAGAAAGCTACAAAGAGCAGGGAAGGACTGTCCAATAGAGGTGGAGAGGGAGCCTGGCCCTGCTGACACTTTGACTTCAGGCTCCTATCCTTTGGAACTGTGAGAAAATACCTTTCTGTCATTTTAAGCCATAACAAACATAATTGTGAAAATAGCGATACATCCACAAAGTAAAATATTTTGATGCACATTCTACAAATGTCAATAAAATAAATGGTTTATTTTCAACTTCTGCACCCATCATTTTTCTTCATTCTTTTGTGAAAACAGTAGAAGTGTTTATGTGCAAATATTTTACATATTTATACATTATAATAACATATATATAATATACACATGATAAACAAAAAATGAAATATCATAAATATATGGATCTGAGAAGTTTTTAAAGTAAATTTGGGCTAGAACATATGGACATGGTTAAGACACAAAACCCCTCAACTGAAAACAACCTCATTTTGTCAACTGAACAGAATTGGGAACTCCAGGCTCTGTTTTTTGATTGTTGTTCTAGCGGTATCTTAATGACAAAGTTTACTGAAATGGAGATACATGTAGTGACCCGTTGCTGGAAATGAGTGGTCTCCTAAGCATTCAGTGTTCCCCACCCACACATACTCCTTAACAAGACAGTGAATTTCCCAGCCATGACAACATCTGAGTGAGATAACCCCATGCCAAGAACTCTTGGTCATGATCATTGGTGCAGGAAGGAGCATATGCTTTCAGCTAATCAAATCAGAATAGAGCACAGCTCTTTTATTCAATGATTGAAGGGAAAATAGCTTCTCTCTGATGGTGGCAGAGGAAGCATAAGGTAGTTACCTTGTGATGACATGGAATTTCAAGCCACAGAGTAAAATGGAGACCTAATAATGTCAAAGGGAGACACTCATGGACTGTAGCCCACCAGGCTCCTCTGTTCATGGAATTCTCCAAGCAAGACTACTGGAGTAGGTAGCCATTACCCTTCTCTGGGGGATCTTCCTGACCCTGGAGTTGAACCCCAGTCTCCTGTATTTCAGGCAAATTCTGTACTGACTGAGCCACCAGGGGAACCCCACAGAGAGGACAAGAAGTATCTATTTTGTATCATTGCTAAAGCTCTGTACCAAACTATCTTGAATTCTTTACTATTATCCAAATTCTCTTTATTATAAAAGCCAGTCTGAATTACACTTTTTGTTACTCACAACCAAAGTTACTCAACTATACTAGTGCCAAAATGTTATCTCACAGTGGACTGATACTAGATTTGCCAGAGTTAGGGGGATATTTGTTTGCTAACTTAATTAGTAAAATAGTCCATGTTCAAATACATTTGGAAAATATCCAGCTGTATTTTTCACATTTTTAGAGATTCACAAAGCACAAGACACGTTAAACATTTCACGAAGTGAAAAATAAAAAAATCTAATTATGATTACACCTACAGTTTTCATTATAATTAACCAAATATTTCCTTTTCCATGTAATATTTCTTGAAAATCTATATAAAAAAGGTTTTTACCTAGAACTGAAAAATACTGATTCAGATTATCAGTATATTTTCACATTCCACTTTTCCCACAAGACTAGAGTCAACATTTTTAGCCAGGACATTTGGACCCAAACACTCCAGGCCTTTTAAAACAGCTTACAAATATATATAACTTGTTTCCTACTTAGTCAAAAACCTCAGGTCTGTCCAGTTACATTTTTAAGTCCAGCCAGGCTTAAGATATGGTTGGTCTTTACCTCAGTTCAGCTTGTTGAATTTTGTTCATTTTACCTGATGTGACATAGATTATATCTTAAAAAGACAAATGTTTGCTGTGTATCTCTTATATTTATCTTGGATTTTTTAAAATATAAGTTCCAGATGCCTAATAGGCCTGATTTTAACAGTAAATAAAGAAACATTGGGGTGCTTGTGGAACTGTTGAAAAAGCTGGAAAACCGGACTTAAAAGTTAAGCAGCCAGAAAACATGCCCCAAACCATGCTGTAGAACTGGTTCAGAGAGGAAACCACCACCAGCACAGCTAAGAACTAACACTGTAGCTCGTCCCTGTTTTGCAATCTGAGGCGGACTGTTAAACCACTGCTATCACGCCCACTGTACACCACAACAGACACTTCAGCAGTTACTGCAATGCCTCCACTAGAAACTGAAAGGTTAACTGAATCCGTTTCTTTTCTATGAACTCTTTAGTCAAAATTGAGCACAGGCAAACAAATGGCAGAATCTAAATCATGCGGTGGTACTCCAGCTGCAAGGAGACACAGAAAGCATGCATTTGGCAGGTTAACTTCTAAAGTATGCGTGCCTGCTCAGTTACTTCTGACTCTTTGCAACCCCATGGACTGTAGCCTGCGAGACTCCCCTGTCTATGGGGTTCTCCAGGCAAGAATACTGGAGTGGGCTGCCATGCCTTTCTCCAGGGGTTCTTCTGGACTCAAGGATTGAACCCACATCTCCTGTGGCTCCTGCACTGCAGGCGGATTCTTTATCCACAGAGCCAATTGGGAAGCCCAGCTTCTAAAGCAATAGTTTTTTGCTTCCATCGAGACTGATAGGCCAGAGAATTCCTCAAACATAGGAACAAACTTCAAATAATAAATACTCATGCTTTGATTTGCTCAATATTAATGTAAACTTCCATTTTTTCAATAATGCAAAAGACCCATACTTTCTCCTGACATAATACGATGAGTTCTCCAAGTGCACACTTGCCTACATTCCTCCAACAAGGGGATAATCTGAAAATCTCATCAGTTACAACACCTGCTTTATTATTTTTTTTATGATTGATATTAAATGGATTTAAATCTTTTATTAAAAATGAAAGGGTTTCAGGTTGGACCAGAATCAGTTCAGTTCAATTCAGTTCAATCGCTTAGTCATGTCTGACTCTTTTTGACCCCATGGACTGCAGTACGCCAGACTGCATCTGGAAAACCGGACTTAAAAGTTAAGCAGCCAGAAAACATGCCCCAAACCATGCTGTAGAACTGGTTCAGAGAGGAAACCACCGCCAGCACAGCTAAGATGGATCCCTGTCCATCACCAACTCCCAGAGTTTACTCAAACTCATGTCCTTTGAGATGGTGAGGCCATCCAACCAACTCATCCTCTATTGTCCCCTTCTCCTCCTGCCCCCAATCTTTCCCAGCATCAGGAGCTTTTCAAATGAGTCAGTTCTTTACATCAGGTGGCCAAAGTATTGGAGTTTCAGCTTCAACATCAGTCCTTCCAATGACTATTCAGGACTGATTTCCTTTAGGATGGACTGGTTGGATCTTCTTGCAGTTCAAGGAACTCTCAAGAGTCTTCTCAAACACCATACTTCAAAAACATCAATTCTTTGGCACTCAGCTTTCTTTAAAGTCCAACTCTCACATCCATACAAGACTACTGGAAAAACCAAAGCCTTGACTAGACAAATCTTTGTCAACAAAGTAATGTCTCTTCTTTTTAATATGCTGTCTATGTTGGTCATAACTTTCCTTCCAAGGAGCAAGTGTCTTTTAATTTCATGGCTGCAATTACCATCTGCAGTGATTTTGGAGCCCCCCCAAATTAAATCTGTCACTGTTTCCACTGTTTCCCCATTTATTTGCCATGAAGTGATGGGCAGATGCCATAATCTTAGTTTTCTGAATGTTGAGTTAAGCCAACTTTTTCACTCTCCTCTTTCACTTTCATCAAGAGGCTCTTTAGTTCTTCTTCTCTTTCTGCCATAAATTAATTAACTAAAAAAAAAATAACCTCAGACATACAGATGACAGCATCTACTTTAAGTCTAAGAGTTCTGGGTGATGTCCGTTCCTCTCCTCAGTCTATCACTAACACTTTCTTGATATTTTTGTCATGCATTGTTTCAAAATAAACCTCCAATATACCCTACATTTAAAAAAAAAGAGGGAGTAATGGAAAAGAAAGAACAGGAGAAAAACTGTGAAGATATATAAATATACACAAGACAATACAGGAAAAAAGACATGAGTGGAAGTTAAGGCCTTTGTTTCTGTGGATGGTCACCAGGTCATTACTGGTGTCTATGACCATGTGTCTTCAGCTAACATCTCTGACAGTCAGAGTTTACATTGTAAGGTGACCAAATCTTCATTCTCAGCAGAAATGTCCTTCATAATCTATTTGTATGAGCTTGCTGTGGTCACTCTTAATTTATTAAAAGAAAATTTATAGACTGCATTTTTTAGAGTGGTTATAAGTTTACAGAAAAATTGAGTGAGAAAGTGCAGAGAGTTCCAAAACAGTTTAGCATCTTGTATCTGTGGGGTACTTCTGTTAAAACTGAGGAATAAATATCGATACACTATCATTAATTAAAACCCATAGTTTACATTAAGGTTCTGTCTTTATGCTGTACAGGTCTATAGACTTTTCCAAGTGTTTACTATTATGTATTAACAAATATAGCATCTCTCTTAATAGTTTCAGTGCCTTAAAAACCCCATGATCCATGTATTTATCTCCCTCCTGCCAACTCCTGGTAACTATTGATATATTTACTGTCTCCATACAGTTTCAAGAATGTCATATAGTTAAAATACTACAGTATTGTGCCCTTTCAGACTACTCTCTTTCAGTTAGCAAAATGTATCTATTTCCTCCATATCTTTTCATAGCTCGATAGCTCATTCTAAAAAAAAAAAGTCACTGAATAATATTCAATTGTGCAGATGTACCACTGCTTATTTACCCATCCACTTATTGAAGGATATCTTGGTTGCTTCCAAATTTTGGCAATTGTTCTTCATTAATTTTTACCACAGGGCTTGTAAAATTTTGGATGGGATCCCCTGGATCCTTTCTACTTTTCTCAGAAATTGAGATTTTAATTCCCCTCTGAAGTCAAGGTTTATTATCCCAGCCAACAATGGATCCAACTCGTAAATTTTTAACTGTTTGTCCACAGGCATGAGAAGCACTGAAAGTCCGCATAGCAGTCTCATCCTCAAACTCGATGGAATATTTGCTGTCGATATTCCTCTTGGGTACTAATTCAGGAAAGCCTAGAATCTCAGAAATAGGAGACAAAAATTTGAAAACAATCAGTAGTTGTAACAGTGAAATGACATCTGTAACTCAGATCAAAGTTTCTTGTTTTCAATATTTACTCTGTGGGAGAAACCATACAAGCTCATACTTGTTTACTAGTTTCAGAATACACACCACGTCTTCTAGCATCAGGTCAACCTTACAAGTCATTGTCTCTCAATAGTAGAGCAGAGTCTTTAATAGAATATTCACCATTCTGTAATAACAGTTATTTTAGGGTGAGAGGATAAACAGGGAGACAGGCAAACTCAATGAATATTTACTCCCTTGTTATGAAGAAAGTTCCTTTCATACAAGCAATGTGGGATTAAATACCATGGCATCATATGAAGCATTTGATATGCTCATGGAGAGTAGTATCAGATTGAGACAACATAATCCTAGAATAAACATCTATTCTAGTTACAGAATTCCCATTGCCACTCTGATAGAGGATTGTCAGAATTATTAATGAGTCTGCCAAAAGGTGAGTGGTTTGTACACCAAAGACATATTACTGAGTGCTTAGCTTTGATCCCTGTGGCTTGCATGTTGGACACCTAATGGTGATGCAGATAAACTGGCTTTGGTGAGGAACAGGGCATGTTGCTGAGCCCATGCATATTCCCTATTGCCATCACCAAGGTTTCTTTGGTCACTAGCCTTCAGAACAAGCGATGTAGTGCCTGGTAAAAGAGATTGTGTCCCACCTGAATATCTGATTGGTAATCTTCTTGACAGTAGTTTGGTGAGCATTCACATTAAGCACAGATGGCATCATACTCTGGTTCATTCGCCTATCTCTTCCCCCAAACTCATTGTTCTCAATTCTCCAATCTTGTTCCTTCCAAGTCCCTAATCATTTAGCACAATCATTACCCACTACATATAAATCAGTACTATCTCCCCTTACAGGAATAATGAAAAACCATATATATGTCCTAAAGTTCTCTTAAGATTACATTCAAGTGGACCATAATGCCTAAGCAATCTACTTTTGTCTGGTGCTGATATATTGTGCATTTACTTCTGTAAATTTGATCTTCTGTAAATTTGACAGACTTCTGTCTGTTATTGATCAATTGGCCATAGGGAACTGCCCATGAAGACACAGATGAGAAGGGGCAACAGTGCAGAGAGTAAATTCATGCAGCTTACTGTATCCTCAGAATCTGTGTTGGCAAGTCCGCATACATGGATTCCGTTGGCTGATGGAGAAGACCTGCTAATTGGGTAGCACTCATTTCATGAGAAGCAATTCATGTTGTTCCATTGATAGGACTTCAGTTTCTACAATGGCCTGGGGTCAATCGAGGTGTTTTTTTAAAGAATAAAATTGTTATTTTGCAAAAATAAAAAAGCATCTTGCTTAACGCTGTGAACTTCAGAGGGGTACCTTAGACGATTAGGGTAAAGAAAATACTTTATTTCTAATAGTTTATGTTTGAGGATTACATTATGCAAATAAAGGCACCCACCGGGTATCAAATTAATGAAATGTCAATAGAATACATAATAGAAATTAACATAATGTAATTATGTATAATGCAAGAAAAGGTAGGCTACTCAGTATGAAGCTAAAGTAACCAGAAAAAGCCATTGAAAAATAAAGACAAATTCGCACATTCAATACACAATTAATCATGTTAAATTATCCCAGCTACATTGTGTCTACCGAAAGCAATAGAAAGCCTAATTAACACTGTAACATTTGATTTTTACTTAACGAGAAGCCCTAAGGTACTTGGTCCTCGAGTTGGTTTTTCAGCTCAGTGGTATCTTAAAAAACTTTTTTTTTTTCCTATTCTTTCCCTCTGTCCTCCTCAGGATATTGAATGTCACCATCAGGCTCATCATCACATAGTCATTAACAGCTTTGTAGCTCTACTTATTTGAAAGTTTCCAAGGTAGGAAAATAGAGAGTAGGGCAAGAAAAGGCCTTCTTTTTTTTTTTATTAGAGTTGAAATCTTTCCCAGAAGTCCTCGACATACTTCTTATTATGTCTCAGAGGTCAGAAATAGATCACAGACCTATCTCTGAAACAATCACAGGCAAAGAGAAATTGATACTACCCTTGTTGACTCAGACTCCACTATTCATCAGTGGAGACCAGGAACCTAAACAATAATAGGGATCTCTTATCGAGGAGGAATAGGAAATAGTTGTGGAATATGCAGCTGGAGATTCTGCCTCCATAATATTTTTTGTAGATACCATATTCCTTATAACCATTTGAGAATGGAGAAGGTCACCTCTGTTCTCTAGGTCTAGAAACCATTTAATGATTTTGAAATGATGAAAAGTGAGTGTTAGTCACTCAGTTGTGTCCAACTCTTTGTGACCCCTCTAGGCTCTCCTTTCCATGGGATTTTCCAGGCAAGAATACTGGAACAGGTTGCCAGTTCCTTTTCCAGGAGATCTTCCCGACCCAGGGAGAGAACCCGGGTCTCCCACATGGCAGGCAGATTCTTTACCATCTGAGCCACCAGGGTATAACCCACTTAATGAATTTGAAAATACATTCTGAAGTAATTTCACTAGACTCTTTTCTAAAAATCAGGCTGATTGAAGATTAATTTATCTTTAATATAGCCATCCTGAGCTAATCTATTTCTTGTCCCCAAATCTTTCAGAGATGGGAAAAGGAAAGCCTGAATTGGTCAGGAAATTGAGTGAAGAATAAGTTAACAGGTCATGACAGGTACCTCCTCTAGCCTCTGATCTTATAACAGTAACTATGCACACAAATAAGAACACCATACACACAGGATAGTGAAGGACAGAAAAGCAGTCCATTGGGTTACAAAGAGTCAGACATGACTGAGCAACAACCAACATACAAGAACTAGTAGGAGATTGAAGAACACTGTAAGAAATACATTTTCATTATTATTTCTTAGTCAAGATTCTGAAATTATATGAGGGACCATGTGTTAGAGTTCTCTGAAGAAATAGAACTAGAAGGATATTATATACTATATAATATATGTATATATTATAAGGAAATGACTCTCATAATTATGGAGGCTGGCAAGTCCCAAGATTTTCAGGATAAGTCCAAAGCTGGACACCCAGGAGAACCAATTGTATAGTTTCAGTTCAAAGACAGACAGGCTCAAGAACGAGAAAGAGCTGATGTTTCAGTTCAATTGTGAAAGCAGAAAAAAAGCTGATGGCCCAGTTCAAAAGAAGTCTGGCAGGAAGTGCTTTATTCAAGAGCATGTCAGATTTTATTCCATTCAGACCTTCACCTGATTAGGTAAAATCCACTCACATTAGGGAGGGCAATCTGCTTCCTTCAGTCAACTTATGTAAATATAAATCTCATCCAAAAACACCTTCAGAGAAAGGCCCAAAGCAATGTTAAACCAATATTTGGTCACCCTGTGGTCCAGTCAAATTGACCCACAAAATTAAGTATCACAGACCTTGTGAATCTTCAACAAATTTTGATTGCAAAATTTGCAATAACCAGCATGAGCACTGAAGGCTCTTGAACATGCAGAAATTCTTAAATTATTTTCTGTGTTGTGGTGCATAGTTTGTGAAAAGAACAATGTTAAACAGTTGTCTGGCAAGTTTTCCATCCTCCCCTCTACTTATTGGCATGTGTTTGTATGGTTACTGTAAAATAGAAACAAGAGTTAGAGGTGAAGAAATCAAAATGAGCCAGGTTAGGAAAAAACAGGGAATAGGTATTCATTGTGCCATGCAGAGCCTGTCAAGTCCCAAGACTACAGGATGACTAAACTCTACTGGCATGTTATTCTCTTCATATACTGTTGGCAGCCCCCACCCCTCCCGCCTCAAATACTTCAAGAGTCCCAAGAGCAGTCACTTTCTAACCCTAAACTATGTGACATTGGCACTGTGTTGAGATAACCCTGACTCATCAGGAAAAACACTCATGATATTCAGTACACTCTGCTTATTTATCACTGAAGTTTAATACAAAAATTGCTGGAGTTAAAATGCATATTGCTTAAAGTACTTGGCTGACTATTCGGGCAATATGGTTTCTAGATCTCTCCATTATTTTGTTATTATATACACACATATACAATTTGTCTACTTATAAATTATTTTATTTCTAAGTAAAAGACAAGCCTGAGGAGATATATATATATATACTAATATGTATATTAGAATATATATTCTAAGAACAAGATGGTTGGAAGGCATCACTGACTTAAAGGACATGAGTTTGAGCAAGCTCCAGGAGATGTTGAAGGACAGGGAAGCCTGGCATGCTGCAGTCCATGGGTTGCAAAGAGTTGGACACAACTGAGCGACTGAACAAGTATATTAGAATATGCATATATTTGATTTGTGCAATATTGAAACAGAGACACTGTATCGAACTGTCATTTATTTTTTCCCATTTAATTTAATTTGATATGGAAAAACACATGGTTTGTATCATAATTGGCTTCAGTCACTAAGTATATTTCATCCAACAATATTTAATCTAAACCATTTTAAGTACCTTTTCATGATGCAAGAGGATTGTAACTTCAATATGAAAATATAAAATCTCAGGATCACAAAGTTTATGTATACTTCCAATAATCTCAATTTCTACAGTTAATAGAAAAAATATATGTGCTTTTCAGAAGAAAGGAAGATGTTGACTCCTAATAAATTAGCATACTGCTAATCAGATTTTAATAAGCAAAAAGAAAAGAATTATAAGTAGTGTTCCATAAAATGTTTGAAATGAAATTACAGTGTGTCTTTTAATTATTTTTAGAATTAAATGTGTGCATGCTCAGTTGTGTCTGACTCTTTGCATCCCTATGGATTGTATCCAACCAGGTTCCTCTGTCCCTGAATTCTCCAGGCAAGGAGTGGTT
The DNA here is from genome assembly GCA_007570785.1 of Antilocapra americana. NCBI lineage: Eukaryota > Metazoa > Chordata > Mammalia > Artiodactyla > Antilocapridae > Antilocapra > Antilocapra americana. The sequence continues at coordinate 12,715,398 of ML661338.1, forward strand.
GGCTTTTTGAATGCTAACTGACTCTTTACAATGTTTTCAAGAAAGCATTATGCTGAGATGGAGTAGGTTGCATAGCATATTTTTGCCATCTGGCTTCTGGTTCCTAGCATTCTGTAAGCTTATTGTTTCTTCCGTCTTCTTCAAAGAGAAGAAAGAAGAAACTTGTGTCCAATTGTTTAGGCAGTTTCATACAGCAAATGCAACTGCATCACGGGCATATCTTAAATTAAAGATTTTGATCTGGGTCTCTAACACCTCTGTCTTTAATGATGACTGATTAAACCATTTTGCCACTCAAATACAGCCAGTGACTGTTCCTTCTCATTAAGAAATGTGAACCTTTTGCTTGATTAACTAATTATATCACCTGCAACTTATGAGGCAGGTAGAAGAGTCTTCCAGTCTGCCAGAGCAGTGCTTCTGAACTGATTTGCACATAGAAATTACCTGGGGACCCTGATAAATTACAAATTTTGATTTGATGGCTCTGAGAGGGTTCTGAAATGTTACCTTCTTAACAAGTCCCCAAGTTAAGCTGATCGCAGGGCCCTTTGTGAGCAGTAAAGGTCTCAAGAATTAGAAATCGGACAAGTATTCAGTTCATTTCAGTTCAATCGCTCAGTCGTGTCCAACTTTTTGCAACCTTATGGACTGCAGCATGCCAGGCTCCCCTGTCCATCACCAACTCCTGGAGTTTACCCAAACTCATGTTCATTGAGTCGGTGATGCCATCCAACCATCTCATCCTCTGTCGTCCCCTTCTCCTCCCACCTTCAATCTTTGCCAGCATCAGGGTCTTTTCAAATGAGTCAGCTCTTCGCATAAACTGGCCAAAGTATTGAAGTTTCAGCTGCAGTATCAGTCCTTCCAATGAACATCCAGGACTGATCTCCTTTAAGAAAGACTGGTTGGATCTCCTTGCAGTCCAATGGGCTCTCGAGAGTCTTCTTCAACACCACAGTTCAAAAGCATCAATTCTTCGGTGCTAAGCTTTCTTTATAGTCCAACTCTCACATCCATACATGACTACTGGAAAAACCATAGCCTTGACTAGATGGACCTTTTTTGACAAAGTAATATCTCTGCTTTTTAATATGCTATCTAGGTTGGTCATAACTTTCCTTCCAAGGAGTAAGTGTCTTTTAATTTCATGTCTGCAGTCACCATCTGCAGTGATTTTGGAGCCCAAAAAAATAAAGTCAGCCACTGTTTCCCCATCTATTTGCCATGAAGTGATGGAACCGGATGCCATGATCTTAGTTTTCTGAACGTTGAGCTTTAAGTCAACATTTTCACTCTCCTCTTTCACTTTCAAAAGGCTCTTTAGTTCTTCACTTTCTGCCATAAGGGTGGTGTCATCTGCCTATCTGAAGTTATTGATATTTATCCCAGCAATGCTGGACAAGTGTAAACATGGACAAATATAAACAAGTATCAGAGAACTGTAGAAAAACTTAAATTTAAAAAATAATTCATTTAACCTGTTCAGAATAAAACCCAGGAGAGTCCCAGGGATTCCCAACGCTGCTCCACTTGTGAGGAACAGGACCTTAAGCTTCCCATTTGTTTATCAGTACATCAATTTTCTTGTCTTCAAGTTGGTAAAATAATTTGCTTCCAAGAATCTTAGCACACACACAAAAAAATCTTTTATTTTTTTGCTAAGTGAGGGCAAATAAAGGTTACAGGTGCTATCCTAGAAAATGCATTAGAGGATAAAAAGCTTGAAGAACTTATGTTAATAAAAAAAATAGAATTGAATGAGAATAAGGAAGATCAAATTGAAATAAAGAATGAGTCAGTAGGGTATGGCCTCTTAAACCCTTGATAGGATTTCCCAGGTATTGACACACCAGTAACTTGAAATAAGAAGAATAGAAGAAAAGGTCAATTTGAATCCTTAAAATGTTGTGGGAGACTGAGAGTAAGAAATAATATAATATATCATAGAGTCTGGTACAAAAATTTGTATTTATCTTATGGAAGAAAAAGGAGACAGCAACATGCCAGAAGCAATAGGAAATGGAAGAAAGAGGTTTACCTGCAATGATTGAAACCAGAGGAAATTCTATAAAGCTATTTAAAGGAAGATTTATGAAGTTTGCATTTACATAAAAAAGCTAATAAATACAATATGTATGATCTATTGTTCATAATTAATATACAGTGCTGATAAATTTCACATAATATAAATATAAGAGAATAATCTAATCCAAGAGGTATGAATAGAGTCCCATATAATTTTGCTTAGGAGACAATTTTGGATAAAGAAAGCAGTGATTCAGAATTTATATTAATATAAAAAACAATAGAAAAATTGTTTATGTTGTATTTGAAAATAGATGATAAAATGTTGAGTAATTTAATATTCTGGTAATCGAACAAATGTAAAGTGAAATAATAAGAAGGCTTTTAAAGCTTTGTGAGATTTACAGACATAAAAACAGTGAAGACTTGGTTTTGTAGGACTGCAATGAAGTGGGTACTTTGACTTGTAGTTGTTCAGATTATAAAATGGTACCATTATTTCTGGCATAAAATTTGAAAACATACATACCTCAATCCTCAAAAATCTTTATGTACCATAATTCACTAATCACTCTTTGGGAAGTAATCACTCATGTATAGATATATATTTATTGTAACATACTTCAAACAGAATTGAATACAACTCTCACTTCCAAAAAACAAAGAGGAGGGGACAGATTAGTTAAATATAGGATAACAAAAAGACATTAAAGATGCTATAAACTTTCTTTATAGTACATTTATAAAAATGGTAATAGCAATGACTGATAGAATATTTTCAAAAAGCATGAGATATTTTTCTGTCAGAAATATGGTAGTCTAGATTTGCTGAACCTCCATTCATGTACATCATCCTCCTATATAACATGTACCCATTCCATAAAAAACGTACATGTCATTTTTAGGTGTATATTGCTGACCTGCAAAAGAGTTAAAGTAAACCTCATAGGCTATACATGAGGAGAATACAGGAATTCAGAAGTCTCACCACAACCAGAGACTTCCAAAAAGACAGTCCTGTCCCTGAAACTCTGGGATTCAATATTTAAGATCATCTGGGAAAAGAGAGAGAGACGAAACTTAGTGCCTGCTCAGTATCAGTCTTATCAAGAAATCTGCTTAAAGTTAGAACTCCAAAGGAGAATAATTTCAGTGAAAGAGAAAATTAGGAAAAAAACCTGCCTCTCAGAAGGGAAATTTTCTACCTCAAACTTAGTGCTTGGTTGAGGAGGGGAAAATCACAAGTCTATCTTCACATGAATTTGTAGCTCAAGACCTCAATATCTGTTTAATTAAGAAAAATGATTGAAAATTTATTTTATATTTGCCTCAATTGGTGTTATCTTTAAGAACTTAGATAAACAAAAACAAAACATTTTTGGAGAAATCCATATGTATCCTGGGTCTCAAAGAATTACCACTGAGTGCCCGGGTCCAGCCCCAGCAGGGTCCGGGGGTCTTGAGGGATGAGTGGCATCGGCAGAAGAACTGAGCTGAGTTGGTGTGTGGTGATGAAGCAGTCTCTCTTTATTGCTGTTAGTTTCGTGAGGTGATGGAGAAGCCTCTCCCAAAGGCGATGGAGAAGTCTCCCACTTTATTTTTGTTAGCTTACAGTTTTATAGCCAAAGAACATCCCCATTACATCACAACATTTTTATGCAAACTTGTTTTCTGCCTACCAACAACAACCTTTACATTAAGCTCATCTTCTTTATAAAAGTTTGGATTTTTGCATAATCAGACTTAACAATAGTATGTTTACCATTTGAATGTCTCTAGCACACCTTTATTTAGCATAATGCGGGCAAATATTCACTGTCTTACAAGATAGCCTTTTCAGCAACTTATCCAGGAAACGTAGGGCTAGAATCTATCTCAAAAAGAGGGGGTTGTAAGGAACTTACTTTCCATATCCAAGAGGGAAGAAGGCTGTAAATGGTTGCTATACTTTAAGAATGTATGCATTTCTTTTGTCCCCGGAAAAGGTGTGCCTCTCCACTCATCTCTGAATATTCAGGGCTTGACACAGGAAGCCTCCTGCCAAATGTTCCCTGACCAGGTGCAACTATGTAGAAGCTAGAAAGAGGGGCTTAAGCTTGAAACTGTTTTATTCTATTAACCTATATTGGTTTTTACAAGGAAAGAGAAAAGAAGACAAAGAGACAGGTTAGCAGCCCTGCTTTAACAATGAAACCCTATAAACCTTACAACTACTAAAAGGAATTTCTATTTCTACACTATCCTAAAGCAATCAGTGTCTCCAACTATGCTGGTCACAGTTATGCGCATTCCTAAGTCCCATTCCAGTCTGGTTTTTTCAAAAAAGGGAGCCTCCTCCGTAGAGTGGTCGGGGGGAGTGGGAGGTGGAAAAGTGACCCAAGTACGAGCCCTTCTGGTGGTGGCTTTGCCATGACCCCCAGAGAACTCTTGGTAAACTCCCCAGTAACTAGTAGGAGGGAAATAAGGTCTGAGGAAATTATCTCAGGATGAATTTTTTCTAACTGAGACTGATCTGAGATGAGCTAAAACATAAACAGATGAGCATAATCAGAACTTCCCAAGAAAAATACCAGGAGGGGCCTTGCCTTGGGATGCCCCGAAGGAAAATCCACTTTGCAGTTTCCTTCTCAGTCTCGTGACTTTGTCATCCGAGAGAGGGGGCATCCTGATGGCTCCCGACAGCTACCTAACCTCCTCATCCTCTTCTGCTTCCTTCTCTGCCTGTCTTCTATTTTTTCCCAGCAATAGGGTCTTTTCCAAACAGTTAGCTCTTTTTATCAGGTGGCCAAAGTATTGGTGCTTCAGCTTCAGCATCAGTCCTTCCAATGAATATTCAGGGTTGATTTCCTTTAAGATTGACAGGTTTGCTCTCCTTGCTGTCCAAGGGACTCTCAAGGATCTTCTCCAGCACCATAATTCAAAAGCATCAATTCTTTGGTGCTCAGCTTTCTTTATGGTCCAGCTCTCCCATCTGTACATGACTACTGGAAAACTTATAGCTTTGACTGTATGGACCTTTGTCAGCAAAGTGGTATCTCCGCTTTTGAATACACTGTCTAGGTTTATTACGTTTCCTTCCAAGGAGCAAACGTCTTTTAATCTCATGGCTGCAGTCACCATTCACAGTGATTTGATTTTGGATTCCAAAAAAATAAAATCTGTCACTGCTTCCAATTTTCCCCCTTCTATTTGCTATGAAGAGGTGGAACTAGATGCCATAATCTTAATTTTTAATGTTGATTTTAAGCCAGCTTCTTCCCTCTCTTCTTTCACCCTCATCAAGAGGCTTTTTAGTTCATATGCACTTTCTGCTATGAGAGTGTTATCATCTGCATATTTGAGGTTGTTGATACTTCTCCCAGAAATCTTTATTCCAGCTTGTAATTCATCCATCCCAGCATTTCGTATGATGTACTCTTCATAGAAGTTAAATAAGCAGGGTGACAATATTCTTTAAAAAAAAAATTATTTCTTTGGCTGTGTGTGTCTTAGTTGTGGCATGTGGGATCTTTGATCTTCCCTGCAGCATGTGGATTCTTAATTGTAGTATGTGGGATCTAGTTCCCTGACCAGGGACCAAACCTGGGCCCCTGCATTGGGAGTGCAGCCTCAGCCACTGGGCCACCAGGGAAGTCCACTTAATTATTTTTCAAAACAGCAGTATATAAATCTGTATGTACACTATAGTATCATTATTGTTTTATGCATCACCAACTCAATGGATATGAGTTTGAGCAAACTCTGGGAGATGGAGAAGGACAGGGAAGCTTTGTCTGCTGCAGTCCATGTCCTAACGAAGACTGGGACTCGACTGAACGGCTGAACAACAGCAAACACAGAAATATGGAAAATACCTGAACTTTGAAATAGAGGAAGAATATGAACATGAGACAAAAAGTACCCCAAACTGTAGTTATATTACAGGAATTGAGTTTTTAAAAAAATGAGCAATTTGTTATTCTGTGGTCATTCAAAATCCAATTGTTACAAACTTAGGAAAGCTAACTGAATTGTAGTTTAACTCAGAAAGCTTATATATATAGTAACCATATTTATTCTGTCTCAGGAAATGATGTCTTAACAGAAGAGACATGGAGTCTGTAAAAGGAAAGCTTGGATAGAATTAAGCTATATATTTGTCCAAAATTGTCTAGAAGCAAAGGGCAGCTGTTTGACAAGAGTGAATCTCTGATTTTTTTCTTTTGACACTAATAAGTATAACTTAAATTGAGAGAAAAAAATATTGAATGATTTTAATAGTGAATGTCAATGATTTTTGTTTTATTCTTTACTATTTTCTATGTATTTCCAGTGTTTTTTAAGGAGTATGAAGCATTTTAAAAACACAAAGACAGCAACAAGTAATGCACTGAAATAAAGTTTTTTTAAAAATTGCGAGCTTTGCCATTGTTTTAGTCTGATTGGGCTGCTATAACAAATTACAACAGACTGGGTGGTTTATAAACAACAGAAATTTATTTCTCATAGTTCTCACAGTTCTAGAAATCCAAGATCAAGGCACCGGTAAATTTGGTATCTGGTAATAGTCCACTTTCTGGTTCACAGCCAGCTGTCTTTTCACATGTCCTTACATGGCAGTATTCTTGCCTGGAGAATCCTGTGGTCAGAGGAGTCTGGCGAGCTACAGTCCATGGGGTCGCAAAGAGTCAGACCTGACTGAGCAACCGATACTTTCCCTTTGCATGGCAGAAAGGGTGAAGGATCTCCATGGGGTTTCTTTCATCAGGCTGCTAATCCCATTCCTGAGGGCTCTATTCTTATGCTCTAATCATCTCCCAAAGCCCCACCACCTTATAGCATCACCTCAGGGTTTACGATTTAAACATACAAATTTTGTAAGCTAGAAACACTCAGGCCACAGCAACCATGTTTGTGAGCCAGTTATGAAAGGGAGAAACACAGATAGGAAAGGGGAGGGGGTGGCGATCAATCTCCCGATTTGCTCAGGAATGAAGGGTTGTCTGGATGTGGAGCTTTTGTTGCTAAAATCAAGAGGGTACTGGACACAACAGGAATTCACTTTTTTTAGCTGTGTGAATTTCCATCTTAATCCAGAAATTTGACTGTTCTGATTAAGAGTGAGAGGATATAATATCCCTGGAAAGAGAATTGAAATCGTCTCATAGTCTTCCTTATTAAACATTGATAGTCTACATCCTTGTGAGAAAATATACCTTTGGAAGCTAATGTCTTAGCTAATTAACTGAGAGCCCAGCCTTTTGGGATTGCCACATAAGAAAGGTTCCTGGGTAGAGAAAGAAATGGATAAAAGAAATTGAGAGGAGGCCATGGCAAAAAAATTTCTGATCTCAGTATTTTTTCCTAGGCCTGGCCCTGTATTGCAGAGTGTAAGTATGTTTTCTAGAGACAGAATTCTGATAATGAACTCTAACACAGAAATTTACAAACCAAGTGTCAAAAAAACAGAATTTGTGTCCATATAGTGGCTTTACTTTGTTTCCCTTTGTCTGTCATTATCCTGTGGTTAGGTGCATTACTCAGAGTTTCTTTGGGAAGGAGGGGCACTGTATTTGACTGGATAGGACTTAAATTTTCTTAAATATTTCGGTCCTACAGGGTGGTTTTCAACATAGGCTGCACATCAGCATCATTCGGAAAAAATTCTAAATATCTCAATGCCCTGACACACGTTAGAGTTTGGGAGTGGACCAAGCATCATTAAAGCTCTCAGACCTAAGAATCATTAATCTTAGAACACTGCAATTTCTATGAAGAAAACAGATACTGTGAGTAGATTTGATACAACTGTGTTACCATGGGGCCAGATCAGTCTATAGCAATCTGTCCGTGGTAAGGACTTGAATTAAATTAAAGAGAAGTATCCTTAATGTAGAGTGGTAGACTTCCGTGGTGGTCCAGTGGTTAAGAACCCGCCTGCCAAAGCAGGGGACACAGGTCTGATCCCTGGTCTGGGAAGATTCCACAGACCTCAGGGCAACTAAACCTGTGCGCTACAACTGCTGAAGTCCGTGCACCTTGAGCTGGGCTCTGCAACAAGACAAGCCACCACAATCAGAAGTGTGCGCACCCCAACTAGAGTGGGGCCCCTATTTGTTGCAACTAGGGAAAGCACCTGGGAAGACCCAGAGTAGAATGGCACTCGGTCTTGTTTGAGACCCAAGATGTATGTATGGGCATCATAGACTCATGTTCAGAGCTTTAAAAAAGTTCCCTGGCCCCACTTTGTCCCAGTGAAATCCAAATCTCTACCTGACTGTGTCCAGAATACAAGTAGTAAAGAAATGGTGATTCTGATGCATAGCCAGGGTGAAGAACCAGCATTCAGAAGAATCCTTATGTGAAACAGCTCGTTCAGAAGAGACAGTCTTCAGACTTAGAATTGAGAAGAGACAAGACAAAGCAATAATACAATGAAGCCTAAGGTCTCAAAAAGCTGGTAGATAACAGGGCAGTTTTAAATTAATTCAGTTTTTTGGTTATGATTGGCTAGAGTAAAATTTCACTTAAATTCCAGTTCGCCAAATAGAATGAGAGTATTGAGCATCCTTTTATAGAAACAATATTGTGTATTTTGAGTGCTTTGAAAGAGGCTGGAAGTGTTAGATATGAAGTACATCCATTTGTTAAATGGGCAAAGGTTTTGTTTTATTTACGTAATGTGAAATGTTTGGCCACCTGGAGTAGTGCCTGAAAGTGGATGTAAAATGGAAAATGTAGTCAGTGAGACTGATTAATAACCATGGGCAGAAAAATAGGCCAAGTGGAAAAACTTATTCATGTAATTGCTTCATTTTGCTGACTGCAAAAGAATTTGTTTTGGAAGTGATTTCAGCTATTTAAGTTTGTAGATTGATAGATCAGAGAAAGGTCTTTAAAAATGACATTACACAATTCTGTTCATAACCTGAAAATAGTTTGACCCAAAAGAGGCATGTTGCTTTTTGTATCTACCTTATAAAATCATTGTCTTAAAAAAGATTGTACAACATAAACAGTCTTTGTGAAAGGAAATAGGAAAATAGAGGAGTACTTTCGTAAAAATTGTGGATTTAAAACTTATCAAATTTAAAAAAGATGAGACTTATTTTTCTTTGTTTTTTTGACATGTAATTGATTTATAATGTTGTGCCAGTCTCTGCTACACAGCAAAGTGACTCAGTTATACACATATATACATTTTAAAAAATATATTATTTTCCACTATGGTTTATCACAGGAGATTGACTATAATTCCCTGTGCTATGAATTAGGACATGTTGTTTATCCATTTTAAATGCAATAGCTTGCATCTACCAACTTCAAACTCCCAGTCTATCCCTCTCCTTCCTCCCTCCTCTCTGGCAACTACAAGACTAATCTCTATGTCGGTGAATCTGTTTCTGTTTTGTAGATAGGTTCATAAGACTTAGTTTTCTTTACTGAAACCATATCATATAAGTGGGAGAAAACAGAAACAGTTATAATTTCATTTACTTGAGAATTCATGCACCTGATAAGAAAATTCAAGAATTAAATTAAAATAAAAATAAAATATAAAATTCTCCTCCTCTAGTCTTCCACCACCAGACATTTAGAACTTTTCCTGAACATAATGACTGTTGGCAATTTTTGCCTTTCTAAAAATGATTTTTAACATATATCCCCCAGTATAGAATATATATCTTAAGCAAGTTATAGAAAATATAACTATCTTTTAGAATTATACAAAAGGATTGTGTAACTTAGGCTTTGTGCTTTTTCCCCAGCTTTACTTAGTAGAATTGACAATATTATGTAAGTTTAAAGTTTGATACATGTATACATTGAAAAATGATTACCTAGGCTTTGCATTTTTAATAATTTATCTTCAAAATAGTATTATTTTAACAACTGCATTGTATGACTACTTCATTTAAACAATCCACTACCAATCACATTAATAACAAATCTTGGTTCATGTACTTTCACAAAATTATCTGTGTGATAAGTTCCTGACAGTGAACTTGCAGTAGAATATATGAATTTAACATTTTTTTGTTGTTGCTGAATCTTGGTGCTCAAGAAGTACCACACCATATTTTTAAAAAATTATTCTGGCTCCTTGGACTGTAATCTCTACTTTTTATCATACTATTTATCAGCACCAGGATGTTACGACTGTTTCTCAGAGAATAAGAGAAAGATCAAGGAAAGTGAGAAATAATGAAACTAGACTCAGTTAATCTCTGGTTTGTCAGCAGCTTTCATGAAAGATTTGTTTATTGAAAAAGTTGGACCCATTAGCTTAAACAGGGATTAGCTCTGTTAGCTTTCACAGAGCATGGGCAATTAAAAGTTTATTGGAAATTAATTGAAAATAATGCAGTGTTATGAGATGGGAGGAAGGTCATTTAAAGGAAATTATACCAAGTGCTTTGAATTAGCTGAAGATAAACAAATGCAAATTATCATTCGATAAATGTTACAAACTGATAAAATGATTCAAAGTATAAGAATAGAAAACTGGAAAGAATGAGTGAATTTACAGAGATACATAGCAAATTTGTAAAAATATTTGTAAGAGGAACAGTGAGTGGGTGCAGGAGATGATGATATGGTTTCACAGGGGACACCTATCCATGTATGAAGAAAATTCAATCTTTAAAACACTACCATTTCACCAGTCAGAATTCCGTGAGCTCATTACTAAGATTTGTGTTTATGTGGTGTGTTTTGTTTTGTTTTTGCTTCATTTTGTTTTGCTTAATGTTTTTGGTGGAGGGGAAGGGTAGGCACTGATGTTCTGACTTCATATTGTTTGCCTCTAGAGGTTAAAGCCATGGTCAGCGCCCGATTAAGACAGTATGCGTCTTCTGTTTGGCCAGCAAAATATTTCAAGGTATTTAAAATGTGACTACACTGAGATCACCGGCTGACATTATCATGCTCTTGTTCTGCATCCACATGTTTCGCTCAGGATCCTAGAGAACACATTAGAAGATGGTAAGCGTACTCGTAATACCAGTCCCTGTTTATTCTTGCTTTCTTTCTATGCGGCAGGGCTTGAGTTGACCACTTTAACAGGTGTTAACTCCTTCATGTGATCGCAACACCCTAAGAAGTAGATATGATGGTTTAGTCCGATTTAAATAGTATAGGAACTGAAACTCAGAAAGCAACTGGCCCACATTTACAAAACCAGTAGGTGGAAGAACTAGGATTTATATAGGAACTTTCCATCTCCACAGCCAGTGCCTTGTTCCACAGGAATTCAATTTCCAGGACTCTTGGCTTATAGACTTGACATTTATTATAGTTATATATATTTTCAGAATTTGCATTTTAAAGGAATAATGTTGATGTTTAATCTCATTAGTGAACAAGGAATTTCAAATTAAAGAAGAAACTAGTTTGGTTTTTTTTTTTGTCCATCAGATTATGTTAAAAAATGCAGTGCTGATGAGGATTTTGGAATACCAACATTTTATATTATTGATGGAAATGTGAATAGGAAACTTTTCGTAAAGTAATCTATGAATAATAATTATTTTTCTTAAAGACAAAATACCTTTTGACTTGAAATTCTACTTTTGGGATTTGAGCCTATGGAAATTAATGCACCGGTGTCACACATTCCAGAAGTTAGATGTTTATTGCTTCTGTGTTTGCAGTAGCAAAATATATGGGACCATGGTAAATCTCCACCAACAGGAGAAAGATTGAATAACTTTTAGAATTGTTATATGTGCACACATATATTCACACACACACACACACACACACACACGTATATACATACACATATTTTGTATCTATGTGTAAATACTATGCGGTTATATAAGGTAACAGTTTTGATTTTTTATTGACCTGGATAAATAGTCATACTGTATGACAAGAAAATCAGTATGTTTACATGAGTTGAAGTGGCAAAGTCAAAGTACATTTATAAAGTTTGTGTGCCTGTGTGCTATAGTCCCTTCAATAGCGTCTGACTCTTTGAGACCCTGTGGACTGTGGCCTGCCAGGCTCCTCTGTCCATGGGATTCACCAGGCAAGAGGATGGAGTGGGTTGCCATACCTCCTTCAAGGGATCTTCCCAACCCTGGGACTGAACCAGCATCTCTTAAGTCTCCTACGTTAGCAGGCGGGGCCTTTACCACTAGCACCACCAGGGAAGCTCTTACAAAGTTTACCACAGATTTTATAAAGGGTAAAATTTTAACTATAAATTCCATACCTATCACTGATTCATATCGATATATGGCAGAAACCATGACAATATGGTAGTTATGCTCCAAATAAAAATAAAATAAAATTTAAAAAAACCCTCTTAAAACACCATGGTGAATCACTTTGTGCAGTGTATTTTTAATGGCTCTGAGGGCATTGGTTCCAACTTATCCTCCATTTTATCGCTAAATGGTGTCAGCCTTCATTGAGGCAATGAATAATCCTATTATTCCTCCTTGGTTTTGTACAACTAAGAAAAAAATTGGAAATTGATGGATTGTTTTATTCTGGAATTCTTAATAAAATTTCAAAGAAGTTGGAATAAAAATTTTGTATCAACATATTTATGTCCTCCTAAAAGAAAAGGAAGGAATTTCAAAAATTTAGAATTCTTGAATAGCAAAAACAGTGAAAACAAAGCAGAATACCGGAGTCCAGCATGATCTGGAGCTGGACTGAAAATAACCCATATGTGATATTGCTTAAGCCTGAATAACCCAGATGTTCTGATTTTGGGTCTCTGTGTCCAAGACTCTTGGAAACTTGTCAGACCACGGCTCCTTGATTTTGTATAATGCCAGGGAGTCATTTTTTCTTAGGTGAAAGTGTTAGGGAATATGGCAGATAGCCTTTGTTTTTTTCTGGTCTATTTGTATCAAGGATTTTGATACCTCTAAAATCAAAGATTTTAGCATCCTCTGTGTTTCGTTTGTTTTGTTTTTGGCGTAACAACAGGAGCTCAAAATGTTTGCACTATTGGGATGGAGAGCCACACATTGAGATGTGGGGGTCAGTGAATGTTAGTGTTCTATGCTTTCTTCCGATCTGTCAGTGAAGTTGTAAAGCCTTTTGTGACTGTGAAATGAAATGTACGTTTTTTCCCTATTTTTATGAAAAAAGGTTAATTAGATTTTAGAGTGGTCTGTTTTTTCGTGTTACCAGTCTTTCATTTTATTTTTTTTTCCTCTGGAATCTTTCCGAGATTAATTGGACAAAAAAATTCGTCATCTTGTGAACATTCTAGGACAGTGGTTCTCAAAGTAGTCCTTGGTCCAGGGTTATCAGCCTTACCTGGGAAATTGTGAGAAATGCAAATTCTTGGGCTTTACCCACTTAAGCACTTACTGCCGATTGAGTGGCAAGGAATCTGTATTTTAATAAGCCTTCCTTGCAGGTGATTCTCCTGCACACCCAGGTTGAATCATTGTTGTAGTAGCAGATGAAGAAATTTTGCATGGCTTGTAACATGGAGAGTTCTGACGTTTGAAAGGGTTTTGCTTGGTTTGCCTGAACCAAGCTTTTCATGAGTCTGAATACATTTTGTTGTGGGATCTGTGGCTTTTGTCTTGTCTGGAGTTGTATCCCCTTCTGAAAACTTTAAAGAGTTTCAAGTTTTTATCTTTCTCCTTTCTCTCAAAAGGAAAATCTCACAGAAATATAAACATGCATCAAAGTAAGATGTGAGGAATATTCAGTATGCCAAAAATAAGGTATTACTAAATCTCAATAATTATGTCCCTAACTTGACCCACAATCTGACTAGATGAGGACTATAAATAAATAGCACATAAAGGTACATAATAAAATAGGGAGAAATAATCACTGGCCCAGAATTTGATAATGACCTTCTGTTGTGTAATGTAAATATCTTTTGGATAAGTTCTTATATATTTTACTATCTCTGGAGAAAATCAATAAATTAAGGTATGCAACCTCTTAAATTGAATGAAGCTCCTATTTTCACCGACTTATCCATACAAATGCACATAACTTGATGATCTGTATGTAGCTTGAAGCAAAAAATACAGAGGTTTAGCTCTTAGTTGAATTAATGAGTTTTATTGCTATGTGAGATGAGAAGAAGCAAAGGAAGGCAGGAGGGTAAAAGGAACTGAATAACGCTAGGGACTTTGGTCCTTTGGGGGTTGCAGCCTACAGGACTACAAGGCCTGTGCTTGCCCAGCTTCAAAATGGAAGACAGACCCCAGAATCAGTAACAGAGATATCAATGTTTCAACAGGGTGGTGGAGCCCACATATCTGAAGCTGGGTCCTGGGGTGACGCTCCACCATGTGTGGTTGACAGCAGACAGGACTTGGTGGCAGTCTTCCCTCTTTGAGTCAGGGGTGGGAGAGATAGGGAGATTGATTCCCGGTTATAGGGGAATTGATATCAGTGTCAGGGGAGCACATTAGTTACTAGTGAAACTAGTAGAAACATACCCCTCACAGCCTCTTTGATAAGAACAATCTATAAGTACTATAGAACAACCATCCTGTATCCTTGCCCCAGGCCCCTCTTTGATAAATATAGGAAGGTCAGTCATGTGGTAAGATATGAGTGAGGCAGGCACTTGTCAGGTAGGAGATGGACAGAGAGCAAGACAACAGCCATCTTGAGTGGCCGGACCATATATATAGTACTTTAAAACCAAATTTGAAGGGGTTTCCTATTTAATTAAAATTAAGCTTACTAATATTTCTGATTGTGGGAAATTCTTAAATAAATTAATATGGTTTAATAGTTTTGGTTTAAATAAATTATGTTTTCTTCCTGATTTTATCACAATGTTAGAATTGATGTCAGCATGTTTTTTTCTAATATATAAAATACTCTAATTAATCAGAGGTCTCTAAATGTCCCATGTTGGTTTTATGGTTCAACTACGTTGAATTATAATAATTTTAAAAAGTTTTATTTCTTCTGGAACTTAAGGTGGGGTTACAAATCACTACATTGTCTAGGTAAAATCACATACTCTGGGGAAAACTTTTCAAATTTCATATCCAACAAAACTTTAATATGTATTTTCATTTCTCTGCAATGTGTCATCTCAAATTGAATTTTAATATACTACTTAACTCTGAGAACTTGGACTAATACTGCATTAAGATAAATCTAGATACTCAAAATTTTTTATGTCCATGTCCCTTACTTTTATATGTTATAGAGTGGCTATCAGATAAGGGAATGACCAGTGTCTACAAAAATACCTTTAACTCCTATTGGTGCACTGTATATTTTTACTACTTTAAGAAGCTGTCAGTGTGATTGTAGGCAAAGTACATGCAAGATAATAAGTTTTGTTTATCAGAGCAAAGGGGAGTAACTGTTTTGGAAAAGTAAAATTGTTATGGTTGTGCCATGATGCCAAATTAGACTTTAAAATACATATTTGAGGGTATAAAACAGTGGTGGAATATCTGAGGAAAGTAAACTTTATTCATATACAGTTCATAATACTTGCAAATAATGAGTTTAAATGAGCAATACAATGCTTACAATTTTTGGACCAAGCTGTTTTAAATTTTAATGAGTTGATATATAAAATATAAAAGAGCTTTTGAATCTCTTATTGCAAAATCTTATATAGATGACCCAAAAAGTAATAGTATTTGGGTTTTCTTTTTGATATTTTAAAATACTAAATCAATCTCTTTCATCCTGTTCTGCTCTTAGCAAAGATAGCACTGTTATTTTTTGCCTTCCAGATAGCAAAGGTTAAAGCTTTCATTTTTGTTATATATTTGAATACCTCTTTAACAAAATCTCCTTTTTAATAATCAATTTGTCTTTTTGTTTCTAATGATCAATTTCTTATCACTGTGCTTATTTTGTGCATTTTATTACTCCTGTCCTTAGGTATTTAAAGCTTACATTCATATTTATATCTTCTAATTATTCTTTTAAATTTTATTTTTTCACTAGGCATAGAGTCTTAGAGAGGAAGCCTGAGTCAAGACAGTTATGACTACTTGTCTAACCAAAAGTTCAGTTACTTTTTTCAGAACCCTAGAGCAATTAAGAGAGTCTGATGTCACAAAAGAGTAATTAGAGAGCTTGAGATCACAAGTATATTTAACACTTAACACCTCCTTTGCTTTCTTGTCTTTCTTTCCTACAAGGTTAGGAATAGCCCTTTAGACACAAATCAT
Organism: Antilocapra americana; assembly: GCA_007570785.1. Classification (NCBI taxonomy): domain Eukaryota; kingdom Metazoa; phylum Chordata; class Mammalia; order Artiodactyla; family Antilocapridae; genus Antilocapra; species Antilocapra americana. The sequence continues at coordinate 12,731,552 of ML661338.1, forward strand.
ACATGCCAACAACAATATTGTTGTTTATAGCAACACAGGACATAGAAATTTGTAGCAACACAGCTCTGTACTCTTAGAAAGTCTCTTGGGACATGGAACAATGAATTGGTTCAGAACTGGGAAAGGAGTAGTCAAGGCTGTATATTGTAATCCTGCTTATTTAACTTCTATGCAGAGTACATCATGCAAAATGCTGGGCTGGTTGAATCACAAGCTGGAATCAAGATTGCCAGGCAAATAACAATAACCTCAGATATGCAGATGACACCACTTTAATGGCAGAAAGCAAAAAGGAACTAAAGAGTCTCTTGATGAAGTTGACTTAAAACTCAACATTTAAAAAACTAAGATGATGGCATCTGGTCCCTTCACATCCTGAAAAATAGATGAGAGAAAAATGAGAAACTGTGACTGATTTTATTTTCTTGGGCTCCAGAATCACTACAGATAGTGACTGTAGACATGAAATTAAAAGACAGTTGCTCCTTGGAAGAAATGAAAGCATGAAAGTGAAAGTTGCTCAGTCATGTATGACTCTTTGCAACCCCATGAACTATACAATCCATGGAATTCTCCAGTCCAGAATACTGGAGTGGATAGCTTTTCCCTTCTCCAGGGAATTTTCCCAATTCAGGGATTGAATGGGTCTCCTGCATTGCAGGCGGATTCTTTACCATCTGAGCCAGCAAGCCTACTTACTTTGCCCTGATTGGAGAGAATTAAAGCTGATGAATGATGTGAGACAGTTAACATGGATATAGAAAAATTTTCTGCATCCATTATATAACTAACTACTAATGTTCAGATTGCTTTGGCATAATACAGATTTTTTTTCTGCTATTAACTAGAAAGTAAAACATTTACAAGTCAGAAAATTAAGTCCTAAATTCTGAAAGACCCCAACAAAGAATATCTTTAAGTTGACTATTTATGACTGTTGATTTGGAAATTCTTAAAGCCTTTGAGATTTAATATACCAAGGCTATGAGAATTTGGATACTTATGCAGTGTAACTTGTTACATATTGAAAACTCATTCTTCATAATAAATTGTATTCAGAACTATCTTGTCTTCCAAAATAGCTTCATTTTGGGGGTTATATTCAGGAATTGAGGTTTAATGGAATTCTTACTTACAGAATAAAGAATACTTAGAATATCACAGCTTTGATGACTAATGCTTGGGTAACCACTATCATATGAATAAAGTGAACGAACATTTTTTGACCTCTTCTTTCTGTCCTTTAACTTGTAAAAGTCGTTGGACACTATAGTCACAAAGCTGGTAACTCTTTGGGGACAAAGTGGAAGCTCTGAATTTCCTGATAAGTTGGAATAACTGCCTTTCCTCTTCATTTGCACACCAACTGTTCTCTGAAGACTTTTTTTTTGTCTTTGAAATGTCCCAGTACTTGCTGTCTGTCTTCTGATGTTCTTGAGCAGGAGATCCATACATCAGTGCAGTCTAAGGCAGGGCCGTGTTTACACGAACTCTCTCGCTAACTGATAAAGGGAAAGCCCACACTCACACATCCCTGGGAGAGTGGCCAAATGCTATTGGCCACAATTTCCACAACCTCTGCTGGAAAAACAACAGTAGTGGCATCTGTGTGTGTGTTAGTCACTCAGTCGTGTCCAACTCTTCGCAACCCCATGGACTGTAGCCCACCAGGCTCCTTTGTCCATGAGATTCTCCAGGCGAGAACACTGGAGTGGGTTGCCATTTCCTTCTCTAGGCCGTGAAAAAACTTAATTAAGGCTTCAGAAGAAGACATATTTACTTCATTCTGGCTTTCACATGAGAGCTCCAACTTAAGCCCCAGTGTCTGATCCCTGGACAGGGATTTAAGGGGAAAGTGGGTATAAGGGTATAGTCAGCTGGTGTAGAGGTGCAGGGGCCTTGTTAGATTCCCACCCTTATAAAAGTTGGGCTTTCCCAAAGTGGCACCATCGCAGCTGGGATGCTGAGTTGAGTTGGAAGCCCACCTGGAGCTATCTGATTACAAAGTCCTTCACCCTGAAGCTTCTATTGTTGACACTCTATTTGATACTACTTTTCCAAAATTTAACCTTCCAACTCAAAGTGGTAAAACTACTAAGACGTCTTTTATGAGTACAATGTCTCTAGCTTTCCTAGCTGATCACTGTGTTCAGTCATGTCTGACTTTTTGTGATCCCCATGGACTGTAGCCCACCAGGCTCTTCTGTCCGTGGAATTTTCCAGGCAAGAATGTTGGAGTGGGTTGCCATTTCCTGCTCTAGGGCATCTTCCCAACCCAGGAATTGAACCTGAGTATCTTGTGTCTCCTGCACTGGCAGAAGGATTCTTTGCCACTGTGCCACCTGGGAGCCCAGATGACCATTTGGCAACCCCACAGATCTGCAAGCAATAAGAAATAAAGGTGATGTTTTCCATTTTCCAGATCCTTAATTAGGGCAACACTATAGTGAGAGCCATTCTGTTTTTTAGCCCACAATATAAGAAAACCTAACAAGTTAAAGTAGTCCTAGAATAATTAAATACAATAATTATTTATAATTACTATGGTACATTGTAACAACTATATGCACATTTCAGGTTGAAGTATATTTATAGTCATGTTCAAAGACTGGTATGATAACTGTATACCAATTAATTTTTTAAAAATAACCTTATCAACTGGTGACAAAAATAATATATACTTAGGTAGTAAATTAAAGGCCCTAGAGATGTATCAGAATTCTCTTATCGTCCTTAATATGTTTGTTCTTTTATGGCATTCTCTGTTAAAATTTTACTAAATGAATCTATATGATACTTCAATAGAGAATTTCATTTCCTTCCAGTGTTATGTTGATGACATAAAATAGGGCAGACTTTTCAGTCTTACTATTAGCATTTTCTTTTTTTAAAACAAACAAATAAACAAACAAAAAAAACAACCTAAAGGCCTCTAGAAGCAATACAAAAAGAGCTTCAGTAAGAACTGCACCAGACATGGTAGACAGTCTTGATATCACAGGAAACTGACTCATGGATGTCAGTCTCCCAAATGAACTAACCTTGTTCTCACAAACAATATTCTAACTGTACCAAGTGGATGAGTCAGGATTTATAAGACTTGTAATGTAGAAGCAGTTGAATTCATGAAGGTACACTGCACAGCCCCAAACCAGTAAAAGAAGTGATTGCTTAGGACTGAAAATGATTTAATTGGGGTTAATCTAATTTTCTGTTTTAATGAACATGAGAGCAACCCCTTTTGTTTCTTTTAAATCTATCTCTAACCCTCAATTTGAGAAATTAAATGTGTGAAAACTAAATGGAGCACTCTGAACCTGAAACCTCATTGCTGAGAAAAAATATCTTATGAAAGTTCTTAATATAGAATAGAAACTAATAAGTTTCCAAGAAAAAATACAAATAATGATTTTGTAAAAAAAAATTATGACATGCTACATTTGACGTCTGTTAAAACGCTCATAAGATTAGTTGTAGAGATTAAATAGTATATAAACTTACTTCCCTCTCCCCAAAGTTACTTTTAATAAAGACCTTTACTTTTCATGACAATGTGGTTATTTGTGTTGGTTAAATAAGAACTGGTTTTCTTTTCTACCTGCATATAATTGGAGAAAGCAAATTTTTACCATTCCCACGCTACAAATTCCATTTAATTAGGCAAAATAGATCCAAGAAATAAAGACCAGTTCTATGTTTTGCATTCAGAAATGATGCCTACAACATTCTTCAGGAACCTCCTCTGGTTCCTGATATGGACTACAAAATCTCAGCCCTGGAGACAGAAAAGATTGTTGCTTCTTGGCAGGACAAGGACAGAGAGAAATTTGTGTATCTTTTATAAAAAGGATACTCTTTAAATTATAAGAACTGTAGGTGAAATCAGGCAGAATTAATTGGATGGGTTAGTTTGCTCTCAACTGAACAAACATACAAATAAAAGCATAGGGCTTTATATACTTATAGACAGAAATTAACTCTTGAATCTTAGTATCATATTGTCCATTAAAAAAACCGTCAAAGAAGTAATTCTATATAATCAACGTTTCTTGTTACATCTATGCAAATAAAATGAGTCAAAGTAAAATATAAAATCAATAATACTGATTGAGAAAATGTTAAGCAAATGTAGGTAGACAAATGTGTCCCTACAGGGAAGGAAACATGACCACAGGAAGGATTGTAAAAGCAGAAGTGACATCTGGTACTGCTGCCATTATAAGCACATTCACCACATCCCACCACTGAAGAAAGGAAGAAAACAAAAACCCTCACACACATTTCACCCTGATATAAACAAAAAATAGATAAATAAAAGACTGTCTAGTTCTCGTCTTCCAAATAAATGAAGCTTGGAGTATTTCCTTTTAGTTGCTATCTCCTTAATGAAAGTGACTTTATTGTCGACAATGCTATTGTTTGAAGATACACCATGAACTTTATGCATATGGCAGACATGCTAAAATTGCTGTCTTCCAGCATGAACAGACAAACGTAAAATTGACAGTCTTCATAATATTGTGTGTTTGCTTTAAAAAAAACTTGACCTGCTTTTTAATTTGTTGGGCTAGTTCTTCTGAAGTCTGACTTTCTTGTATTTCTTTGTAAATAAATGCTGCCTTGGATGTTTTTCTGTGTGCTTTTGTTTCTGAGCCTTCCTTTCATGCTCCATACACACAAACCAGTAGGTGATGGAACCTGCAGTTATATTTGGGATTTTATGCTTCACTATTCACTTTCAGTAGAAGAGAATATTTTTGTTCTAGCCTTCTTAACCAAAAACCTGAAATTCACTCAGAGCCAATAAATGTCCTTTATATTTACCTTTGGCAAGGAGGATTTAAACATTTCTAGCTCATTATTTCAGAACTCAATATTATTTCACCCTTACTGCTAACCCTGACCTAATCTGTGTTCTTATCTTGTCTTATGCCTTATAATTGATTCAGTGACTCAGTGACAGGCTTAATTTCTTAACAATTTAGGCCATGCTTCAGTCTTACTGTCTCTTAGCCATTTTCCTCACCATACCCTTGCCTGTCCACCTTCTATTTACTTACAAATTCCTCAAGTTGATTTATCCATTCTTCGAAATACTTAACTGCAGGCCCCTATACTGATGGCTTGCATGGGTTTGCACTGGTATTTTGTTGTTACCATCTTCAGATTCTGAAAACATCATCTAGATATATATCACCTCCAGCCAAGCCTGTTCTCCCAGAGCCTGCCTTAAAAGAACAGGTTTTAAGTTCCGTCTTCACCTCATCTACTCCACTTCATGACAGTTAGAGAAGACTTGTACTAATGTATGACAAGTGGTAATTTAGTAGAGAAAAACATTGTTTCAGGGTGAGTGCAGGCAAAACAGTTTGATAGAGAGTCAGATAAGATCAGTTATAATTTACATAGAATGATAGAGTGATGAAATGGAAAATGAAGCAGATACAAATGGACATTCCAGGTAGAAACAATGTAAGCAAAAATGTAATGACAAGAAATGAAATGGCTTTGACAAAGACAGGGAAATAATTTAGATTCTTTGGATCATCAGTGTTGGGGGGAGCTAGGCTTTTGGAAAGCAATGTTTAATGCATCAGAGCATTATTATTGTTGGGAAAAGTGACACTAACTGGGTGACTCATGTACAAGTTACCCATTCAACAGGGGGAGTGGCTTCTCAGTTATAAACATAGCTGGATGTTACCAAATAATAAGGCCATTTTCAGTTAAAACCTTACTGAAATTATACTGACCTCTGATGACCTTCACAGAGTACCAGTGGGATGGATTGATGGTAAGAGAAATCTGAGATGGTGATAGAGCAAATCTGTGCATGAATCCGTACTATGTTATTAATCTATGGCTTCAACTCAATTCAGTGATTTGTTTGTTCTGACTGTGGTCAAAACTCTAGGTACAACCCTAGTGGAACAATAAATCCAGTCATAATAAATGACAAAAGGCATTCAAGCAGAGGCAAGAAGCAAAATACTTTACAAGTGTAAAGGGTAAATGTGTTAGGTCTTGCCTTCCAACAAGCTTCTCCAATATTTTCATGCTGCAGCTTTAGCTATGTTCCCTCCAACTGCGTAGACTCTTTCTCTTTTCTCATTTTCCTAATGGTGATTACCTGTTTTTCTATTTCCCAAATTGATTCATCCTGTTCATTGAGAAATGTCATTTTTAGACTGCTAATAATACTTGAATCTAAAGGAAGCTGAGTTTTTATCAAATAAATGATTAAAATAATAGAATAATACATAATAGAGAAGTTAGAGTTTCCTTACATGGGGATTAGTTAAGTAAAATATTATAGAGGCCCGAAGAAATCATGACTGTGTTATAAAAGAATATGAGAATAGTTGGAAATTAGAAATCCTGTCTTTTAACTAATTTAGTGATTTGGCTGTTTTTTCTCACCTGAATGGTAATGTCTGTTTTCAAATAGATTCTAATTTACATCACGGGGAGGGTGTTGAGGGAGAAGGAGCTGAGTATGCATTAGAGAAAGCTGTTGGCAATCATCTTAAGTTTCAGTTTCTATTTTCTCTAAATTGACTGTTGTTTTTGTAAACAACTTTTTAATGTCTTCGTAAAAGTGCTTTTACTCCTACTGGTTTAGCTATTGTATCAAACAAAAAGCCAATTTCATTGGGGAAGGATTAGAGGCTTATAAGTGAAAAATCAGTATTTTATTTGGATAATGTCTAAAAAGTATCCCAACTGTCAAAATAAAGGTGAGATTAAAACCATGATAATAACTTAGAAGACTGAGTGAGGTGGAAGTGTGAACTAAGGGAAATGACTCAACACATTCAGCCGTAGGCAACTGCGGCCTCAATTCATTCTGACAGTTGTGCTACGTGCCTGCTACCCAACTAACGTATATAAACAAACCACGTCACAGAGACCAGGATGACGTGTGGTCAAATGTCTTCTGTGTGATGGATCTCTTTCATACATCTATTACCTTATCAGTTGGATTGCACTATGGGAACTTTTATTATTTCTGAGATTCAGTGTAGTTTAAAGAACACTGAATTCTCAGCCAGAGACCTGCACTCCGTCTAGTTCATGACTTGTCACAAACCTGTGTGCTTTTAAACAAAGGGCCTCATTTCTCTCTTCCTTAACCACTTTTTTGAAAAGTTGCCTGCTTTCCTCCCGGGGCTGTATTAAGAATCAATACCTGGTGAGACAACGGCCACATGGTCTAAATGATAAATGTGTCTCAAACCAATGAGTAAATTACTAAACGAGTAAAACAACACATTCTAGAGGAAGGTGGGTTGCGTGAGGACCTGTGGAGGGTGGGCATGCCATGGAAATCCCACTGAGGTCTTTCGTTTCTTCATTGATCTACACCCTGAGCACCTGCCGGTGGCAGGAGCCACGCAAGATGCTAAAAATATCCTAGTGAAAAACACCACTGGGCTTCTATTGATTCTGCAGGCTAAACGAGCAGATAGATCTGAAGTTTTAATTTTCTCCCGTTCCTTTTGACTCAGGCTGAGAAAAACAACAACAATGCAAAAAGTGCTACATTTTTTGAAGAAAAGGACATAACTAACTTATAGAAAAAAGAATTATGTATAGATTAGGATGGGACACCCCAGAGAAGAAAAAGAGACCATGTGTGAAAAGGTTTAGAAAACACTGAAGTTCCACAGAAAAGTAATAAGAGGTTCTATCTAGAAGTGTCTGGGCTCTTACACTTTTGTTGTTGAAATGAACCTCCTTTATCCAGATTGTGGTCATAGCTCTTTGTAGGAGGTTCTTAGTTGGTTTGTTTGGGAGGAAGTATACCCTTTCCTTTGTCATCTACTTCCTCTCCACCCAAGTGATGTTTATTAAGATAATATTTTAAAAAGATATTATGCACATTTTAATGCTTCCACATAGAACCGAAGGCAAATATTACCATGATAATGGAGCGTACAACAAAATGTGTTCTCCAGAGAGTGAAAAGCATTAAAGACAACACAATGTGGGATTCTGTGCTGTTATCTGAGGGCCTAGAGTAAGGAGGTGCAGTCACAGGGCAGAAATATCCCAAGGCCATGGCTAATATGATTAGAAGTTAGTGGTCAGGAGTGGCTATTAACCTATATTCAAGTGAGAAGATAGATGTGAAAGCCACTACAAAGGCAATAGTATGGGTTGCTCAAAAGTTCATTTGGGTTTTTCTGTAAGATATGAAAAACCTGAAAGAGATTTTTGGACAGCCCAATATTATGCAAATATAAACTATGACCATTAAAATGTATGATGAATTGAGATGTCATGAAAAGAGTTCCAGGACTGAATCAGGAAACATGGGCTTCCAGTTTCTCATCATTCGAATGAAGGAGCTGGCTATACAACCCTGAAGGGTCCCTTGTAGGCCCTGTGGATTCTGAGTGACTGGTCTTAACAAAAAAAGAGGGAAACAAACCAAAAACTAAAACTGAAAATTAAAGAAATAAATTGGCTATTCTGTCCAAATGACTGCTTTTATTTTGGGAAATAAGTTTTATCTAAGTCCAGCAATGGAAAGGTAGAAAAGGGAAAAGAATATATGGATAAATCAATAAAGGAAAAGGCTCAAAGAAATAAGGTCAATAGACCCAATGAAATGGACCATAATGCCTGGAAGAACTAGGAGGACAAGGGCAGGGCAATAACAATAGGCCTGGAGACAAATGGAAGAAGCAGAAAGATAAATTGAAGGGTATGGAGGGGAGAGCAAATTGTTGTTGGTGTTGTTGTTATTAGTATTCAGTGTTTTCCATACGCCTAGATATTTTACAATTCCCTCTTGAGAATGTGGCACTTTCTTTTGAGAGGAGAACATGAGAAATTTTAATAGGGATACTCTTTGGGGAAATATGAAAAGTTATCTGAAGATAATTTTCCTGCTTCTAGAAGTTATTCAAAGGAGATTTTAGCTGCATCTCAGGGACAAGAGAATAGAATAAAGAAAAACAATTTCTGCAGCCAAATAATAGCAATCAATACAATAGAAGATAAGATGAAAGTGTATGTACAATATTTATGTATATGTGCTAACAGTTTGATTGTAATATAAAAAGAAAAAAAGAAAAGAAAAGCAAGAAACAAGTCAATAACACAGAACAATGCATCTGAACAATACTGTTCCGGCTACATTATATTTGCAGAAATGAAATCCCAGTTGAACTTCAAAACCTTCTCGTGATGGAAGATGGAACTGTTCCCTGTAATGTCAAAATTTATTTCTCAAACTTGAAAAGCTGGCAGTAGCACAAAGAAGATGAACAAATTCCATTAGAAATGGGAATATATTTAAAATATACGACATAGCTTTAAAATATTTAAAATTTTTATTCTTGTACAACTAATACTTATATATCATAGCAAAAACCTAGAAAACACAGAAAGGAAGTCACCCATCAACTCATCACCTATACTATGGAAGTTTTCAAAAATTTATAAAAGTAGAGCGTGAGTGTGGTGAACCCCCTTGTCTAATAATTATCAACATCCTGTCAACCTTGCTAATCTATTTCCCCACCCCACACCAACACATACAGTTTGACAAGTGGTACTGGAATATTTTAAATCAAATTTCACCTATTATAACACTTCACCAGAAAGTACTTCAGTGTTCATCTCTAACAGACTTTAAAAAAAATACAGCCACAATACCATTATCACACATAACAAAGTTTAATTACTCCTTAATATAGTTTTCCTGATTTTCTCAAAAACATATTTTAACAGTTTTTTTTTATTGTTGTTCTTTTGTTTGTTTGCAAATGAGGATAATGACAAGGATTTTGTGACAAACCAAAGTTTTAAGTCTGCAATTGCTTCCTTCCCACTGGTTTTCATGACTTTTATTGTTGAAGAAATTAGGTCCATTGTTGTGAAGAATTTCCCACATTTTGGATTTGGTTGGTTGCTTGTTTCCCATGTGGTATCATTTGACTTATTCTTTTTCACTTTCCTTTATTTAATTTATTTATTTACAATTTGGTAAGTTAGATATAGACATGGTGTATAAATTTGTAATATACACATTATTTCTATAAAACTAAGATGTTTTCACTCTAGCTTTTGTGACTTGCCTTCATACTTCATATATCATATATATAAAAGAAATATAACAATGGAAAGGAAACCTTTGATCATTTCTAACTTTAAAAAATTTTGGAGAAAAATGAAATATGTTAAATATGATAAAATTTTTAGTAGAAAAATTTAAAAAGATATTAAAAATAATCAATTTTCAAAATGACAAAATGCAACTGAATGACCTAAGAACACAAAGAAGCCTTGCACAGAAATTAGAAAATGTTACAGATGTGAGAGTCCTGTGTTAGGATATGTCATACTGGCTGTCAATATATTACTGTTGATTCTTGTCTAATGCTTTTTGACGTTCATTTCTCACACAGGGAGATCACAGAACTCCCTAACTTTGGGAAGGAAGTTAAATTCCTGGTAGAACTACAGAAGGAAAATACATGAATTCTTGGGCTTTCCTTGTGGCTCAATGATAAAGAATCTGTCTGCCAATGCAGGAGACATGGGTTCTATTCCTGGGTTGGGAGGATCCCCTGGAGAAGGAAATAGCAATCCTCTCCAGTATTATTGCCTGGGAAATCCCATGGACAGAGGAGCCTGGTGGACTACAGTCCATGGGGATGCAAAAGAATCAGCCATACTTAGCAACTAAACAACAAAACATGAACTACTGCTTCTCAATTTCTCTGAGATATTTTTGTGTTTAAGGGTTCCAACTTTTCTTTAGATTCTCAGAGATGCCTGAGAATCTAAACTTTTCAAAAAATTCTTTTATTGTCCCTTCAGGTTAAATGAAATTTTACATGCATTGATGTCTGGGCTCTGCAATTTTTTTCCCATAGATTAATTCCAGTAAAAGGGATAGGGGCAACTCAGTTTTATAAATGTTCATTTGGGAGGAGGGGAAAGACAGCAGATATCCTAATCGTTTGGAGGAAGTTTCTTCTAGCCAAAAGAATTCAAACTAACAGATCCACTATTGAATCTTATTTTATAGTATCTATTATTTAACGTATTTGGTGCCAATATGGTATTCTGCTTTTCCTCAAGAATTGTCCTCCTTACCACTCATTTCCTTGTCATTGGAATGTCTTGCCCTTGTTGTGTAGAGCCTAAGTGACTCCATCTTAAGAAAAGGAGCTGCCATCTTGTAATAAAGGGCAGCACCCAAGTTCCTGGGAAAACCAGAGAATAGTCCAGCCCTCACCCCATGTCACCACCCTAGACACAATCAATCACCACGTGTCGGGGAAGCACCAAAAATACACCTATCAGGGACTAATGTGGGTAAAGCCCCTGACTTCCCCTCACGTCTCGACCAATCACCTAAAAGGTCAGCGGCCTTTACCCAATCACAGGACGCCAAGGCACATCACCCCATTTGTGGTCTTCTTCCCTTTTAGCAGTCTTTTTCTCTTAAAAGCTTTGTACCATTCAGCTCTGGGCTGCTGTCCTCACTCCACTATGTCAGCGTGTGTGTGGCGTGTGTGCCGTGGGGTCCTGACCGGGGTCTGCAATAAACTCCCTCTTGCGCTTGCATTGGTGAGTGGCCTCCTGGTGGTTTGTGGAGATCGGGATCTGGGCATAACAGTTGCTATATAGACCATTAAGCCATATTAAACAGAAGATTTCCTTATTTATATGTCACCATTCAGGCTTTCCTGGTGGCTCAGATGGTAAAGAATCTGACTACAATGTGGGAAACCCGGGTTTGATCCCTGAGTTGGGAAGAGTCCCTAGAGAAGGGAATGGTTACCCGCTCTAGTATTCTTGCCTGGGGAATTTCATGGACAGAGGAGCATGATGTGCTACAGTCCGAGGGGTTCCAAAGAATCGGACATGACTGAGTGACTAACACACACACGCATGTATTCAGCTGTTGAGGGCTGGAGTGAGTTTGTTACCAAGTCCAACCTGACTCTGCCCACCTCATGACAGTCCGTAAATCTGAGAAATGATGTGCTAAGGCAAAGAATACGACTTTATTCCGAGAGTTGGCTGACCAAGAAGATGGTAGATGAATGTCTCCAAGTAACCATCTTGTCATGGTCTGCATGCCAGGTTCTCTTTTAGAGCCAGAGGGAGAGCAGCAATGAGAAACTAAAGTCAAAAGGCAGAATAGAGAGGCAGCGGCAGTGAGGAAGTAAAGTAAAAAGGGTCTTCAGTCCTGCAAAATAGATCCTGGAAGGGCCAGCCTTTGGAAAGAAGCATGTTAATCTCTCTCTCTCTCTTTTTTTGTAATCACTCACAGGTGGGCAGATGGTGATTGCTGCTGCTGCTGCTGCTGCTAAGTCGCTTCAGTCATGTCCGACCCAGTGCGACCCCATAGACGGCAGCCCACCAGGCTCCCTCATCCCCAGGGTTCTCCAGGCAGGAACACTGGAGTGGGTTGCCATTTCCTTCTCCAATGCATGAAAGTGAAATGGGAAAGTGAAGTCGCTCAATTGTGTCCAACTCTTTGCGACCCCATGGACTGCAGCCTCCCAGGTTCCTCCGTCCATGGGATTTTTCCAGGCAAGAGTAGTGGAGTAGGGTGCCATCACCTTCTCCAGGAAATTAAAAAATGCTGCTCCTTGGAAGAAAAGCTATGACAAACCTAGACAGCATATTGAAAAGCAGAGACATTATTTTGCAAACAAAGGTCCATATAGTCAAAGCTATGATTTTTCCAGTAGTCATGTATGGATGTGAGAGTTGGACCATAAAGAAGGCTGAGCGCTGAAGAATTGATGCTTTTGAACTGTGGTGTTGGAGAAGACTCTTGAGAGTCCCTTGGACTGCAAAGAGATCCAACCAGTCCATCCTAAAGGATATTTAGGATGAATATTCATCCTGAATGTTCATTGGAAGGACTGATGCTGAAGCTGAAACTCCAATACTTTGGCCACCTGGTGGGAAGAACTGACTCATTGGAAAAGACCCTGATGCTGGGAAAGATTGAAGGCAAGAAGGGAAAAGGATGACAGAGGACGAGATGGTTGGTTGGCATCACTGACTCAATGAACAAGAGTTTGAACAAGCTCTGGGAGATGGTGAAAAACAGGGAAGCCTGGTGTGCTGCAGTCCCTGGATCGCAGAGTCAGACAGGACTGAACAACTGAACAAGAACAGAAACACAGGTGGGCAGTGTCAGATTATCTCTATGAGGTGAACAAAGCACTTAACAGTCAGGCAGAGGGGGGGTGGGGTCCTTTGAGGCAGGCCATTATGTTTGATTATAATAACAACAGCAACAAAAGCAAGTCAGAGAAACAGTTTCCAACATGGAATCAGGATTGGTCCTCGTCTGCAACAAGTTGACATAGATCCATGGCGGCTAGAAATTTTTACTTAATTTGAGGTTACATAGTATTTATTTGGGAAAGAGGGCTGCTGACATCCTTACTATAAAACAGGAAGCAAATTAATAACACTCTATTAATCTCGCTCCAACAGCTGTTGTGCAGCCTCTCACTTTGGGAAAAACAAGAGTTACTTAGAAGGCACATTTGGTAACAATGGAGTCACTGGGGAGATCCCACTAGAATGTGTTCTTATTCTTATATTTCATACTTAACATATTTTCTTTCTTCTTATTATCATCAATCTGGCAGTAGAACTAAGAGATTCTTAACTAAGATAGTACACAAAGAAGCCCTTTTGCACTAATCCACAGAAAGGTGAGAATATTATATATCATTTTGATCACTATCTTCTGTGCATCAGTCTGATGCACTGGTGAAATTAGGAAATGACTCTGGTTAAATTAAGTCAGTAAGTGTATGTAAATGGAAGCTATCGCATAGATCACACAGTGGAGGGAAACCAGGATAACCAGGCCTCAGGAAAAAAAGAAAGATAGAACTGTGGCAACTTTGAGCATCTCGGTCAGAAATTCAGAGACAGTTTCTTTTGAGAGCACACAAGTCAACTTCAAAAACACCATCTAACACAACACTGTAAAGCAACTATATTTCAATAAAAATTCATTTAAAAAATAAAAAATAATTTCAAAAATTTGAAAAAGAACACCACAGCATTCTATTCAAGATTTAGATTTCCAGGAGAAAAAGAATCTTGGTTTATGTACTATCTGTTATTAATAGTTAGGAAGGGATGGACCACCATGATTTAGTCTGAGAGCACTGTGCTATTAAAAAGGAAGAGAAAGGACTACTGGGAAGATAATGACTGATATTCACCTTACTTATGACCACTGGATCTGTAGAGAGAAATGGAGGAGAATGGGGCAAGGTTGGTAGCTATGTATATTGAGTCTATCTTTAGAAATGGAACTTAAATGTGGTAAAAGTCAAAAGATGCATAAGAATATAGACATAATACCTGATTCTTGTCACATCCAGTATAAAGAGACATGATGGTAAAAGTACCAAAAGGGGTCAATACTTTAAAAGGGATTATGAATTTCAAATAAGAACCCATTTCTTATTTGAGATGCCACCTCAAATTTCCTTAAAAAATGGATGTAGAGAAATCTTATATAATCCTTTGCAAATGGTATGTCAAGAAAGTAACAAATAGAAATAAACAAAGGAAACCAGAAAAATGAAATATGAGGCATTGTATCATTAGAAATCAGATCAATAAAATTAGATTAGAAATTTAATTACATTTTATGAAGTAGAAGGGAATTCTTTATCATTTATTGGTGAGGGAGGGCAGTCTTATTTGTTTTTTGGACCCAAATGTCTCTTTCTCCACTCCAAATTTGACATTATTATTTAATACTGTTCAGATCAGGTAAAGACATATATTAGTCTCTATTGTTGCTGTAACAAATTATCACGAACTTGATGGCACAAAACACATAAATTTATTATCCTACAGTTATGTAGATAAGAATTCTGACAAAAATCTTACTGAGAAAAAAATCAAGGTATTGGCAGGGCTGCATTGCTTTCTGGAGGCTCTGCAGGAGAAGACTTTCCCAGCTTTTAGAAATCACTCCTATTCCTTGGCTTAAAGCCAGTAGTGGCCAGCCCTTCTCAAATCTACTTCTCTGACCTTCTTCTGTCTTCACATCCTTCTCAGACTGAAGCTGAGAAAGATTCTCTGCTTCTAAGAACTTATGTGATTAGACTGGGACCATCAAAACAATTTCCCTCCTTTAAGGCCAGCTTGATTAGCAACTTTAATTCCATTTGCAATCTTAACTTCCTTTTGCATATTCACAGGTTCAAGAGACTAAGACATGAAAACCTTTGGGAGGCCATTGTTCTGCGTACTACAACATGGAACAAGAATAGAAGTAGAACTTTTTCTTAACAAGCTGGGATATAATTGCTAATATTTTTAGATAAGATAATACTATGGTCTATTAGGAGTATGATGGTATGAATAAAGAAAGTGAAAGTTGCTCAGTCATGTCCAATTCTTTGCAACCCCATGGACTATACAGTCCACGGGATTCTCCAGACCAGAATCCTGGAGTGGGTAGCCTTTCCCATCTCCAGGGAATCTTCTCAACCCAGGGATCAAACCCAGGTCTCATGCATTGAAGACAGATTCTTTTCCAGCTGAGTCACAAGGGAAGCCCAAGAATCCTGGAGTGGGTAGCCTATCCCTTCTCCAGTGGATCTTTCTGATCCAGGAATAGAACTGGGGCCTCCTGCATTGCAGGTGGATTCTTTATCAACTGAGCTATCTGGTAAGTCCTTATATCTATATATAAATGGATATATGATATATATAGACATATATAAAGTATATATATATATATGTAGGTATATATATGGTGTGTATATGGTGTGTGTGTATATATATATATATATATATATATATATATATACCTACATATGGTACTTTCTTGAATTTTCTGAGTATTATTTGTATTAAAGAAAAATAATGCTTTGGGCAATATTATTGATACATTGATCATCTTTGAGGTACCACAGTTAACATTATATTAGAGCTTTAAAGGCAGATTATGTTAATGAAAAAAATTTAAATAAAAATAATAAATCTTACATTTAAAATAGTAAAAACATTAGGTACACATCTGTAGAAATTTTTACTGAGAAACAGCACTTGAAAAAGAAGCATACTGAGTTCTGAGTCTATAAATTCAATTGCTTCAGAGTTAATTTAGAAGTTTGATGCTATTTTACATAAAGTTACAATGGGGGAACATTTAATATAATTTTCTTTTGGAATAGAACAACATTTTAACAAAATGAATTTGGTAGAATTAGAAATTTAAACAATTTAGACTATTCTGAAAAAGTATGAGGATAATGGGAAAGGATATTTCTCATCAGATATAAAATGTATTCTGAAACTGCAATGCATAAAACTGAAGAAGGTGTTTCAGACAGAGGCCATAGCCATAGTAGTCTTCTGAATCAAATACTACTGATGTGCCTACCCTACAGTACCTGTTTGAAGAGTGAAAGCAAGTAAATATTTACACTGGGTACTTGCCAAGGAGATCCAAGGTTTGATAGAGAAGAGAAATACCAGAGTTCATTGGACTTGTTAAAAATTAAACACTTGATGGAAATTTATTCCTTCTTAGCC
The DNA here is from genome assembly GCA_007570785.1 of Antilocapra americana. NCBI lineage: Eukaryota > Metazoa > Chordata > Mammalia > Artiodactyla > Antilocapridae > Antilocapra > Antilocapra americana. Next base: position 12,748,115 of record ML661338.1, read on the forward strand.
AAGCTGTCAGGTCTTTCAGAAAAGTTATGTCTTCATCATTGTAAGAATTTTTATTATTGAAAGTTGTCAGCTTTAGATGAAATCATGAATCCTCACTCAGATACTATTTCATTACGTCTCAAAGGATTTTTTCAAAGACATTTTTTTCTTGTAAACAACTTCTGGCATTTGGGAAATCTTATTTTAAAGCTCCAAATATCCAAGGAAATCAGTTAAACTCTCCAACTTCTACTTGACATCTGTTAAAGCTCAACCACCCAGACTACCACTCTCAAACCTATAGTTTGACAAAATGGTATTTATTGGCTTGCAAGCATTGGAGCACAGTGCAGAGAAACCATGAATGGTGCTCTCCACAGGGGGCCATGCATGGGTGCTAAGTTGCTTCAGTCGTGTCCAACTCTTTTTGACCCTATGAGCCATAGCCCACCAGGCTCCTCTGTCCATGGGATTCTCCAGGCAAGAATACTGGTGTGGATTGTCATGCTCTCTTCCAGGGGATTTTCCCCACCCAAGGATCAAACCCACATCACTTACATCTTCTGCATTGGCAGGGGATTCTTTACCACTAGTGGCACCTGGGAAGCCCCCACAGAGGGGAGGAGAGTACTATTTATGGTGAGGTTTCAGTTCCTGCTAAAGGATTCTGAGGAAGCTCTCCAGGGAAAGGGAGACCTGTTCTGGGTTGGATGCTCTTTGTGCAGCAGGATTAGGAGAAACCCAGGTGGTGCTAGTGGTAAAGAACCTGCCTGCCAAGACAGGAGATATAAAACATGCGGGTTCAATCCCTGGGTGGGGAAGATCCCCTGGAGGAGGGAACGGGCAGTCCATTCCAGTATTCTTCCCAGGAGAATCCCCATAGACAGAGGACCTTGGTGAGTTACAGCCCATAGAGTCCCAGAGAGCAGGAGGACTGAAGCTACTTAGCATGAGGCGATGGTGGCACAGTAACTGGCTATCTCCAGTAATAGATGGGGGCTTCCCTGGTGACTCAGTGGTAAAGAATCCTAATAGATGGGCGAGGATAGCAAAGCAGGGCTGCAGGCATCATAAATGACAAAGCGGTGGTCACACAAAGAAGGGTCATGATGATATTTTGTAGCTGTATGACCTTGGAAGAAACCATGGTTCCTGTGAACAGCTGGATTTATCTGTGTCTGCTGCTCTCAACCTGCTTAAGCACAGGAGTTCTTTTTCATTTTTCAGTCCAAGCTGATTTTCAGTTCTTCAGCCCCAGACAGATTTTACTCTTTCCCCTCCACAGAACCAACTCCAGTTTAATTTTCCTATTATAGCCTCTGAAAATAGCTATATCCATTGAGGACCAGCTTTATTTTAACAATCCAAGAGAAAAATAATGTGGATTTATGTGGTTGTTATTCAAAATTATGCTGTGAAGACATGGATTAATGACTAGGAAAATTCGGTGTAAGGCTGTTTTAGAGTTGGGCTTTGACTTTTAATATAAAGGAGCGAGAAAATGAAAACATTAGAGACAAATGCTAACAGTTGATGAGATATGAACCAGGATATTTGCCTGAGTCAGAGCTGGGCCTTGGGTGAGAGAGGGAGAGAAACCCTCTAAAAATGTGAAGAACTGAGCATATATAACATGTGATCTTTTTATAATTACCTTCTTTCTGTAGCTCGTCGTTAGACTGACACTGACATTGCAGTCACCATTTTCCAAATGCATCCTCCAAAGTCTTTCTTTCCATTTGTCTTAAGAACTTTTGGACAAGGGGTCTTTCTGGTAAGTAATAGACTCAGAGGAAGCAATGAATTCACCAGTTTTGTTCTGCTCTCCTCTCCTTCCTTCCCTTCTGCCTTCCCTTCCCAATCCTCCATCCCTTTCTTCCTTACTCCAACCACTTTCACGTTTGCTCTCCCCCTTCCCCATGGAGAAAGACCAATCTGAAAATAAATAGACACAAAGAAATATTGAGTGATTCTGCTATGTAAGAAAGAAATGGTTGGTTAGATTTGTAGATGAACATCTTTAAGGGGCTCTTGAAATTGAAACTAAGACAATGCAGAATTTGCACATGAAAGCATTTACATAACTACTAGAATAAGTCAATATAAAACTTCTAGGTAAGGGAAAAAGTATTTGCCCAAGAGAAGGGTCTAGAGAATAAGCAAAACAATCTCTAAATGTTTATAAATTAAAATTAAGGGGTAGAAAATTGGGATGGGGAAGAGAGGACTCATTACATTGATAAAGGATCTTATTAAATGCAAAGGGAAACAACTGTGATTATTCTCTGGGAAGTACATGCTCTCTGGGAATCAGCATTTTGGAAGCTGGCAGGAAGTTTGATGACAAAAGATCTTGAAATGTGAACTATATGGTAGAAAATAGAATGGAAAAGGCAGTCACAATTTGAATATGCAGTCTTTATAACATTTTGCTATTTTTTATCTGTAGGTATTCTGTGGGTATTTCTTATTCTGTGGGCATTCAAAAGTCATGAATATTGACTTAAATCAATTTTGAAAGATGGGCCATCACCTTAAATGCGTCTTTGTTAGATATTATTAACATTTGTGTTTTCTAGTAGTGACTTAGAGGGAAACCCTTATTTCTTACTGTGAAATAAATTTTTAAACATTTTTTTTAATTTGGCAGAAGGACAAATGAAGAATAGGACTGACTAAATGAAATGGTAAGGAAAAACTTGCCTAAATATCAGTTGAGTAGAAATTTAGCGATTTGTTTTTTCAAGTTTGAATAAACACAATTTGAAAATGATGTTAAAAAATAAGAATGCTATTAACTAACTTGTGAGTTATGGATATAGATAACATATTGAGCCTAAGAAAAATTAAAGCTCAAACATTCTGGTTCAATATATCTATTTATAAGATATCAAGGGAATATAATTAAAATAAAAAATAAGACCTGATGCTGGGAAAGATTGAAGGCAAAAGGAGAAGGGGGTGGCAGAGGATGAGATGGTTAGCTAGCATCACTGAACTCAATGGACATGAATTGGAGCAAGCTCAGGGAGATAGTGGAGGACAGAAGAGTCTGGAGTGCTGTAGTCCATGGGGTCACAGGACTGAACATGACTTAGTGACTGAACAACAACAAAATGTTAAGACATCACCCCAGTGTTCACTACAGCACTGTTTTCAATAGCTTAGACATGGAAGCAGCCTAAATATCCATTGATAGAGTGGATAAAGAAGATGTAGTACATGTATATAATGGAATATTACTCAGACATACAAAAGAATGAAATAATGTCATTTGTAGCAACAGGAATGGACCTAGAGATACCATACCAAGTGAAGTAAGTCAGACAGAGAAACAAATATCATATGGTATCACTTATATGTGAAATCTAAAAGAATGTGATACCAATGAACTTATTTAGAAAACAGAAACAGACTCACAGATTTTGAAAACAAACCTTTATGGTTAGGAAAGGGGAAAGGTGGCAGGGAGGGATAAATTAGTAGTTTGTGATTAACATATATATACTACATATATAAAATAGGTAATCAACAGGGACCTACTGTATAGCACAGGGAACTCTACCTAATATTCTGCAATAACCTATATAGGAAAAGAATCTGAAAAAGAATGAGTATATGATATGTGTTACTAAATCACTTTGCTAGACAGCTGAAACTAACAAAAGATTGTAAAACAATTATTCTTTAATATAAGATAAAAATTAAATTTAAAACATTTCTGGGCTTAGGAACATGAAACAATTATAGTAGTTTTCTGTCTAACCTGGGGCTTTCCTTGTGGCTCAGCTGGTAAAGAATCCGCCTGCAATGCAGGAGACCTGGCTTCGATCCCTGTGTTGGGAAGATCCCCTGGAGAAGGGAAAGTCTACCCACTCCAGTATTCTGGCCTGGAGAATTCCATGGATTGTATAGTCCATGAGGTAACAAAGAGTCAGACCCCACTGAGTGACTTTCACTTTCCGTCTACTCTATCTGCATACCATCCCTTCCCCAATGATTCTGTCATTGCCAGATTATTTGTCATAAAATATGAATTTTGTTACTTCAATGTCAGGCTCAAATGTCTTCAGCAGCTGGATATTGTCTCCAAATAAAATGCAAAAGCCTCCAAACAAAAAATGATAAGATTTATAAAGAAAACATATTTTTTCAAGACTTGAAACCACCATAACATGAAGAAGTATCTTTAATTGCCATAAAGTACAAAAGACTACATGAAACAAACAAAAAAAAAAAGCTAATCTTTTCTGACATAGATGGGAAAACCTTTTCTTAAGATATTTACAAATGAGATACAAACAACCTGATATTTGAAAAAGTGATTGGTAAGAGTTAGTCTGTATGTAATTAGGCACATGAGATTGCTGATATAAAATTACAGTTGACTTGTGAAAATGGTAATTATCATGTGATTCATATTAGTATGTAACTTATAAGTGTTTATCAAGTGCTAAATGCATACTGAATAATGTGCAATTTTTCCTTTAAGGTGGAAAAGTTTTCATGGATTTTTAAATAATCACTTCCAAAGGTAAGTGTGAAAGTAAAATAATATAGCATTGACTAATTTCACAAACGTTAGGGGAAAAGAGAATAGAGGAGTAACCATGGCAGAACTTAAATGGAACACGGTTCTTCCTGATGGCTTTGGACCACGTTGTCCCTTGCGTATTACCATTTTCTTGTTTGTGATAGCAGCCTTAGGTGTTCATAAAACATTTTACAATCTTCCTGGGTTGCTGTGAGGCTAACCTCTTTATTGGTGAGTAATCTATGATATAGAATTTTAGTATTAGCAATCTCTTTGGAAAACATGTCTCAGAAAAATTATTTTAAGAGTGGAAACATTCTGCCCCTAAGTATCTGAAATGAGCAGTTATAGTGGCATCTCAGGGGAAGTTTGAGATCTCTCTCTCTCTAGAGCAGCCTTTCAGCAGTGTGTCCCAGGGGCTGTACTGAGCAGCTGAAATTTCCCTGGAGAATATAATAAGGATAAAGACTGAATTTTTATTTTGGCTTAGAAAGCAACAAAAGTTTCTTTTGGAGTTACGGCAGTTCAACTTAAAGGTCAGTCACTTCTACCCTAAACAATGCTTGGGTTGCTAAAGGGAGAGCTAGTATGTTTTGGCAGAAGGTACACATTACAAAACAATTTTGTTTTTTTTTTTACAAAAACCACTTTTCCCCTCCTTCTCCTCAAACTTTCATTTTGTCATTACATTTGTCATTTGTCAGTACAAATACTCAGGATGTCTTTCTTCTCTTTTATGTCATTTTCACTGCGTGCATATCATTAAATGTACTTCAGTGAGACTGTTTTCCCCTTTATTTTTACTTCCTAAACTTCATTCTACCAAAGAAGTTGGTTCCCACATAGAACACGGACTAAATTCATCATTTATAAATAATCACAGTGATCAACATCATTTTTGTTTGAATTGTATACTGTAGTCTTTCAAGCACTTGGCTGTATGACTATCTCACTTTATGGACTCCTTGGAGGTGTGTATGGCACTTGATCCTATACCCTTTTGGTGATGAGGAACCTGAGGCCCAAATTGATTACTGTGTTCAAAATAAACAGCAATATTTATCCTTAGGTCGGAAGATCCCCTGGAGTAGGAATTGGCAACCCGCTCCAGTATTCTTGCCTGGGAAATTCCATGGACAGAGGAAACTGATGGGCTACTTTCCATGAGGCCACAGAGAGTGGGACATGACCGATCACACACAGAGACACACACACACACACACACATATTACGGGTAAGTTGCCTGGTACTTGATCTCAAGTTCAGAACCGCAGGCTATCCTACAGTGCTCCTTCTGTGTCTGCAGCCCCTGTGGCAGCAGTTTAGCTAGACATTCTGGGCCCTTTGTTGATGAATCTGTAAAGGACATGTTTATTCTAGAAATTTAGGGATCACAAGGGTTACAGAGTGAGAAGACAAGGCAAGCCTGACTTGGCTCACCTGTCCGTAGCCTTCTGTGCCGATCACAGAAACCTGAGTCATTGGCCTTCCGTCATCTAAAACAAGAGGTACTTCTTACAGGCAGAGGAGAGTTAGCTGATACAAGGACTGTAAATACAGTACCTGGTAACTGATTCAGTATCCTACATTGAATTATGTCTTCCAGTTCTGTGACTTCCAAATCTGTCTCTTGGGAACCCTCCAGTTACTAGGTTTCCAAACCCTCCTGGGGATCCTTTGGCTAAACCCATGCCCTAGGGTTGTTTTGTTGTTGCTGTCATTTTCAAAGGAAAGAGAAGGGACATTTTCAAAGTAATACTTGACTGAAAGTAGCAATTCTCAATTCCAACATTTAAAAATAAACTCACACCTTGATCTTACCCCAAAGATTCTGATTTAATTGGTCTCAAGCAACAATATTTTTCAAAGACCTCAAGAGATTCTAATGTGTAAGTGGGGCTTGAAAATCATTGTTCCCAGGAAATCATAGCAAATGTATTTTAAAGAAGTTTCAGAGAAAAAAAAACAGAAGGCAACGCAATACTATACGCTTTAAAAACTTTAAAAAGAACACAGATTAAGAAAACATATGTATTGAGGAAATGCCAATTTTGAAAAGGGACTCAGAATTGTAATGGAGTGTTTTTGTCTTCTTTTTCTTTTAAATTAATTTATTTATTTTGATTGGCAGCTAATTACTTTACAATATTGTGGTGGTTTTTGCCATACACTGAAGTGAATCATACATGTTTTTAACTGGGTCAGCTCAGTTCTTTTCAGGTAAGGTAAAACTTTACAAATTGTGCTCTGATAGAAGAGATTCAATACAATCAAGACAAGCAAGAAGTATAAGAGAACCTTTGCAAAGGCAGAAGTGGGAGATAAAGATCTATAAGAAAGGATGATGTTCAATTTCTAAAATCTGAGTTGAGCCAAAATATGAAGTGAGGAGTTGGAGATGTGTAATGAAATTGGGAACTGTAGTGACAGCCTCATCACTCAGGATAAGGATGTTGCTATGTTTACTGTACTATATATCTTAATATTTCAGGGTACAGTTCTGGTGAGATAAAATAATGACTTTTATTTCTTTCCTGTCTTAGAAATGCAAGAGCAAAATTTATTATTAATTTAATTGTTTTTTCCTAGATAGCTTGCAAGGCTTGGCAGCAAGGAAGAGTAGGAATAATATGTACTTGGGACTTAGACCTGAAATCAGACCCTGACTCAGGCCATTTATTGTAGCAATGAAGGATCATGCAATACCGAACTGTGTGCATCTTTTTCTTGTCTGCACCTCTTGAGTATTCCCTTTGTAAACAGAGGCTTCGACAGTGCCTTAGAGGAATTAGGTAGAGCAGAGAGTTAAAGAGAAAAGATTCATACTTTAAATCTAGACTTCTGAGAGTGAACAGAAGGCTGTCAGAGGAGCAGAGGACAGGCGCCTGCCGAAACTGCTTAGCTCTTCCCTAGGGGAGGTTATGTGAAGGTGGCTGGGCTGGAGGAGGGCAAGTGGGGAAGGAGAGGATTGGGGAATTCCCTCTAGGATTTCTGGGGTGAGGAAGTCTTCCAGGCAAACAAAGGTGCACTTGCCATAACAGAGAAGGCTTTGAAGAGCATTTTAGAAGATTTGCTTGGCATTCCTCTAGTGATCTAGTGGTTAAGAATCCGCTTTGCAATGCAGGGTATATGAGTTTGATCCCTGGCCTGGGAAGATCCCACATGCCTTGGAGCAACGAAGCCCACGTGCCACAAGTACTGAGGCAGTGCTCCAGAGCCCATGGGCCACAACCACTGAGCCCACGTGCCAGAACTACTGAGCTCTGAGCACCTAGAGTCCATGCTCTGCAGTAAGAGAAGCCGGTGCAAGGAGAAGCCCGCTCGCCGCAATGGACAGTAGCTCCTGCTTGCCGCAACTAGAGACAGCCTGCGCACAGCAACAAAGACCAGCACAGCCATAAAAAAATCAATACATTTTTTTAGAAAAAGATTTTCTTGGACCATCCTGGAGAGATTCTATTGAGGTCTAGGATTGAGACCTGAATGTGTGCAGGCATTTGAAAATCTCCCAGATGGTTTGACATGCAACCAGTGTAAAAGAAAGGATGCTGCCTGGCTGAGAGTAGACATTCAATAAACGCAGGTCTCCCTTACCCCTTTTTCATTACTTCTACTGTTATCCATATGCTCTCATCAAGTCAAATCTGTATCACTGCAAAAACATCCACACTGGTTTCTCAAACTTTAACTTTTCCAGATGATATTACTACGTTTCCTTTGTCATCACTGTGACTGGAAGCCACTGTTGAGTTTTCTCCCACTTTGAAAATCAATTCCCAAGAAGTTTACTGTTTTCAACAAACTCATGTGAATGTGCCCGTGCTACCATAGCAAGCCTTCCAAACTCTGCCTTAAGTAAATAAAACTACAGTAAATTAAACATAATAGACAATGTCTCTTATTTATTCAACTAATAGGTTTTATCTTTGTTGAACTGTCTTGTGCCAGCTGCTTGACATATATAAGCTCATCATTTCTCAAGGCGCCCATAGAGGGGAAGCTAGTCATGTTACATTTATCATTCTCTGTTTTGTAAATTTTTGAGAGAAATGATTGTGCTTTGTTCTCCAAACTGTGGTCTGGGCCAGCAACATTAGTATCACCACTAGAATTGCAGAATTTCAGACAACACCTGAAATTAGACCACCCTACACCTACTGGACCTAAAAGTTAGAAAGGGCAGTTTGACATTATCCTTGACTGGTCACTTACACATTATAATTTAGGAAGTACTGCAAGCGTAAGTACTCAGCTAGTTTATCCAATGTTGTATACCCAGCTGTCTGTTGATTGAAGACAAGTAATAGTCATGCTGGAAGGCAGGGACAAGTGGTTTCACTGTAATGTGTAAATGAAAAATATTCATAATGTTTATTTTTACTTTCCAGTAAAGAAAAGCTATGTGTTTTCTGTTGATTGTGCCGTCTCATTTAACACCACTACTAAGAACAAAACCACTCACTTAATTCACTGACCCGTGATCTGTACAAACATCTTAAAGATCCATTAGATGAATTCTGAGAAATTTCCAGATGAAGGATCACTACACTTGATTGATTTCACAACTACTGTATTAAGGACAGTTATTGAAAACTAACATTATAACCTTTTTAAAGAAAACCCCAGGGGAAATCTCAGCAACCAAGGCTCATTCTTGGTTGGAGACTGTATGGAAAAACAAATTTGATCAGTAAATTTTGCTCTTTCATTCCCCTCATCAAGCAGTAGTATCAGTTTCATAACAAAAATGTTTAACATAGCTTTAAGATAACTTGGCTTCCTTTGCAGCTCAGCTGGTAAAGAATCTGTCTGCAGTGTGGGAGACCTGGGTTGGATCCCTGGGTTGGGAAGATCCCCTGAAGAAGGGAAAGGCTACCCACTCCAGTATTCTGGCCTGGAGAATTCCATGGACTGTATAGTCCATGGGGTTGCAAAGAGCTGGACATAACTAAACGACTTTCACTTACTCTGAACTTGAGAGACATATGTGTTTGTTAATTACAAAGGTTATTTCTGCACTTAACAGATATCTATAGCATCAAAAAATATATAATGAAAGCCAAAAGCCTTGAGTCTAAAAATTAACTACAGGCCATAGTACTTTGATATCCTCTTCTGACAGACTCAAAGAATAGACTATTTCTGAGTTTAACTGAAAATTGATACTTAACCAAATAACACTAAACTATATACCTCAGAAAAGTTTCCATACACATCACCATCTAATATAATAATAGTAACATGATTGATTAAAAATAATAATATAGTAAAATATACACAAATAAAATGACATAAAAATATGATTATTTAGTCTAATCACATGCTATGGGCTGAATATTTGTGCCTCCTCCACCATATGATAGGGTTAGAGTTCTTGTAATAAGAAACACCAGGGAGCTTGTTCTTTCTATCCCATGAGGACATAGCTAGAAGGTGGCCATCTGCAAGCCAGAAGAAAGTTCTCACCAGAAATTGCCCTTGCCAGACCTTGATCTGGAACTTCGAGTTTCCAGAACTGTGAGAAAATCAGTTTCTGTTGATTAAGCCACTCAGTCTATGGTATTTTGTTAAGGCAGCCAAAGCAGCCTGGTTACCAATTTCTGCTTCTGCTAACTTCACAAACAGAATGGAGTTAATCGTTGATAATATTTTCATGAGGAGCTCTAACTTTTAGCAAATACATGAACCTGTATTTCTCCCAAATTTCCTGAAGAAGTTTTCCAGGATCCCTAAAAGAGGCCAGGTACTTTACAGGGACATATTTCAGAGTCTCATTTATTGAGCATACAATTTTTTCACAAGTTTGCTTACCTGGTTTCACCTGTCATGGAAGATTAAAAACTATAAGAAGGAAAAAATAATAGAATTTCAGTAAATTTGGACACTTGCAGAGCCGTAGAGGTTGACAGCTTTCTATTTAAAAGAAAGAGATACAAAGTCTAAAATATATCCCTAGTGCTTTATTTTAATAATGAATGTTCATCAGAAGTTATTAAGACTGTATGAATATGCATAGTTACCCTTCGTTTAAGAGGCAAAAATGAGATGCCTTTAATAATGATCTCTTCCAACACAATAAATGCTCAGATGGTAAAGCGTCTGCTTACAATGCAGGAGACCTGGGCTCAATCCCTGGGTCAGGAGGATTTCCAGAGAAGGAAATGGCAAACCACTTCAGTATTCTTGCCTGGAAAATCCCATGGACAGAGGAGCCTGGTAGGCTACAGTCCATGGGATCACAAAGAGTCGGACACGACTGAGTGACTTCACACAAAGGGCAGGGATCTTATTCTCTGTTGCATCACAGGGTTAGCGGAATCTGGCCTGGCAAACACAGTAGGCTTACATAGCATTTATACTTATGAAGGAATAATGAAAATAATGCAGTGATGCATCTTGGAGCTGAAAACTTTAGTTAGTTGGAAAATTTGCATATGTATAATGCAAATCTCAGTTTCTGACTGTTCAATTGTCTTTCTGAAAGGAATAGTTCATTGTTAGCCTATCAACACTGTAGAATTGTTTTACCAAGTTTATATGCTATTATTTCCTTTTTTTTATTGAATGCACATGTACGAATGCACACAGAATAAAATTCTAAAGTGTTCTTTCCATAAAGTTCTCTAATCATCCAGTGTTTTCCCCAGTGGCAAACATAATTTCTTGTGTCTTTTTCATCCTTTCCTGACTACTATTAAATGCAAGCAAAATTTAATTTTATTCAATTCAATATTGTTTAGGCGATGTTGCTCTGAAAAAACAGGTGTTCTTTTTTATAAGGTAAACTTGTTGTAATTAGAATAATTTGCATCCCACAGATGAAATGCTGTCCAAAATTCAATGATCCAGAAGTGTTCTTTGAACATTAAGGTAAAAATGCGTATTGTTGTTCTTTATTACTCCCTGATGAAATTGGACTTGGCAGGAGCAGAGTCTGGGATAATGCCAAGTTTATTTCCAGAGTTTGCAATCTGAGAGCAGGCTATACTAGAGACCACAGAAGCGGTATAACAGATGATTATTGGCCCAGTGTTGGGTGTTTACAATGGACTGGAGAGAGAAAAGGAGACCAACACTTATTAATCAGTAATAACCAATACACTGTAGTAGAAGAATTCCTGGACCCTGGCTCAAGACATCTGAGGTAGCTGTGATTTTCTTTCCAAAAAGTTACTTTCTTTGGAAAATTGTTTTAGCTTCTCTGGGAATTGTGTGTTTACCTATAAAATAAAATTTCAAAGATTTCTTGCAAAACTTATATTCAATAACTCTCAAAAAGCTGGCCATGAGTTGTCTTAACCAACAGTGTATCTCTTTACTGACTATAAAGTGTCGTAGAACCTGAAGTATTATTATTGTGGCTGGACACAGGATCAATGAGCTTTTAAATTGATGTCGAACAGCAGAGTTGTAAGTGGAAGATCTATCAGCACCCTCTGCTTCCAGTTAACCTCCGAAGAATTTAGGATTTCTCCATTTAGGCTTTTAGTTCCTAGATCTAGGTTTTCAGCAGAACAGGCTGATTTGATGTGTACATCCTATTAAATACTCTTTTGGCCTTTTTGTGACTCTGGATGTGGGTATCTGAATGTGTAGATTTTTTTGGCCACAATCAACAACAATGGACTCTTCTTGGAGATTATGCTGTAATGTTGGAAAGCAATAGATTAAAAAATTAAATCAGACAAACCTAGAATTTGAGCTCTGGATCTTTTCAGTTACTTTCTTTTTTCTAAGTATGTTTTCTCATCTACAAAAAGATACAATGATAGTAACTTTCTAGAGTTGATATAATGATTAAATGAGAATTCATTTATAAAGTTCAGCTCAGGGTATGTGTGTGCCTGTGTGTGTGTGTAGTCACTCAGTTGTGTCTAACATTTTGTGATCCTGTGGACTGTATACCAGGTTCCTCTGTTCATGGGATTCTTCAGGCAAGAATACTGAAGCAGGTAGCCATTTCCTTCTCCTGGGGATCTTCCCAATCAAACTTGGGTCTCCTGCATTGCAGGCAGACTCTTTATTGTCTGAACCACCAGGGAAGCGCATGTTGAGCTCAGTACCTGACATCAAACATAAATTCAGTAAATTCTTGCTTTATTTATCGTGATACTATTCTGGTAGATCAGATTATTTTCTTACTTTACTTTTTTCAATGTACTAGGAACTTACCCCATAAAATTGATTTTGGTTTTCAGTTGGGTGAGAATTCACTTATTGGAGACATGCTCATCAGTTCAGTTACTCCATCATATCTGACTCTTTGCGATCTCATGAACTATAGCATGCCAAGCCTCCCTGTCCATCACCAACTCCTGGAGTCTACCTAAACCCATGTCCACTGAGTCAGTGATGCCATCCAACCATCTCATCCTCTGTTGTGTCCTTCTCCTCCTGCCCTCAATCTTTCCCAGCATCATGGTCTTTTCAAATGAGTCAGCTCTTCACATGAGGTGGCCAAAGTATTGGAGTTTCAGCTTCAACATCAATCCTTCCAATGAACACCCAGGACTGATCTCCTTTAGGATGGACTGGTTGGATCTCCTTGCAGTCCAAGGGACTCTCAAGAGTCTTCTCCAACACCACAGTTCAAAAATGTGTGGTGGATGAGGAGAGAGCATGTCATGCAAATGAGTTCGAAAACAGTACACAAATATTTTGACAGAATAAATGCAATCAAATTCAATGAGTCCTGTTTCAAATCTCTGCAGTAACATTCTCTGTGGGAAAAGGAGCATAGGATTTCTTCTGACAAATAATACCCTCATCATATCTTTCTTTTTTGGCAATCTTTATGAAAACATTTATTATTCTTGACTTAATAATGGTCTTGGAATACATCCTTAGGAATTTGCTCAAATTAGTAAACAATTTTTTTTTCTTTTTTCTGTAAGAGCCCTTCTTATGGTTAGGTTGTAAAAGAACATGAAAGACCTCCATTCCTATTGATGCAAGTTGTCCAACAAACTGAAAATCGATGCTTTTGTTTAAAGCCACCATTTTGTGACAATCCTTTTAGAACAAATAAATCTAGAACTAAACGCTCTCTAGAGAGATAAACTCTTCACAAGTGAGCAAGAGATGGAGAAGATTTTTTTCACCCGGTGCCACTGCTGAGGCTAGGTGGAAGAGCAAGCTGCTAAAAGAGCGACAATCTTTGCTTTGTGTAAGTGAAACCTGCTAAATGTTTTTGAACTTTTGAGCTGATGAATGAGGGCTTTGAGTCTGAGGAAGTCTCAAATGCAAAGAAAATGTTCAACCCCGCATAAACCTCTTACATGAGTATGTTACTGAGTTATCAAATCCGGAAATCAAAAGCTACAGCACTAACTTGCAATCTCACAGTTTAAAACTCTGTTATGTTTTTGTCTTCTGATTTCAGAAATCCTGTGGTCTCCAAGATAAAAGTTTGTGTGATATCACTGTCCTATAGTCCTACAATGGCTAGAAAAAAATGGAGTGTTGGTCAGAATGTGGAATGCTGGAACACTCCCATTGCAGGTTGGGATGCAAAATAATACAATTACTTTGGGAAATAGTTTAGAAGTTTCCTGTAGAGTTAAACAGATACCTACCCTAAGACCAAAAAAACTTCAGAATAAATATTTATCCAAGAGAAATGAAAATCTATGTATACAAAAGACTTGTAAGAGATGTTGGTAGTAGTTTTATTCATTATCTTCCCAAACGGGAAACAATCCAAACATCTTTCAACACATGAATGAATGAATAAATTTATACAGTGGAATACTACCCAGCAATAAAGAGGAACAAGTTGCTGAGGCAGAAGAAAACACGGGTATAAGCATTAGTCGCAAGGTCATGTCGGACTTTTTGCGACCCCATGGACTGTAGCCTGCCAGGCTCCTCTGTCCATGGGATTCTCTAGGCAAAAATACTGGAGTGGGTTGCCATTCCCTCCTGCAGGGGACCTTCCCAACTGTACATAAAAGAGACTTCACTAATGTGCATTGGAGGATACCCCAGGTTGATCTGTTATAGAAAACTATCTCTTGAGTCTTTAAATTCTATACCAATTCTATACTTCTGGTTGGCTGATTGCTTGTTTCTTTATTTAGGTTTTAAGGGGAATGACCTGGGGCTATTTGTTTCCATCAACCTGATTGCGAATCTAAAAGCACAGTTGAAATGTCTATTTTTCTTGCTAGCCTAAGAAGAGATTGCTGAAAATCTACTCTATGAAAACTTGGGTAAATCTCAAAAATATTTTACTGAACCAAAAAACTCAAACACAAGAATAATACTGTATGATTAATTTATATCCCATTCTAGGACAGGCCAGACTGATACATGATTAAAAATATGTTTCAAATTTAAATAAATCTTTGAAATAGCTAACTGCATATCCTATAAACAATTATTTTCTTGGAAACAATCATTTTAGAGTTTCTAAATACAGAAAAACAAAGAAATTGAAACCAATTGTGTAACTAGTAGTTGGGTGACAGCACAGTCAAATTAAGGTAACTCAGTGCTGAATAACATTATTCAGGACACTTACATTTCTAATTTTATTAGAATATTTATTGGACTTTAATTAGAATATTTAACAATATTTCTAATATCATTATTTAGAATACCATTATTCAAGACCGTTAAATTTTAATTATTAAGATCATGTAGTAGCATGGCAAACATTTAGGATATATAAATAAACATTTAGCTAGAAAATGTAGACTAAAATTCTAGAATGTTATAAATTGCTGACATTGATATCAATGGGACTCATAAACGTAAGACCTACAGTCTTGAAAAAAATCATAGTTAACATTTTTAGCTGATTCTACCTTTTTCTAATAATATGCAAACAAAATAACCATAAGAATAAGAAATAATACTGTCAGCAAAACTGAGGTAGTAGAATAGATCAAGCGTGTCTAGTTTAAATGATTACATTAACTGATTACATTTGTGAAGGTTTATCATCAGTCTTTCTTCTCAACAAGAATTATAAAACTCACTGTGGAAATTCAGCGTGCTAAAATTTTCCATTTCTAGCCTCATGATAAATATTAAATTTGTTAAATTTTTCCCGGACCATTATATTACTATGTAAAACAAGCAGCATAAAGTATATATCTCTGTGCATTATTCCTTATATAAATAATATTTTGTTAAAATTTAGTAGACTCTTCAGATCATGTATTTTATTAATATATCAGTTTGTTGTCAAGTTTAGTACTAGCCAATACCTGTGATGAAATGTCTTAATATATCACGATTCCTCAAGTTCTGTAAATATCTTATATTACAGTGGAACTTCACTAAAAATGAACCAGCATCCTACAACAGTAATCTTCATTTCAACCCTATTTGGCAAGGAACAAAACAAAGTAAAGATAACAGTAGTATTTGCATACATTTTAGCATAGAAAAATTCAGCAGCAATTCACCTCTTCAGTGTTCTTAATATCCTCAGAAAAGTAACCGATACTGATTTCAGTTGTGTTTGTTCCTGTAATCTGTACTATACAAGTGATACATGTTGTGTCTTCGAAACGGTCATAGATGAGACAGGTAATACACATGAATTTGATTTACATTTTGACATTCAAGGGCAAGAATAAGGAATAACCAAGATATAAGTATTGAAGGACGTCTCCAGAGTAGTCAGCAATGAAATATAGTGAGGTTAAGACTGTTCTTTTCCACAAGGTGGGGAGTATAGCGAGATCATGTCATTGTAACAGCATTTAATCCTAAAAGCATCTTTTGGTGAAATGTAAGATGTCACATTGTGTCTTATATGAGCAGTCCCAGGAAAAAAGAAAGGTAATATCTCTTCCCACAAACTTGCTATTCAGTTGCTAAGTAATGTCTGACTCTTTTCAACCACATGAATGGCAGCACACTAGGCTTCCCTGTCTTTCAACAAACTAGAGCTTTCTTTAATCTAAAGTTGTTTTCCAAATGTAGCTACTGAGATTTCTAGAATGGTTTACAGTTCAAAAAAGCAGATGACAGTCAGGTTTTCTATTTCTAATGTGTTTTCTACAAAACTCAGATACATTGGAGGTTCATACGATGTCTCATATAATTAATGTCTCTACAATTGAAGAGTCACTATTGTCTGAATTACTTAAACATCTATCCTTAGTTACAAGTTCCCCAGGGGGAACACAACCTTCTGCCCGGGTCCAGCCCCAGTGGGTCCAGGGTCTTGAGGGATGAGTGGCGTCAGCAAAGTACTGAGGTGAGTCAATGTGGTGATGGAGCAGTCTCTCTCGTTTATTGTTGTTGGTTTACAGTTTTATAGCTGAAAGACATCCCTATTACATCATTACATCACCTATCATTCTATACAATTTTTTGTTTTCTACCTTCCATAGCAACCTTATCATTGAGCTCATTCCCCAATCTATCATGAAACATTCCCCTTGCAGAAGTCAGATTTCTGCGTAATTAGACTTAACAATAGTATGTTTACCATTTGAATGTCTTCAGCATACTTCATTCAATCATGAAAGTACATCAATCTAAGTAGAAAAGTTACATTTCTCTTATCAGATGCAACTATGTAGAAGCTAGAGGGAGGGCTTAAGCTTGAAACTGTTTTCTTTTATTAACCTACTCCGGTTCTTAGGAGGAAAGAGGAAAGGACAAAGAGACAGTTTGGAAAGAGGAAAGAGGACAAAGAGACAGTCTAGCAGCACTGCTTTAGCAATAAAACCCTATTAACCTTATAACTACTATAATGAATTCCTATGTCTACACTATCCTAAAGCAATCAGTGTCTCCAACTATGCTGGCCACAGTTATGAGCATTCCGAAGTCCCATTCCAGCCTGGTTTCTTCAAGGAAGGGAGCCTCCTCCATGGAGTGGTCGGGGGAGTGGGAGGTGGAAAGGTGACCCAAGTACAAGCCCTTCTGGTGGTGGCCTTGCCATGACTCCCAGAGAACTCTTGGTAAACTCCCCAGTAATGAGTAGGAGGTGTAGTAATCTATTTAAATATCCCTTTTATTCCTCCTAAGTCCTCGGGGAAGGCAATCCACTTTCCCAGACCCTCTGGTCAATAAGGTTTTGGGGAATTATCTCAGGACAAATTCTTTCTAACTGGCACTGACCTACTGAGATGAGCTAATGTTCCGAGCATGAACAGGACTCCCAAGAAAAATACCAGGAGGGGCCTTGCCCTAGGTGCCCCGATAAAGAAAGTCCGCTTTGCAGTTTCTTTCTTAGTCTCGTGACCTTGTCATCCGAGCAAGTGGGCATCCTGACAGCTCCCGGCAACCTTCTCTACTTTGCTTTGATGAAATAGAGAAAGGAAGCACTAGCCTTGAAGAATTTCATCTGTGGGTAAAGGAGGATAAAGTTGACGAAGAATTTGAGTAGTTGCAGGCAGAATATGAGAAGACGGGAAATGAATAGTACCAATGAAGCCAAGGGAAGGAAGAAGTGGTTAACAGGTACAAAAGTTACAAGGAGACTAAGCACAATGAAGGTGAAAAAAATTTATCAGGTTAATCATTTAATGAGGGAGAGAATGGGGAGTGAGGAGTGAATAAATGGGAAGGAAATGTAAGTGAATGTGGACATCTTATTAGAAGAGTTTAGCTGTGAAGGAGTAGATGGCGAGGGATTTGAGAGTGAGGTTTTCTGTTTTGTTTGTGCTTGTTTTTATTGGTTTTAAATATGGAAAAAATATGAAGGTATTTAAAAGTTGATGTGGTTGAAGCAAGGAAGGATATTTGGTAATGTCAGCTTCCTAAGTCAAAAGATGAGCTGATTCAGAGCACCAGTGAAAGGATTGGTCTTCAATAGGTAGAGGGTCAGGTCCTTATTTCTACTTTGAAGAAGAAAATGAATAGAGAAGACAAGATTGTTGGATTTGTTGGGGGGAAATTGAGGTAGGACTAATCAAAAGTTTCTACTGTTTTTTGAAGGTAGGAGACATCATACTTAGATGTTTAGTGTCAGATTTAGTTTCCTACTTTTAAAATGGAATGTTCTGAGGATTAGTTGAAACTAACAATGCATATCACTATGTCTGATGAAAATATTGTTTGCAGTAATTATTTTCATTATAGATATACCCCTGTAAATTTGGATATTATCATATTCTCATTAACAATCAGAAAGGTTTTTGATTTTGTGACATTGTTTTCAAATCTTTTTTTTAGATAAGTAACAGTATTTATTATCTAGCCATATTATGAGGGTAATAAATATGTATAAAGTATTACATTTTATTTAAAATCACAAGATAAATTCAATATTTTATTTCAAGTGCAATATTCATTCCTATAGAAACAATCTCTTATGGTAGTTTTCTTCCACTTGGAAAGCAAGTTTGGTCAATTTGAGCATATGAGGTAAAAAAGAAAAGAAATGGCCTACTGTTTGCTGAATTACTTTTCAAAGTGTAGTCACACATGTCTTGAAGTATTTTTATGATCATTTTAAACTAAGCCTTCAAATGGTGTGTTAATTTCCCCAAGCATTTCTTAAGGGCTACCTGCCAGTATAGATTTAGCAATGCCACTCACTATTGTCTATACCTGCCCATTCCTATTATGTTCTTTATTGTTGTATTTAAAAATGGACCACCAACAATTTTAACACTTCATTCAGGAATATCATGATTAAAACAAGATTATTGAGCCCCTCAGTCTTTAGAATCATCAAGATAGTTCAGAGTGTACTACAATCCTGGTGGCTCAGGTGGTAAAGTATCTGCTTACAATGCAGGAGACCTGGGTTCAACCCCTGGGTTGAGAAGACCCCCTGAGAAGGAAATGACAATCCACTCCAATATTTTTGCTTGGATAACCCCATGGACAGAGGAACATGGTGGACTACAACCTATGGGGTCATGAAGAGTCAGACATGGCTGAGCAACTAAGCATGCAAGAGAAATATTTATGAAGCCTACACAGAGTTGGACATAGCTGAGTGACCGAACAACAGCAACTGTAAGCAAATCCCCTGCTCTGCTAAGTCCCCTAGGTTCTTAGCATTTTAGCACATGCCAGGAGACGTCTAAGAACAGCATATACTATCTTTGTGGGCTTTCTCCTGCAACTGGAGGCTGTTATACTGGTGCATAGTAGTTGGTTTGAAGTTCTGGGAAGTTTGCATCCCTTGGGAACATCTTTCAACCCCAACTGATGGGAGATAGTGTTGAAATCCCAGCTGCCTTGCTCCTCAGAGAGGATAGGACTGAGATGCACATTCTACATTGGGTCCCAAAGCTCAATGTAGTGACTTTCCTGGTAACACACCCTTGTTACTGTGCTGTTATTCCATTATTATGCTATTAAATTTGTCTCCATGTCTTGTTTCACTTTCTATCTCTGCCACCAGTGTTTCCTGAGGTCATCTTCTATTTAAACAACTTACACTTGACTTGCTTTTTCAGGGTTTACTTGTTTGGGGACGTGTGTGGGGGACTCAAACTAAGACACTACTACATGTTCTCATAATATTTCTTATGGCAGAAAGTGGAGAGGAACTAAAGAGCTTCTTGATGAAGGTGAAAGAGGAGAGTGAGAAACTTGGCTTAAAACTCAACATTCAGAAAACGAAGATCATAGGAACTGGTCCCATTGCTTCATGGCAAATAGACAGGGAAACAATGGAAACAGTGACAGAATTTATTTTCCTGGCTCCCAAATCAGTGCAGATGCTGACTGCAGCGACAAAATTAAAAGACACGTGCTCCTTGGAAGAAAAGCTATGACAAACCTAGATAGCTTATTAAAAAGCAGAGACATTACTTTGCCAACAAAGGACTGTCTAGTCAAAGCTATGGCTTTTCCAGTAGTCATGTATGGATGTGAGAGTTGGACCATAAAGAAGGCTGAATGCCAAAGAACTGATGCTTTTGAGCTGTACTGTTGAAGACTCTTGAGAGTCCCTTGGACTGCAAGAGCATACCAGTCTATCCTAAGGGAAATCAATCCTGAATATACATTGGAAGGACTGATACTGAAGCTGAAGCTCCAATACTTTGGCCACCTGATGAAAAGAGTTAACACATTAGAAAAGGCCCTGATGCTGGGCAAGATTGAAGGCAGAAGGAGAAGGGGATGACAGAGGACAAGATGGATTGCATCACTGACTCTATGGACATGAGATTGAGCAAGCTCCTGGAGATGGTGAAGGACAGGGAATCCTGGTGTGCTGCCATCCAAGGGGTCGCAAGAAGTCAGACACGACTGAGCAACTAAATAGCAGCAATAAAACTTAAGATTTCTCAATAGAGTGGAGAGAAAAGAACACAGAAAAGGAACACATTGCCACCATTTTCATAAAAATTAATCTTATGTCCACCGTGAACATGGTAGGACTCTTGGAAATATCTGAATTTACTTATATAAATTACGAAATGATGAAATTTCTATTTGTGATTGTAATTATTTTCATCAGTATATATTTTAAAGCCACAGCAATCATGCTGTGTATTCATGCATTCAGCCAGAAATATTTAGCAAGCATCTACCTGATCCTAAGTCTAGATAGTGAGGATAAAATGGTGAGTAAAGTTGATAGGGTCCATTTTTACTCACAGTGTAATATATAATAGTGGCTTTTTATTTTACCTTCACTCAGTGTTAAGTTGTGACAAGTGGTATAAAAGAAAATATTGAAACATAAATGAGCATGTGACAAAGAGAACTGATCTAATCTAGGGGTTTGTGGAGTAAAGTTTGAGTTCACACATGAAGCAAGAGTTAGGTGGAAAGATGGTGGACGTATTTCACAAAAAGCAGGCAATGCAAAGATGCTCAGGACCTCTGGATTATGGAACTTTGGAACAACTAGAACATGATCATTGGTGGCTGGCACATAGGAAGTAAGGGAGAACCCGTGTGCCTGGACTTTTGTTTCTGGCACTATCAATGCGTTGTTAAGGAATCTGGCCTTGAGGGTCTATTAGAAGGTTTAAGCTGGGAAGTGAGATGAGATTTATAATTTTAAACAACCATTCTAGACATGGTATTGGAAGACAAGTATATATCACTTCAATGTCCAAGTAATTTGTGTTAAAGCCTAAAGGTCAAGTACAAATTGTTAGAAATGTCATACTATTTTAAAATACATTGCATCAACCTGACTATTTAATAATACGTTGAGATTACAAAGTGTTTCAAATGCTTACTTGAAAGTAGTTATAAATGCATAAAATGAGTAGTCTGTCATAATGTCAGGACTATTCTTTGTTTCAAATTCAAAGGAATCCTTATTTGCATTCAAGTATATATATGTGTGTGTGTGTGTGTGTGTGTGTGTGTGTGTGTGTGTGTATAGCACTAGCCAGCAATTTCTCTATTAACAAAAAATAAAGCAAATAAAAACTCAATGGCAAAGCCTATTGAGTACACAATGGCTTCCATATCTGCTACACTCTCTGTGCTTCCTTTTCTTAATGTTGAAAATAGAAGGTGAAATATGATGCTTTCCCTTTACTTATGAATTACAAAGCTATTCTTTTGTTGAACTTATTATTGCATTTGTTCTAAGACAGAGCCTGAACAACCAAAAGAAATTCTATAATACAATTTAAAATATTTAAATGGAATCACCATTTACCTTTCTATTTCCCTTTTCTTCTTTCTTTTTGTTTTCCTCCTCTGTTCTTCACTCTCTTCTTTCTCCCCCATTTCCCTCACACTTTCATTTTTCCATTAAGCCAAAACCCATGGACACAGATTTTCAGAACTGTTCTGTGGAGCTCTAAGCCTAAAGATATCTATATGTTCATTTCCCCCTCTTAATCTTTGACCCATTCTCTTACTTTGAGTCTTCTTACTCACTGAAGAATTATATCCTGTTATGGAGGGAGCTTCATGAGTCACTGCAGTTATGATGTCAAAAAAAAATAGCTTGGAAATTGGGAAATCCAATGAAGAAAATTACAGTATGATACTTTCAAGCAATTATAAATACATTATTATAAAGGAAAATGACTATTAACAAAAATAAGCAATGCATTCAGAAATTTTACTAAACTGGGAGAAAATCACACTTTTGATGAATCAAAAGGGAGACTGCCCTATTATCAAATCTTTTCATCTGAAGTTCTTAAAGGATTCACCCTAAATAGGAAAGTAATGGAGATCAAACTAGTTCATCGTAAGAAAATCAGTCTTGAATATTCACTGGAAGGACTGATGTTGCAGCTGAAACTCCAATACTTTGGCCACCTGATGCGAAGAACTGACTCATTTGAAAAAATCTTGATGCTGGGAAAGATTGAGGGCAGGAGGAGATGGGGATGACAGAGGATGAGATGGTTGGATGGCATCACCGACTCAATGTACATAAGTTTGAGTAAGCTCTGGGAGTTGGTGATGGACAGGGAGGCCTGGCATGCTGCAGTCTATAGGGTCGCAAAGAGTCAGACACGACTGAGGGACTGAACTGAACTGATTGAAATCTGATTTAAAATAAAATAAAACAAGTTATGCTATTATAATAACTCTGTGTCACTTCAATTGTGTCTAACTCCTTGCAACGCTACACATCCTGGTGCAGCCTGCCAGGATCCTCTGTCCATGGGATTCTAACCTTAAAAAATGATTTCATTTTATCTTTTAAAAATCTTAACTTCAGTCATATTTGGGATAACAGTTCTAATCTTGATTAGAAAAATGAATCATATCTTTTTTATGATTAACAGTAATTGACAGTCAATAGAACATGGGTTTTGGGGCTTACAAGTAAAAAATCTACTTTGTCTCTAATTAATATTCTATAAAATGCTGCAAGATGTTATGTAAGAAACTGCATTTAAACAAAACTTGCTTTAATAGGCTTTGTTCAAGTTACATGGTCACAATTGTACTTGCAAAATGTGCTTTATTTAATTACTTTTGTTTTATTCAGTTATCTCAATTTTCTAAGCTATACAGATATTAAGTCTTGGTGCTGAATATTATACAGACATGAGAGTGTTTTATGAGAAATGCAGTTGGGTAGATTCCTAAAATTTTCTCAGTGATTCATGTATGACAGTATTAAGGTAGCTCGATTATGGTAACTTTTTTCTTTTCCTGAAAATGACTGCAATATTTAACTGCTGTGAAATGAAACCATAAATTACAATCTAGACAGCAAAGAAAGAAAGAATATCTGTCAAAACACATTCTAAATTGTTAAAGACATAAGTGGATGTGTCTGGCTAAGTGAGATTTAGAACTTCTTGAGACTTTTTTACTTTTAGAAAGGAAAATGATCTGGAATTTTAAAGTCTGAATAGAATGATATAAGAAAACAAATAAAGCATTAACTTAGCCAGTCTCTCTGCCATTAGTCATTCTGATCACCCATTTATACTCTTCATTCAATCAAATTGTATAAAATTTTAATGGGAAGAAAAAAATTTTGCTGAGAGAGGAAAATAAATTTTACTAATTGAGGAAACTAAACTGAAGAGACTTAATAAATAAATGCTTTATTGGGATACTCTAATTAGCAATGATAACAGAAATGCATAAAGCAAATTATGAGAGTAAAGTGATTTTTCTTCCTGCTAGGCTATAAAAAATGCTTTTTAAAGGGCCCATTAATACCATTCCCTTCTAAATGTAAGCTTTGGCATCAGCCCAGGTACCATTTCTAAAAGCAGTAAGCATTTAACAAGGAGTTTATAGAAATACATCAGTAGTATTGCTCGAGGGGAGATTTGCATTTCTAGTGAAAGGGCTAAGTAGTTAGCAACATTTATTGAAATCTTATGGGCAACATTCATAGGAGAGCAATGAGGATATTCACTAAGCTGCTGAGGAAGATCATTTCCAAAATGAAAGAAAGAAATGCATTTTCAATTCAAGAAGTTGGATAGAAATGTCCATTAATTACATTTATTTTCTATTTAAGAAAAGATTAGATAGAATTCAAGGTCAAGATGGCAGAAGAAACACATGCTAATACACCAGTTCTTCTGGGCACTCCCTCACCTTCTATATACATTACCCATATGTGTATGCATCTCTTCTTGCTTTGTATACAAATATATGTGTATATACATATTATGTGTATGTATATATAAATATATTAAAAAAACAGATTGGTAGACATACAGATAATGATATAGATAGAATTTTTAATATCAGAAAAAGAAAATAAAGCATCTAGATGTCTAGCTACCAGAAACAGAAAATGTATGTATATCAATGTCAGATTTGAAACCACTAAACCTGTGCAGTGCCTGTTGCCTAAAAAATCCACAGTAGCTGAGGCCTCAGCACCTGCAGAGAGAGAAGAGCCAAGTCTCAAAGCCCCATGTACGGTGGGGAATCAGAGCTTGGTACCATCTGTGAAGCCAGAAGATGAAATGTGTTCAAAGTGACAAAAGAAAATATTTCATAATGATAAAATGAAGAATCAACCAAAATATGACAATTGAAACTGGTGGGTACTGAATCAGAACTTTGCAATATATAAAGTATGACCGATGTAATTACAGAGCAAGAAAATCTCAAATCTATAGGAAAAGGAGTACGTCAAGGCTGTATATTGACACCTTGCTTATTTAACTTATATGCAGAGTACATCATGAGAAATGCTGGACTGGAGGAAGCACAAGCTAGAATCAAGATTGCCGGAAGAAATGTCAATAACCTCAGATATGCAAATGACACCACCCTTATGGCAGAAAGTGAAGAACTAAAGAGCCTTTTGATGAAAGCGAAAGAGGAGAGTGAAAAAGCTGGCTTAAAGCTCAACCTGCAGAAAACTAAGATCATGGCATCTGGTCCCATCAACTTCATGGGAAATAGATGGGAAAACCATCTATTTGCAAATATTTGTGGAAACATTGAAAGACTTTATTTTTTGGGGTTCCAAAATCACTTCAGATGGTGACTGCAGGAATGAAATTAAAAGATGCTTGCTCCTTGGAAGAAAAGTTATGACCAACCTATACAGCATATTAAAAGCAGAGACATTACTTTGTCAACAAAGATCCATCTAGTCAAAGCTTTGGTTCTTCCAGTAGTCATATATGAATGTGAGAGTTGGACTATAAAAAAAGCTGAACACCAAAGAATTGATGCTTTTGAACTGTGGTGTTGGAGAAGACTCTTGAGAGTCCCTTGGACTGCAAGGAGATCCAACCATACATCCTAAAGGAGATCAATCCTGAGTGTTCATTGGAAGGCCTGATGTTGAAGCTAAAGCTTCAATACTTTGGCCACCTGATGCAAAGAACTGACTCATTTGAAAAGACCCTGATCCTGGGAAAGATTGAAGGTGGGAGGAGAAGGGGATGACAGAAGATGAGATGGTTGTATGGCATCACTGACTCAATGGACATGAGTTTGGATAAACTCTGGGAGTTGGTGATGGACAGGGAGGCCTGGCATGCTGCAGTTCATGGGGTGGCAAAGAGTTGGACATGACTGAGTGACTGAACTGAACTGAATGAATAATTATGGTACAATATTTTAACCAACTAACTAAGAAATTGACAGATTAAGCAGACAAAATCAGGTCTTGAAATGCCCAAACTCAATTAACATTTTTTAGTCAATAGATTAGAGTTCTCTTTATTCAACAGAGAATGTATATTTTAAGCAGATGTTTTGAAACTTTAAAGAAATGAATCATTACTTTGGACAAATTTTTAAGAGATTCAAAAGAGTAACAATAAAGAGTCCACAAATCTCTAGTCTAAATAAAATTAGAAATCAGTAACCAAAGATATCTAATAAAATATAGTAATTTTGGAAATAACATATTGCTAAATAACACACTGTTAACTATATAAGAATGGAGATTTTTTTAATATTTAAAATTAATACATAGAAAAGGCACTTTATGTTCCACCTTGTGGCTCTGAATTAATATTTGATATAATGTATAATTTTATATCCATAATTAAAACATAAGACACATTGAGAATAAATTTAGCTATAGTCTCAGAAATGTAGTAAACCAAGGGAATATGGAGGAAGAAATACCAAAATTAAAAGTAGACACTAATAAAGTAGAAAATGACAAGAGCAACAGAAGCAATAATAAACAAAAATCAGAAATGATGATCAATAGAACTGAGAGATAATTTAGTGAAAAACAAACATTCTTACAAGTATGGTAAATAAAGCTAGAGAACATAATGCATAAATATCAACAAATTTGAAAGCATAAATGAAATTGCAGTTTTCTTAAAAGATTAAATCATGTAAGTCAAAATAAGGTTAAAGAAAAAAGATTAAAAAAAATACTTAGAAGACTCATACATTTCTCTCAGAAGCAGATCCCCAAGACAAGTATTTGGGAGCAAATAATTTGCCTTCCCTGACAGCTCAGTTGGTAAAGAATCTGCCAGCAATGCAGGAGACCCAAGTTGGACTCCTGGGTTGGGAAGATCCACTGGAGAATGGGCTTCCTTTGTGGCTCAGCTGGTAAAGAATCTGCTTGCAGTGAGGGAGACCTGGGTTCGATCTTCCCTGGGTTGGGAAGATTCCGTGGAGAAGGGAAAAGCTACTCACTCCAGTATTCTGGCCTAGAGAACCCCATGGACTGTATAGTCCTCAGGGTCGCAGAGTCGGGCCCGACTGAGTGACTTTCACTTTAATTTGTATGGACTTGACCTCCCAAAGCACCAACTGGGAAGTGAAGAAGCAAGACTGAGGATAAGTTCTTATGTAGGTCACCGCTGTGGGCAACTGGGGCTCCATTCCACTGGAAACTCTGGAAGGCTATGTGGAACATCCCTCAGCATCATTCTGCTTGAGGAGCAAAGAAACTAGGCTATTCATCCACGGACTCTCATCTTTCCTTGGTTGAAGGTTTCTCTTGGGATTGTTAGCTCCCTGGAACTTGTGGCCTGCTCTGCATGGAGCCACAGTCCTCAGCCAGAGAATTCTGAGTGCTCCTAATAAGCAGCGCTTGGCATCACAGTGCAGTTGGATTACAGGCAGGGCACCACCAGCCTGTGCTGAAGTACCTTGCCTTTTTTTAAAGTACTGCAGCAGGATGGCTGGCGGAGAGTAGTGATGGGGATCCCTCACCACCATGCACTCAACTTGGGTTCTTCATCCCCATGGCCTAAGAGAAACCCCTCTCCCATCCCACCTATTAACACTCAAGCCTTTTCCCTTGATGAGAGAGTTCAAGTACAAGACAACACATTTTTGTTTGGACTGATCGGGACAGACTTTTTTTGAAGATGTGAAATATGAGCAGAGCAAGATTTCACTGGGTAAATGAAGAAGATACTCCAGGTAGTGAAGACTTGTAGACATGAAATGAGCAAAAGAGAAGAAATGAGAAAGCTCAGTTTTCATGTGAATGAATGATACAGGTTGACTGGAGCAGAAAGGCTGACTGTGTAAATGGTTTGTATGATAAATTTCAGTGGCAGGCGATTTAGAAAGATCAGGAATATGATGTTAACGAACCCTACTAGCCATTTTAGGTAAGAAATGAATAAAGAATGGTATTTTAGAAATTTTCGCTACATCTGTCTGTAAGGTCAAAGGTGGCTTTTAGGGCAAAGCATTTCAGTGATTTTTGAAGTGATGTTAAATCTACAAATAAAATGATAAGTGTCTATATTTGGACTAGCTACAGTAAGATGGAAAAAAGAGGACAAATATGACAAGAGGGAGGATCACACAGAATTTTATAATCTATTTTAAAATACCACCCACTTCCCCACCATTTTGAAGATCAGGTAACTGAAGCAGAGAGGGGAAGTGTCTTATCTGATGTCACAAGGCTAGTTAGCAGCTGAGACAAGAATAGATTTTGATCACTGGACTCTAGGCAAGGGCTATTTTTAAATTCACAGGCTCCTTCTTCCCATGATAAGCAAATGATTGAACTCTGCTTGTTACATTTAGAATTTTCTTTCCCCTTTCTGGTTTGAGGCCTAAGAAAGGAAGTAAGAAATAACCAACTATGTTTTTTCTTATCTCACTAGAAAATATTTAGAACCTGGTAACTGGTTAGACATGAGAATTGAAATCAAAGACTGAAAGACAATGATTACTTTGAAGCTTTTAATGATTGAGGAGATAAAATGGATTTTAATTGAGAAAGTGAAACTATTTTTACAGAAATAAAGGTATTTCTTCTAGGCTTGCTGAGTTTAAGTGACAACAGAATATACAAGTATGTGTGGTCAGCATGAAGTGGAGAATGTAGTCAGGTAGATTGAGACTCATCTGTTTACAGGTGCTGATTTTACTTATATATCCATTGATTTCAGGTGCGATTTTTGAAGTCATTTTATTTCATCAAGTTTCTCTTCTTCTCTGTCTGACATCTTTTAGGATGTCAAAGATGACATTGAATAGGGACTTCTTCTTTGTTTAACTTTGTACAATGTGATTAATCTCTGATGTCCAGTTGCCATATAATAATACCTGCATCATATTTATAACTTATAGTTAGACAAATTTATTTTTATTTAACTATAGTAGATTAGTGTTAGTTTCAGGTATACAACTTTAGATTATTTTCCATTATAGGTTATTATAAGATACTGAATATAGCTCCCTGTTCAGTTCAGTCCTTCAGTCGTGTCCTACTCTTTGTGACCCCATGGACTGCAGCACACCAGGCTTCCCTGTCCATCACCAACTCCCGGAGTTTGCTCAAACTCATGTCCATAGAGTCAATGATGCCATCCAATCATCTTATCCTCTGTTGTCCACTTCTCCTCTTGCCTTCATTCAATCTTTCCCAGCATCAGGGTCTTTTCCAAGGAGTCAGTTCTTCGCAGCAGGTGGCCAAAGTATTGGAGTTTCAGCTTCAGCATCAGAACTTCCAATAAATATTCAGGGTTGATTTCTTTGAGGACTGACTGGTTTGATCTCCTTTCAGTCCAAGGGACTCTCAAGAGTCTTCGCCAACACCACAGTTCAAGCATCAGTTCTTTGGCACTCAGCTTTCTGTATAGTCCAACTCTCACATCCATACATGACTACTGGAAAAAACATAGCTTTGACTAAATGGATCTTTGTCAGCAAAATAATGTCTCTGTTTTTTAATGTGCTGTCTAGGCTGGTCATAGTTTTTCTTCCAAGGAGCAAGCATCTTTTGATTTTATGACTGCAGTCACCATCTTCAGTGATTTTGGAGCCCAAGAAAACAAAGTCTGTCACTGTTTCCATTGTTTCCCCATCTATTTGCCATGAAGTGATGGGACCGGATGCCATGATCTTTTTTTTTTGAATGTAGAGTTTTAAGCCAATTTTTTCACTCTCCTCTTTCACTTTTATCAAGAGGCTCTTTAGTTCCTCTTCACTTTCTGCCCTAAGGGTGATGTCATCTGCATATCTGAGGTTATTGATATTTCTCCTGGCAATCTTCACTCTAGCTTGTGCTTCTTTCAGCCTGGTATTTCTCATGATATACTCTGCATATAAGTTAAATTAGCAGGGTGACACTATACAGCCTGATGTACTACTTTCCCAATTTGGAACCAGTCTGCTGTTCTATGTCCGGTTATAACTGTTGTTTCTTGACCTGCGCTGTACAGTAAATCCTTGTTGTTTATCTATTTTATATATGGTGTGATCCATTAATCCATGCCCCAAATTTGCCCCTCCACCTCTCCTTTTCCCTTTGGTAACTATAAGTCCGATTTCTATGTCTGTGAGTCTGTATCTGTTTTTATAAATAAATTGATTTTTTAGATTCCACATATAAGTGATAGCATATATTTAGACAAAGTTATTTTTAAATAAATTTCAGGATGAAAGGACACATGTGTACCTGTGGCTGATTCATGTTGATGTATGGCCAAAATCATCACAGTATTGTAGTTATCCTCCAATTGAAATTAATAAAATAATTTTTTTTAAAAAGAAATTTCACAGAGTAAGATTTGATTGTCTGGAAAGTAAATGCAGAATACAATATCTAATTCCATAATACTGCCAAATAAATGCACTACAACACTTTTTTGTGTGTGTGTTCACTTTATTTTTATTATTTATTTATTTATTTTCTTTACTTTATCGAGTTGGTATTGCCATACATTGACATGAATCCGCCATGCGTATACATGTGTTCCCCTTCCAGAACCCCCCTACCTCAACAATTTTTTAAAGTAAAGCACAAATTATATGACTTATTCCTTAGAGAATGTTTAATAAGAATATATAGAAAGATTGTTTTTGAATTTGCTTGAATCTCCACTGCCGGGAGCCGTCAGGATGCCCCCTCACTCGGATGATAAAAGTCACGAGACTGAGAAGGAAACTGCAAAGTGGATTTTCCTTCGGGGCATCCCAAGGCAAGGCCCCTCCTGGTATTTTTCTTGGGAAGTTCTGATTA
>ML661338.1:12778894-12864733 GCA_007570785.1 Antilocapra americana
AGGATAGTGTAGAAATAGAAATTCCTTTTAGTAGTTGTAAGGTTAATAGGGTTTCATTGTTAAAGCAGTGCTGCTAACCTGTCTGTTTGTCTTCTTTTCTCTTTCCTTGTAAAAACCAAAATAGGTTAATAGAATAAAAGTTTCAAGCTTAAGCCCCTCTTTCTAGCTTCTGCATAGTTGCATCTGGTCAGGGAACATTTGGCAGGAGGCTTCCTGTGTCAAGCCCTGAATATTCAGAGATGAGTGGAGAGGCACACCTTTTCCGGGGACAAAAGAAATGCATACATTCTTAAAGTATAGCAACCATTTACAGCCTTCTTCCCTCTTGGATATGGAAAGTAAGTTCTTTACAACCCCCTCTTTTTGAGATAGATTCTAGCCCTATGTTTCCTGGATAAGTTGCTGAAAAGGCTATCCTGTAAGACAGTGAATATTTGCCCGCATTATGCTAAATAAAGGTATGCTAGAGACGTTCAAATGGTAAACATACTATTATTAAGTCTGATTATGCAAAAATCCAACCTTTTGTAAAGAAGGTGAGCTTAATGTAAAGGTTGTTGTTGGTAGGCAGAAAACAAGTTTGCATAAAAATGTTGTGATATAATGGGGATGTTCTTTGGCTATCAAACTGTAAGCTAACAAATAAAGTGGGAGACTTCTCCATCGCCTTTTGTAGAGACTTCTCCATCACCTCACAAAACTAACAGCAATAAAGAGAGACTGCCTCATCACCACACACCGACTCAGCTCAGTTCTTCCGCCGACGCCACTCATCCCTCAAGACCCCCAGACCCCGCCAGGGCTGGACCCCAGCACTCCACTCTATTAAACTGATTATGAAAAGTATTTTTTCTTGAATTATTATCTTTATTTTGACAATTTTTAAGAACAGGTTTAGGTTTACAACAAAATTTAGAGGGAAGTACAGAAATTTCTCATACACTGTCTAACCCCACACATGCATAACCTCTCTCATTGTTAATATCACTCACCAGAATGATGCTTTTTCCTTTTTAAACCAAGGATGAACCTATAATGACACACCATAATTAATCAAAACCCTGTAGTTCACTCTGGGGTTCACTTTTGATGTTATATGCTCCATGGGTTTGGACAAAGGTATAATGACATACACACTATATCCATCATTATTATATCAGAGTATTTTTACTGCTTTAAAAAATCACCTGTGTTCTGCCCATTCATCTCACTTCCCCTCAACAACCCCTGATCTTTTTAATGCCTCCATAGTTTTGCCTTTTCCAGAATGTCATACAGTTGGAATCATACAGTATGCTGCCTTTTCACATTGACTTTTCACTTAGTAATATGAATTTAGGGTCTTTCTTTTTAAATACATGAACTTTTATTTCATTTATTGCTGCAATCTCTAGGTTATATAATTGCTACCTATTTGCTCCAAGACACATTATGTTGTTATTGCTATTAGTGAATATTTACTAGGAGCAATTTGAATAGAAAAATACAATATGTGTTTGGGAAATGTTTGCTTTCTTATACATGTAAACATAAATGATTTAAATTGGGAAATAAACAACCAAAATAAAACTTCTACTATATGCCAGGTGCTCTACTAGCATTCTACTTAATCTCGAATGGCTCAGATGGTCAAGAAACTTCCTGTGATGCTGGAGACCCAGGTTCAATCCCTGGATCGGGAAGACCCCGTGGAGAAGGGAACACAACCCACTCCAGTATTCTTGCCTGGGACAGAGGAGCCTGGGGGGCTCCACAGTCCATTGGGTCCCAAAGAGTCAGACACAACTGAGCAACTTGCACTTCACTACTAGCTTCCCACTTAACCCAGAAAATAGCTTAGATAGTAGGTCTTATTATCCCTACTTTAAAGCTAAACAGAGGCTTCCCTACTGGCTCAGTGGTAAAGAATCCACCTGCCAATGCAGGAGACACGGGTTTGATCCCTGGACCGGGAAGACCCCACGTGCCGCAGAGCAACTAAGCCAGCGTGCCCCAGCTAGTGAGCCTGTGCTCCAGAGCCAGGGGGCTGTACCTACTGAAACCCACGTGCCCTGGAGCCCATGCTCTGCAACAAGAGAAGCCACTGCAATGAGAAAGCGGTGCACCACAAGCGGTGCAAAGAGTGGGACACAACTGAACAACTAACACACACATTAAACAAAATGAAAATAGATAAAATAGAGATTAAGTTACTTGCCGATATTAACATAATTACTAAGAGATAGAGCCTATGAGTAAATCTGTCTTCATTCACTTAATCATTCATAAACCAGGGTATTGGGTAAAACTGATCCTGCATTTTAGTGTGGCAACACTTGGCATTCACCAGGCTACCCACCAGACTTCCTTGGTAGCTCAGATGGTAAAGAATCTGCCTGCAACGCAGGAGGCCCCAGTTTGATCCCTGGGTCCAGAAGATCCTCTGGAGAAGCGAATGGCTATCCATTCTTGCCTGGAGAATTCCATGGACAGAGGAGCCTGGCGGATCCGGTAGTCCATGGATTCACAGAGTGCTGGACTCCACTCTTTCACTTTCAAGCTACTCACCACGCCCTGTCGTCTTTTCCTGGGCTGACTCATTGTGCTATCTGCCTGAGTTTCTCAGTGAGCCAGAAATAGCTCAACAGACTTTAGATAATCCTGTTTACTTTGAGAAACTCATTTTGAAAAGTTTCAAAGTTGATAGGGAGTCTCAAAAAGCCAAGAACTGTACTGTGGCTGCTTGGAATTCCTGGAGGTGCACGCAGTCACGTAGGAAAACTCTTGAAGCCTCTTTTATCCTAGACTTTCCTGAGTTCAGGGACATACCTGTTTGTGAGTTACTGACAGCTGCCTAAACCTTCAGCGGAACTTTAGGGGATGATTTCTCTAAATAAATACTGACCTTCTAATTAATAAATCATGGAGAACTGAGGTATTCATTCATTCAGCAGTAAATATTTATTCCACTCCCACTGCGGCCTTTGCAGTGTGCAATGTGCTGGGGGTCTCTGGAAAACAGGTTAGGCGTGGTGCCTGTTCTCGGGAGCACAGGTAAGGGGGAATGGAAACAATTAACAACTAAGTAAATAAATTGAAAAATAAAACTGCAGGTTATGAGGAGTGCTGGAAACAGGGTGATGTGACAGGAAATGATATAAAAGGCTTTATTTTGGACTGAGTGGTCAGGGAAGGTATCTCTGAAGATGTGACTTTTGAGCTGAGACGTGAAAGGAGGAGGATTCTATCTCATGAGGGGAAAAGGAAGCAGAATTTCAAACAGAGCTAATTGCAAGAGCAATGTGAAGTGAAGAATAAAACTAGGCCTGTTCTAAGAACAGACAGAAGGTGAGAAGAACTGGAGTTTCCTGAGGAAGGAGGCTAAAAGCAGAAAATGAGGTAATTAATTGTTTTAATTTTGTGAATTTAATTAAAATGTTCTGGCATATTTGCAAACCACGAGACCCTTCAGTAGATACTGAAGGCTTCTATTGTTTAAAAATGAGTAAGAAGAGAAATATCAATAAAAATAAACAAAAGATGTGAACACTTTCCAAAAAGATAGGACATGGTTAATAAGCACAAGAAAAGATGTTCAGCATCATTACTCAGCAGAGAAACACAAATTGAAACTTACCAAGAGATAACACTCCCTCCTAAAATGGCTACAATCAAAAAGACTAATAATGTCAAACATTGGGAAGGATATAGAACAGCTGAAACTCTTGCACATTGCTTGTGGGTCCAACTACATTAGAAAATAATCAGATAGTACAGTTAAACCAGAGGAAACAATGGCACCCCACTCCAGTACTCTTGCCTGGAAAATCCCATGGAGGGAGGAGCCTGGTAGGCTGCCCTCTATGGGGTCACACAGAGTCGGACACAACTGAAGCTACTTAGCAGCAGCAGCAGTAAAGTTAAACATATAGTTACCATATGATATAGTAATTCTACTACTAGATATTCACTCCAAATAAATGAAAATACATACCTACACAAAAGCTTGCCCATAAATGCTTATAGCAGCTGGGTTGGTAGTAGGCAGAAATGAGAAATAATGAAAACATCCATTCAAATGTGGTGATCAATGGCATATTACCCTGCAAGAAAAAGAAACAAATTACTGATTCTCTGGTGGTTCAGATGGTAAAGAGTCTACCTGCCATGCAGGAGACCACAGTTAGATCCCTGGGTTGGGAAGATCACCTGGAGAAGGAAATGGCAACCCACTCCAGTATTCTTGCCTGGAAGATCCCGTGGATGGAGGAGCCTGGCAGGCTACAGTCCATGGAGTTGCAAAGAGTCGGACATGACTGAGTGACTTCACTTCACTTCTTCACTAACAGACACAACTATTAATACACAGATGAACATCTAAAACATTATGCTGAGAGTAAGAACCTAGACACACATTTAAATACAAATGTGTGTGATAATTCTATTTCTATGAAATTCTAGAATGGACAAAATTACTCTATGGTGACAGAAAGTGAAAGCAGATGAAAGGCGGATGAGACCAGTGGTTGCCTGGGGCTACGAGTGGGGAAGAGTCATGAGGAGAACTATTTAGGATGATGCAAATATCCTAAATCTTGATTGTGGTGATGGTAATGGGTATAGATATTTGCCACAACTCATTCAACTGTATACTTTAAATGCATACACTTTATTGTATATATACATTATACCTCAATAAAGATCAAAGAAAAAAACCTGAATGAATCTGTTTTTGTTAATGTTCATAAGATCTATTTTCCATAGTAAACTAATCATATGTTCCCTATATTTCTTTAAAAACACTCATTTTTAAAATTATTTTGTTATCATTTACCAGTCCATAGTGAAGTCGCTCAGTTGTGTCCAACTCTTTGCAACCCCATGGACTGTAGCCTTCCAGGTTCCTTGGTCCATGGGATTTTTCAGGCAAGAGTACTAGAGTGGGTTGCCATTTCCTTCTCCAGGGGATCTTCCTGACCCAGGGATTGAACCTGAGTCTTGGATCGAACCTGGATCTATCACATTGCAGGCAGATGCTTTACCCTCTAAGCCACCAGTCCATACTGAAGTTTAAAAAAATGATAAGAATTTTACATCATATGGTACAGAGCTATATGAAAAACAAAATCTTCTCCTGAACTAGATTAATTTCCTGGCATTAAGGAGAACTTTGTCTTTTTTATTTTTTTTAAATCTAGGGGATTGTTGTTAAGGAGTAATAACTATGGATATTTTTTGCAGAAAGATTTCTAATTATTTCCATAGTATTTTAGATTTCTTACAACTTTAAGATTAGATATGCCCCCAAAGTTTGATGTCTTAAAGCTCCCTGAAAAATAGAGCTTGTATCCTAAGACTTTATGGGGAGGGTCAATGCCAGGGCAACAGGCGTGTGGGTCAAAGAGGTGAGTCCGGAAAGGAAGGAAGGTGGTCCATGACCCAGCAACCACAGCTTCAAAAGGCAGCACAACATATTTCTCACAATCAGTGCAAAGTCTTCAAGGATGGTCTTAAGGAATCTCTGTTACTCAGAACAGTCTGAAAGACAAGGAAAGTACAGGAATTTATCTGCTAGCTTTTTCCTTTTTCTTAGCTCTATTTAGTCTAAGTCAGTCCATGGGGCACTAAACCTGCACACTTCTGAACTGTGTTATTAGGTGCTGGCAGAGCCCTGTTTTAGGTCTCAGGGCAGAATACTTCACCTCGATCTAGGCATGATGGGAGGAAACAGAGCTGCTGTGAATGCTATGAGGTCGGGCCCAGGCACATGGTTGCTGCAGTTCCCCTGGCGGCTGGTGCGCGAAGGTGATGCTGGGCCAGCTGACACCTGGGGGAGTGGAGACGCTGGCGGCCTTGGCAGATGAAGCCCCGGCGGTGACAGCAGGGCATTCCAGCGAGCAGCCTGTTGAAGTCCGAGGGGGAGATGTGAACGCGGGAACCTGGCAGGCGCCTGACAAAAGTTCTATACTTGGGGTCAGAAGACTCAAGAAGCCAGCGGAGCATCTGTAAGTGTAAGATAACTTGTCCTTTAAGCTTTGGGGAAATTTGCTGATGGTGGTAAGGAGAGAAAGCGAAATTTTCCCTCTTGGAATATTTTTGGCAAAGGAATTGACCACTTCAAACTAGTAATGATATTTGGCAATTAACTGTATTTTTATCCTAAAAAAACATTTCGTATGAAGGTACAGATTAAGTTTCTTTTGACCGTATTATTGTCGTTGCTCAGTCATATCCGACTCTTTGCGACCCCATGGACCGTAGCCCACCAGGTTCCTCTGTCCATGGGATTCTCCAAGTGAGAATACTGGAGTGGGTAGCCATTTCCTTCTAGACGGGATCTTTCTGACCCAGGGATCGAACCTGCATCTCCTGCATTGGCAGGTAGATTCTTTACCACTTAGCAACCAGGAAACCCCTTTGATGATATCACTATATTTTATTTCTACCATGAGCTCATCTTCACTACTTTATCAAACTAGAGTTATACATTTCAGAATATTCATTCATCTAAGAAGATTATTATCAAGGTTTTGGTTTGGTCACACCTGCAACTCAACCCTTACCTAAAAACGAAACAAAACAGAATAAAAAGAATCACCGTAACATCATTTTTATGTATGCAAGATGTCAATTAATATAACATTTTAATTAAAATAAACCTGAATACCACCTTATGCAATAAATGTTCACCTTAAAATTTGAATTAAGATGTAATTTTTTTAAATTAAATATTTAAAATGTTAGACAAATCCATTTGAAAGTAAATAAATCCTACTTAAATTGGAATTTGGGGCATAAAATATTCCATATAGGGTCATAAATATTTTATTTTTTTAAAACAAATTTGTG
The DNA here is from genome assembly GCA_007570785.1 of Antilocapra americana. NCBI lineage: Eukaryota > Metazoa > Chordata > Mammalia > Artiodactyla > Antilocapridae > Antilocapra > Antilocapra americana. The sequence goes on from ML661338.1 coordinate 12,785,723, forward strand.
CTAGAATTTGATAAAGCTAAATTAGTTATACAAAAGAAAAATTGTGTGGCCCTTGCTGACTTGAAAAGTTCAAGCATTAGTAAATCATCCTACTTCTCCTCATTTTGGGGAAAGTACATTTACATGTACATTATTTGTTCTTTTATGTGCCTACCAAGAATGAACCAGAGAAATATCTTGTTTCACTTTTTGTAGTGTTAGGAAACTTTCTTGTTATCTCAAGGGAAAATTCTGAGGCACATGTAAGTCATGGGTTGTCTTGGGGAAAGAAATTCTACTAAATATTTTATAACAAATATAATCAGTATGGGTTATGTACACAGAGAACATCAGATAATTTATACAAGTGAGAGAAAAATGAAATAGAAAAATAACATCAGAGAAGTAAGGTCACAAAACTGGTCAGAGATCAAAGGAGGCCTAGAATTTCTAGAGTGCAGAATCCTAACCACTAGACCACTGGGGATAGAATTTTGAAAATCTATGGTTAGTTGGACTTTTGTTTTCCCAACCCCAACCCATTGCAAAGCAATTTTGGCCTGGATCTGACCTTAAAATTCAATGGAAAGAGAAGAGATATTCTCCGTAGCCTATTCAGTTTTCTCAACTGCTTTTATATCTAATGAATAATTTCAATCTTGAATTTAGCAAAGCTGGGTTTTCTAGGTCAGAGAATTAATCTCTTTGGGTCTCTTTAATCAATATTTTAGCTTCAGAAAAACTAAATATTCCTGTTTGATTACAATTTGTGTTCTGTTCCTTGGATCAATTTCCATAATTAAAAATTATATCACAGACACTTTTCTCTGGATACACATACATGTGAACACATACTTGTGTGCACACGTGTACCAGCATACACATTCACATGACATCACAAATCTTGATCATGAAAAATCGAGTAGATCTTCCTGGGATGAAATGTGGATGATGAATAACAAAGAGAGATTGAATTTGTGTCATCATTATATTTATTCTAGGTAAGATGACACTAATCTCTCATTCCTAGTTATTAATTCTGATGTTTTATAAATGTATTACTCTGGAAGTTATGATTTGAAATTGGGTAGAATATCCTTAATAACATTAGTGACATATTGTTAATTAAATATTGAAGAAATTAATTTCCAAACTTGAAAGTAAGAAAAACTAATGAGGGTTTTTAATGTACAGGATAATACTCTGTTGACTAATGCTTAAATCACAAAATATTGTGAACCTATAAATGTTTAGTCAATGGATTTTACATTTTTAATTATTAAAGTATATTATGGACATTTTTATGCATTCCAAAATGACAAAAAGTAAACAAAAATCTGCACGCAAGTCACTAACTTAGAAATAAAACATTCTGATATAGATAAAGCTACTTATGAATTTCTTTTTAATACCATCAAGTTTCTTTCAACTTCTGAGGTTACTGAAATACTTTCATGAGTTTTCTGTTTTACCACCATGAATGGCAGATTATATATATATGCCTATGTATAATATGTATATACAAAGGTTTTAAAATTTTTATTTAAAAGACATTATATTATATATATAAGCTGGCAGTTTTTTTCAATATTAAATTTGTGAGGTTCACCCAAATGGATTTGTATAGCTTGGATTGTACATCCTCTCTGCTATGTAACATTTCATTTTATGGATTTATCACAAATTTATTTTCCAATTAATGGACATCAAGCACCTAAGATGGCAGTAACCCTACTTAGAGAATCTGAGAAGAATATTTACTATCCATAGGTTGATACAACCAGTTAGGAAAATACAACGGACAACTCTCGTGGGAGGGTGTATCTGAGATGGTACAATACTGTCTTCTGACTGTCGGCTGACAGCAGTGTGCTGGAGCCAACTTGTAGTGGTTTGAGATAGTCAGGTGCTAAATAATCAGATGTTTTGCAAGCTGGTTGTTAAAGGGAAGCTTGAAGCCAGTTGTGGTGGGAATACTTACAATAGAAATCCTCAAAGGCTACAAATCAGCCCTCAACCCCTCAGCTGGCTCTGAAACATTCATTAACTCATCAGTGCTCCTGCTTGCACTCCCTTCTCCTTCATTACCCCCATCAGAATTCTAAATATCTGTTAGGCTACTACACAGGTACTGCTTTGAAGGCAGCAGGGATATTTAAAAGGGCTTCATTTGCATGTTTTGTTTTGTTTTTAATCTTGTTTGACACTAAAATTTCAGAAAACAACGTGGGGGAGAAGTAGGCAAAGGAATAGAATTTACCAGAGGCATGGGGTGTCAAGGGGCTGTTTCCAGGCAGAGTTCCTACAGTTAAAGGTATTATTGTTGAGTCTTTGAGATCCCATAGACTGCAGCATACCAGGCTTCCCTGTCCTTTGCTATTAAAGTACTACAATCTAGGTCACACATGGTTTGGGCAGGGAGGATAAAGCAGACCCATCCAAAACTGAGTTTCATTCCCCAATTATTCTGCCTCTTATCAGGGAAGTGAGGGGGTGTATGTTGGAAACCAATCACACTGTCTACTTCAGCTTGGCTTGCATGCATGCTCAGTCCATTCAATTGTGCTAGACACTTTGTGACCCCATGGACTGTAGCCCACCACGGTCCTCTGTGCATGGAATGTTCCAGGCAAGAATACTGGAATGGGTTGCTAATTCCTCCTCCAGGGGAATCTTCCCAACCCAAGGATGGAGTCTGCATCTCCTGCGGCTCCTGCATTGGCAGGCAGATTCTTTACCACTGGGCCACCTGGGAAGCCCTGAAATGGACTCATTCTATGTGGTTAACCTTACTCCTCACGGTTTTGTAATATGCACCAAAATTGGGCTATTTTTACTAAATTCTTCTCCTTCAAGCTGTTTCCCCTAAATGGGTCCGTTTTTCTCATCTTGACTGGCTGATCTCTACTTCCCGTAGACCCCCACACAGCGTCTGTGCTTTACTCGTGTTACCTGTCAACACAACCATGTTTATTCCTCTAGGCATTTTAAAAAGTTTTTAAAAATTGATTGGTAATATTTTTATTCTCCCTTTTGGATTACCTCTCTGTAGCTCAAGTTCTTGAGTCTCTCTAATTTCCCTGGTGTGCCTGATCAGTCTCTTTCATGGCTATTTTTTTCTGTGATTCCCATATGTGTTGTTAGTTCTTAGTTGTCAGTTTATTCTAGCACTTTTGTCATCCCTTTCTTGTGAGATTATACATGTGGCCTAGCTTTAAAGAACAGCTTTGTGTTAGCTGTACCAGGTTGCCTGGTGGTAATCACTGCTTCAGGGACGCTATGATGCATTACCAGTATCTGTTAATTTTACCCTCAAGCCCACTGTAGCCATAGGACTAGAATTTCATTTTATTTGGGAATATATTTGTGTATTAATATATTCCCCAATATATATGTTTTTTTCCATATAGAGCAGAGGAAGAGACAGGACAAGCTTTCTTATTATCTACCCATGACATTGGGCAATTTAAAAAATTAAATCATCCACCAAATGTATAGACATGTGAGGGTCCCAACTCTGTTCTCTCAGTTCCAGTTCTCTGTCTTGCATAGGCTGGAGAACACACCCCTTGTTCCCTGTTTCTCAGGGGATGTACAGCTTGAGTCCCTACAGTTCTGGGAGGAAAAACACATCACAGGATAGTCTCAGGTTCCAATCACATGCTTACCATTTGGTTTTCAGTTTCCAGTTTATTTCTGGTATTGACCAATTCGCCTCTTTGTTGAAAACTTACTTAGGCATTTAAAATAAGTTTTTTTATAGCTCACCTGCTGTGTCTAGGTATTTACAGTGATGGTAGGGTTTCTTAATCAGCTTTTGTTAGAAATAGGAGTTGCTTTTTACAGAACTTTATAGCTAGGAAAATTTATTTGAAAAGTGAATTTATCCTTGAGTGGGAATAACAATTGCTAGTAAGCTCATTTTGGTAGAATTAGATGTTTTTTTTTTTATATAATTCTAAGGATTTTTTTGTAAAAATGGACATTGTATTAAACTTGCCACTATCAATATATGTGGGGACTTTGAATTGGTAGAATTCTTCTTAAATTTAATAGACATATAAAAAGCTCCCTCCATATAAAAATGCAAAAATATTACTAAGAATATCAAAAAATAAAAAGAATAAGGCATATGGGAAGAATATAGCTTTGTGGACTATTTGGGGGAAGTTATGAAACAAATTCGGAGAGGGCAATGGCAACCCACTCCGATACTCTTGCCTGGAAAATCCCATGGATGGAGAAGCCTGGTAGCTACAGTCCATGGGGTCGCTAAGAGGACAACATGACTGAGCAACTTCACTTTCATGCATTGGAGAAGGAAATGGCAACCCACTCCAGTGTTCTTGCCTGGAGAATCCCAAGGGTGGCGGAGCCTAGTGGGCTGCAGTCTATGGGGTCGCACAGAGTCAGACACGACTCAAATGACTTAGCAGCAGCAGCAGCAGCATGAAACAAATTGTTCACAACAAATGAGAGTTAGTCATATCCTAGCTAAAAACTGAGCTGAAAAGGTAGTCGTGTAAATCAGACTGCAATGATGCTGATATAGTAGTGAGATTTCAATTTATTTCACAGGCATTTGCAATGTATCTAACATCAGACCTGGGCAACCCTAACAGCATAATTAGTCTGAAGAATCTTACTGCCTAGTGTGACAATGGCATGTAAAAAAATTTTAAATCTAGAATAATGGTGCCATACTAACAGCATGTACGAGACAGAAAAAAATACAGGGAAGCAAGACTTCACTGAGGAGATGGAACCCTAGCAAGAATTTGAAAGATAAATAGAATTTAATGCGTAAGCTAACACAAGGGTAGGACAATTCAGGCACAATGAAAATGCCTCACATGTTGATGTGTAGCTTACGGGCATGATGCTTAGTTGGTATCATCTGTGTTGAACAAGAGTATATTAATATTGATTCCCAGAAGACCTTGGGATATCTGAGTCCCCACTTGCAAATTTGATTCAGTGATTTATCAGGAAGAAATACGTTTGAGAACTGAAGCAGATTTCCCATATATGAGAAGAACAACCAATTGGTAAACAGAATATAAACCCTCAAATTTGCTAGAGTATTCCACAGACACATGACAAATGTGAGTTAACTTGGGTGGGAGCCTGTTTTTCACCAACACAGATGCCTGCTGCCTGTCAATGATGGTTGTTTGATCAGTCATCAATCATAGGCTCCCCTTTCTCTGTACACTTTCTGTGGAGAAATCACTTAACCTCTGAAATGCCTCAGTTTACTCATCTGCACAACGGGAAGAATCTAGTAACTACCTCAGGTCTTTGTAAGGCTTAAGTGTGTTAATGTGCACACACTTAAGTATTTTAAAAAGTGACTGGAATTTAGGAGCTATTAACTATATCTATTATTGCTATGTAGATAGCCTGCCTTGTTTTGTCCCTCATTCCTATTACAAAACATCTGTTCAAAGTTCACTTGGGGAAAAGAATTCCACATGTCCGCAAATAAATATGTATCATCTATGGTGTTGTATTCAAAGTGACCTTAATCTTACCTACAATATTGTAAAATTTTTACACAGAAAATAAATGTATGTATTACTTACACATGATACAATTTTACAATTATTTCTTCTCTCTACTTGTAATTTTAGTTTAATGCTGAAAGACAAGTTCTGTCTTACCAGGATATTTATTTTATCTTTTTTTTCTCAGATCAATTACAGATATAATCAGTATATTCCTTCTCCCACATGGCTGTATTTAGCATTCATTCATTTGTCATCCATCTAGTTGCTCATTTCTTTAGTCTTCAGTTACTGAGTTCTGACCATCTACCAACATTGATTCTGATTATTTAGATATGAGTTATAGTTTGAGGTTCACAACTAGCAGATGAGTGAAAGAAAACAAAAATATGGTGTGTATGCACTGGAAGTATCTCAGCAGGAAATCAGTATTTTACTAAAAATTACAAGACTTGTAAGAAACACAAACGATTATTGTATACGCATAAAGAATAGGTAAAATGCTGATGATAACACCACCTGAGCAATTTTAAACATAGCTTGCAATGAAGGAAGGAATGTTTCTCACATTTTGATATGTGATTTTTTTAAAGGAAAACTTACATGAAGCCAATCAAATATGAAGCACAAATAGCTTATTATTTCTGTAAAATATTGGGAAAAGGTTTAAAAATTTTTTCTGCAATTCTGTAGATGGAGTAAATGATCCATAGGTAGCTCAAATATGCATAAGGTAATGAGGAAGAAAATAAAATTTATATTAAGGTTTGTTTGAATTATATTTTTTTTCTGGCAATAGGAAACAAAAAGATAGTCTGAGGCAGAGCTACATTTATTTTGCTGACGGTTTAAAAAATTGAGGCAACATTGCTGATAACATTATATAAGTTTCATGTGTAGAGGATTATATTCCAACTTCTATATACATTACAGCATGCTCACCAGCAATGGTTTAGTTTTCATTTGTCACAAAGTTTAGTTTCCATTCATCACCATACACTTGATCCCTTAAGCCATCTTGCTCTCCCCTACCTGCCTTCCCCTCTAATTACTATTACTCTTGAACTTTATCTTTGTAAGAAAGTACTTAACTCAGCCTAACAAAATGTTATTTCCTTTCTCGCTTGCTTTGTCTTTTTACAAGAAATCAAAACATCATACTTTTAGAGAGAATCTCCATTTCTGTATTCTGGTGGAAAATATGTAAGGTTTGGCATTTTGGCCAGTTTCACTTTGAAGTATCTTGAGTTTATAGAAGTCTCATGATATATTTCCATGCTGCTTTAAAAAAAATTTCCCCTCCACTGAGTTAGAGAATCTTTATTAACATGCAAGGCCCTTGGCCACACACTTCCCAATAGTCATGCTGTGTCTCACACTCACCCAGCTTGTTTGTGCTCCCCCACTGCCATTTCAGATGTGCTCCCTCCTGCAGGACAGATCTATATGAAGCTTTATTATGTACATTCCCTCTTAAACCCCACCTGATACCATCATGCCTACTCTCATTCAACCTAGTAACTGTACCATTGATTTAGATAAACTCAATTTGGACTTATTTCTTCCTCATATGTAGTGAGTTTGGTTAAAACAACAATTGCTAAATTTTTCTGACAGTCACCTTATAAGTCTTTTTCCAAACTCTTACATAGTAGAAATTATGTAGTATTTATTTTGTGTTTTCTTTTCCATTCTTTGAGTCTTTATGTAAGGTGAAGAACAAGTGTTTTGGGACTTCCCTGACAGTCTGGGAATTAAGACTTTGCCTTCCAATGCAGGCAGTATAGGTTTGATTCCTGGTCAGGCAGCTAAGTTCCCACATGACTTATAGTCAAAAAACCCCCAAAATATAAAATAGAAGCAATATTGTAACAAATTCAATAGACGTTTTAAATGGTCCATATAAAAAATCTTTAAAAAATATTTTGAAAAAAAGTATTTATTTCTTATATAAATTCTAAATGACTAAGCATCCAAGACAAAACAAAACAGAATTGGTCAATATAAACTCTACCTATAAAAGCCAGTTTTTCTTTGATTGTTACTCTAAATATGATGACAGAGTCTTTTAAATGACTGGGTTTGCTCTGAGTCTACAAGAACTATGCTCATTTTATTTGCTTGGACAATTTCTTATCCTAAGAGAATATGTATTTGTTCTGTATCAAACCAGAAAGGAAACAGAGGTGAATTGAATTAAATTCAAAGTTTGCTTTTAATGTGTATCTTAAAAATAAGTGGAAATTTAATGATTCATTTTGTTCTGATTTTTAAATTCTCAGAATAACCTTCTCTCTCAATCCTCTCTTGCTAAGGGCCTATTTTTCAATTTTCTGTGTATCCAATAAAAGAAAAAAAAAACACTCTATATATAAGCATTGTCCAAAAGTGTTTGTGAGATATATTTAGCAGTATTATAATGAAGGTCATTACATGAGAAAAGAGAGACCTGAAAAAAAAAGTAGTTTAAACATAGAAGTACTTTCAACAATTATCTTTTTTTCAAGTTGTTTGAATCTGTTGCATGTTGCATGAGATGATTTTAACTTTATGAGAATGAACTTCTTGTGAGAGTTCTTCCCCCTTAAATATGAGGAGTATCACAAGATGATGTAAGACAAAAATGACATTGAACATTTGTACAACTTTAAAACTAAGGTGAATTTAAACTTAGAAATAGATGAAATATCTCTCTCTAAATTTTTAAAGTGGGGATCTACTTCTCTTATTTCTATGTCTTTACTGTATATCTTACTACATACATATTAATAGATCACACATATGAATTTGTCATTTCTTCCTTTAAAAATGAATGCACCCATATCAATATTCCTACATTTCTTTGTTCTGTGGTAACACGTAATGCCCGAATAAGCACAAAACATTATTGCTGCCTCCTGACTTCCCAGGTGCCATTCTTCAATGCATCTCGTAAACTAAGATCAAACCTTCTAAAACACTGTTTTTATAGTAACACTCCTTGCTCAAGAATCATAAATGGTCCTTGACTGGCACTTCAATGGGAAAAGAGCACAGATGTAGTAGGAATCAGATGAGTGCTCCAACATCTATACAATAATAAGCCTTCTCCACTATAAAAAATGTGCTGGGGTCCAGCCCCGACGGGGTCCGGGGGTCTTGAGGGATGAGTGGCGTCGGCGGAAGAACTGAGCTGAGTTGGTGTGTGGTGATGAAGCAGTCTCTCTTTATTGTTGTTAGTTTTGTGAGGTGATGGAGAAGTCTCTCCAAAACGCAATGGAGAAGTCTCTCACTTTATTTGTTAGCTTACAGTTTTATAGTCAAAGAACATCCCCATTACATCACAACTATTTTATGCAAACTTTTGTTTTTTGCCTACCATCAACAACTTTAACATTAAGCTCATTTTCATTGCAAAAGGTCGGATTTCTGCATAATCAGACTTAACAATAGTATGTTTACCATTTGAATGTCTCTAGCATACCTTTATTTAGCATAATGCGGGCAAATATTCACTGTCTTACAAGATAGCCTTTTCAGCAACTTATCCAGGAAACATAGGGCTAGAATCTATCTCAAAAAGAGGGGGTTGTAAGGAACTTACTTTCCATATCCAAGAGGGAAGAAGGCTGTAAATGGTTGCTATACTTTAAGAATGTATGCATTTCTTTTGTCCCCGGAAAAGGTGTGCCTCTCCACTCATCTCTGAATATTCAGGGCTTGACACAGGAAGCCTCCTGCCAAATGTTCCCTGACCAGATGCAACTATGTAGAAGCTAGAAAGAGGGGCTTAAGCTTGAAACTGTTTTATTCTATTAACCTATTTTGGTTTTTACAAGGAAAGAGAAAAGAAGACAAAGAGTTTAGCAGCACTGCTTTAACAATGAAACCCTATTAACCTTACAACTACTAAAAGGAATTTCTATTTCTACACTATCCTAAAGCAATCAGTGTCTCCAACTATGCTGGCCACAGTTATGAGCATTCCTAAGTCCCATTCCAGCCTGGTTTTTTCAAGAAAGGGAGCCTCCTCCGTGGAGTGGTCAGGGGAGTGGGATGTGGAAAGGTGACCCAAGTATGAGCCCTTCTGGTGGTGGCTTTGCCATGACCCCCAGAGAACTCTTGGTAAACTCCCCAGTAACTAGTAGGAGGGAAATAAGGTCTGAGGGAATTATCTCAGGATGAATTTTTTCTAACTGGGACTGATCTGAGATGAGCTAAAACATAAAACAGATGAGCATAATCAGAACTTCCCAAGAAAAATACCAGGAGGGGCCTTGCCTTGGGATGACCCGAAGGAAAATCCACTTTGCAGTTTCCTTCTCAGTCTTGTGACTTTGTCATCCGAGTGAGGGGGCATCCTGACGGCTCCCGGCAAAAATGAATAATGACAATGTATAGCTTACAAAGTTGCTAAAAGTGGTTTTGTTTAAAGGATTAAAAAAAGATAAATATCTCAGTTCAGTTCAGTTCAGTCACTCAGTCCTGTCTGACTCTTTGCGATCACCTGAACTGCAGCACGCCAGGCCTCCCTGTCCATCACCAACTGCCGGAGTCTACCCAACCCATGTCCATGAAGTTGGTGATATCATCCAGCCATCTCATCCTCTGTCTTCCCCTTCTCCTCCTACCCCCATTCCTTCCCAGCATTAGGGTCTTTTTCAATGAGACAACTCTTTGCATGAGGTGGCCAAAGTATTGGAGTTTCAGCTCTTCAACATCAGTCGTTCCAATGAACACCCAGGACTGATCTCCTTTAGGATGGACTAGTTGGATCTCCTTGCAGTCCAAGGGACTCTCAAGAGTCTTCTCCAGCACCACAATTCTTCGGGGCTCATCCTTTTTCACTGTCCAACTCTCACATCCATACATGATTACTGGAAAATATCTCAAAGCAGTTTTAAAATTGTAGAGCACTATACAGATGTACTATGTAAGTTTCAAATTTCTCATAAATGGACTACTGGATCCCTACCTGTCTAACCTTATTTCCCATCTCTGATATATAGGCATACTCTGCTCCAAGTAAACTGAACTCTCTATCCTAATTTGTCATATCCTGTCTTCATTCCTGCTTGTACATTCTGTGTGTTCACTTTTCCCCCTTTAATACTACCTATATTCCCAGGAAAATTCTTCATCTCATCTTGACCTCCTGCTGCATATACCTAAATGGATTAGGGCTGATTGCATGGATTAGACTCACAGCCAGAGGACCAAAACACAGAAGGCAGTCTGTGAACAAACAGCAGGTATGCCGTAAATAGCTGTCAGGGGGTGTTATCGCGTCAACTCCCTCTTTCCTCTGAATGCTATGGAATTATTTGTAAGCTTGAGAAGACAGAGGATACTAATTAAAGTCATGTATGATGGTTAATTTTATGTGTCAGTTTGACTGGATCCATGTATTTGGTGAAACATTAGTTTGGATATTTTTATGAAGGTGTTTGAATGAGATTTCATATTTGGATCAGTAGACCGAATAGGACAGAAAAGCTGAGTAAGAGGAAACTCCTTCTGCCTGACTGACTTTGAATTGAGACAATAGTTTTTCCTGCTTTCAGACTTGAACTGAAACACTAGCTCTTCCTGGGTCTCAAGCCTACTGGCCTAAGGACTGGAACTATGCTTTCAGTTTTCTTGAGTCTCTAGCTCGCTTACTCACCCTGCAGATCTTGGGACTTTTCAGTCTCCATGACTGCATGAGCAAATTCCTTATGAGACTAAATTGATATGCATGTGCTTAGTTGCTGTGTCATGTCTGACTCTTGGCAACCCCATGGATTGCCTCACCATGGACAGGCTCCTCTGTTCATGGGATTCTCCAGGCAAGAATACCGGAGTCGGTTGCCATTTCCTTCCCCAGAGGATCTTCCCCGCCCAGGACTGAACCTGCGTCTCCTCTCTCCTGCCCTGGGGGCAGAGTCTTTACCACTAGCGCCATCTGGAGTATATATTATATTAAGTCGCTCAGCTGTGTCCGACTGTGACCTCATGGACAGTATCCGGCCAGGCGCCTCTGCCCATGGGATTCTCCAGGCAAGAATACTGGAGTCGGTTGTCTTTCCTCCTCTAGGGGATCTTTCTGACCCAGGTCTCCCACATTGCAGGCAGATTCTTTACTGTTTGAGCTACCTCGGAAGCTCAGCACCACCTGGGAAGCCCATCTATTTATATAATATAAATCTATCGAGCTTCCCCTGTGGCTCAGTGGTAAAGAATCTGTTTTCCAATGCAGGAGACCCAGAAGATGTGGGTTCAATGTCTGGGGCGGGAATATCCCTTGGAGGAGAGCATGGCAACCCACTCCAGTATTCTTGCCTGAAGAATCGCATGGACAGAGGAGCCATAGAGTTGCAAAAAGTTGGACACAACTGAAATGACTCAGCACATAGGCACACATATAAATACATAGGAGATATGAGCCCTTTAGGATGCTTCTTGTCAGTGTCTTTTTTCATACGTAAACTGTTTACTCTTAAATCTCCATGCAAACAAAACAAGATAAAACAAAGCAAATAAACAACACAAACCAAAGCCAACTGAACAGAAAAGAAAAATCAAATGGTTAAAGCCTCTAGAATTAAGCAGGATATATATAAAAACTATTAAAAAAAACTTACCAGAAAATTAGCTATAAGCATGAGCAACAATATTCTACCTAACTTAAATTTGTGAGAAAGACTTAGGATACTTTTTCACAAAGCCCAAGGAATAAACATTCAGCTACAGTGAGTGTATTAAGACAGGGGCTTGTACTGTAGACTAGTATATTCTCTCTGCAGATACTTTGGGAGTATGCACATAATGTACACATAAAAATTGTTTTTTAAAAATGAAATATCACACACTAGAAATTTTAAAATATGATTATTTCCATTCCACTAACTTGAGCAGTTTCATATACATTTCCATCTCGATCCCAAGTGTTGTCTTTCTAGTGGCATTTTTGTACTTTTATTGTAATAAAATTTGAAGCAGAGGCTCACTTTTTGAGCAAAACAATAGATTACAGTATTATTATTGCTGTTTTACTTCGTCTCTCTATTGTACTGAGCTCTTGATTTTTAAGTCCTTTGCACTGTATTTTGCAATTTACCTTAGGACATTGTACTGAATACGGGTTCTGTAGAGCCAGAGCCCTTTTTGGTTTTGTTTGCCTTATATTTTCAGCACCTAAAATAGTGTCCAGTCTATTGTAAAAGATCAAAAATTTTATAGATAGATAAATGGCAAAATAGACTGCCAAAAGAATTCACAGGCAGATTTCCATTAGAAGATAGGATCTGAGTAAAATCCCAGCTTGTAAAATTTTGCTATAGTACCTAAATTTTACAGGTAATGTTAAGAATAAGATAAAAATAGTTTCTAAATACACCTAAAGCAATATATACATATATTAATTATCAGAAAGAAATTAATGAAATTGGTTACCTTTTTTAAGTGAAACTATTCTTTTATTTTGTAATATAGAATCTCATTAAGAACAGAATAACTCCTGTTAATTGTTAAATATAAAATATGCTATACTTAGTACTGGTAGTTTAAGAGATTTTTCCAATGGTTCCAATGCCATTTTTAAAGAGAACTATGTCTTTATGTGGTAAAAACAACAAAAAAAGTTTCTGAAATTGTGAGTTTTTGGAGCAGAGAGGAAGAAAGCAAACAAACTTCAGAAGTTCTTCTTTGTCTACCTCTGGTATAAATTTGCAGGTTTCATAGCAGCATTTCTTATCTGAGTGGAAAATAGTGAAGATATTTCCTATTTCATAATTATCAGACAAGTAAAATACGTAAAAATGTAAATGACTAAAAAATTCAATTAAAGTACAGAGAATAAATGCATGTCCAGTCGCTTCAGTCTTGTCCTATTCTTTGCAACCCCATGGACTGCAGCCCGCTAGGCTCCTCTGTCCATGAGATTCTCTAGGCGAGAATATAGGAGTGGGTTGCTATGCCCTTCTCCGAGGGATCTTCCTGATCCAGGAATCAAACCCACATCTCCTGGATTGCAGGCAGAGAGAAGAAGGACCATAATTTAAAAATTTCAGGTGAAAATTGCATGAATATTTCTGGTGGTTGGATTTTTAAGGTGTGGTATTTCTTAATGGTTGTTTTGCTAAATCCTTTTTACTGTAGCTCCTGAAGAATAATGGAGAAATTCCAACTGTGCACTTCTTACCTATTTACATATTTTAATTTCTTGATTTCCAACTTCTTGGATCTTTTTTATCTGCTTTATTATTTCATAGACTGAAACTCACTTGTCTTTGTTGTTTGTTCCCTTTCACTGTGTGTTGTACAGAAGAAATGTAATAATTGCTTTGTGCATTTTGATTTACACATTACATTCTGTCCTTTGGTATATTCATTGACTGAAGTCTTGAAAAGAGTAAGTTCTGGTTGCTCGGAAGGTAAAGAGTCTGCCTACAATGCAGGAGACCCGGGTTCAGCCCCTGGGTTGAAAAGATCCCCTGGAGGATGGAATGGCAATCCACTCCAGTATTCTTGCTTGGAGAATTCCATGGACAGAAGAGCCTGATGGCCTACAGTCCTTGGGGTCACAAAAGTCAGACATGACTGAGGACCAACAGTTTAGTCTGGTGCTTTTTTATTCAGTTGTACCTCCCATCTGTAGATTATTGGGCTAGGACTCCACAGTGAGCACTAATAAAACATGTTTCAATCAGTGAGTTCATACATTTCCCTTTAGTTCATTATTTTTACTGGACTGGGCATTTTTCTTTTGAGAGGGAACATCTTATATTTTCTGTTTCTTCCACTTCTTCTGTCAGAGGTAAAGCTAGACATGAAAGTGGTAAGGATAGTAATATAATATTGCACAGAGAATCAGTAACATAATCGCACATAGAGAAAAGAGTCTGGTGTGAACTGAACTCAACTTTGATTTGTACAGAAGTGACTGGGCATTTTAAAAGGAGAAGGAGTGACTGGGGAAGGGAGTGAATGAGGACTCATAAACTCAAGAAAGTGAAAAATTACAAAGAGCAGGTAGGAGAATTGGTCCATGTGAAAGCCATCTGGGTTTGCTAACTGGCATTTATTGTTTAATGAAGTTAAGCTCCTATCCTCCATCAAGGCTGGAGACAAGGGCTCCCTCTTCAGGTTTTGGCTGGAACACACAGTAAATTTGGGCGGCAGCTGTGAGTTTTCTCTGGTTTTGAGCGATTAGAAGCTATGTTTGTGCTCGGTGGTTCAGTCATGTCTGACGCTTTGTGACTCCATGGCTGTAGCCCTTCAGGTTGCTCTGTCATGGGATTCTCCAGGCGAGAATACTGGAGTGGGTTGTCATGCCCTTCTCAAGTGGATCCTCCTAATCCAGGGAGGGAACCCATGTCTCTTATGTCTCCTGCATTGGCAGGCAGGTTTGTTAGCACTAGACTACCTGAGAGTCCCTGTTTAAGTCTTTAAAAACCAAGCTTTAGGTCTGATAGAGAGGAGGACTTGGAGGGGCCTGACGAGAATTTGGTCAGAACAGACAACCTTTGTCTCTTCTTTGAATACTTAAAAAAAAAAAATCTCCTCTTTTTAATTTTATTTTGCTTTTGCTAACTCTTCCATCTGATGGAATTAAAGTAAATTAAGTGTATTAAATAAATCTTAGTATATAATCTAAACTTATCATAGGTATATTAGCTTACACGGATTATGCTTGTAGAATTTAGAACTGAGAGAAAGTTGATAAGAACTGGTAGCAAAAATTGATTTCTAATACCTGTGCTGTTTGCCAGTCACGGCTTATGGATCTGGTTTATGTCTTTTCCTGAAAAGTCCTCGTTGGCCATTTCTAGAGTGACCTACTTCTTTTCTGAAGCAAATAGTCAGGCTGTCTGTCTTTTTCTGCTCTTATCTTTCTTACTCAGTGGTAATGATAGCAGTCTGCATCAGGAGGACTTGTCTTCTTTCACTAACTCAGAAAGGGGAGGTAATAAAATTTTCTTTATAGTAAGCTTTTTTCCACTCCAAGCTCAAAGAAGGAAGTTTTAGGGATCATGAAATAAATGTTATCAATCAAACCAAACAGACTCATTAAGCCATGAGGGAGGTTCTTTCCTTCTCTTATATTTATGTTCCTATTCTGATCAAGGACAAAATAATGTATGAATAAATGAAGTAGCTCAAGATCATTTTTTGAATATTTGATGCACTCACTAAATTGTATAGTTTATTATTCCAATTCTCCTTGCTGACTTAATTTTCTGAGATATAAATAAAAATACAAGGTCTTTCAAATAACTCAGTTAGTTTCTTACAGTTTAATATAGCCCACTTTATGATGTATCTATTTGCTGTTTGTGTGGCCCAAGGTGATATTTTTAAAATGTATATTAAGAGCTGTGTTGTAAAAACATCTAAGATCTGTTATTAAGAATGTTGGTTATGGGGAAGGTTATCCCTGTGAGGAGCATATGAGAAATGTCCTAATTTTCTGTCAATTTTGCTGTGTACCTAAAACCACCCTAAAAAATTCAGTCTGTAAAATAGAAAAAGAAAAATACCAGGTAGGTCTTTGCTTTTATTTCTGATAGTGGGGGTGGGGAGGCGGGGAACTGAAGTTTTTTTTTTTCCTGCAGAAAGCAAAGAGGAACTAAAGAGCCTGTTGATGAGGGTGAAGGAGGAGAGTGAAAGAGCCTGCTTAAGACTAAAAATTAAAGAAACTAAGGTCATAACATCTGGCCCCATTACTGCATGGCAAACAGAAGGGAAAAAGTTGGAAGTAGTCACAGATGTCCTCTTCTTGGGCTCTAAAATCACTGTGGACGGTGACTGCAGCCATGAAATCAGAAGACAATTGCTTATGGGTAGGAAAGCAATGACAAACCTAGACAGGGTGTTGAAAAGCAGAGACATTACTCTGCCAACCAAGGTCCATATAGTCAAGGCTATGGTCTTCCCTGTGGTCATGTACATTTGTGAGAGCTGGACCGTAAAGAAGGCACAGTGCCAAAGAATTGATGCCTTTGAACTGTGGTGCTGGAGAAGACTCCTGAGAGTCCCTTGGACAGCAGGGAGATCAAACCAGTCAATTTTAAGGGAGATTAACCCTGAATATTCACTGGAAGAACTGACACTGAAGCTCCAGTATTTTGGTCATCTGATGTGAGCAGACAACTCACTAGAAAAGTCCCTGATGCTGGGAAAGATTGAGGGCAGAAGGAGAAGAGGGTGTCAGGGGTGAGATGGCTGGACGGCATCACTGAACATGAACTTGGGCAAACTCCGGGAGATGGTGAGGGACAGGGAGGCCTAGCATGCTGAAGTCCATGGGGTCACAAAGAGTTGGACATGACTGAACATCTGAATAACAACAACAGTAGGGGAAAGGGAAATAAGGAAGGGACTGGGCAATTGTTGCTTATACCAATTGACAATAACCTCCTTCACCATAAAACAGTTGAGAATGATCTGTTTTAAAGAGTAGAATAGTGGTTGACAGGGACTGGGATATAGGGGGAATGGAGAGATGCTGATCAAACGAACAAACTTCCAGTTAGAAGATGAATAAATTCTAGGAGTACAGCATGGTGACTAGAGTCAACAGTATTTTATTATATACTTGAAGGTTGCTAGGAGAGTAGATTGTAAATGTTCTCACCACACAAACACAATGGGAATTATGTGAGGTGATGGAGGTGTTAATTAATCCTATTATGGCCATTGTTTCACAAGATATATATAGCAAATCACCACATGTAGACTTTAAACTTACATGATGTTATATCTCAGTAGAGCTGGAAAAAAAGAATAATCTGCTTTATCTCTAAATTCAGAATGAGAATAAGTAGAGGTTTTTGTTTGTTTGTTTGTTTGACATTTTGATGAGCTTTATTCCAGATATCACTAGCATGTATTTACATAATACCCTTTTCCATATATTTTCAGAGCTGAGATAATAAGAATGTGTTTGTATAAATGTGTATATTTGTATTTATATATGCATAAATAATCATTTAAAGATAAACTAATCATTTATTAACGGAGGCAATGGTTTGTATATATTTACATAACTAGTCCTCTCTTCTTGACTGTTCAAGATGTCTTCAAATTTTTACTATTATGATAAAAGATTTGGAGAAATTATTTTCACATAAATACTTTTTCACATTACAGCCAAAGGAAAGAAAGGGAAGGGAAGGAAGCTGACTGATTTTTCAAGGCAAATAATACCTTCAGGTAAGTGTTTTGTCATCATTTGGTTAAGCTTCCAATAGCTTATGGATGCTACCATTTTATTTTTAGAACATTGTTGTCTTTGTAGATAAATGCTTACTTTTCAGGAGGCAGGGAAGTAATAGTGCTAATGTAAAAATGTCTAGTAACTTTTACAAGGCTTAAAATGAAGAGATTGTAGGGAATGCAAGGTAAAGGCAGCGTTTTAGTTTCTAGAGAAAGGGATTGCTTTTGGACAAAGCCCTCCTTGAGAAATGAATCCAAACAAGCACTGAAGAGAAGAAAATTTCTTTTGCAGAACACTCCTCAAACTATTCCTTACCAAATCCATAAAAGATAGCTGCAGATTGCCTGTAATCATACACATATAAGACTACAGGTAAAATAATTTGGGTTTAATAAGATCAGAGAAACAAAGTATGTTTATATTCATGTTGATGTTTGACAGAAAACACCAATGTTCTGTAAAGCAATTATACTTCATTAAAAAATAAACAAATTAAAAAAAAAAACAAAAAGGAAAAGAATCCATGTAAAATCAAACAAGTCATGTTTAACATTACCACTAGAGGGCATAAAATGGCGAGAAGGATAAATAACAAGTGAGTTCCTAGACTCAAAAGTTTCAAGCTCCTGAAATCTCTCAAGGCAATGATAATAACAGTCAACATTTAAGAGGTACTTACCATGTACAAGGCCCAATTTTATATGCACATATATGTATATGCGTATTAATATATATATATAGCAATTCATTTTAACTTCACAGCAACCCTGTGAGGTAGGTAGCTGGTAGATGGGGGAAACTGCAGTTAAATCATTAGTGCAAGGTCATGTAGTAACTCAAAAGTATCCCTGGATTCCAACCCAGGCAATTTTACTTCCAAGTCTGTACATAAACTCAGTGAGTATATGAATGACAGTGTCTTTTCTCTGGGTGTGTATGTACTTTATTACATAGAAAAGTGTGTACAATCGTGCTTTGAACTGTGATAGAAAGTAGTGTTTGTGTTTTTTTTTATAGCATGATCAATTTCTACTGCATTACCTGGCAAGCTAGAAATTTTGTGGCTGGTTTCATATATATATACGTGTGCTGGGTCTCTCAGCCATGTCCCATCCTTTGCAGCCTCGTAGACTGTAGCCTTCCAAGCTCCTCGGTGCATAGACTTTTACAGGCAAGAATACTGGAGTGGATTGTCACTTCCTACACCAGGCTATCTTCCTGACTCAGGGATTGAAACTGCATCTCTTGTGTCTCCTGCATTAGCAGGCAGATTTTTTACCACTCAGGCCACTTGGGACATTCCCTCATATACATACCTTGGGAAATAAAAGTCTAACAATGTGTTTTACTAATGTTGTAAACTGCCAACTCCAGTAATTATTCAGATTTTCCGGATAATCTGAACTAATAAGCAGGACCTGTGATGGTGACATTAACAGTGTCAGGGGAAGACTGACCCTAGAATGGAAGAGCAGCTGCATAAACCAAACACAGTGCTGGAGCTCTCCTGGTAAACACTGAATGACACCAGGGGTGGGAAGACTGGAGACCCCAGGTTGTCCTTCAGTCTTATTGGTGCTGTATGGAGGAAATAGAATGGTTGAGCCTTGACTGTAAAACTTCATGCTCTCTGGACCCATCCCATTTCTATACTTTCCAGCTTATTGCAATTTAGGGCCTGAATTTCAAACCTGCCATGGGTACATATAACTTGTCAAGGTAGCTAATTCTCCAATACCAGCACACAGGAAAAAAATTAGGAAACTGTCATAGCAGTGTTATAAAAGAGAAGCAATACACTGAAACCTCAAAGTCAGTAGGATTAATGGATCAAACAGAATAAGGGTCTAAAATATTCGTGGTCAATATTTTCAAGGAGATGTTTTCAATAAAAATTCAGGCATGTTTTAGGGAACTTAGGAATTATATTAAAAAATATACATGGGAGAACAAAGGTCTTTGAATAATTTAGTTATTTTTATCTAAAAAAAGCAAAGAATGGGAACATATCTTGCTAGATACAAAGCATAGTACAAAGCCATAAAAATTATATGATGATAATGAAACCAATGTGGAATTCATCACAGATAGAAAGACATCAGAACACAATGGCAAGTGCAGGAATATATATACACACATGTATAAATACATATATGAATTTTCTATATGATAATGTTGCACTATAAATGAGGGCAAAAACAATAGATTTTTTTGGTAGATGGCATTAGGAAGCTGATATAATTCAGGAAAATTAAGTTGGATTCATACCTCACTTTACAAGTTATCCCAGGTGTTCAGTTCAGTTCAGTCACTCTGACTCGTTGTGACCCCATGAACTGCAGCACGTCAGGATTCCCCATTCATCACCAACTCCTGGAGCTTGCTCAAACTCATGTCCATTGAGTCAGTGATGCCATCTAACATCTCATCCTCTGTCATTGCCTTCTCCTCCTGCTATCAATCTTTCCTAGCATCAGGGTCTTTTCTAATGAGTCAGTTCTTTGCATTAGGTGGCCAAAGGATTGGAGCTTCAGCTTCAGCATCAGACCTTCCCATAAATATTCAGGACTGATTTCCTTTAGGATTGACAGGTTTGAGCTCCTTGCAGTCCAAGGGACTCTCAGGAGGCTTCTCTAACACCACAGTTCACAAGCATCAATTCTTTGGGGCTCAACCTTCTTTACAGGTCAACTTTCACATCCACACATGACTACCGGGACAACCATAGCTTTTACTAGATGTACCTTTGTTGGCAAAATAACATCTCTGCTTTTTAATATGCTGAATAAGTTTGTTGTAGCTTTTCTTCCAATGAGCAGGGGTCTTCTAGTTTTCTGGCAGTCAGCATCTGCAGTAATTTTGGAGCCCAAGAAAATAAAGTCTGTCACTGTTTTCATCGTTTCCCTATCTATTGGCCATGAAGTGATGGGACTGGATGCCATGATCTTCATTTTCTGAATGTTGAGTTTTAAGCCAACTTTTTCACTCTTCTCTTTCACCTTCATCAAGAAGCTCTTTAGTTCCCCTTTGCTTTCTGCCATAAGTGTGGTGTCATCAGCATATCTGAAGTTATTGATATATCTCCCTGAAATCTCGATTCCAGCTTGTGCTTCATCCAGCCCGGCATTTCCCATGATGTACTCTGCATGGAAGTTAAATAAGTAGGGCGACAATATACAGCCTTGATGTACTCCTTTCCCAGTTTGGTACTATTCGGTTGTTCCATGTCTGGTTCTACCTGTTGCTTCTTGACCTGCATATAGGTTTTGCTGGAGGTAGGTAAGGTGTTCTGGTACTTCCATCTCTTGAAGAATTTTCCACAGTTTGTTGTGATCCACAGAGTCAAAAGCTTTAGTGTAATCAATAAAGCAGAAGTAGATTTTATTTTTGGAATTCTCTTGCTTTTCCTATTATCCAACGGATGTTGGCAATTTGATCTCTGAGTCTGCTGCCTTTTCTAAATCCAGCTTGAACATCTGGGAGTTCTTGGTTCATGTACTGTTGAAGCCTAGCTTGGAGAATTTTGAGCATTACTTTGCTAGCGTGGGAGATGAGTGCAGTTGTGTGGTAGTTTGAACATTCTTTGTCATTGCCCTTTGGGATTGGAATGAAAACTGATCTTTTCTGAGCAGTCCTGTGGCCACTACTGAGTTTTGCACATTTGCTGACATATTGAGTGCAGCACTTTAGCTGCATCATCTTTTAGAATTTGAAATAACTCATCTGGAATTCCATCACCTCCACTAGCTTTGTTCAAGTGATGCTTTCTAAGACCCACTTGACTTCACATTCCAGGATGTCTGGCTCTAGGTGAGTGATCACACCATCATGGTTATCTGGGTCATGAAGATCTTTTTTGTATAAATCTTGTGTGTATTCTTGCCACATCTTCTGCTTCTGTTAGGTCCATACCATTTCTGCCCTTTAATGTGCCCATCTTTGCATGAAATGTTCCCTTGGTATCTCTAATTTTCTTGAAGAGATCTCTAGTCTTTCCCATTATATTGTTTTCCTCTATTTCTTTGCACTGTTCACTTAGGAAAGCTTTCAAATCTCTTTTTGCTAGTCTTTGAAATTCTGCATTCAGATGGGTCTATCTTTCCTCTTCTCCTTTGTCTTTTACTTTTCTTCTTTTCTCAGCTATTTGTAAGGCCTCCTCAGACAGCCATTTGCCTTTTTGTATTTCTTTTTCTTGGGGATGCTTTTGATCACCGCCTCCTGTACAATGTCATGAATCTCCAAGTATTCTTTAGCACTCTATCTATCAGATCTAATCTCTTGAAGCTATTTGTTACTTCCACTATATAATCATAAGGGATTGTTCTTGCTGTTCTTACCAGGAAAATGAATTTAAAAATTATTAAAGCATACTAGGAATAACAGTGTGTCAGGGAGAAACAGTGAGCCTGATGAGCTATTTAAAGAGCATGGATAGATTTTTAAATAATGTTAAACTGAAAAAAAGTGAAAACCAACCAGGCCAATAGAATACAATCAATTAGTGAAATTCAAAACACACTCCCTAAATAAAATACACTTTTCAGAGTAAAGGGAAGGAAAAAATTATTTTCCCTGTACCCTTTTTAGGTTCATTGGCTAGACCCTATAACTGGACCCTATGATTTTATTAAACTAATTTCTCTAAAATCTGAGATTTCTATGACTCTTTACGAAGGTTGCTTATGTTTTCAGTTTCCTGTTTCCTGAATTTTACCACCTTGTAATATTAATAACACAGGCTTGTGAAGAGATGGTGAGCTTACTATACTGTGATATAATGGACTTATGGAATACATACATAGTTCATTACAGTTAGCTAGTTCAATTTCATTTGTTTGAACATTTCCCCAGTTGTCCATTAATTAGTTGATTAATGCAACAAACTTTTGAAAATCATTTTATACACATGCTGATATGTACTGAATATTGGAAATTAAAAGCACATGTGCACACACACAGATAAACACACACACACACACACACACACACACACACACACACACACACACGCACGCACAATATTCCCTGCCTTTGTAGAATGTGCACTCCATATTGGGTTTTAGACTTTTTTTTTTTATTATTGTTTTTGCCATACATTGTCATGATATCACCATGGGTTTACATATGCTTCCCCTCCGGATCCCCCCTCCCTCCTCCCTCCCCCCCGGGAAATCTCGCTGCACCAGTCCCGAGCATCAATCCTGGGCTGGCGATTGATTAGACACATGACAATTAACATGCTTCAATGCCCTTCTCCCATATCATCCCACCCTTACCCTCATCCACAAAGTCCACGAGTCTATTCTATACATCTGCGTTCCTTTTGTTGTCTCCCATGTTGGGTTCTCGTTACTGTCTTTCTAAATTCCATATATATGTGTTAATATACTGTATTGTTGTTTTTGCTTCTGGCTTACTTCACTCTGGATAATGGGCTCCAGTTGGTCTTCTTCAAAGAATTAGAACAAATAATTTCTCAATTTGTATGGAAATACAAAAAAACCTCGTATAGCCAAAGCAATCTTGAGAAAGAAGAATGGAACTGGTGGAATCAACCTACCTGACTTTAGGCTATACTACAAATCCACAGTCATTAAGACAGTATGGTACTGGCACAAAGACAGAAATATAGATCAATGGAACAGAATAGAAAGCCCAGAGATAAATCTACGCATCTATGGACACCTTATCTTTGACAAAGGAGGCAAGAATATACAATGGAGAAAAGACAACCTCTTTAACAAGTGGTGCTGGGAAAACTGGACAGCCACTTGTAAAAGAATGAAACTAGATCACTTTCTAACACCATACACAAAGATAAACTCAAAATGGATTAAAGATCTAAGCATAAGACCAGAAACTATAAAACTCCTAGAGGATAACATAGGCAAAACACTCTCTGCTATAATCCAAAGCGGGATACTCCATGACCCACCTCCCAGAATATTGGAAATAAAAACACGAATAAACAAATGGGACCTAATTAAAATTAAAAGCTTTTGCACAACAAAGGAAACTATAAGCAAGGTGAAAAGACAGCCTTCAGAATGGGAGAAAATAATAGTCAATGAAGCAACAGACAAACAATTAATCTCAAAAATTTACAAACAACTCCTGCAGCTCCATTCTAGAAAAATAAACAACCCAATTAAAAAGTGGGCCAAAGAACTTAACAGACATTTCTCCAAAGAAGATATAAAAATGGGTTTTAGACTTTAAATTGAACCAAAAATTTCCCAAAATTTACCTCTCTGTGACATTTTAACTGCTCAACCTCTGCAGCAAACCAAATAAACTTATTACCTTTTCTACATGAGAGCTCTTTAAAAATTTCAAGAATCACCAGGATCTTTATGTGTGTATATATACATATATATGTGTATATATATATATGTATATATATGCTAAGTCACTTCAGTCATGTTGAACTCTTTGCGACCCCATGAACTGTAGCCCACAAGGCTCCTCTGTCCATGAGGGTTCTCCAGTTAAGAATACTGAGGTGGGTTGCCATGCCCTCCTTCAGGGCATCCTCCCAACCCAGGGATCGAACTGGCATCTCTGCATTGGCAGATAGGTTCTTTACCACTAACGCCACCTGGGAATTATAATGTGCATCCTCAGATCCACCAAGACCCTCTTAAAATGCAATACCCAGGATTGATTGTAGGTACTGTTTACCCAATCAGTTCAATTATTAAACATGAGAAAACAGATAGGATGGAGTATTTTTAAGTAACAGGTATGTCCACATCATGTCATTAGTGTTTAGGCTTCAAGTAGTGCCCAGAGGACTAAAGAACAAAATAAGCTTGAGGGGCATCAGAACACAGGAACAGAAAGCTCCAGATGCTTATCCTCTTTCTCACAGCATTGCAACTGTTGCTAAATTTTTGAGCTCTCCTGGGTGGCCTGGCTTGTCTCTTTCTGTCTCATATAAGGAAAAGTATTTGTCCTGTTCTTCTCCTTCTCCTTATAAGGAAAGTATATGTCCCTCCCACCCCCCACCACCCATACAGCAAGATCTCTATCTCATTCCTTTTTTCCAGGCTATAAAAACAGGCAGATGACCCATGTTGGTCACTGGCTCTCCCTTGAGCTGGTCGTCTGTTCTAAGAGTCTCCTGCTCTCATAAGCTCTGTTCTCTTCTGCTTCTGCCTCCTGTCTGGAAATTCTTTTTCAACCCACAGTGCAGACCACGACACTTCATAATGTGTCATTTTGGATATGGGGAACTGCATTTCCCAAAACTCCCTTTCTTGTGTGCTAGAGTGGACCACGAGGGAGATCCTTAGGTGACTGGAGGGCCAAGGGAATCAACAGCTCTATTTTAGCTCACACACGTTTCTGATCTGCTGACTCACTTCCTTGGGCGGAGGTAGCAGCTAACTGGGCCTGCAACTGCTTTAGCTTGCCCCGAAGCTGCGGTCAGCTTCATTTCAGTTTCACCTGACCCTGAATCCTGGGTCAGGTGTGTGTATTACCTCTGTGACAAAGGACCCTGGAAATTCTGCAGGATATCCTTGTCACCAAGGTCCCTGGCAGCAAAAACTGACATAGGTTTCAGTCTGCCCTCTTGTGGTTTCAACTTGTGCTTATGGGTTCCTCCTTTCCCTTGGTCTCCTTCATTTTATGTCCGTCTTCCCTTCCTGACTGCCTGCCTAGGACTTCATGCTCGAGTTTCCCCTTATTAAATGTGATTACTTTGAGTTTGGACCCTCAAACTAGACTGTTGATATTAGCTTGGATCTTAGTACATCTCTCTGGTATATTAGATTTCCCATCTGAAACTCTGCTTTCCCTCAAGTCTTACTAAAAATATTTTTTATGTTTTCATTAAAATGATAAAAATACTAGTATTAAGAGGAAAGTTTCAAGGACAGTGTACAGACACGTGCTATTGGTAGCCTCACCTTATCATGGCCTTCTAGTTCAATTGATATGTTGCTTTGCAGTGTTAGCAAAGTGTTCTCAGCATCATCCTTATCACACATTGCTGTAATTGTTTATTTACTTATCACTCTCAACAGCCAGACAGTAATATCCTTGGTGAAGGGACAAAGCCTAATTCAATTTTGTATTTTCTTTGCAATCACAATTCTTGGCATTAGAGAGGCACTCAATAATTATTTGCTGAATTTTCAAGCTTCATTTAGAAACATAAAGAGGAAATTCAAGAGATGAATAAAGCAGGGAAGGGTGTTTTAGCCAGTGGAAGCCATGAATAGCAGGTCACGTTGGGAAAAATTGACGACAAGCTCAGTATTGTTAAATTTCCTTTAAGGAATTCATACTATAGAAATACAGGTAGGCAAATAAACCAACCATCAGATTGGGCCTTCAGAGAAGCATCTCCAAAAGTTTCAATAAAATACTACAGGCAAATAACGGTGGGAACTACTGAAAGTAGTGTTCATGTTTTATTTTTAAGATTTTTTTGGGTGCGGACCACCTTAAAAGTCTTCACTGAGTTTGTTACAATATTGCTTCTGTTTTATGTTTCAGAATTTTGGCCCTGATGTAGATTGGATCTTAGCTCCCTGACCAAGGATCAAACCCACACCCCATGAATTGGAAGGCAAAGTCCCAACCACTGGACGCCCAGGGAAGTTCTGAAATGTTCATATTTTAAAGGGCATAAAGTGGACGCTGTCTTTTTTTGGTATTGTATCTGTTTTCAGACAGTTTAGTGTGACTTTTAAATGAGCTGGATAAACCATCGTGTTTTTCACTTAAAAAAAGAAACTCAGAGCTAAGATACTTGAGCATTTGCTTTTGTTCTTTTAAGCAAGGATTTTTTTTAATACTGACTTCATTATTTCTTTGTTTCTCTCTTCCATCTTTCATCCTAGTAAAATGAAGGGAGAAAAAGGGAGGGGAGGAAGGAAAATGGTGAAGGAAGGAAGGGCAAGAGGGATGGAGGCTAGGATTAGGTTTACAGATTTTCTTCTGAAAGATTCTGAATCCATACATATGAATCGGATTGTACTGTGAAACTGAGTCTTTAGACATTTCCAGAATTGATGGTGATGTGTAACTCAGGTTGAGAACCATCATCGAGAGGGGTATGGTAACAAACTGAAAGAAAAATGAGCAGAATCACAAAAGCTCATCTATAATATGAATCCAGTGTAAGCTACTGTTTCACCATTAGAATATTAGTGACACCTATATCAAGATTGGATCGATGAATAACTATCCTGATTCTAGTGAGAGTGAAAGTTGCTCAGTCCTGTCTGACTCTTTGCGACTCCATGGACTATACAGTCCATGGAATTTTCCAGGCTAGAATATAGAGTGAGTAGCTGTTCCCTTCTCCAGGGGATCTTCCCAACCCAGGGATCAAACCCAGGTATCTGCACTGCGGGCTGATTCTTTACCAGCTGAGTCACCAGGGAAGCCCAAAGGTTGATTTTCCCCACCCAAGGATCGAACCCAGGTCTCCCCATTGTGGGAAGATTCTTTACCAGCTGAGCCACAAGGGAAGCCCGAGAATACTGGAGTGGGTAGCCTATCCCTTCTCCAGTGGATCTTTCTGACCCAGGAATCCAACCGGTGTCTATTGCATTGCAGGCAGTTTCTTTACCACCTGAGCTATGAGGGCTCTAAGTCATATTCTATTGCTCTCTCCATAGATCACCTGTAAATCAAACACCAGTAAATTTTCTGACTTGATCCACATGCAGAAAACTGGCCATTTCCTTAAAAAGATGCTGATAAATTATTTTCAGAATTTCTCAATATTTAATTTGTAATTAGAATAATTTTGAGGCAGTAAGAGATTTTCAATTATATTTCTATTGATCCATTTTTCTTCTGTAATAGTTAGATTACAGACTTTTATAAACTCAATAATATATATGAGAGAAACATAGCAACAAGGATTGCCTGTAAGAAAATGTAAATTATATAGACTGGGTAGGAATGGGGTGATTATGGCAAAAAGAAACTCTCTAAAGAAAAAAAAAATGACTCAAAATTGGCATTTCAACTCCATTAAGCTCATTCTCATATAAAAATTACCTGGAATATGATTCCAAATTATTCCATAACAAAATACTGAAAACTCTAAGAAAACAACTACACAGAATCTGAAGTCATAATAAATTTCAAAGTCAATGCTGTCATGAACATAACATAGAAGTATCAAAGAGAACATTATCTATTCAGAGTTCCAATTTTTTAACCAAAATAACTTCAATTGATTATAATGCTAAAGTTGGACTTTGCTGTATTAGTTCTACTTTGAGACACCTTGATTTTTAGAGGTTTAAAAGTATTTTCTAGTCAAATATCTTTAAAAATCAATAAATATTGGATTTAAAAAAATCACAGTATCAGAACTTCAGCGATGTGCAGTTTTCAAACTGCAGTGCATTTCTGGTTTGTCTATTTTTACTACCTAGTTTAATCTGAGAAAGATAAGGATTGAAAGTGGTTTCGGTTTGATCCTAGACTGAGAAAGTTGAAGTTTAGATGGAACAGCTACTGCTATTTGACAGAATTATGTTGCTATTTTAGTACTACTAATCAGTTTAGTACTACTAATCAGTTCATATACAATGTTCTGGTTATTTTTAAGCTGTATATATACTTATATTTTAAAGGATAATAAACACTGAATTTTACTTTTTTGTGGAATATTTGGACTTGAGTCAAATATTCTGATTTCTTTCATTACATATTTTAAGGATACAGGTTTATTAAACTGAAAAATTTGTCATATGTATGAATTTTAAATAATATATATGACTATATATATTTCTCTATAGGTGTGTGTGTGTAATTTGCACTAAATTTAAGTATTTTAAGGCCATCTCATTTACTTCCATTCCCTGAGAGTACTACTTTTGTAACTTGAGAGTTTCTGAATATTTTTTTTCTGCAGACAGAATAGAATTAAGGAAAATACTCTAGACAAACTAACAAGTATTTTAGATGATTAATTATAATTCAGGTCAATAAAAGGTATTAAATAGATAACTATTTCTAGTTATACTATAAGTCTAATTGTATATCTAACAGTTTGAAATTTTTATAGCATACATATAATGATGAAATTCTTCATTAGAAGAGAATATAGAGAAAGATATGTGTTATAGTCCAAGTCCATTTATGTGCAATGCAGAATGCAGCAGTAGAGCTATCTGATGCATACATGTAATATTTAAAGTTAGATATTATAATTTTATAAAAGCAGCTTTGCATTTACTTTAACTGAAATTGGTGGTTGTGGTGCTTTAGTCTCTAAGTCGTGTCCGACTCTTGCGATCCTGTGGACTGTAGCTTGTCAAGCTCCTCTGTCCATGGGATTCTCTAGGCAAGAATACTGGAGTGGGTTGCCATTTCCTTCACTAGGGGATCTTCTCGACCCAGGAATTGAAACTGGGTCTCCTGCATTGCAGGCAGATGATTTACCAACTGAGCTATGAGGGAAGCCCAAACTGAAATTGGTAGTCTATAAATAAGGTGCAGATCCTACTTAAAATACAGTGATGAGTACTTCCATACATTATACACACATGCACACACACAGACAACTAAACATATTAGGACCAGACTCTATTTGACTGGAACTTTGGGAAATTCAAATTTTTGACAAAAATTTGGCAATTGCTGTCAAAATAAACAATAATTCTGAATTTTAAAAAATTTTACTGTGTATTTATAGTTATTTCTGATACAGTCATTTTTGATTACTTTAACTATAAAACATTTTCTCTATAGATTCTAAAGTTTTATTGTATTATATAATCTTTTTATTGAGGTATAGATATATATTATATATGTATAAAATATATATAATATGTATTATATATATTATATAGATATGTCTATATAATAAACATATATACTCAGGAAAATAATATTGAAATATAAGGTACATTTATTGTTTGTACACTATAATCTTTTAAAGACTAATGTACCAAGTATACATCACTAATAAATGCTGATGTGAAAAAGTTGGATCACTTTTGAAATCAGTATATGTAAGGCATGAGTCCTCATCTTACACTGAAAATGACATAGAAGGAAAGCTAGGGCAACTCTTAGTTCCATCATATGTCAGTCCTTCTTTACTTAGTAGTAAGTTGAAGGTATACATGCATTGTCAAAAAGCAAAATGAAAGCAGTTGAGTCACTTTTGTGCAGTACTTGGTAAGAACCAAACACACACACATATAAGCTACGAAATATGAATTGGGTGATTTTAGTGATTGTGCAAATGAGTTCAGTGCTCTTATATTTTATCTAATCTGGGACCTCAGGCTTGTCATGATGAAGGCTTTTGTGTGACTCAGTGAAGCTATGAGCCATGCAGAGCAGGTTCACCCAAGACAGAGTGGGGTCAGAGTGGATCACAGCAGGTCATAGTGGAGAGTTCTGACAAAACGTGGTCCACTGGAGGAGGGAATGGCACAACACTCTGGTATTCTTGCCACTCCAGTATTCTTGCTGCAAGAACTCCATGAACAGTATGGAAAGGCAAAAAGATATGACACTGGAAGAGGACCCCCTCTGGTCAGAAGTTGTCCAATATACTACTGGGGAAGAGAGTAGGGTATTGTATAAAGATGAATGATAAAATTCTTTTTAATAATTAAAAACAAATTTTTCTTTACTTAGAACACCATTACATGGGAAATAAAAAAGACATGACAAGTCAAGGGAGAGACCACAGAAGAAAGTAAAAAAAAACTGTATAATTAAGTACTGGTAATGGAACTTCTTCTTGCTTTTTGAATAAGGGTCCTGTATTTGCATTTTGCACTGAGGTCTGCAAATTATCGAGTTATCTCTGCCCAACTTATTGAGGCTCTGGAGAGGATACTACAGTGGCTTACAGGCTGGTGATTCTGTCTTTCAGGTGCTGTAACAGATACTTTGCCCATCCTTCCTGGCTCCACCATTGTGGCAAACCTCTCCAGATTCTCTAAGCCAGTTTGCTGGGGCCAACTCATTCAGATGCACACCACTGCCCTGGTCTGCCCTGTTTACTTGCTTTGCCAACAATGGGGCTGGAATTTTCTAAAATGTTTTTTTTTTCCCCCACAGTATTGCCAAGACAATAGAGCTCTTTTCCTTTGCTTAAGGAGTCTGGCTGAGTCACAAACGGAAAATGTTAATTCATCCCCTCAAAGATCTGAAAGATACAGAGAACCTGCAGTACTCACTTGCTTGCTCGGCACCTGGCTCCTCCGTGGATCCCGTGATGTGAATGAACTGGCTACTTACTTTTCAGGTTGTCTCTGTGCCAGTAACTTTGCTGATGACTCTACCTGTTCTTTTTACTTCTACTCCATGCGAAAGCTCATTATAGAAGCCATCAACTGAGATTGGTGTTTGGAGCTGAGTGAAGAAAGCTGAGAAACTGCCACAGATTCCACTTTTTACCCAGACTTTTAAGACTAAGCCTAATCTATCTATCTACATATATATATATTGTCTCACATGCGTCCCATTCCACTCTTTTCAAATGGAGTCTTTCACTTTTGTACTGATTTATCAGTATTCTTTTAATAATAAGAATATTAGAGCTTTGTAGATGATACACTGTATATATTTTCTCCCAATCTTTATTTCATTTCTGTTTTGTCATGTCTTTCATCATGTATCACCTTCCCTGGTGTTTCAGAAGGTATAGAATCCCCCTACAATGTGGGAGACCTGGGTTTGATCCTTGGGTTGGGAAGATCCCCTTGAGAAGGGAATGGCTACCCCACTTCAGTATTCTGACCTGGAGAATTCCATGGACAGAGGAGCCTGGCAGGCTACAGACCATGGGGTTGCAAGGAGTCAGACATGACTGATTGACCATGTATATATTTTATTTTAAATTTTACATAGCTAAAATTTGTGACTCATTATGTTCTTACTTTGACTGGAATTATTATAGTATTCTGTTGTTAAGTATATATTTTTGTTTTTGCAAGATACCCATAATTACATAATACAAAAAATTTCCATCTATCCCTTGTTTACTCAAAAAGTTTTGAGTTATCGTTTTAATAGAAAAATCGATGTTGACTTCTTACCAAATATATTTTGAGTAGGTATAGAGATAAATGGATATTTTCTCCATTAATATAAAATAGTAAATTACCTGCATGGATGTGTGGTTAGTCGTGTCTGACTCTTTGCAACCCCATGGACTGTAAACTGTCAGGCTCCCCTGTCCATTGAATGTTCCAGGTGAGAATACTGGAGTGTGTTGCCATTTCCTACTCCAGGGGATCTTCCTGACCAGGGATTGAGCCCACACTCCTGGATTGGAAGGCAGATTCTACAGTTTCCTAATGTTGAATTATTCTTTCAAAATATACCCCTTTTGACCTTGTGGTGTTATTGCTAAATATTCAATGTTTACATTATTAAGCCTATGTAAGTATATTTCAAAACTGATAATTTTAGCATATTATGAGTATTTTTGTTTTCCTTCCTTTTGCTTCTCTCTTGTATGTGTTTCTGTGCATGTTTGTGAGAACTGCTGTTTCCCTCCACCACTTATCATTAAAACCTCTAAGTACAATATAATTTTCAACAACGTCAATCACACCTGGTAAATTTTGGTTCAGTTCAGTTCAATTACTCAGTCATATTTGACTCTTTGCAACCCCATGGACTGCAGCACGCCAGGCCTCCCTGTCCATCACCAACTCCTGGAGTTTACCCAAACTCATGTCCATTGACTCAGTGATGCCATCCAACCATCTCATCCTCTGTTGTCCCCTTCTCTTCCTGCCCTCAATCTTGCCCAACATCAAGGTCTATTCAAATGAGTCAGCTCTTCATATCAGGTGGCCAAAATATTAAAGTTTCAGCTTCAACATCAGGCCTTCCAGTGAACACTCAGGATTGATCTCCTTTAGGATGTATGGTTGGATCTCCTTGCAGTCCAAGGGACTCTCAAGAGTCTTCTCCAACACCACAGTTCAAAAGCATCAATTCTTCTGTGCTCAGCTTTCCTTATAGTCCAACTCTCACATCCATACATGACTACTGGAAAAACCATAGCCTTGAATAGATGGACCTTTGTTGACAAAGTAATGACTCTGCTTTTGAATATGCTGTTTTGGTTGATCGCAACTTTCCTTCCAAGGAGTAAGCGTCTTTTAATTTCATGGCTGCAATCACCATCTGCAGTGATTTTGGAGACCAAAAATATAAAGTCAGCCACTGTTTCCCCATCTATTTGCCATGAAGTGATGGGATGTCATGATCTTAGTTTTCTGAATGTTGAGCTTTAAGCCAACTTTTTCACTCTCCTCTTTCACCTTCATCAAGAGGCTCTTTAGTCCTTCTTCACTTTCTGCCACAAGGCTGGTGTCATCTGCATATCTGAGGTTATTGATATTTCCCCTGGCAATCTTGATTCCAGCTTGTGCTTCATCTAGCCCAGCATTTCTCATGATGTACTCTGCATATAAGTTAAATAAGCAGGGTGAGAATATACAGCCATGGCGTACTCCTTTTCCTGTTTGGAACCAGTCTGTTGTTCCATGTCCAGTTTTAAGTGTTGTTTCCTGACCTGCATACAGGTTTCTCAAGAGGCAGGTCAGCTGGTCTGCTATTCCCATCTCTTTAAGAATTTTTCATAGTTTATTGTGATCCACACAGTCAAAGACTTTGACATAGTCAATAAAGCAGAAATAGGTGTTTTTTGGAACTCTCTTGCTTTTTTGGTGATCCAGCAAATGTTGGCAGTTGGATCTCTGGTTTTCTGCCAGAGGAAATTTAGACATTTCTGGTAAATTTGGACATTTCAATTGTTTTCCTGGAAACAACCCTCCTGGAGAACCTCTTTTTCATGTCTGAGCTGGTTAGACTCTTTTTTGAAACACAACAGTCATTCTAGGACTCGCCTTTTCCTTCATACTTTGAATTTTTCATCTTTTTCTTCTGGATCTATTGCCTGTGGCTCCCATCTCCCTTGAACTTGATTTGTTGCAGAGACAGGATTGAGAGCCCTCCCCAAGTTACACTACTCCAGTGTGAGTTCATGGTGCTTTGTGCTGTGAGCATTTATCATATCCCTTCAGTGTCATCCTGATGATTTCTGTTCCTGTTCCTTCACTTTGATTTACTCTCTTGATTTTGAGAAGGACTTACTTAAGTAGCTTAAGAGAAAAAGAATGCATGGGAGATAAAATTTTTGAAATGGTTCATACATTAACATGTTTTTTATTTCATTCTCATATTTGACCTTTCAACAGGGCTTTGAATTCTAAGTTGGAAATATTTTCCTTCAGAATTTTGGAGGCATTTCTCTTTGCTAAGAAACATCAAAGCCATTCTATTTTCTGACCACTTCTAATATCCCTTTCTCCTTCTATGGAAATTATAGGATTTTCTCCTTGACCACGGTGTTCTGAAATTTCACAATGTTGTGCCTTTGGTATGGGCCTATTTTCATTCATCTGACTAAAGGAACTCTTCAGCCTGCATTTCCTTCTATTTTAGTTTTTGAACTATTAATATCCCATTGTTGATTGCCTCCCTTCTGTTGTCTCTGTTTAATCTTTATTTGGATGTTGAGCCTCTTGGACTAATGAAATATTCTTTTTCCCTTGCTTACAGTAATCTTTGTCCTTCTGCTCCACTTTCTACAAGATGTCTTTTAACTTTATTTTCCAAATTTCTTTCATTTTCTATATCATGTTTTAAATCTGATCTCCTTTTGCTTTTCCAAATGTTTATCTGCATTTGTTCATTTTTTTCATAGATGTAATATTGTCTCAATATGAGGGGTTTTATGACATTTTTCTATTAAAATTTATATATATATATATTTTGCTTATAAACCATGCTTTTTCTATTTTGGCTTCTCTTCCATATTAAATATTTCCCTGAGTGTTTGACAACCTAGTAGTTGTTTATTTTTGTTTGAAAGTGTGGGAATATAAATTTATTTTATTTTATTTTTTCATAGAACAAAAAGTAGTGCTTTAATTCTAGGATGTAATGATGTTCCAATATTAAAAATCTATTAATATAATTAATCATGGTAATAGATTTAAGTAGAAAATTCAAATCATCTACACTGATATTAATGGCATCAAAACTTGATATTCCCTTGATTAAAAAAAAAAATCTCTAAACAACATAAGAACAAGTATTTTTCAACCAAAAAGCTAGTTTGATACTCAAGGATGAAACATAAAATTTCCTTCATATACATGAGGAAACTAGGTCCACAATCACACTTTTATTTAACAGTAATAAAAGATTTTTATTTTACGCATTAGTCAATACAGAACAACAGAGGCAGCAACATGAAAACTGGAAGAGAAGAGGTAAAATCATTTGAAGATTCTAAAGAAAAAAATTGTAAGATATTGAGAGGACACTGAAAAATCAAAAAACCTAATGCATCAGAAAAGCATGGCTTGTTCTTGAACAGAAAGATTTGACACCAAAAAGTATTTTATAAAAATTTATCTGGTAGGACCCAAAATGATTCATTATAGGTACCCAACACATTTAGAACGTGACAAACGTTGACATAAAATTTCTATCAGATAAACAAATCAGAGCATTCACGTTGAGTACCACCCAAATCTACCCATTGCATTTAAACCCTAATGACTGAAACGCTAAAGACCCTTCCATTCTAAACTGTGTTATTCGCATAGGGATAGCATCTCAGCAACAGGGATTCTGGCCAAAATATCATTCTTTGGGCTCCAGAAAAACCAAGTTACAAATTTCAACATATGTTTATTAATTAAACGACCTTGGTTATTACATACTAATTATTCTGTTGCTTTTTATCATGAAAAAATAAGATCAAATTAAAATTCACAGTATGATTTAGAATAAGCTACTGGTCATAATACGGTACACACTAAAGTGACTCCTGCCCCCTTTTAAAAAATTCATTTATTTCTGTCTGCACTGGGTCTTTGTTGCTGGATGCAGGCTTTCACTAGTTGCGGTGAGTGGGGGCTACTCTCTAGTTGTAGTGGGTGGGCTTCAATCGCAGTGGCTTGTTGTGGGGCACCAGCTCTAGGGCGCGCAGGCTTCACCAGTTGTGGCACACAGGCCTACTTGCCCAGTGGCTCGTGGAATCTTCCTGCGCCAGGGATCGAACTCGTGTCCCGTGCACTGGCAGACAGATTTCCAACTGGACCATCAGGAAAGTTGGCCTCGTGACTTTCGATGTAAACTATGTTCATGTCAGAGCCCTTGAACAGGGGTCGTCAGCCCCCAGGCAGCGGACTGTGGCCTGTTAGGAGCCGGGCCACCCAGGGAGAGGTGAGCAAGAGAAGCTTCACTTGCTGTTCCCCGTGGCTCCCCACCGCTCGCATTACAACTGGAACACACACCCTCTCCTCCCTGTCTGTGAAAAACTTGTCTTCCCTGAAACCGGTCCCTGGCGCCAAAAACCTGGGGACTGCTGCATGAGCTGACAACAACAACACATCTCATGACAGAAACAACTGCCCTTACAGACATCTTTTATTTCCATTTCTTCACCTTAGGAACTACCTGAGACTTAATCTCATGTCCTCATTTATAAACTGGGCATGATGGCAACTGCCTACTAGTTTCCAGTATTAGCAGAGTTCCAATGAAAACACAGGTACAACTGCTCTGCAGAGGTTGAAAAGTGCGCTGCAGAGGGACTGTCCACATGGGACCAAAACAGACAGTCGTCATGGAGGGCCTCGTCACTCACCTCGGACTGATCCTCATCAGTGGGACTGGGAGGCAGGTGAAGAAGACAGTGCCGAGGAGAAAGGGCTTCCTTCCCGACACGTCAGACAGTGCGCCTCTGAGTGGGCGCTCAAAAAAGAGAGCAGACCCGCCACGGCTGCCCCATCTGCAGCAGGTGGATGACCAACTGCCAGATCCGCACGGAGCGGCAAGCCGCTCCTCGCCTGCGCCCTCCCACGCAGGGGAAGTCTCGCGGCGCCTATAAATTTATTTTAATCACTCTGAATGTATGGGACCTCTTTGACTTTAAACGTCACTTGACCATGGTCTTAAATAATATGTTTTGAGGGATCCTTGGGCTGGTCATATATACTTGAAAATATTCTTTCCCCCACCTACCTGGAAAGTAAATGTGATGGCTCATTAGTTAAGGGTTTCCAGTATTCAGTATTCAGTATATGTGTGGACACGGACCCTCTTCTTTTCAGTAAAGTACCACGTGGCCAACTCTATGGAGGCAGAATCAAACTGTACAGTCACACTGAGCCCCGAGAAGAACCCTGTACTTGATTTCATCATCTACTATAATCATCTTGAAATTGTAATTTTTGAGTCATAGACCCCAGAAGTTATGTATCACGTCCTGGGTCTCTACACCCTCAAGTCTGCAGATCCAAGGCCAAAGGCCCTCAGTTTTATCCTCTCCAGTTCTCTCTGAGGGTAGAAGGGCATTTGCCTGACAACATATGATACAAGTGGGCATCCAGGGATCTAACTGTTTCTAAGTTGGACTTCACAGAATTCACCGGCCCTGCCTTTTATCCTCCATCCTTCTTCCTCATAAAGTAGCTGTGCCTAAATAGAGCTTTCCACTGGCACCAAGGCCACAGCCTACTGGAAGCTGATTTTTCTCTGCCACTCCGACATGTGGCCAGCAATTCGAATTCAGAATGTCTGTTGATAAGCACTCTTCATCAACAGCGAGGTAGGGTCCCTTCTCTGACTGCCAACCCTACCTTGCGTGACCAGTGGAGAACCCTGGCCCTAGAATCCCTCTGTGTGATAAGGGGAGGTATTGGAGGACCTGTGCCTGTCTTTCTGCTCATCACATTCTTTGTGCTTTGCCAATAAAATCTGTTTCTTAACCCACTAGACTGACTTGGTAGCAGCTTCAACAAGGCACAGCCCCAAATGAATGCGTTCGATACTGTGAGGGAACAAAATTTGCCACCTCAAAATGTATCTCTTTGGAATAAAGATTGATTTAGGCTGTTTTCTTTTTTTAAAATTCTTATTTCCTTCTATTGACCATTACTTGCTTTTAAATTTTACTTATTTGACCATGCAGCATGTGGGATCTTAGTTCTCTGGTCAGGGATGAAACCCACACCCCCTGCAGTAGAAGCCTGGAATCTTAACCATTGGACAGCCAGGGAAGATCATAGGCTAGCTATTTTTAAGAAACAGAAGGTTTAAAAAGTTGTTCCTTTTACCTCCCCCTTAACTACCTAACAGACACTATATAGAGGGTCTGTTTCCAGAATAGAGCTATCATTAGAGCTATCTGCAAAGAATCTGGGCTAGGTGTGTTGCAGACTCAGCAAGGCCAGGAGAACAAAGTCCTCTTTGTTTACTATTGTGTCTGGTCTAGACAATATTTAATTATCAAACATTTGCTTTCCCATTTCCATGTCAGTTTCCTTCCTCCCCTTTGAAGTCCCAAGGCAAGTGTTTTGGCCATTTTGGCTAGTTATTTAGCTTTCCTTGGTCTCTCCCATGTATACATGTTATTATACATGTATACTTTTGATTTTCTCCTGTTAATCTATCTCAAGTTAATTTAATTCTTAGACCAGCCAGAAAAACCTAGGAAGGCAGAAAAAAATTTTTTTCCTCCCTGATAGCACAAAACTAGAAAAAAAAATCACTTTTGTGAAACCTATAATAGTAACAACGACAAACATTCACATATTTTGTTTTGTCATTTGCAGTGCTGCCAAGACTGTTATTTTCAACTTTAAAATACTGGCAGACATGTATTATCTCCCTATTTTATAGGAAAAGAAACTGAAGCTTGGGGCAGTTAAGTGATGTATCCAAATTTACAAAAAGTTTAAGTGGTAATGCTCGGTCTCAAAACTGCTGCCTCCGAACAGCCTCTTAACCAGTGTGAGCAAGACTGTCTTATCCATAGGCTCAGTTTGTTCTTGTTTAATATTTTAAAAATATTAAACCCATTTTTGCTAAGTTATTCATTGAGGAAAGCTAATCCTCCTGTCTTTCCTTCTTTGCCAAGAGCTCCTTAAATAATACCTGTTTATTAACTAAACACTTCCCTTAGCAACCATTAATCTTCCAGAATGACTACAAAGCTGCTTTGTATCAGAATGAAAATCAGGGTAATGATTTATTTATTTATTTCTCATATCATGTCATCAAAAACACATTTATAGAGCACCTAACAGGTTGTAAAAACTAAGACAGAGTATGCTTTTTCGGCAACAGTTTAATGAAAAAGTGAGGGCAACACTAAAGTTAAAACTACATGAGAGCTCAGTCATGTCTGACTCTGTGACCCCATGAACTGTAGCCTGCCAGGCTTCCCTGTCCAGGGGATTTTTTCAGGCAAGAGTACTGACTGGAGTGGGTTGTCATTTCCTCCTCCAAGGGATCTTCCCAACCTGTCTCCTGCACTGCAGACGGATTCTTTACCACTGAGCCAGAGGGGTAGCCTGAGGACTACCACAAAAGGCCAAATATCTAATTGTAGAGATCAAGCAGCTTTATTTAACTTGTCAATCTTATTTTTTTTTAATTTATCAAAACCATTAAAATGTCATGGGAAATAATGTATTGGCTCTATTTTGAAATAATACTCCCTGAATAAAATCAAATGTTTGGTTAAAAATTCAGATGTTTAAATCATTTATAGTGGAAAATGTCCTCCTTCAACATCCCTTCCTTCACCTCTCACTTCTATTACAAAGGCTGAAATGAAATTTTATGCATCAGGATTTGACATCTTTGATTTTGCCTTCTGTAAATTGCCTTATCTCTAAAATGTGAACTTGAACTAGATCTCTTTGAGAATCAGTCCAGCTGTGAAATCTTACTTCCATTAGGCTAAATAATTAGGTTATTGGGTATATTTAAGTTATCAAATTTTACTTTCTCATTCATGTGTGTGGTTAGTCCTCTTCCCAATAGTTTTAATTAAACATTGTCACTTGTTTGAACTTGCTTGAAATATGAGAAACAGGAATATTAAACAGATAATAAATGAATAATTCATTTAAATGAGTGGATAACTTCACTGCCCCAAACACAGAAGCAAAATGAAATTCTAAAAGATGATTGGATATGACAGGAAGACGAGTCATAACTGTTCAGTTTATAAATGCACCAAAAATTAAAGTATAAAGAGAGAAAGCAAAACAATACTAGGAGAAATCACACTTTTAAATTTTTCTTAAAATAAGGAAGGCTTTTCTATATGTGACAGAGCAAAAGCCATTTTTTGAAAGATTAATTAATCTGATTGCATAATACATAATGGTTGGTGATGAAGTCGTAAGACAAAAGGTATACTGGGAAAAGTTATCACCGAAAACAAAATTGACCGTGACAAGTGACCCGAGCAGGTTTGGTTTCTCCTGAGGCTTCTTTCCTTGACCCCGTAGATGGCCATCTTTGCTCTGTGTCCTCACATGGCCTTTTCTCTCTTGTATATCCTTGATGTCTCTTTCATAATCTTGGATTATGTCCAAGATAAGACATATTAGATTCTGAGCCCGCCCATATGACCTCATTTAACCTTGCTATTCAGTTGCTAAGCCATGCCCGACTCTTTGGGACCTCACGGATTGTAGCCCACCAGACTCCTCTCTCCTCCACTAACTCCCTGAGTTTGCTCAGGTTCATGTCCAGTAAGTCAGTAAGTAATCATCTCCAAATACACTCACACTCAAGGATGCTGGCAGGTTAGAACTTCAATACATGAATTTTGGGGGAACACAGTTCAGTCCATAACACTTTGATCAGGCAAAGATAACCTTTTCCCTATCAAGTTACTTCTGGTGCCAAGTGATAATAGCGGATCAGGACTCAGTCTCTCCCTCTTCACCTTTATGTTGGATGCCCAGAGTTGCCTCAGTCGGTACAGAGTGAGTCCCACAGTAAAAGGTCTGTATACCTTTAAGTCATTTCTAGACTGGGTGGCTAGCAATAACTTGTTTCTATGCCAAAGGGATTGCAAAACACAAAATTTTATTCTAATAAATCTGTATCAACTTGCTGTGGCCAGCGCAGCAGGTAGGGATTCAAAGTGGTTGACACATAGAAACCAGAGACAGAACTAAAGTTTCAAAGATGGGACTGGGGGACTCAAGACCTCATGGATCAAGAGCCCTGTTCCTCGGAGCCACATCACTTTTATTTATTATCTTGGCAAGCAAGATCTGTTGTGCTATGATGAAGTCAGCCTCCTGTGTCCCCTGTCACATCTCCCATTTTATTGATTACTTCAAACTATCTTTGTTGTTTTCTTGTACAAAGGATATCACCTAGCTGGATGTCATAGACCTACGTATGCCTTGGGAAAACATCTTGGTGTGTGTACAGGCAGCATTCTGAACTTGCTCTGACCTGGCATTCCAAGGTCCACCCTATGCTTTTCCTTAGCTTAGCAGGGCATAACAACCCCAACTGATCTATAGTTTGCTTTTATTTTTTTCCCATGGTGATTTTCTCATGGCTTAGTGAGAGCAATAGGCGGCTGAGTATTCACCCCTGCCTATCCCCCTTTTTGTTTTTGTAGCAGAAGATATGTTGATCTTACAATTTCTTTCTTCATTACTTCTTGGTATTCCCATCTCTTGAAGAATTTTCCAAAATTTATTGTGATCCACAAAGTCAAAGGTTTTGGCATAGTCAATAAAGCAGACAAAGATGTTTTCTGGAACTCTCTTGCTTTTTCGATGATCAAGTGAATGTTTGCAATTTGATTTCTGGTTCCTCTGCCTTTTCTAAAACCAGCTTGAACATCTGGAAGTTAACTGCTCACATATTGCTGAAGCCTGGCTTGGAGAATGTTGAGCATTACTTTACTAGCGTGTGAGATGAGTGCAATTGTGCGGTAGTTTGAGCATTCCTTGGCATTGCCTTTCTGAGGGACTAGAATGAAAACTGACCTTTTCCAGGCCTGTGGCCACTGCTGAGTTTTCAAAATTTGCTGACAAATTGAGTGCAGCGCTTTCACAGAATTATCTTTCAGGATTTGAAATAGCTCAACTCGAATTTCATCACCTCCACAGCTTTGTTCATAGTGATACTTCCTAAGGCGCACTTGACTTCATATTCCTGGATGTCTGGCTCCAAGTGAGTGATCACATCATCATGATTATCTGGGTTGTGAAGATCTTTTTTGTACAGTTCTTCTGTGTGTTCATCTTCTCTTGTGTTTTGCCAAGAGAATGCACTGGTCATAGCAAACACCCTCTTCCAACAACACAAGAGAAGACTCTACACATGGACATCACCAGATGATCAACATTGAAATCAGATTGATTATATATTTTGCAGCCAAACATGGTGAAGCTCTATACAGTCACCAAAAATGAGACCGGGAGCTGACTGTAGCACAGATCATGAACTCCTTATTGCCAAATTCAGACTTAAATGGAAGAAAGTAGGGAAAACCACTAGACTATTCAGGTATGACCTAAATCAAATCCCTTATGATTATACAGTGGAAGTGAGAAATAGATTTAAGGGACTAAATGGGATAGACAGAATGCCTGATGAACTATGGACGGAGGTTCGTGACATTGTACAGGAGACAGGAATCAAGACCACCCCTATGCAAAAGAAATGCAAAAAAGCAAAATGGCTGTCTGAGGAGGCCTTACAAACAGCTGTGAAAAGAAGAGAAGCAAAAAGCAAAGGAAAGGTATTCCCATTTGAATGCAGAGATCCAAAGAATAGCAAGGAGAGATAAGAAGCTTTCCTCAGTGATCAATGCAAAGAAATAGAGGAAAACAGAGTGGGAAAGACTAGAGATCTTTTCAAGAAAATTAGAGATACCATGGGAACATTTCATGCAAAGATGGGCTCAATAAACGACAGAAATGGTATGGACCTAACAGAAGCAGAAGATATTAAGAAGAGGTGGCAAGAATGCACAGAAGAACTGTACAAAAAGATCTTCATGACCCAGATAATCACGATGGTGTGATCACTCACCTAGAGCCAGACATCCTGGAATGTAAAGTCAAGTGGGCCTTAGATAGCATCACTACAAGCAAAGAGGTGGAGGTGATGGAATTCTAGTTGAGCTATTTCAACTCCTGAAAGATGATGCTGTGAAAGTGCTGCACTCAATATGCCAGCAAATTTGGAAAACTCAGCAGTGGACACAGGACTGGAAAAGGTCAGTTTTCATTCCAATCCCAAAGAATGGCAATGCCAATGCTCAAACTATTGCACAATTGCACTCATCTCACACGCTAGTAAAGTAATGCTCAAAATTCTCCAAGCCAAGCTTAAACAATACATGATTCATCAACTTCTAGATGTTCAAGCTGCTTTTAGAAAAGGCAGAAGAACCAGAGATCAAATTGCAAACATCGACTGGATCATCGAAAAAGTAAGAGAGTTCCAGAAAACATCTACTTCTGCTTTATTGACTATGCCAAAGCCTTGACTGTGTGGATCACAATAAACTCTGGAAAATTCTTAAAGAGATGGGAATACCAGACCACCTGATCTGCCTCTTGAGAAACCTGTATGCAGGTCAGGAAACAACACTTAGAACTGGACATGGAACAACAGGCTGGTACCACATAGGAAAAGAGTATGTCAAGGCTGTATATTGTCACCCTGTTTATATAACTCATATGCAGAGTACATGATGAGAAACACTGGGCTGGAAGAAGTACAAGCTGGCATCAAGATTGCTGGGAGAAATATCAAGAAATATCAGATATGCAGATGACATCACCCTTATGGCAGAAAGAGAAGAACTAAAAAGCCTCTTGATGAAAGTGAAAGAGGAGAGTGAAAAAGTTGGCTTAAAGCTCAACAATAAGAAAACTAAGATCATGGCATCTGGTCCCATCACTTCATTTGAAAGGGATGGGGAAACAGTGGAAACAGTGTCAGACTATTTTTGGGGGCTCCAAAATCACTGCATATGGTGATGGCAGCCATGAAATTAAGACATTCACTCCTTCGAAGGAAGGTTATGACCAACCTTGATAGCATATTGAAAAGCAGAGACATTACTTTGCTAACAAAGGTCCGTCTAGTCAAGACTATGGTTTTCCCAGTAGCTATGTTTAGATGTGAGAGTTGGACGGTGAAGAAAGCTGAGCACTGAAGAATTAATGCTTTTGAATTGTGGTGTTGGAGAAGACTCTTGAGAGTCCTTTGAATTGCAAGGTGATCCAACCATCCATCCTAAAGGAGATCAGTCCTGGATGTTCATTGGAATGACTGATGTTGAAACTGAAACTCCAGTATTTTGGCCACCTGATGCAAAGAGGTGACTCATTTGAAAAGACCCTTATGCTTGGAAGGATTGGGAGAAGGAGGAGAAGGGGTTGACAGAGGATGAGCTGGCTGGATGGCATCACCGACTCATTGGACATGAATTTGGGTAAACTCTGGGAGTTGGTGATGGACAGGGAGGCTAGGCTTGCTGTGATTCATGGAGTTACAAAGAGTCAGACCCGACTGAATGACTGAACTGAACTCTGTGCATTCTTGCCACCTCTTCTTAATATCTCCTGGTTCTGTTAGGTCCATACAATTTCTGTCCTTTATTGAGCCCATTTTTGCATGAAGTGTTCCC
This sequence comes from Antilocapra americana, assembly GCA_007570785.1. Lineage (NCBI taxonomy): Eukaryota > Metazoa > Chordata > Mammalia > Artiodactyla > Antilocapridae > Antilocapra > Antilocapra americana. The sequence goes on from ML661338.1 coordinate 12,829,893, forward strand.
TTGGTATCTCTAATTTTCTTGAAGAGGTCTCTAGTCTTTCCTATTCTATTGTTTCCTCTATTTCTTTGCATTGATTGCTGAGGAAAGCTTTCTTATCTCTCCTTGCTATTCTTTGGAATGCCTCATTCAAATGGGTATATCTTTCCTTTTTGCCTTTGCTTTTTGCTTCTCTTCTTTTCACAGCTGTTTGTAAGGCCTCCTCAGACAGCCATTTTGCCTTTTTCGCATTTCTTTTCCTTGGGGATGGTCTTGATCCCTGTCTCCTGTACAATGTCACGAACCTCCGTCCATAGTCCATCAGGCATTCTGCCTATCAAATCTAGTTCCTTAAATCTATTTCTCACTTCTACTGTATAATCATAAGGGATTTGATTTAGGTCATATCTGAATGGTCTAGTGGTTTTCCCTACTTTCTTCCATTTAAGTCTGAATTTGGCAATAAGGAGTTCCTGATCTGTGCTACAGTCAGCTCCCGGTCTCATTTTTGGTGACTGTATAGAGCTTCTCCATGTTTGGCTGCAAAATATATAATCAATCTGATTTCAATGTTGATCATCTGGTGATGTCCATGTGTAATATCTTCTCTTGTGCTGTTGAAAGAGGATGTTTGCTATGACCAGTGCATTCTCTTGGCAAAACGTTATTAGCCTTTGACCTGCTTCATTTGGTACTCCAAGGCCAAATTTGCCTTATTGCAGGTATTTCTTGACTTCCTACTTTTGCATTCCAGTCCCATATAATGAAAAGGACATCTTTATTTGTGTGTTAGTTCTAGAAGGTCTTGTATGTCTTCATAGAACCATTCAACTTCAGCTTCTTCAGAGTCACTGGTCGGGGCATAGATTTGGGTTGCTGTGATATTGAATGGTTTGCCTTGGAAATGAACAGGGATCATTCTGTCGTTTTTGAGATTGTATCCACGTACTTCATTTCAGGCTCTTTTGTTGACTATGATGGCTACTCCATTTCTTCTAAGGGGTTCCTGCCCACAGTAGTAGATATAATGGTCATGTGAGTTAAATTCACCCATTCTAGTCCATTTTAGTTCGCTGATTCCTAGAATGTCGACGTTCACTCTTGCCATCTCCTGTTTGAGCACTTCCAATTTTCCTTGATTCAGATTCTTATGCAATATTGCTCTTTACAGCATCGGACCTTGCTTCTATCACCAGTCACATCCACAACTGGCTGTTGTTTTTGCTTTGGCTCCATCCCTTCATTCTTTCTGGAGTTATTTCTCCACTGACCTCCAGTAGCATATTGGGCACCTAATGTAAGGGACAACATTCTTGAAACAGGCAATATAGAAAACAACTTAGTTAGCAGTAATAGTAAAATTATAAGTAAGAACTTGAGTCAAGAACTTTTATTAGGTATAGCGTAGTGACATTTTTAAGTCATCTGACTTAGTTTATTAAATGACTATACCTTGTTGTTAATTTTCTGGTTATAGGGCATCTGATCTTTATTTAAAGACTGGTTACTGAGATAAGCTTTAGAAACAAACTTAGAGTGTCCTTTTTAGTGAACAATCATTTTAATTTAACTTAATGAATGTTCTTTTTAATTTAACTTAATGAAGCCTCTTAGCAATGTAACATTACCACAAGGAACTATTTAAGAAGTGAGTCATGCAGACATTAATTAATAAAACTAGAACTTAAGATGCACTGAAACATATTAGATGTCATAGATCTGACATCGGTTGGGTGGATTTTTTTCTTTTTAGAGCTCCCTAGTATACTCTGAGATTTTTGTATATGTCTGGAGACAGTCTTTTTTGTACTATGACGAGGCTGTTCAGTACTCAAATGTCTCCAATTTCTGGAGGGATGAGGCAGAAAGAAAAGAAAAATGTTGTAATTTTATTCACAGGTGTAAATCACCAAATTGTTTTAAGCCATCAGTGATTTGAGGAGAAGAGTTTCTTTATGTCTGAAAACAAAGATTAGAAGCCAGCAACACATCAGACAAAAAATCATGAAAACTGTAGTCACATTTAGCAGTCTGTTCAATCTCATGTAACCGTCCTTTTGTTTTGTGGTCCTTGCCTGATGACAAAGGGCGTCAGTGAAAGTAAGAGCTTCCAAGAAACGCATGAAGTCTTTGCAGTGTCTGTACAACCTGTCCAGCAAAGTGGGTGCCCTGATCACTGGAGACTGCAGAAAATGTATTTTAACCATTTTTTTCCATTGTGAGATATTAACCCTACAGCCAGGAAAGGCTTTATCCTATCAAATAAAAGTAAGGTTTGTCAGGGAGCCAGGAGCCCATCTTGGACCTCCCTAGCTCTGAATGTTTGGTTTATAGCCATTATTTATCCGTTTAAAATTTCCTGAGGAGGGGTTAATTTTGCAGAGGCAGAATGAACTTTGTCTATGTGTGTCAAAGTCTCCATAGATCATTGTGAAACAACACTCATTCATTTTATCAAAGTTACAAAAGATTTTAAAAGCAAGTAGGAATCATTTAAAGACAAAAGAAATTGACATAGTCTGTTATCAAAAGTTATACTCCAAGAAGACTTTGTTTTTTTAACAGGAAGAGAGAACCGAATTCCAGATTGGTACCAGCTTATATTCATTGTGAAACAATAGTTATTCACTTAGTCAAAGTGACAATAAAAGATTTCAAAGGCAGTGTAATGTCTTAATATACTTGTATCATATACAAAACTCTCTTCCACTTGCCGCAGACCATTTTTACACTTCTGTACTCATCACTTTATTTGCCCACTCAGAGAACAGCCATGGATAAGTTCAGATTTACTTCCTTTTTCCTTAACAGAATGTAATTCCATCCTTATACCGTTTTATTGAAAATACATATCCTACTTTCCATTAGCAACCATGAACTGTACTTTATATCATCATTCTATAGATTGGTAAATATAAATCACCCAAAGCTATATTATTTGCAAAAGTATCTTCACAATGTCTATGTGAATTAGATCAGTAAACAAACATTAATACCAGGTATCAATTCAATAGTGAATATTTCCTAGTTCACACAAGCCTGAAATTCGTTTTAGTTTGACTTTTTTGAATTTAGAATTGTTTGATTCGTAAGCGCTTACTTCTCTTTAGTCCAATTAAATAGAGCTCATTGACCAATCAGCCTTTAGCAATTTTGTCCAAGGACAAAGGCACACACTGAGTCACACATAAACTTAGACAGACAGAAAGAGAGAGATCTCATAGTTTTCTGCTTGATATTTAAAATGTCTTTGCCCCTTCTTTTTTCTTGGTTTGAGTTCTACCAATTTGTTCATGGCTGGAGTCCCAGACAGAGTGGGCTGTATAGCCCAAGGACATGATAAGTGTTAACTTAGGTTTCTTTCCCAGGCCTGTTTTTGTTTCTCAAGAACTGGAGCTCCAAAAAAGTATTTAAACAAGCCACTTTTTTTCTAATTGTACATGAAAGGAGAACCAGTTTTGCAATTTCAAAAAAGATTTTATTTTAACCTGTTTTCTCAGGAGTCTAATCTCATGGCCATTGAGTGTCTAAAATATCATCTCACTCTTTTTGTAGTCATAGGTTCATAATTAAAAATTAAACCAGAGAATGTTCCAATTGGCTCTGATGACAGGGGTAGCCTGACTAATAAGATATCCCAGCAGGGATTGTCTCTCTGGGGAGGTGATGTCTTTTCTTAAAGTAAGGAAAGCCTGTCCTTTGACCTCTATTTTCTCCCAGGCTCTTATGCAGTATTGCCTCACCTGTACTATAGCCTGATCTTCCATAAGCACTTGATCTTGACTTCTCTCCCAATTTCCACTGCCTGTCAACTGATCTAAAGAGATGGGGATCTGTCTGGCTTGGTCATGAGACACCATCATCAAAGGGGAACCCTCAGCTAGTCCCTGCACAATTTCCAAGGTAAAAGGAGAATTTACTCCATAATTTTGAACATTTTGCTTAAGTTCCTTTAGCTTTTTGAAGGGAATAATAGCCTCATACACTGCATTAGGATTATTAGGATCTGTCCCAGGAGCTGCTCGTTCATGTATTGTCATTGGAAATATCATAGTCATAGCCTCCAAGTCACCCTCCTGTAGAACCCACCAAATATCTTTCTGGAGGGGTGAGAGAACTGTTGTCCCTGGCAAGGGAGGAAAAGCTTAAGTCACTCCATTGGTTAAGACGGGAGCAGGAGGAAGTGGAGGTAGAGGAAATTCGTCCTCCACAAAGGCACAGAAGGAACTGTACTTAAAGAGCCCCCTGTGTTGTTCTATCCCTGCTGCCTTGCATAGTCAGGTCCTCCGTCTGATGGGGATTCACATTCATCCTCACTCCTTTCTGAGCTTTCTGGGGTCTGAAGAGGTTCTCAAATAGATTTTATCAGTGTCCAAGTTGACCAGATAAATACAGGCAAGGGCACTCCCTTGCAAAGAAGTTTCTCCAATTCACTACCTACCTTCTTCCATGGTTGTAAATCTAAAATACCCAGAGAAGGGAACCATGAGCAATGTTTCTCAATGGTTTGTAAAAGCTCCAGTAGCTGGCCCTCACTTATTTAAGTGCCTTCTGTTTTTAGAACCTACTGAAAGGGGCATATATATGGCCAGTACTGTTTCAAGCTCTCTGAATCTCATGCTTAACCCCAGTTTCAATACCCGAGACAGTATTACTTACCACAAAGGGGGATTTTCTGAGGCCTCACCCCTCTTCTTCAGGACTGTGAGTCGATATTGATATTTCAGCTAGAGTTTCGCTCTGCGCACTCCTTCAATTTCCAGCCCCACATGGGTTGCCACTTGCCACAACCAGCGCAGCAGGTAGGATTCAAAAGTTGTCAATGCACAGTTTGGGGAAAATAAACTAGAGACAGAATTATGTTTTAAAGATGGGACCGGGGGACTCAAGGCCTCTTGGATCAAGAGCCTCGTTCCTCAGAGCCACATCACTTTTATTTAGAGTCTTCGTAAGCAGAAAGTATCTGTTGTGCTATGAAGAAGTCAGCCTCCTGTGTCCCCTGTCATGTCTCCCATTTTATTGATTACTTCAAACTATCTTTGAAGAGTTCAAAAAGCTATCTTTGAATAGTTCAAAATATCATGGTAATCCAAGTCTATGCCCCAATCAGTAATGCTGAAGAAGCTGAACTTGAACGGTTCTATGAAGACATACAAGACCTTCTAGAAATAACAGCCAAGAAAGCTGTCCTTTTCATTATAGGGGACTGGAATGCAAACAGGCAAATTTGACCTTGGAGTACAGAATGAAGCAGGGCAAAGGCTAATAGACTTCTGCTAAGAGAATCCATTGGTCATACATAGCAAATACCCTCTTCCAACAATAGAAGAGAAGACTCTACACGTGGACATCACCAGATAATCAACATTGAAATCAGATTGATTATATTCCTTGCAGACAAAGATGGAGAAACTCTATATAGTTAGCAAAAACAATACCGGGAGCTGACTGTAGCTCAGATCATGAACTCCTTATTGCCAAATTTAGATTTAAATTGAAGAAAGTAGGGAAAACCACTAGACCATTCAGATATGACCTAAATCAAATCCCTTATGATTATACAGTGGAAGTGAGAAATAGATTTAAGGGACTAGATCTGATAGACAGAATGCCTGATGAACTACGGACAGAGGTTTGTGACATTGTACAGGAGACAGAGAGAAAGACCATGCCCAAGAAAAAGAAATGCCAAAAAGCAAAATGGGTGTCTGAGGAGGCCTTAAAAACAGCTGTGAAAAGAAGAGAAGCAAAAAAAAAGATGAGAAAATGAAAGATATACCAATTTGAATGCAGAGATCCAAAGAATAGCAAGGAGAGATAAGAAAATCTTTCTCAATAACTAATGCAAAGAAATAGAGGAAAACAATAGAATGGGAAAGACTAGCGATTTCTTCAAGAAACTTAGAGACACCACGGGAACATTTCATGCAAAGATGGGCACAATAAAGACAGAAATGGTATGGACCTAATAGAAGCAGAAGATATTAAGAGGAGGTGGCAAGAATACACAGAAGAAGTGTACAAAAAAGCTCTTCATGACCCAGATAATCACGATGGTGTGATCACTCACCTAGAGCCAGATATCCTGGAATGTGAAGTCAAGTGGGCCTTAGAAAGCATCACTTGAACAAAGCTAGTGGAGGTGATGAAATTCCAGTTGAGCTATTTCAAATCCTGAAAGATAATGCTGTGAAAGTGCTGCACTCAATATGTCAGCAAATTTTGTAAACTCAGCAGTGGCCACAGGCCTGGAAAAGGGCAATTTTCATTCCAGTCCCTATGAAAGGCAATGCCAAAGAATGCTTAAACTACTGCACAGTTTTACTCATCTCACACACTAGTAAAGTAATGCTCAAAATTCTTCAAGCCAGGCTTCAATAATACATGAACCATGAATTTCCAGATGTTCAAGTTGGTTTTAGAAAAGGCAGAGGAACCAGAGATTAAATTGCGAACATTCACTGGATCATTGAAAAAGCAAGAGAATTCCAGAAAAACATCTATTTCTGCTTTACTGACTATGTTGAAGCCTTTAACTGTGTGGGATCACAATAAACTGTGGAAAATTCTGAAAGAGATGGGAATACTAGACCACCTGACCTATCTCTTGAGAAATCTGTATGCAGGTCAGGAAGTGACACTTAGAACTGGATATGGAACAACAGACTGGTTCCAAACAGGAAAAGGAGTACGCCATGGCTGTATATTGTCACCCAGATTATTTAACTTTTATGCAGAGTACATGATGAGAAACGCTGGGCTGGAGGAACCACAAGCTAGAATCAAGATTGCCAGGAGAAATATCAATAACCTCAGATATACAGATGACACCACCCTTATGGCAGAAAGTGAAGAAGAACCAAAGAGCCTCTTGATAAAAGTGAAAGAGGAGAGTGAAAAACTTGGCTTAAAGCTCAACAATCAGGAAACAAAGATCATGGCATCCAGTCCCCTCACCTCATGGCAAATAGATGGAGAAACAGTGGAAACAGTGGCTGACTTTATTTTTCTGGGCTCCAAAATCACTGCAGATGGTGACTGAAGCAATGAAATTAATAGATGCTTACTCCTTGGAAGGAAAGTTACAATCAACCTAAACAGCATATTAAAAAGCAGAGACATTACTTTGCCAATTAAGGTCCGTCTAGTCAAGGCTTTGATTTTTCCTGTGGTCATGTATGGATGTGAGACTTGGACTCTAAAGAAAGCTGAGCATGGAAGAACTGATGCTTTTGAACTGTGGTGTTGGAGAAAACTCTAGAGAGTCCATTGGCTTGCAATAAGATCCAACCAGTCCATCCTAAAGGAAATCAGTCTTGAATATTCATTGGAAAGACTGATGCGGAGGCTGAAACTCCAATACTTTGGCCACCTGATGCGAAGAACTGACTCATTTGAAAAGATCCTGATGCTGGGAAAGATTGAAGGTGGGAGGAAAAGGTGATGACAGAGGATGAGATGGTTGGATGGCATCATGGACTCTATGGACATAAGTTTGAATAAGCTCTGGGAGTTGGTGATGGACAGGGAAGCCTGGCATGCTGCAGTCCATGGGGTTGTAAAAAGTCAGACATGACTGAGTGACTGAACTGAAAATCTTGTCACACCCTTTACACTCAATGATGGTTTAAGGGAAAAAAAAGATTTTATAGCATTATTTTACTACAAAACAGGGGAAAACATAGAAAACAAAATATATTTTGCCTCTACTGCACCTTTAACAAGTAAAAAAACAGAGCACACTAAAAGTACTACTTTTTTAAGCCATGGCAGGACATAAAAAGAACTACTTCCAGGTACTGAAAAGAGCTGTAATATAGTTGGGAAAGAAGATATAATCACATAACAACTAAACGTGGCCCACTGGAGAAGGGAACAGCAAACAGCTTCAGTGTTCTTGCCTTGAAAATGCCATGAATAGTATGAAAGGCAAAAATATATGACATTGGAAGATGAGCTTCTCCAGATCAGTAGGTGTCCAATACGCTGCTGGAGGAAAGCAGATAAATAGCTCCAGAAGGAATGAAGAGGCTGGGCCAAAGGAAATGACACCCAGTCACAGATGTATCTGGTGGTGAAAGTAAAGTCCGGTGCTGTAAAGAACAATACTGCGTAGGAACCTGGTATGTTAGGTCCATGAAACAAGGAAAATGGATGTGGTCAAGCAGGAGATGGCAAGAATGAACACCGACATTTCAGGAATCAGTGAACTAAAATGGATGGGAATGGGTGGATTTAATTCAGATTACTGTTAGAGCTACTACTGGGGCAAGAATCCCTTAGAAGAAATGGAGTAGCTCTCAAAATCAACAAAAGAATCTGACATGAAGTACTTGTGTACAATCTCAAAAATGACAGAATTATCTTGGTTCATGTCCAAGTCCAATCATTCAATATCACAGTAATCCAAGTCTATGCCCCAACCTCTAATGCCAAAGCTGAAGGGTTCTACAAAACCTTCTAGAACTAACACCAAAAACAAACACACAAAAAAGTCCTTTTCATCATAAGGGAGTGGAATGCAAAAGTAGGAAGTCAAGAGATACCTGGAATAACAGGCAATAATTTTGGCCTTGCAGTACAAAATGAAACAGGGCAAAGTTAACAAGAGTTTTGCCAAGAGAGCACACTGGTTATCACAAACACCCATTTCCCACAACACAAGAGATGACTCTACACATGGACATCACCAGATGGTTGATGCTGAAATCAGATTGATTATATTATTTGCAGCCAAAGATGGAAAAGCTCTATAAGGTCAGCAAACACTAGACCTGAGGCTGACTGTGGCACAGATTATGAACTCTTTATTGCAAAACTCAGACATAAACTAGACAAAGTAGGGAAAACCACTAGCCATTCAGGCATGACCTAAATCAGATCCCTTATGATTACACAGTGGAAGTGACAAGTAGATTCAAGGGATCAGATGTGGCAGACAAGAGTGCCTGAAGAATTATGGACAGAGTTTCATAACATTGTGCAGGAAGCAGTGACCAAAACAATCCCAAATAAAAAGAAATGCAAGAAGGCAAAGTGGTTGTCTGAGGAGGCCTTACAAATAGCTGAAGAAAGAAAAGAAGTAAAAGGCAAAGAAGAAAGGGAAAGATATACTCAATTGAATACAGAATTCCAAAGAATAGCAAGGAGAGATGAGAAAGATTTCCTCAGTGAACAATGCAATGAAATAGAAGAAAACAATAAAATGGGAAAGACTAGAGATCTCTTCAAGAAAACTGGAGATACCAAGGGAACATTTCATGCAAAGATGGGTGCCATAAAGTATAGAAACAGTATGGACCTAACAGAAGCAGAAGATATTAAGAAGAAATGGAAAGAATACACAGAAGAACTGTACAAAAAAGTTCTTAAAGAACCAAATAACCATGATGTTGTGTTCATTCACTTAGAGCCAGACAGCGTGAAGTCTGAATTCAAGTGGGCCTTAGAAAGCATCACTACGAATGAACTTAGTGGAGGTAATGGGATTCCAGCTGATCTATTTAAAATCCTAAAAGATGATGCTGTTAAAATGCTGCACTCAATATGCCAGCAAATTTGGAAAACTCAGCAGTGGCCAAGTGACTGGAAAAAGTCGGTTTTCATTCCAATCCCAAAGAAGAGCAATGCTAAAGAATGTTTAAACTCCTGCACAGTCACGCTCATTTCACATGCTAGCAAGATTATGCTTAAAATCCTTCAAGTTAGCCTTCAGTAGTATGTGAACCAAGAAATTCCCAATGTACGATACTTAGAAAAGTTAGAGGTACCAGAGATCAAATTACCATCATTTGTTGGATAATAGAAAAAGCAAGAGAATTCCAGAAAAAAAATCTACTTCTGCTTCATTGATTACATTAAAGCATTTGACTGTGTGAATCATAACAAACTGTGGAAAATTCTTAAAGAGATGGGAATACCAGACCATCTTATCTGCCTCCTGAGAAACCTGTATGCAGGTCAAGAAGCAATAGTTAGAACCAGACATGGAACAACGGACTGATTCAAAATTCGGAAAGCTGTATGACAAGGCTGCATATTGTCACCCTGCTTATTTAACTTATATGCAGAGTACATCATGCAACATGCTGGGCTGGATGACTCACAAGCTGGAATCAAGATTGCTGGGAGAAATATCAACAACCTTAGATATGCAAGTGATATATCCTAATAGCAGAAAGCGAAGAGGAACTAAAAAGAGCCTCCTGAAAGAGGAGAGTGGAAAAAGCTGGCTTAAAACACAACATTCAAAAAACTAAGCTCATGGTATCTGATCCCACCACTTCATGCAAATAGATGGGGAAAAAAATAGAAAAAGTAGCAGATTTTATTTTCTCGTGCTTCTAAACCACTGTGGATGGTGACTGCAGCCATGAAATTAACAGATGCTTGCTCATTGGAAGAAAAGCTATGACAAACCTAGATAGTATATTAAAAAGCTGAGACATTACTTTTCCAACAAAAGCCCGTATAATCAAAGCTATGGTTTTTCCCATTTGTCATGTACAGATGTGAGACTTAGACCATAAAGAAGACTGAGCGCTGAAGAATTGACATCTTTGAATTGTGGTGCTGGAGAAGACTCTTGAGAGTCCCTTGTATTTCAAGGAGATTAAGCCAGCCAATCCTAAAGAAATCAACCCTGAATATTCGTTGGAAGGACTGATGGTGAAACTGAAGCTCCAATACTTTGGCTACTTGATACGATGAGCTGACTCACTGGAGAAGACGCTGATGCTGGGAAAGATCGAATACAGGAAGAAGAGGGGGTGACAGAGGATGAGATATTTGCATAGCTTCATCAATTCAATGGACCTGAGTTTGAGTGAGCTCCAGGAGATTGTGAAGGAGAGGGAAGCCTGGTGTACCGAAGTCCATGGGGTGGCAAAGAGTCGGACATGACTTAACAACTGAATAACAACAAATATTTAAATGGAGACTGAATACAACAATGAAGGCCATAGACAAGGATGTAAATTATTAATTGTCAAATTAATCCCAGGGACAGGATGAGTTTAGAGGGAAGTATTTGGATAATTTATTGTGGAGAATAAGCTACCCTTAATTTAGTGGCTTAAAGCAATTGTGTTCTTGTATCTCACAACTGTGTGGGACAGGCATTCAGGCAGGGCTCAGCAGAGCAATTATTCTGCTTCAAGGAGCATCATGTGGCACTCATTGAGTCTTGTTTTAGGCTTCAAGAAGGGTCCTGCAAAAATCTAGCACCTTACCGACCCTCATACCCTCTTTCTAAAAGGCATCTCATCTTTCCAGGTCCTCCATGCAGGTTGGGCTTCTCACAGCATGGTGATCTCAAGGTTGTCACACTTCTGGCCTGCCAGCTGTCTGTAAAAGGAAGGAGGAAGGAAATGGAGGCTTCTGTGGTCTGGATCAGGAAACTCACACAGTGTTACTTCAGCAACATTCAGTATGTCAACAGGAGTCACAGAGACCACTCAGCCTGAGGAGAGGAAGTGCAGGACACTCAGCATACCTCGTGATAAGGACCATGTCAAAGCAGGTGTGGCCTTACTTAATTCACCATGGAGGGAAAGGTTAGTTTGGACCAGAAAGATCAGAAAAAGCTGTATATGGAAGGTAGTATATAAGCTGGTTTTAAAGGATATGGACCATTTGAAAAAATGGAATGGGAATAAGCCGAAAAAATATTAAGTATATAAATATAAAACAGGAGCAATGGGGAAAACCTTCAAAATACTTAGCATAACAAGAATTATATTTCTTCATCAATTTATTTTGCTCTAACAACAAAAGGCAAGTGGGAATTAGCTTCAACATGGGAAGTTACTTTTTCCTGGTCATAGACACATTGATTTGCCTGGGAAGATAATTTTTCTTTAAATGTGGTCAGCTTATTTGAAAAAAGGTGAATTTGAGCTTAAGGATATAATAGGGTTAATTGGGGAAGGTAGGTCAGAGTACATTTTGTTTTGAGAAGTGTTCACTGTTACACCTCTCCAAAGGCCTAGGGAAACATTTGTAAGATAGTCCTGAGACAGGATGCAGGGCAGCAAGACAAGGGTGTGATTTAGCAAACAGTGATCTGGCAGTTTGGGTTTAGCAAGTCTACTCAAGGTCCTAAGAGGGTAAAGGTGAAAAGTGTTTAGTCCTTTAGGGTTTCTCATGAGGTTTCCTTCAGAAAGGTTTAATCATTATAGCCATAATTTTCTGACTGAGAAGAGGGCTTTCTTAGGTTTGTAGTTCATAGATAAATAGCTCTCTAGATTAATATGTGTGCTGTACATGTACTGAACAAAATGCCTGGTACTTGGTAGATATTTAATACTGCTTAACAAATTGAATTACTCATACTCTCTGACTTCAAATTTAGATAACCTTCCTTTTCCCTCAAAGTTTTTTCTATGTAATATTAAACTGGAAACAGAGGAATATTTTTTAATACCAATTAAAAATTAGTCATTTCTGTAGGAGGGGAGCATAGCTCTTGTTTAGCACTTCAATTTTCAAAATGTGGGTCTAACATTTTCCTTCAAAATTTTTTTTGTGTTTGACACTGATACATTTTCAATTCATGACTATCAAACTTGACATTGGACAAAGGGAGAGGGAACAAAGTTCATGAAAAATACTTTAAAATGTATCTTTTAACGTATTATAACATCTTGGAGAATTATCACATCTTACCACTGCTCTTCTATGTTGTGAAAATTACTCTTTATATATTTAATAATTTTTAGCCTTATCCCCAGTCCATTTTTTCCCCTAATGATCCATCGCCTTCATCCTCCTCGGATAAAGCAGTAGCTTTTAGTTGTTTTATCTCATTGGCAGCATTAAAAAATTCCAAGCTACAGTAAGCAAGGGATAACATTAGTGTCGGAGTTTGGCAAAGGTTAACAGGCTTGTGCATTTTACACAGTTGTCTACGTTCGATAGTTTTGTTTCTGGAGCTCTAGGTGGCTTCTCACAAACTGCTAGGCTAAGCAAACGAAAGGAAAACACCTTGGGACACCCTGAGTCTTTGAAAGCTTAATCTGGAGCGAACCGGTTAAGCCTTCAGAGACCAGAGCGGAGGCTGTGTATGATCGGCGGGCAGAGCAAACACTGATTAAGCCAGGATGCAGGGCGGAGGGACACTGCCTTCCACCCGCGCATACATAAGCCTCCTTAATAACAGAGGATGGCGGGGAGGGGGGAGGGGGGAAGAAGTGTTCTCCATCCTCCGTCCCACTAAAGTAAGTAAGTGAATCTTAGTTCATTTGAGCTGCAGAGGTGTGTGCATCTCTGCATGTATAGTGTGCTGATGAATCTATAGATATTAAGGGTTTCACCCTCTCCCCCAGGAGATGGGTTAAGCGTCACCTGCCAGCGTCTTTAGCAACCTCCCTCCCTGACCTGCCGGGCGGAGAGGACGGAGGCCGGGGAGGCGGCGGCGCGGGGGTGACCACCGCACATCCGGGCGCGCCTGCAGGCGGCAGCGCGCTGCATAATTGATAGAGAGCCGGCCGGGGTTCTGGGTCGGCCGCGGGCGCGGCGCGAGTGTCTCGGCGTAGGAGGGCGGCCGGCCCCTCCCACTCCGCCTTATCTCAAGTGTGCAAATCCGGGCCTGGCAGCGGGCGCCGGGCTGCGACCCGGGGCACCGAGTGTGGTGGGTGCACGAGGACCGCGGCTGACCTGTTGGCGTCATGCGCGCCCTCCCGGGTCTGCGGGGGCCCCAGGCGCCGGCCCTGCCGCTGCTTCTCCTGTGCTTCCTCGCCGCGGTGCGCCGGAGCTTGGAGGACGGCCTTTCCACAGGTGTGATGGGTGCAGGACCAAGGAGCGGGCGGAGAGCGCGCGGGGATCGGGAGGCAGGAGTGCCGGGATGCTGGCGGCCGCGGATGGGGACGGCGGCCTCCTCCGCCTATACGCGTGGGTTAGCGAACCTGCTGGGAGACTGGGGCGCCCCGCGAGACGGGGCCGTGGGTAGTAGGGCAGTGTTTGTCTGTTTCTAGGAAGAGGGCGTGAGGTTGCGGGTGAGAGCTAGGCAGCGACTTGGGCTGTCTCAAAGCGGCAGGATTTCTGAAAGACACATTTCTCAAGGCCACCTCCCTTCGCTTGAATCGATGCGTGTGTGCTCAGTCGCGATAGTGAGGCTTAAATATCACCTCCTCCTCCCTGGCAGACGGGTTGGCTTTGAGGATGATTTTTAGAGCTGAGTTTAAATAACAGCACAACACAACCAACCAACTAACCAAACAAAGCCCCACAACCGGACAGTAATGTGAGTGTGTATCTTCTTTTACACCTTGGTCTTTGAAAACAAAAGCTTTGTTTATTTTTGTTTTTCAGGTTGTGTAAGACACTTTGAAAGAGGGATTTCTGGTGCAAGGCAACACCAGATTTGCCATTTTAGCTTCACCTCTTTATAATTTTTATGATGAAAGTATTCCATCTCAGATACTTTCTAATGCAAGTTTCTGTGTTATAAATTTCAGAGTATTACCTGCTAATTAGGATAGTAGATCACCTCTAGCTTTGCAAATATTGCTCATCAGTAACTCAATTCAAGATCTTACTCTGCATTAAGGTTTTGAACGTTTCATAGGAATTCATTTTTATGAGCTTATAGCATGTAGGCTTGTAACATATTTTAAAAATGAAAAGGTAATCAAATAATAAAATTATTCATTTTTAAATAAATGTACTTTAACAGTTGTAGCTTTTAACTACTTGGACAAAACATTTTGGGTTGCCTCAGTTTCCAAATTTCCTTGCCCCACCCACTTTCTCATTCATACCACTTATAAAGAATGGTCAAGGACATTTTTTTTTTCACCTTGGGGCTATCCCCCATTCACCTGTCATTCATCTGAGAGTACTGCACTTCTGAGGACCAATGCATCTTAGATGTGTCCTGGAACCTGGTAGCTCAACTTGACTGTATGTTCGAATTACTAGTGAGCATTAAAAATACCGATATGGTGGATCCTGTCGTAAAAATTCTGATTCAGTTGTCCTGGGATTCAGTCTAGATGTGAGGAGGTTTAAAAGCTCCCATGTGATTTTTATCATATGATCCTAAGCAGGTTGAAAACCACTTCTTTAAAATGATATGACCTAGAGAGTACACTGTTAGATAGGTATTCCTTGGTATCAGTGAGTCAGGTTTAAATTGACGCTTAGAGTAGACTTCTAAAGAGAAAAAAAGTAGGAAACAAATGAAAGTGGAATAAAGTAACAAATAAGTCTTTTTTTTTTTTAATTGTTTTTGCCATACATTGTCATGATATCACCATGGGTTTACATATGCTTCCCCTCCGGATCCCCCCTTCCTCCTCCCTCCCCCCCGGGAAATCTCGCTGCACCAGTCCTGAGCATCAATCCTGGGCTGGCGATTGATTAGACACATGACAATTAACATGCTTCAATGCCCTTCTCCCATATCATCCCACCCTTACCCTCATCCACAAAGTCCACGAGTCTATTCTATACATCTGCGTTCCTTTTGTTGTCTCCCATGTTGGGTTCTCATTACTGTCTTTCTAAATTCCATATATATGTGTTAATATACTGTATTGTTGTTTTTGCTTCTGGCTTACTTCACTCTGGATAATGGGCTCCAGTTTCGTCCATCTGAGTAGAATTGCTTCAAATGAATTTTTTTTTAATGCTGAGTAATATTCCATTGTGTATATGTACCACAGCTTTCTTATCCATTCGTCAGTTGATGGGCATCTAGGTTGCTTCCATGTCCTGGCTATTGTAAACAGTGCAGCGATGAACATTGGGGTACACGTGGCTCTTTCAATTCTGGTTTCCTCGGTGTATATGCCCAGCAGTGGGATTGCCGGGTCATATGGCAGGTCTATTTGCAGCTTTTTAAGGAACCTCCACACTGTTTTCCATAGTGGCTGTACTAGTTTGCATTCCCACCAACAGTGTAAGAGGGTTCCCTTTTCTCCACATCCTCTCCAGCATTTATTGCTTGTAGACTTTTGGATGGCAGCCATTCTGACTGGTGTAAAGTGGTACCTCATTGTAGTTTTGATTTGCATTTCTCTGATAATGAGTGATGTTGAGCATCTTTTCATGTGTTTGTTAGCCATTTTTATATCTTCTTTGGAGAAATGTCTGTTAAGTTCTTTGGCCCACTTTTTAATTGGGTTGTTTATTTTTCTAGAATGGAGCTGCAGGAGTTGTTTGTATATTTTTGAGATTAATTGTTTGTCTGTTGTTTCATTGGCTATTATTTTCTCCCATTCTGAAGGCTGTCTTTTCACCTTGCTTATAGTTTCCTTTGTTGTGCAAAAGCTTTTAATTTTAATTAGGTCCCATTTGTTTATTCGTGTTTTTATTTCCAATATTCTGGGAGGTGGGTCATGGAGTATCCCGCTTTGGATTATAGCAGAGAGTGTTTTGCCTATGTTATCCTCTAGGAGTTTTATAGTTTCTGGTCTTATGCTTAGATCTTTAATCCATTTTGAGTTTATCTTTGTGTATGGTGTTAGAAAGTGATCTAGTTTCATTCTTTTACAAGTGGCTGTCCAGTTTTCCCAGCACCACTTGTTAAAGAGGTTGTCTTTTCTCCATTGTATATTCTTGCCTCCTTTGTCAAAGATAAGGTGTCCATAGATGCGTGGATTTATCTCTGGGCTTTCTATTCTGTTCCATTGATCTATATTTCTGTCTTTGTGCCAGTACCATACTGTCTTAATGACTGTGGATTTGTAGTATAGCCTAAAGTCAGGTAGGTTGATTCCGCCAGTTCCATTCTTCTTTCTCAAGATTGCTTTGGCTATACGAGGTTTTTTGTATTTCCATACAAATTGAGAAATTATTTGTTCTAATTCTTTGAAAAAGACCTCTGGTAGCTTGATAGGAATTGCATTGAATCTATAGATTGCTTTAGGTAGTATACTCATTTTCACTATATTGATTCTTCCAGTCCACGAACACGGCACATTTCTCCATCTGTTTGTGTCCTCCTTGATTTCTTTCATCAGTGTTCTATAGTTTTCTATATACAAGTCTTTTGATTCTTTAGGTAGAAATACTCCTAAGTATTTTATTCTTTTTGTTTCAATGGTGAATGGAATTGTTTCCTTAATTTCTCTTTCTGATTTCTCACTGTTAGTGTATAGGAATGCCAGGGATTTCTGTGTGTTGATTTTATATCCTGAAACTTTGCTATATTCACTGATCAGCTCTAGTAATTTTCTCGTAGAGTCTTTAGGGTTTTCAATATAGAGGATCATGTCATCTGCAAACAGAGAGAGTTTTACTTCTTCTTTTCCAATCTGTATTCCTTTGATTTCTTTATCTGCTCTGATTGCTGTGGCCAAAACTTCCAAAACTATGTTGAATAGTAGTGGTGAGAGTGGGCACCCTTGTCTTGTCCCTGATTTCAGGGGGAATGCTTCCAGTTTTTCACCATTGAGGATAATGTTTGCTGTGGGTTTGTCATATATAGCTTTTATTATGTTGAGGTATGTTCCTTCTATTCCTGCTTTTTGGAGGGTTTTTATCATAAATGGATGTTGAATTTTGTCAAAGGCTTTCTCTGCATCTATTGAGATAATCATGTGATTTTTATTTTTCAATTTGTTAATGTGGTGTATTACATTGATCGATTTACGAATATTGAAGAATGCTTGCATCCCTGGGATAAAGCCTACTTGATCATGATGTATGATCTTTTTGATGTGTTGTTGGATTCTATTTGCTAGAATTTTGTTAAGGATTTTTGCATCTAAGTTCATCAGTGATATTGGCCTGTAGTTTTCTTTTTTTGTGGCATCTTTGCCGGGTTTT
This sequence comes from Antilocapra americana, assembly GCA_007570785.1. Taxonomy (NCBI): domain Eukaryota; kingdom Metazoa; phylum Chordata; class Mammalia; order Artiodactyla; family Antilocapridae; genus Antilocapra; species Antilocapra americana. The sequence continues at coordinate 12,847,641 of ML661338.1, forward strand.
GGAATTAGGGTGATGGAGGTCTCATAGAATGAGTTTGGAAGTTTACCTTCGTCTGCAATTTTCTGGAAGAGTTTGAGTAGAATAGGTGTTAGCTCTTCTCTAAATTTTTGGTAGAATTCAGCTGTGAAGCCATCTGGTCCTGGGCTTTTGTTTTTTGGAAGATTTCTGATTACGGTTTCAATTTCCGTGCTTGTGATGGGTCTATTAATATTATCTATCTCTTCCTGGTTTAGTCTTGGAAAGTTATACTTTTCTAGGAATTTGTCCATTTCATCCAAATTGTCCAGTTTATTTGCGTATAGTTGCTGATAATAGTCTCTTATGATCCTTTGTATTTCTGTGTTTTCTGTTGTGATCTCTCCGTTTTCATTTCTAATTCTGTTGATTTGGTTCTTCTCCCTTTGTTTCTTGATGAGTCTGGCTAATGGTTTGTCAATTTTATTTATCTTCTCAAAGAACCAGCTTTTGGCTTGGTTGATTTTTGCTATGGTCACTTTAGTTTCCTTTGCATTTATTTCTGCCTTGATCTTTAAGATTTCTTTCCTTCTACTAGACCTGGGCTTCTGCATCTCTTCCCTTTCTAGTTGCTTTAGGTGTAAAGTAAGGTCATTTATTTGATTTTTTTCTTGTTTCCTGAGGTGAGCTTGTATTGCTATGAACTTTCCCCTTAGCATTGCTTTCACAGTGTCCCATAGGTTTTGGGCTGTTGTGTTTTCATTTTCATTCGTTTCCATGCATAACTGAATTTCATTTTTAATTTCTTCTGCGATTTGTTGGTTATTCAGCAGTGTGTTGTTGAGCCTCCATATGTTGGAAGTTTTGAGAGGTTTTCTCCTGTAGTTGATATCTAATGTCACTGCATTGTGGTCAGAAAAGATGCTTGGGATGATTTCAATATTTTTGAATTTATCAAGGTTAGATTTATGGCCCAGGATGTGATCTATCCTGGAGAAGGTCCCGTGTGCACTTGAGAAAAAGGTGAAATTCCTTGTTTTGGGGTGGAATGACCTATAGATATCAATTAGGTCTAGTTGGTCTATTGTTTCATTTAAGTTTGAATTTCCTTGTTACTTTTATGTCTAGTTGATCTATCCATTGGTGTGAGTGGTGTATTAAAGTCTCCCACTATTATTGTGTTGTTGTTGATTTCCCCTTTCATATTTGTTAGCATTTGCCTTACATATTGTGGAGCTCCTATGTTAGGTGCATAAGTATTTATAATTGTTATTTCTTCTTCCTTGATTGATCCTTTGATGATTATGTAATGTCCATCTTTATCTCTTTTCACTGCCTTTATTTTAAAGTCTACTTTATCAGATATGAGTATTGCCACTCCTGCTTTCTTTTGGTCTTTATTTGCATGGAATATCTTTTTCTAGCCTTTAACTTTCAGTCTATATGTGTCCCTAGGTTTGAGGTGGGTCTCTTGTAGACAACATATATAGGGGTCTTGTTTCTGTATCCAATCGGCCAATCTTTGTCTTTTGGTTGGGGCATTCAGCCCGTTAACATTTAAGGTAATTATTGATAAGTATGATCCCGCTGCCATTTATTTTATTGTTTTGGGTTCCAGATTATCTATCCCATCGGTGTTTCTTATCTAGGCAAGTTCCTTTAGCATTCGTTGGAGGGCTGGTTTGGTGTTGCTGAATTCTCTCAGTTTCTGCTTGTCTGTGAAAATTTTGAATTCTCCTTCAAATTTGAATGAGATCCTTGCTGGGTAGAGTAGTCGGGGTTGTAGATTGTTTTCTTCCATGACTTTAAGTATGTTTTGCCATTCCCTTCTGGCCTGAAGCGTTTCTGATGAGAGATCAGCTGTTATCCTTATGGGATTCCCCTTGTGAGTTATCTTTTGCTTCTCCCTTGCTGCTTTTAATATTTGGTCTTTGTATTTGATATTTGCCAATTTGATTAATATGTGTCTTGGGGTGTCCCGCTTGGGGTTCATTCTATTTGGGATTCTCTGTGTTTCTTGGACCTGAGTGGCTATTTGCTTCCCCAATTTAGGGAAGTTTTCTACAATTATCTCTTCAAGAATTTTCTGATGGTCTTTCTTTTTGTCTTCTTCTTCTGGGACTCCTATGATTCGAATATTGGTGCGTTTAATATTGTCCCAGAGGTCTCTAAGATTGTCTTCATTTCTTTTAATTCTTTTTTCATTTTTCCTTTCTGTTTCATTTATTTCTGCCATTCTGTCTTCTACCTCACTTATTCTGTCTTCTATCTCTGTTATTCTACTGTTGGTTCCCTCCAGGGTGTTTTTGATCTCATTTATTGCATTATTCATTGTATTTTGACTCTTTCATTTCTTCTAAGTCCTTGTTAAAGCTTACCTGCATCTTCTCAATCCTTGCCTGCAGGTTATTGAGCTGCAACTCCAACTTATTTTCCAGGTTTTGGATCATTTTCACTATCATTATTCGGAATTCTTTGTCAGGTAGACTTCCTATCTCTTCGCGTCTTTTGTTTGGTCTAGGGGGTATTTATCCTGTTCCTTTACTTGCTGGGTATTTCTCTGCCTTTTCATCTTGTTTATCTTGCTGTGTTGTCCCTTTATTGTGGGGATTCCTCTCTATGGGAGGGGTTGGATGTGTGGTTTGTCGAAGTTTCCTGGATGGAAAGGCTTGTGTGGTTTTCTGGTGGGTGAGTCTAGGTTTCCTCACTGTTACTAGCAAGAGATAAGAATGGGGAGAAAGCAGTCAAGCCAATGATCTCACTCCCAGGTAGCAGTGGGTATTGGAGTTTGGATCTTAAAAGGTACAAAGTTGATACCAAGTACTAATGAGCAAAGATTAAAAATCTAGAGTAAAGACTGGGTTCTCGAAAATAGTTTAAAAATAAAAATAAAAAAACAAAAAACAAAAAACGGAAAATAAAAATAAAGGAGAAAAAAGAAATAAGAAAAAAAAAAAACAAGGTCAAATGGGACTTTAAAATTTCAAAAAAAAAAAAAAAAAAGAAGAAAAAAAAAAGAAAAAAAACCCAATATATATATATATAAAAGTTTTAAAAATTTAAAAGATGTTCCTAGTACAGTTATAATGAAGGCTTTCTCTGGTGCTGGTGCATTCGGTGAAGGGAAGGGTCTGTAGATTTTCAGATGATTCCCTGGTCCGGCTTCTCCTTCTGACAGTCTATAGACTCCTTTCTATGCAGTTAGCACCACCTTCAGGGCTTTAATTTGCTTCTCCTGTCTGTTTCAAAGCTGTTCGCTCTGCTACCTTAAGCGTCTTCTGTCTGCTGGTCTTTTAAGTGTCTATTCAGCGCTTTGGAGTTTGCCCTGCTCCTGGTGAAAGGGCTTCCCCCGCCCCCTCTGCTCAGGCTCTCTGTCCTCAGCCCAGCACAGTTGGGGAGTGGGGCTTCTCCTCTCCCCCGGCCCGGCCGCTCGTGCAGCTGAGCACTCCTTCTAAGGTGTACACAGCACCGATCTGTCCAGAATCCCCAGAAGTCTTGGTTAGCCTCCCCGGGGCTGGGTTATGCCCACTGCTCTCAGGCGGGGGTTGGGCCGGTCCGCAGCCCTCAGCTGCTCAGCCTCTCTGTTGACTCCTCACCGCCCTTTGTTTTGTGCACGGGCCTGGGGGGAGGGGGTGCTTTTCCTGGAAGGTTAGGTCCCTCAGGCTGCTCCGTTCCCTGAGCCCTCGGCCCGCCCCTCCCTGAGCAGGAGCAGTCCGCTTCGGCTGTGCTGCCACTCGGCTGTGCTTTGCAGCCAGATACGAACCTTGCAGGGCTTAGCTATTAATCTGCTTCTGCTCTCAGCTATATTGCTCTCCAAGATCCACCGCAGATCTGCCAGAGAGAATGTTCCCTGGTATTCGGAAACCTTTCTCCTCTTTTTTTTTTTTCCTCTTTATTCCAGACTCCCCTTCCAGGACGGAGCCCGTCCCCAGCTCTTTGTCTCTCCCTCTACTTTTTTTTTTTCTTTCTTTTCTTTCTTTTGTCCTACCTCCTCACGTCGGCAATGGGTCGCCTCTCCAGGTGCCCGATGTCCTCTGCCAGCATTCAGTTCCTGTTTTTTGGAGTTTGCTTGGCCTTTAAAAGTTCTTTTGGTATATTTATTGGGGAGAGAGTGTTCTCCCCGTCCTATTCCTCCGCCATCTTAGTTTTTCTTCCACAAATAAGTCTTAAATAGAATGATGTACGCCATGTATATTTTGTTGAAGGTCTGTGTGTATAGGTAGTGTAAGTCCTGAACTTTTAACTGCTACTTAAGCTAAAATTATGGAAGAATGTGACATATAAAAAACATGAGGTTAGCATCTCATTTCAAGGGGAGAATTAAAAATTGTGAGGCAGCCTCATCTCACTTTATAGATGCTGTATCGAACTTGATGAGATTCAGTTTCCTCTTTGCTGAAGACCATTCTGAAGTTTACTGCTTTTTTTTTTTTTTTAACCTAGGTGCTTTTGAACTACTTGAAAAGAGATGCTCTATAAACCTAAGATTTGGGGCCAAATTTGAAAAATAAAAATGGCTATTGTATTTTTTATCGTAAATGTATCATATTTACTATGTAACAACTGTATGCCAGGCATTGCACTATGTAGGTTATAGCTCTGTGGGTTATTTTTAATTATATCTGGCTTTCAGATGAGGAAATTGGAATTTAAGGAGCTAAATAGTTGCCCAAGTACACATAAGTAGTTAAGCAGTAGAACAGGAAGTTTGGCATTGTTCAATCCAATTCCAAATACTGTTTTCTTACACACAGTACTCACTTGTCTCTCTGAGGTTGGTGTGTTTGTTTATGAAAGTTTGAAGTCACTGACAGAGAGCAGAGTGTGTAGATATAAATACTTTATTTGGACTGAAGGGCATGCTAACTCAGTCTGAGTCCTAGAATAAAGTCTGGCACAAGGACTTACCATAACTCTTTTAGGCTGTTTCTTAATTAAATAAGAGATGTAAAATAGCTTTATCGAAGGAGAAATATTACATAAGTGGGAATATTTAAATGCTACTATTACTCTTTGGGGGGAACAAATTGAAGGAAGGGGCCATGCTTATCTACTGAAAAATGTTTGCAGGGGAGTCATTTGAAATGATCGTTTTTAACCTCTAGATGATGTTGCTTACCTGTTTCCTTGATCAACGCTCCCTACTTTTCAAGAGATACACAGTGCAACTGTCCAGTAATAAATATTCCTTGCAATAAATTTTACTGAAGCACCTACATATGTCTGACACTGCTAGTCTGTATCTAAGAAGAAAACCTTAGCTATTTTTACTTTTCATAGCATTTAAAGTTTAAAGGAGCAGATTGGCTATAAGCCTGTCTTTAATAGGGTTGTATCTGAGGGATCAAAATTTTGATCCTAAATTGCTACATTTACAATTACATTCTATACACATTGTTCAGCTGGCTCTTCCTCTTCCCGGTCTCTTGTCCCCACCTTCTTCCCTCCCTTCTGGGAAGTGGGTCTAACAGCTGTTAGGTGGGGAAAGGCAGGAATCATCCCCCTTGGTGAAGAGAACCTGAGGTTTCAGGTCAGGGCATTAGAAGAAGCTGAGCCAGTCAGGATGGCCTCCAGGCGGAAGAGCAGCCCTGTGTGAGGTGTTAGAGCCCAAGCACGGGAGGTGGCTCTTCTTGCAGAAGGGTGGCGCCAGACCTCAGGCCTTAGAAGCAAGGGCTTCTAAATAGCCATGACATGGGGGTCTTTCTGATCCTGATCATGGGTTGGAGGTCAAGTATGCAGGAGCAGACAGGGCAGGCCGCTGGAGCCTGAGTGGGTGAGGAAGACACTTCTTGGAGCTATAAGTGGTAGCGGCAGTGGGAGATTAGATTAATCTAAGTAAAGTTGGCAAGGATAATAGAACCCAGGTTTTCCTCTAGAGAAGAAGGAAATAAACAGAGGAAACTAAAATGAATCTGTGGTGTTAGATTGCAACTGGCAGCATTAGTTGTGACTTTAAATATCTATCTCTGTTATGTCTCTCTTCATATCTACAGAAATGGTTGCATCGATATGAACGTGTAGGTATGAATATATGTATAATGCATATGCATGTGTGCATGCTAAGTCTCTTCAGGGAGAGGGTGGTGTCCAACCCTTTGTGACCCCATGGACTGTGGCCCGCCAGGCTCCTCTGTCCATGGGATTCTCCAGGCAAGGATACTGGAGTGGATTGCCATGCCCTCCTCCGTGGGATCTTCCCAACACAGGGATCGAACCTGCATTTCCTGCATTGGCAGGCAGGTTCTTTACCACTAGCACCACCTGGGAAGCCCATGTAATGCATATATATGTCATATATATTTACAGGTGACCATTGAACAGCACAGCTTAATCTGTTGTCAGCCTTCTGTACCAGTGTGTTTCCTTTGCATCCAAGGATTGACTCAACTGTGGACCACATAGTAATGTATTATTTACGACTGAAAAAATATGTGTAGACTTGTATCCTTAAAGTTTGAATCTTCATTGTTTATGGCCAACTGTATATTTAGAATACCCATTACATATAGGTGCATATAAATATGTGTGATGCATCTGTGTGTATAAATATGCACAATGTATTCTTAGCTCTGTCCACTGAAATGGAGCAACGATTTTCCCATAGTGATGAGCATACTTAGCACCCAAGTCTTGATTCTAAATACACTTCTTCCTAATAATAACTAGAACTTTATATAGAAACCGCTGATGTTAGGACTGGAGTGGGGAGAGGATGTGATAAGCTTGGACCCTTTTATGCCAGAAAGCAATGAAGTGTTCAAAGAATAGTGAGTAATGTGAAAAGGATACAGAAGCCAGAGGGAAGGGGCTCCCACTGGATAAACAGAGCCATCAAAGTAAATAATAATACTGATGGACTAGTATCCATAGCCACTGAAAAATGTCCATTGACTTATATAGGTATTCATGGGTACACACTTAACTAAGTTAACTGAGTCAATTGAACGTTTGATGAGGCACAAAATTACATAGTTTCAAAGTGAGTGACTGATAGTCCTGCAGTTATGTCGGACTCTTTGTGACCCCATGGGCTGTAGCCAGCCTGGCTTCTCTGTCCATGGAATTCTCCAGGCAAGAATACTGGAGTGGGTTGTCATTTCCTTCTCCAGTTTCAAAGTAACTTCCCACAAAGTTTTGGGAAGTAACTTGCCACAGAGTATTAATGAAAAGAGAAAAAGAATAATTTAAAGTGGAGAATCCTGGCTGACATCACTTGAGTCAAATGATCAAAGTGTAAATCATTAAGGAAAGAAATAAAAGTTGTGTGTCATCTGATAGGATGCAGTGAGAGGAAGGCAATGTCTCCTCTGTGATATTCCAGCCAAAGATGTCTACTCTGAATCTAATTGTATTACAATGTAACTATCCTGGAACTTTCAAAAGCATCAAGGTCATAAAAGTCAGGAGAGACCAAAGCTGTGAGAGTGAAGAGAACAGAGGGACATGGTGGCTCAAGGCAGCTCATGTGATCCTGGGCTGAAACCTTTGAATAAAAAGTACATTAAAAAGACTTTTGTTGAAACTCCTGTAAGGTGTGGGATGAGATCAGAGGGTGTAAACGCTAATTTCCTGATTTTTCACAGCAGTATTGGGGTGTTGTGAGGTGTGTCCTTTGTAGGAAATATATGGTATTTTCTCCAAGGTCAAGTGGGTCTTTAGGTCAGCAACTTATTCTCCAGTGGGGGAAACATTCTTTATTCTGGAATTAAAACTTTTCTGTTAGTTTGAGATGGCTTGAAAAGAAGCAAAAAAAAAAAAAAGTTACCTCTGAGAAGTCTTGAGTTGACTGATGCACAAGTATAGTTGAGAAACAGTCATTGGTTTATATAATCAGGTACTGTTTTCCAAAGGAGTATTTGTCCTCAAACTGAGACAGATTATAAGTGTCGAGACTGTCCTAGACTGTAATCATTTCAAGTTACTTTTGTATAGCTGGCCTCACATATTTCACAATATTAGGTGAACATTAGAAATAAACAACTTTGGACACACACATTGATGTAGAAGAAAAAACCTCACAGTATTTTACTAAAAATAAACTCTCTACTCCCAATAAAACATCACTATTCAGGCACATCTCAATATATTTTAGTATAGAAATAATAGATATTATGTTTAAAAATGATGTCTCTCTTTTACTTGGAAATAATATTTTTTTTTTGGTATCTGTAAAGTTACTGTGGTTTTATCATCACTAATGTATCCCTGCTGTCAAGATAGAATCTTTTTTTATTACAGCCTCATAATTACATAGTTCTGAGATCCTGAAAGGGAATTTGAATGTCTCATCTGATTGATCTTGAAGCCTAAAGTGCTTTTGTGAGGTAGCCAAGAGCCTGGAGCTAGCTAATGGCTGTAACTGGTTTCTTGGTTTGCATTTTAAAACCCCATGCAGCACTTGGTGCCTCTTTGTAACAAGTTCTCAAAATAGGCCCCACCCATGAAGGTTACAAGAAAAGTTCACACTTTAAAATAGCTGCACCTAAACCTGTAAAGTAGGGACTCAGAGCCACAGGGCCATATGAAGATTTTTAAATACTGCGTTGAGGAATCAGGGTTGAAGATGTCCCTGTTTTGAAATCAGGGTTTCTCAACCTTGGCATATTGACCTTTGGGGCTGGAAAATTCTCTGCTGGAGTGGTGCAGGGGTGGAAGTGGGGGTGTCCTTTTGAATGCTTGACAGTACAACTGGTCTCTACCTGTGAGTGGCTGTGTTGTGTCCCCACTCCCCCAAGTGTTCAAGTCTTGACCATGAAAGTGAACTTGAGAGTAGAGTCTTGTTAGATGTAACCATGGTAACATGAGGTCATATTAAATTAGGGTGGACCAGTGACTAGTTTTTATGAAAGAAGGGAAAGGGAGATTTGGATAAAGAGACAGACACACAGAGGAAAGATGGCCAAATAAAGACGGAGCCAGAGATTAGAATGATGCAGCTACAAGCCAGGGATGCCCAAGGAATGCTGGCAACCACTGGAAGCTAGCAGAGGCTCCCCAGGTTGCTCAGCGGTAGAGAATCTGCCTGTCCATGTAGGAAACGCAGGAGGGTTTAACCCTGGGTTGGGAAGATTCCCTGGAGAAGGAAATGGCAACTTACTCCAGTATTCTTGCGTGGAAATCCCATGGGCAGAGGAGTCTGGTGAGCTACTGTCCATGGGGTGGCAAAAGTAGGACACAACTTAGAGACTAAACCACCATACCCTATATAAATAAAGGGAGAAATGAAAAGACAAGGGAAAAACTGTGAAGTTGTATTAATATATACAAGACAATACAGGAAAGAAAATGTGGAAGTTAAGGCCCTTCTTTCTGTGGATGGCCACCAGGTCATTACTGGCATCTAAGACCATGTGTCCTCAGCTAACATCTCTGCTAGTTGGGTTTTACATTGCAAAACCTTTGAGGTTGCAAAACGTCGGACATGACTTAGTGACTAAACATGCACACACTTCCTCTCTCTCACCCTCTCACCCACCCCTAGATCCATCCACCCCAGAAGCTAGGAGAAGCAAGGAAGAATTCTTGCCTAGCACCTTTAGAGGGAAAACAAGGCCCTGCACCTTGATTTCAGGCTTCTAGCTTCTAGAACTATGAGAAAATAAACTTCTGTTGTTTCATGGCACCGTTTGTGGTAATTTGGTATAGCAACCCTATGAAACTAATATAACCTACTAGATACAAGTAGTACCCTACAAATTGTGACAACTTGAATGTCTCCAGACATCGCTAAGTATTCCCTGGGCATGGTGATGGTGGGGGGCAGAATCACCCCTAGTTGAAAACCATCAAACAATAACTCAGTCTCTAAAGAATAACCTAGTCAGTGAAGCATTTAGAAAACCCAGTCTCTAGAAAGAGCAGATACGCTAGTTTTATTTGCCATAAGTTCACTGTTAAAATATCTTGATGACCCATGTAAAGGTAGTTTAAAATATGGGTTTCCACACTGCCCTTCAAAATATATTTTATTGCAAACATCATATTTAAAGAGAAGTTCAGTTTGCATTTCTGTGTGACCAAGTTTTAAAAACAGGTTTATAAGGCTGTGTAAAAGTATACATTGCTTTTGTCGCTAGGCTTTTTAATTGTTTTTTAATTTTTTAAAAATGAATCTAAAAATGACCTTCTTGTCTAATAGTTCCCATACAAAGTAAAAAAAAATGCATTCCCTATCCAGACTATTATCTGTCCATGACTTAGAAAGTCTGACTTCTAAATGTTTCCATCAGGAATTTATTTTCTTACCAAATGTCTTTTCTTGACACACTCTCTCTGGGGTCTGTAGGAATCAAGGTAGCCTTATTCCTCTTCTTTTTTTGTACTGCAGCTGTAGATAGGTTATAGAAATACTATATTTCTAGAACCCACAGGTAGAACTCTAAATGTATTGCTTACAAGCAGTATTGGTAATTAGATATTTTAATGCTGTAGTTCAGCTGTATCATGACTTAAATGGCTTTTAGAATTTGGCCTGGGATATCATGGTTATATATAGTATTCCTTCCATGGGGAAATATATTCTGAGTTCCAAACCTTTGTTTCATAAATAGTGTACATTATCTATTCCTAGGTTATTTTGTTTCTGTAACTGGATTGCACATTTATAATGCTATATGTGTGCTAAGTCGCTTTAGTCATGTCTGACTCTTAGTAGCCCTATGGACTGTAACCCGCCAGGCTCCTCTGTTCATGGGATTCTCCAGGCAAGAATACTAGAGTGGGATGTCATGCCCTCCTCCAGGGATCTTCCTAACCCAGGGATCCAACCCACGTCGGTTACATCCACCTGCATTGGCAGGCAGGTTCTTGACCACTAGCACCACCTGGGAAGCCCATAATGTTGTATATCAGAATGCTAAAACTAGGACTTCTTAAAATAATTTTAATTTTACAGTTGATAGCAATCAATACAGGCTTCCCTGGTGGCTCAGACAGTAAAGAATCCACCTGTAATGCGGGAGACCTGGGTTCCATCCCTGGGTTGGGAAGATCCCTTGGAGAGGGCATAGCAACCCACTCCAATATTCTTGCCTAGAGAATTCCTGTGGACAGAAGAGCCTGGTGGGCTACAGTCCATGGAGACACAAAGAGTCGGACAGGACTGAGCGACTAAGCACAGCACAGCATAGCAGTCAATACATTATGTGAATAAGAGAGAGGAAGACAAGGATGGTGTTTATCCGAATAGCTTTTTCTTACACTTTTTTTCTAAATGGAGGTCAGATCCTTTAGAGATTATAAGATTTAAGAGATTTTCAGGAGGGGTTAGAGAAAATGCTTATTCTTGAACAGATATAGTTGAACTTATTTTCTGACTTAAGTAAAAGAAAATCTTAAAACCCAATGCAACTTTCTAGTGTTACTTATCGCAAGCTGGAATCAAGATTGATGGGAGAAATATCCATAACCTCAGATATGCAGATGATATCAGCCTTATGGCAGAAAGTGAAGAAGAGCTAAAGAGCCTCTTGATGAAAGTGAAAGAGGAGAGTGAAAAAGTTGGCTTAAAGCTCAACATTCAGAAAACTAAGATCATGGCATCCAGTTGCATCACTTCATGGCAAATAGATGGGGAAACAGTGGAAACAGTGACTGACTTTATCTTTTTGGTCTCCAAAATCACTGCAGATGGTGATTGCAGCCATGAAATTAAAAGACGCTTACTCCTTGGAAGGAAAGTTATGGCCAACCTAGACAGCATATTAAAAAGCAGAGACATTACTTTGCCAACAAAGGTCTGTATAGTCAAGGCTATGGTTTTTCCAGTGGTCATGTATGGATGTGAGAGTTGGACTCTTAAGAAAGCTGAGCACCGAAGAATTGATGCTTTTGAACTGTGGTGTTGGAGAAGACTCTTGAGAGTCCCTTGGACTGCAAGGAGATCCAGCCAGTCCATCATAAAGGAGATCAGTCCTGAATGTTCATTGGAAGGACTGCTGCTGAAGCTGAAACTCCAGTACTTTGGCCACCAGATGTGAAGAGCTGATTCAAATATTTGAAAAGACCCTGATGCTGGGAAAGATTGAAGGTGGGAGGAGAAGGGGATGACAGAGGATGAGACAGTTGGATGGCATCACCGATTCAATGGACATGAGTTTGAGTAAATTTGGTGATAGACAGGGAGGCCTGGCATGCTGTAGTCCATGGGGTCACAAAGAGTCGGACACAACTGAACAACTGATCCTCTTTTTTTTTTTCTTCTGAATTTACTTCAATTGAATAGGGCCCCATTTAAATATGTGAAAATGTTTCCTCAATATTAGGTAGAAAGCATGGCATGCTTATTTCATTAAAAAATGTTAATAGCATAAATTGTAAACCCTTCCAGCAATGCCTGTTTTAAAATGTAACATGTTAAAGATATCTAAGTAGAGACCATTTTGTGATTTCCCATGAAACAATAATAACAATTGAAAATTATATGTTACTCAATTCTTTGATGCAATACCCTCATGCCCCATTTGCCACGCGCAGTGTGCATGATCAGTCATTCAGTCATGTGTGACTCTTTGTTATCCCCGGAATGTAGCCCTCAAGGCTCCTCTGTCCATGGGATTCTCCAGACAAGAATACTGGAGTGGACTGCCATTTCTTTCTCCAGGGAATCTTCCTGATCCAGCAATCGAACCCACATTTCTTGAGTCTTCTGCATTGTCTGGTGAATCCTTTACCATTGTGCCACCTGGGAAACCCAGTTCCTTGAGGAGAGAGAGAAAATGGCACAACTACTAGAAGCTAGCTACTCTCTTATGTTGGCATTTTGGCCACTGCCTGTAAAAGAATACTGAGTGGAAAGCCTCCAGCAATGACTAAGAAAGGAGAGAGCCTGGTAGCTTGAGGAATGTGTGTTCTGACCTTAGTGCCATCACTCAATATTATGCAGCTTTTCTGATCCTCCTTTCTTTCCTCTATGAAATGAAGCCCCAAGGAACAAGTTGGTGGCAGTATTTGGCTCAGGATACAAATTTCTGCCTCTCTGTTTTGTGTACTTCTCTTTTGTGACTCAGCCTAATTCTTTCAGGGAAGTATTCAAACCACATCTGCCTAATTCTCCTGCCAATTTCCTTCAAACACCATCCTTGGCTGAGTCAGCCTCCTGTTGTCCTACTGAAAGCAATAAGGTTTACATTCTCATTCTTTTGATTAAAACATATCTTGGCTAAACAAAGAACTTCTCACTTTGCTACTCTGACACCTTGTGCAGACTGCCCTGCTCTTGTACTGAAGACTCTTAAAGGCCTTCCCAAGACAAACTTCAGAACAGTTAGACATGCCCTTTGGTGCTTGAGACTTCTTCAGTGGAGTCTAGAGCCTGATCATGAATGCTTTAAAGGCAATATGAAGTTAGGATACAGGTGGTGGCTGGTTTATGGATGTCTGATTGTATTTTTAATATAGGAGCTGGCGATGAGAAGTAGTCACAACAGCTAGAATAACTGGAATTATCCCAATTTTCCTACTCTTTAAGCTTGGTTTTTCCTTTTCCTCCTATTCCTTCAACTTTCGTAAATTCAGATTTTTGCCCAAGCCAAGCCTAGGCCCCTTTTTTTCTTCTTGCTCTAATGTAGGCCCTAGGTGGACCCATCCATCCACGTCCTGATGATGCAAAATGTGAAGGTCACCCAGCCTCCACACTCATGTCCTTGGTGTTATCTCCAGTTCTCATCCACCACCAGAATCATTCAAAGATGTAGATCACGCTTCATATTCTGTAGATCATGCTTCATATTCTGTAGATCACACACAAGCTTGTATACAACACACAGGCTAGTTATAGTCAATATTATGAATGGGTGCTACTCAGATTTTAATGACTCTCAGTCACAAATGGTGAACCTCAATCAATATCATTATAATTCATGTAGCTTTATATTCCATATTGACATCCTGCATGTATGCTCTATATGTTCATTTATTTAAGTGAAATGAGAATGATAGTGTTTCTTCCAGCTTATGTCACTCATATTGTTGTTGATAGTGTGGATAATAATAATGATAATAAATGTCAGACCATCTCAAAAGGGTTATGAGCTTGTTTCAGGGACTGTGATGAAGACCTTCATGATTGTGTTCCACTCTACAGCAGGCTGGGCCAAGTGGAAGGGCCTCCCGAGCAAAGGAAGTATAAATATTCAAGCTTGTGTCTGCAGGCTTCACAGAACAGATGATAGAGCATCTGTCTTGATCTCCTTGAGATACTTTCTTTTTAATGCAAACTCTAAGTGAGCTATGCCCAATAACAGAAAAAAAGGAACTTTCATGTTGATAAACTTTTTGGCAATGTCTATGTATTTGAGAGAGAGAGTGACAGAGAATATGAATGAATGAATATTAGGTGTGGATGAAGGAGAAGTTTGAATTCCTGACAGCCTAGTGAGATACTCAGGGCATATTTTTGTAAATAATCACTGTCAGAGAGCAGTGTGATTTAGGTATGTTATTTGCTAAAGGATATGAGAAACTGCATTCCACCTTCTAAGACTGTATTAGAAGTGATCAAATCTTTGGACCATGGCTTATGGGAGAGTTAGGCTCCTCTGTCCTTGAGGATTCTCCAGGCAAGATTACTGGAGTGGGTTCTATGCCCTCCTCCAGGGGTTCTTCCCAACCCAGGGATTGAATCCAGGTCTCCTGCATTGCAGGTGGATTCTTTACCATCTGAGCCACTGGGGAAGCCCAACATAAATATAAAGCATACATATACTATTCAGTCCATGGAATTCTCTAGGGCAGAATACTGGAGTGGGTAGCTGTTCCCTTCTCCAGGGGATCTTCCCAACCCAGGGATCGAACTCGAGTTTCCCGCATTGCAGGTGAGTTCTTTACCAGCTGAGCCACCAGGGAAGCCCCAGAGAGCAGTGTGACTTAGGTATGTTATTTGTTAAAGGATTATTTTATGAGAACCTGCATCCTACCTTCCAAGATTGTATTAGAAGTGACCAAATCTTTGGAACATGGTATGTTGGAGAGTTAGGTTCTGCAAAGTACTTTTTTTAAAAAAAAATTAGGCAATATTGTAAAAGCGGTGTGTAAGCTGAAGCAACAAAAGTGATAACCTGCTTTGGTAATGTTTTTCATACATGTTAGAAAAAGAAACAACTAGAAATCTAATCTTGCAAATAGAATAACTTTTTAAGCAGAGAATTTAAAAATGTGGTATAAAAGATGCCCAAGTTTAATTTAAAGTCAATGAAAAGTTTTCAGAATGCAACCAAGTTTACAGTAATGAGCCTTTCTCCTTCTCTGCCTTGTTTGGTAGAGTTGGGGTTGTTTTCCTGGGAGGTAATGTCTGTGTCCTAAAGTCAAAGAGAGGATAGCTGGTATTTAAAAAAAAAGGGGAGGGGGATCTTTAAGGAGAATGTGACAGGTGGAAACAGAAGCCTTGCTTTTTAGGTGAAAGTCCTCGAAAGAAGAGATGAGTGACAGAGCAAGACTGAAAGTCATTTTGGTAGAGGGCAGACTGGACTGCCACCACAGCTGGAAAACAGAGAGCGGTGCAGACTCTCCTGTGGATCTACTGTGTGTTCCCTGTCCTCTAGCAGCTGGCGCACTCTCTTTCCTTTTGTTGTGTTCTATGTTGTGGTATCTCCGTCCTTTTTTGTCCTCTCATCTTCTCTCTGCCTTTGTATGCCTTTTTTCCTCCCTTGGTACTCTCTATCTAATTCCTCAATGTCTTCATTTTTTTTTTTTATAAAGAAATTACAAATTGTAGGATAAGAAAAGGTTTCTTTTTTAAGCCACTTGATGTAAAGCATAGGGATTTTTCAGTAAAAAAATAATAGAAAAAGATGGGAAATTTTGGTACCTTTAGCAGCTCAGTGTATTTCTGAATGTCTGTGGAACATAGAACACCTAGTGAATGAGATTTTCCTGAAAACATTATTTTTCATTAATAGTATACAGTACACCATTTTAACTGTTGTGTGAGGTAGCTTTTAGGCAGTCATTTAACCTTGATAATAATATGTAATCACATGTTCTTTTTCTTACAGCTGCACCTTTTACAAGTCTACCTGCCCAGGAAGAAATGATGACAAAGTACTCTAATTTTTCTTTGGAGAGTCATAACACATCAGTGACTGGTAAATGTATCATGTTTCTAATAATATAATACCCAGATATTTTTTTTTTATTTAATTAAGCCACTGTATTTTTCTTATGGAGTACTAGTCTCTATTCACAGTCTGGAGGAAGAAACACACCAGTACCTAACACAGTTATACTATAGTGTGATGAGAGTTGAATGTGATGAGGGCAGTGTGCCTCAGTGCAGGGAGGAGGCAGCTAGTCCAGCTGGGAGGGTAAAGGAGGGCTCTCTAGAAGAAGGACACCTGGGGAGAGGGGAGGGTTCATTTTAATTTGCAGATACTCTTCTGTTGTCCTCACACCTTGCTGATACAGCCATTCAAGTTACTCCACCTTGAGAGGAGAATTCATGTATTTACTGGAAGACCTTTAGGCAATAAATTAAAGGTGTTATCTATGAGTCAGGGACAGTGCTGTGGAAAAACAAGTAAAGCCTCCTGAAATCCAGATTGGCTTTCTCTTTTCACAGTTTTGGATTGCAGTGTCTTAAAGTAATCTCAGAGCCCTTCAAGTGACTAAGAGTAGTTATCTGTTTTAGTAACAATAGTAGAAGTATAATTAGAATTCTAATCCTGTTTATTAGGTCACTGATAAGTCTTATCCAGGTATGTGTCCAGTCCTTAACTGTCCTCTAGTCTTAAGAATGGTTTCTGTGTTTCTGTTTAATATGAGTAAAAGCTGTGTCCTCCCTGAAACCTGATACCCTTGGAATGTTCCCAGTGAGTTTTCTGACAGAAGAACATGTTTATGACTTTGTGCCACTCCTGTTTGTTCCCAGATGTCCCCATTCTAGTATTTGGAGTGCATTCCTACTTGTCAAAAGGAATGACCACACTCCTGTGTTGCTGCTTGTTGGTTTACTTTTCACAGGTTCTAATGGTTGGTTTCCTTTGTTAGGATGGAGTGTTTCTTTAAGAGAGATTTATGTAAGGACATAAGTTTGCAAATCTATTCATTAACCTGGTAATGCTGGCAGGAGCACACCCCTCATTTATCCTGTATAGCTGGAGCTCAGTGAAAAAAGGATCAGGTGCCCACAGAAAGAGTAAAAA